>CM038669.1:286178546-287378546 GCA_021605145.1 Aegilops bicornis
AAGGCAATCCTCATGAGGTTCTCGTGGACGTGAGCCATGATGACCGGGACTAGCGGGAAGGCCAAATACAAGACAATGTACATGTTTCCTATTCGGTGCTAAGGGAGGCAAGCGCAGGCGTGGACTATCGACGTCTGCCAAAGGTTTCCAAATCAGTAAGGCAACAAGACCAAGACCAGCAGATGTTAGGACAGAGGTCACCATGGAGCCCAAGGCGGCGTCACCACTGTGTGAGGCTCTTGCAGCGAAGATCGCTTTTGTCGAGATAAGCTGTATCAGCTGTCCCCTTTCAAATTGGTCGTTGTTGGCTCCCTTCCGCTCAATATTTGGGGAGAGGACCAGGGCCTATATAAATAGGGACTAGCCACCACCATAGGAGATAACTCATTCGTGAGGCATCTCATCTCATCATGAGTAATCCTCGATCACACAAGCACAAGAACACCTCGGCCTTAGGAGGCTGTTCTTCCCCTTATAATCGCTCATCCTTAGCCCAAGAGGCAATCCACCACCACCACAAAGTGGAGTAGGGTATTACACCACAAATTCGTGGCCCGAATCCAGTATAAATCATGGTGTCCCTTCAGTTGCGAAGTTCGAAGAGTTAGCCCTTGAGATCATAGTAAAAGATAGGACATGGATCGGTAGGGGAGATCTTTCGTGTGCACCCAAAGTTGTTCGAACCTTTGAGGGTTTTGCTGGAACCTATGATCCGGACAAATTCATGAGCCCCTTCACCAATCACCATGGATTTCACTTGTTTCCATGCTCGGGGAACGTGGGGTCCCCATACTTGCTCGTCATGCGACTCCACGGCGTAGCTTTCATGAAAGGGCCCGTAAGGCCCATCTTCACCAACAATCATTCAAGACCCTCGCAAGGGGCCAAGCCTCGCGAGGGGGATGACGCGATACCTCCTTAGGAACGGCCTCACTAGCTGGGACTCCATGAGGGGCGAGAGATTGCAAGGCAAACTCTCAAGTGAGGTTCTCGTGGATTTGAGCCATGAAGATCGAGACCAAAGGGCGCCTGGCCACATGCCAGCTTCCTTGTTTCCTCTTTGGTGCTAAGGGAAGCGCAAAGGAGTACCGGTAAGAATCAAGCAAAGGTTTCCATATCAAGGTAACGAGACCAAGACCAGCAGGATGGCAAGACGGAGGTCACTATGGAGCCTACAGGCAGCATTACCACGAGCCTTTTTGTGCTTAAGACCGCTTTTGTCGAGATAAGTTGTACTAGTTGTCCTCTCTCAAATTGGCCGTTGTTGGCTCCCTTCCGGCCAATATTTGGGGAGAGTGACCAAGGCTCTATATAAATAGGACTAGCCACCAATCAAGAGGGAGATAACTCATTCAAGGCATCTCATCTCTCTTGAGTAATCCTTGACTCACACAAGCGCCAAGAACACCTCGACCCCGAGGCTGTTCTTCCCCTTGTACTGCTCATCCTCAGCCTAAGAGGCAATCCACCACCACCACACCGAGTAGGGTATTACACCACAACGGGGTGGGCCCAAACCAAAAGATAAATCATGTGTCCCTTTGTGTTGCGAAGTTCGCTGAAGTTAGCTCTTGAGATCTTAGCAAAGCTAGGATGTGGATCGTGGTAGGGGAGATCTTTGTGCGCACTGTTGTTTGAACCTTTGAGGGTTTTGTCCGGAACCCATGATCCAATAGCCTCGGGCGAGCCCTTCGCTAATCACCGCTGATGACAATTGTCGGCGTTACTGGAACGGGGTCCTCAGATTTCTTGCCTGCCTCGCAGCCCACGGCGTGGCTCTGCGACCGCTCAGACTGGCCCATCTTCTTTACCAACTAGTATCTAAGACCTCGTGGAGGGGCCAAGTTTCGCGAGGCGGACACGTAAGACCCTCCTTAGGAACGGCTCTCACTCAGGTTGCCTCGCGAGGGGCGGAGAGATCGAGGCAAAGGCAAACCTCGTAAGGTTCTCGTGACGTGAGCCATGAAGATTGAGACGAGGCGGGCGCCAGGCGGTCGCTAGCACGCACAGTGTCCGTGTTTCCTCTTTGGTGCTAAGGAAAGCGCAGACGTGGAGTACCGAGGCGTCAAGAAAGTTTCCATATCAGTGCAATGAGACCAAGACCAGCAGGACGGCAAGATGGAGGTCACCATGGAGCCCAAGGCGGCGTCACCACCAGAGCCTTTTGCCGGCGAAGACTGCTTTTGTCAGGATAAGCTATACTAGCTGTCCCATTTCAAATTGGCCGTTGTTTGCTCCCTTCCCGCTCAATATTTGGGGAGTGGACCAGGGCCTATATAAATAGGACTAGCCACCACCGTAGGAGATAACTCATTCGGAGGCATCTCATCTCATCTTGAGTAATCCTCGATCACACAAGCACAAGAACACCTCGAATTCTTGAGGCTGTTCTTCCCCTTGTATTGTTCATACTCAGCCCAAGAAGCAATCCACCACCACCACACCAGGAGTAGGGTATTACACCACAACGCGGTGGCCTGAACCAAGATAAATCATGTGTCCCTCAGTTGCGAAGTTCGTTGAGTTAGCCCTTGAGATCTTAGCAAAGATAGGACGTGGATCGGTAGGGGAGATCTTTCGTGGCGCACTTCTGCCATTTGAACCTTGAGGGTTTCTTTGCTGAACCCATGATCCGACAGCCTCCGAGAACCCTCATTAAATAATCAAGCGGATGACACTTGTCGGTGTTCTGGGAACGGGAGTCCCCAGACTTGCCTGCCCGCGGCCCACGGCGTGGCTCTGCGAGCGGGTCCGTATGTCCCATCTCCACCAACCAGCATTCAAGACCCTCATGAGGCCAAGCCTTACAAAGGCGGACGACGCAAGACCTCCTCGAGTGGCCTCACCAAGTTGGCTCACGAGGCGGAGAGATTGCGCAAGGCAAACCTCGCAAGGTTCTCGTGAGGCGAGCCATGACCATCGAGATCACACAGTGCGGGCGCCAGCGGCGCCAGCATGCACAAGGTCCTTTAAGGTTTTTTGGATCTATGGAGGAAAGCGCAGGCATCAAGCAAAGTTTGCCATACTGGTGCACGAGACCAAGACCAGCAGAGACGGCAAGATGGAGGTCACTATGGAGCCAAGGCGCAAGGCCACCACCCGTGAGCCTTTTGCAGCGAAGACTTCTTTTTCAGGATAAGTTATACTAGCTATCCCCCTTTCAAATCGGGCCGCTGTTGGCCCCTTCCGCCAATATTTGGGGAGAGGACCAAAGTCTCTATGTAACAGGACTAGGCAAAGACAAGAGGAGGCAATCAGTCTCTAACTGATTGAGATCATCCTCAACTACACAAGCACAAGAACACCTCGACCTCGGGAGGTCAGTTCTTCCCTTGTAATTATTCATCCCTCAGCCCAAGAGGTAATCCACCACCACACCGGAGTAGGGTATTACAATCAGAAGCGGTGGTCTTCTAACCAAGATAAATCTTGTGTCCCCTAGTTAAGTAGTCCGTCGAGTTAGCCCTTGAGATCTTAGTGAATCTAGGGTGTGGATCAGTAGGAGGAAATCTTCGTGCGCACCCCAGTGTTCGAACCTTGAGGGTTTTGCCAGGATCCGTGATCCGGCTACTTGGCGCGCCAGTAGGGTGCGCTGGAGACTTCCTTTCGCCGTGAGATTCACCGGCTGACTCGCTGGGCGCGATGTCCAGCGACCAGAGAACCAGCACCGATCGCTGGGCATCTTGGTCGGCCCGGGTGGCACCGCCTGCCCAAGAAGACCTCAACCCCACGCCCCAAGCAGCTCGCGCACCGCCAAGCACTGCAGGGCGCGGGCAGCGCGGCCACACGCTGTCCGCCCTTACTCCTCCATGACGTAGAACGAGCAGCCGCATGGGCCTCAAGCCACGCCATGCCACGGTGCCGCGACACCGACGGGAGCAAGTTAAACATGAGGGCTGCGCTCACGGTGGCAGTGAGTCAGCTGCGATGCGCACCGATGGAGAGCGGCAGAGATTAGCTGCTCACCGAGCTTCGTCGCCGAGCATTACCGGCGGGTCAGCACACCGAGGGCACCACCCTTCGCTTCCATAAGCTTCTGCCCCAAAAGCCGGGCGCGGAGTCACATTTGCAATACGTTACGCTTGCAGCCTTCTCCGGGTGCACCAGAGGTTTCATCGACACGGCACAACCAGCGCACGCAGGGTTTCCTCAATCGCACTCGGCATTCACCTCCGACAAGCTGCGGGTACGAAAGCGCCGCTCACGGACTCCAGCGCGCGATCGCCTTATCATTCCCTAGGGCGGTGCGCTGGGCCGGGCGACGTGGGAGTGTGGGGCATTACACGAGGTTTTCGGGTGGCGCACTATGAAGGCCTACGTGCCCCGCATGATGGGACCAGGAGTACACGCCAGAGGATGACCGTTCGTTTCTTCGAAATAGGTGGAGGAGGAGGCGCTTTAGAAGTCGGTGGACGTCTTAGGATCTTCCTAGCGGCCACATCGCCCCACGCCTAACAACAACAGCCTAAGCAGGTGGTACCACTAATCCCTTAGGGAGCAAGCTTACGCTAACCATGAGTCGCAGGGGATCGTGTCACTACGGCGGCTGGCGGCCCACACCTTGGCGGCTTCTCCCGCTTAGGGGAGTGCATCAAGGGGCCGCAGGAGAGGGGTCGGGAGCCGACCCTTCCCCAAGGCCGCATCAAGCAAGCAAGGCGCCCTCGGAGGTAGGCCCTCCTCACTGGGAGGTGCTGAAAGCCACCCCCGGGCAAGAGGACCCGGGTGGTCGCCGAGGGTGCCATGAAGGCGCCCCTTTGCAGCCTTTGGTGTCGCCCCTCGGTTTCCAATTGCCCTAATGGTGGTCGAGGGTGGCGCAAGGCGGGCCACTTGTCCGGGCGATATGAAGTAAGGCTCACGCCTGGTGAAGATCGCCTGCCGTGCACACTCTCACGAGAATAATGAGTACGGGCTGTACACGCCCCGGAAGTCTCGAGAGTGCCGCCCTCGGGCCTCGGGGCTCCCTTCCACCGCCCTAGTGGCAGCACTTAGCTCCACAAGGCTGGTGAGAAGACTCAAGACAAGAAGACTAGACTAGGTGCGGACACCACCATTTGCTTTGAATCCTTTTGTAGCCTTGCCTTCTAGATTTGACGGCTGAAGTTGAATTTTCTACCGATGCGCCGCTGGGGTGCCTTTTCTCGCTCGAGCGATTTCTTGCTATCCGGCCGCTTTATTCGAACTCACGCTCGCTAAGCCTCCCTCGAGCTTCCCTCGAGCTGGCTGGGCGTGGCACACGCTACCAACGCCGCGAACACCGCGAATCGGGCGCTTGTTTCTTCGCGAGGCCTCTTCGGATGGATCGGCGGCCTCCTCGAGTATCGAGCTTCACGACCTCACGATCCAGCCCCGACTTGCCTCGACCGAGGTAAGCCATGACAAAAACTCGCTTTACCGGGCTTATGGTTTCACAAAGATGCATACTAAACTTGACATAAGCGCGATAAAGCAGTGATTTGTTTACATGAGGGGCTCCTCTCAAACGTTCTTACAATCTCCAGGGGTCGCGCCCAAGCCTTTGCATGCCGAGTAAACAGGAGGAAGCACGGGGTCAGCCGGATATGTCACT
Organism: Aegilops bicornis; assembly: GCA_021605145.1. Classification (NCBI taxonomy): domain Eukaryota; kingdom Viridiplantae; phylum Streptophyta; class Magnoliopsida; order Poales; family Poaceae; genus Aegilops; species Aegilops bicornis. The sequence continues at coordinate 286,184,113 of CM038669.1, forward strand.
TGTTGCGTCCCCCAGGTCGTCTTTAGACGCGTGGGCTGCCGGGCGCCGCTGCCACCGCTGCCGGGCTGGCTACTCATTACCTTCTTTGCCGGCACCGCCATCACTATCGCCAAACACGCCGCTTCCGGCCCGCTGACGATTACCAAATATTATCCTTAGAAGCTGGCTACATGACCAACGCTGGCCCACATTTTCCTCCACGCCACCGCCACCACAGGGTCGCCTGATGGCCCTCGCATCTGGAGCAATGGCGGCATCAAAGTCAAAGTTGGGGTAGGTGTTCGAGATTGCTTTGGAGATGCGGGAGAACGCGGTGACTGAGCAAGCCATCGATCCTTCCTGTTCCACGAGCTGGTGAGCTCTGTCTGATCGAGTCTCCGCGCTGGCCACCATGTCGGAACAAGGTTGTATGTGGCTGTATAGTCGCTCAAAACGGGGATGCTGGAGCATTCTCACACAATGTGGCCTGGGAAAGGCGTGTGTTGGCCACTGACCCCGAGATCCTCAAGCATGTGGGCGCAGCTCACGCCTCCTGAGATCCGCTGCCAAGCTACTTCCTCCTCATACTCTGCCTCATGAGGGATTCAAGGCCATCTATCTTCGCCATCAAAGAGAAAGCTAGCTCAAGCGCCGGGCGGAGACTGGAACTCAGCTCTGCGCCGAGCCCAAGGCAGCCAGCTGTGGCCTCCCCACGGGCGCCCACCTGGGCATTATCCTAGCCTTGAGAGGGCCGGAGGTCCTGCTCCTTGGCCCCACTTCAAATTTCCACAAGTCTCCCAGCTTCAGTGTCGAGCCTACCCTCCAGATCTGTGCTAGCCCCTCTGCTATCCGGCGATCAACCTCCTCTGGGCCAGGTCTCCTCAAGCAAGGCATTGATGGCGCCCTCCGCTTTGGGCGACTTGGCGCTCCCTCTTCACCAAATGGGCCGCTTGAGCTCAAGGCTGTGTTCCATACCGTGCCTTCCAGCGCCAGCGCCTCAAGCTTCCAGATCTCTTCTTCCTCGGCAGATGTCCTCTCATCGACGCATAGGGCGGCTTTAGCGCCTCCACCTACTGCTTCAGGTGGGACACACTCCAGCCCGAGCTCCCACGCTGCTTCTCCGTGAGCCTCAAGTGACGGGCGCGTCAGCCTTCACGTAGCCTCCTCCAAAGTTTCCGGGAGCAAGCTTCATGAGACCTCAAGGGGACGCCTCGGTCCTTCAGATTGTCAAGATCGCGCTTGATGACGCCACACGCCAAGGTTGATAGCCACCTTCAGCTTATGCCGCCCTCCGCCAGTCAAGACCCTCAGCCTTCGAGGCTGCGTGTCGATGTCCATGAAGTTCTACCAGTTTGCTTCTGCTCATCGCGCCCATCGCCTCCTCGGAAGAGGCTCGTGGGCTTAAACGATGCTCCGCTTCAGGCTCAAACTCGTTGCCTTGCCCATCTTCGCCTTCCCACCGGCAGGGGTCTGTAGTGAGGCCTGAAGGGCGCTACCCCTTCTCCTCAGTTAGGGGGCCTAGGGGCTGGCGCTCCCTAGACGCCAGCCAAAGTTCGCGAGGGGTTCAACCTGAACTAGTTTGGGCCCGCTGCTTGGAAGAGGAGCCGAAGACCGAAGCTAACCAACCATCGTCCATGACCAGAGGAGGGGTCCTAGGCACGCTCGCCGAGCTCCAAGCAAGGCCGCGAAGGAAGGGTGACGAGACCGCGGACTCAAGGCGCCTTGGAGGCGAGCGTGCCTCTCCAACCGGCCCCACACCAGGGACGGCATGCGGGCTCGGAGCGCTCAAGTCGAGCGGGGAGTTTTATGAGAGAGGAGGCTGCCTTAGGAGATGAAACAACTTTTGGTGGAAGCGGACCTCGAAATACCACCGCTCAGAAGGAAAGCAGCACTCAAGAAACCACGTAAGATACAACACGCATCAAAGCTGGGACGGCAGAATGTACTTCCTCCGCTTCAACGCCCAAAGATACCACCGCTGCTGTTTCTAGGGATCCTTTCCTCAAGTGAGTGAAATCCTCGAAGTCCACACAAAGCCGACCGAAGCGCTGGACATGGCGGCTGACACGGGGCGCAGCCGGAGAAGCGCTCGAAGGGACAGCTTTAGGGGCGCCGAGCTGAGGAGAGCAATCGGGCGCCGTCTCACCGCTGAGCACCCTCGAGGCCTCGTGGAGCTTCTCGGGCCGGGAGTCGTGGTACTCCATCACCTCCGCAACCGACGCCTAAGGGAAGAATCATGAGCTCCCGAGGGTGACGCCTCAGGGCCCCAGGCGACATCAAGACGCACTGGCGCCGGGCCACCAATCTCCGGACGGTGCTCGGCCACCCCCACCCCCACCCCTGCCCACACATTATTAAAGAAGTGCAGATCGACGCCAAAGAAGTGAAGATGGGAACCACAAGTTGGCGGCGCTCTCAGGCCCCACCAGATGTTCCAAGCGCAGCCCCCACTCATCAAAGGAAGGCATGTGCTCCACAAATTCCGCCTTTGTTCGAGCAGCCGTGTAGCGCATAGCCTTCTTCCTGTGCATGTCATCCCCGGACAAAGGGACACCCGTGAAGGACCTCGAGTAATAGTTCGGCATCTCGACCGAGGGAGCTCGGACTCTGATGCTCATGTGGTCCTTGCTGTTGAGCAAGGCCCACATCGAGCGAGAATGGCGCTAGAGCCGGAGTGACTCGAAGACTCGACGTAACTCCTTCACCAACATAGGCGCAATCACGCCAAGGTCTTTCAACCTCTTCAAATTCGAGCTAGACGGAGACAAGGCGAGGGCTCGTGAGTTTCTGCATGGTCTCAGCCTGAGTTGGGGACGGAGGCGACGTTTCCACTGGAGACGAGAGGAGGGGGCTGAGCACCCCCTATCGCCAAGATGACACCCATCGCTGGGTCTCAAATTCTGCCTGCAAGACGACGGAGGTCAAAATTCGATCCCGAGCCGGATCATGCCTTCATGACGGCATGAAAGCTCAGCATCCAGAGGCCTCACTGGGGTTCGATCAGTGTAATGAGAAGTAGTGGCGGAGAAGGGCCACGGAAGGACCAATGCCCACCATGGCCTCACAAACAAAGGCAAAGATGACGAAGAGTCACAGATTGGGGGTCGAGATGCAAGATGTGGATCCGATAATGTTCAAGCACCTGCGTTGAAGAAGGGGGAGAAAGGAGGAAATGTGCCAGCCCCGTAGAGCTGGCGAAGAGCGGGACCTCGGTGATCATTCTATCAATACGAGATCGAGACACATGCCAAGCCACCGCCCCTCCCCACCTTATTGAAGCAAGTAGGCGCAGCATGGGGCGACCTCGCCCATAGCTCGTCGCTGCAGCACCAGCGATCGCACTCAACTGCTGGCTCGATGGCGGAGGCGCACCGCCCGAGACAGAGGTTTCTTCCCTTGTCCGCTTGTTTCGGGCGCCATGGCGATGGAGCGGGCAAGTAGCTCAAGCCTTCGATTGGAAGGAGGGAGCAAAGTCTCGTGGGAAGCTGTGAGAGGAATTGGGGAGTATGGCATTAGCGATGGAGGAATAACCGTGGTAGGCACGACGGCTTGGATGCCGCTTAGCCAGCGGATTCCAAGGCAGCATGGGGAAGCGGAGACGCCCACGCCCAGCCAACCCCACACGCTGTCGACCAAGGCCAAGAGGCTATTGGGGCTCAAGGGTGTCTCTGTGTTGACCTTTGGCTTCGGCTCGGTTAAGCCAAGCTGCTTTCAGCGCGCTTTGGGCCTTGGGCTACCGGCCGGGCGTTTTCTAGGACGGGGGTCTTGGGACTGCCTGCCTCGGCCAGAGCTCCACGAGCGATGGCTCTCGCGAGCCGGGCCCAGACTGGACCATCTTCACCAACAAGCATTCAAGACCCCTGCTGCGGAGCCAAGCCTATGGTATGCGAGGCGGACGCACGCAAGACCTCCTCAGAGCTGCCTCACTCAGGTTGGCTTCCGCGAGGGCTGAGAGAGACCAAGGCAAGGCAAACTCTCGCGAGGTTCTCGTGGACGTGAGCCATTACGACCGAGACTAGGCAGGGCGCCAAATACCAAGCATGCTAAAGGTCCTTGTATCCTCTTTGGTGCTAAGGAAAGCGAGGGCTGGCCGAGTAATGTCGAGAAGCGCCAAGCAAAGTTTGCCATATCAGCAACGACCAAGACCAGCAGGACGGGCAAGACGCGAGGTCACCATGTGGAGCCCAAGGCGGCAAGGTCACCACAGAGCCTTTTGCAAAGTAACACTACTTTTGTCTGTGTTAAGCTGTACTAGTTGTCCCCTTTCAAATTGGCCGCTATTGTTGGCTCCCTTCCCCGCTCAATATTTGGGGAGAGGACCAGGGCCTCTATAAATAGGGACTAGCCACCACAAAGAGGGAGGCAACTGGTCTCCGGAACTGATTGAGACAATCCTCAACCACACAAGCATAAGAACGCCTCAACCTCGTGGAGAGTTGTTCTTCCCTTGTAACCTGCTTCATCCTCAGCCCAAGAGGCAATCCACCACCACACTAGAGTAGGGTATTACACCGCAACGGTGGTCCCAACCAAAGAGGTAAATCTTGTGTCCCTTTGTGTTGCGAAGTTCGTCGAAAGTTAGCCCTTGGTGATCTTAGTGAAGCGGTTTAGGGCGTGGATCGGTAGGGGAAATCTTCGTGTTCACCCCAAGTGTTCAAACTCTTGAGGGTTTTGGTCGGAACTCGTGGATCCGGCTAACACCGAGGTGTTGTCTCAAGGACCTCTGCGTGAGGCAGCGGAGGGTAAGTGAGCGAGGTTGCCGAGACAGCACCCGAGGTGCCATACCGTGCCATATCAAGACATGGGGGGTTGCGTGCCCCCATGGCGCACCGGCGGGGCCCCCGGGTCAATCCGCTCCTCAGCCGACATCATTCCGAGAGACCAACATGGCTCGAATCATGCAGCGGTAACCCCTTTGATGGATGGGGAGCATCAGCTCGTGCGCCATGCCTCCAATCATCTCGGAGGCGCCGACATTTTGTGGAAGCACTACAATGTGCTTCCATCGCGGAAGAGCACCGCACTGACGATGGGTGTGGTAGAGAAGGTTCAGATCCGGGCCAAGAGCTGGGCTCGAATATGCCTTCATCGTAGCTTACCGATAGGCTTTGATGTATGCGGCGAATGCTCTAGACGCTTTCCTATAAAGGAATATAAGTACCTATGTATAGATAGTAGTTTTCGGATACTCGCTATGCCCGGGTTTTGAAAACCGGACAGAGGATCACATAGTATCCCAAAGATTGACGTACTTTTTATATTCTATAACAAAGCCTCCTGCTACGGCAACCGCCTAGGTCAGCCAAGTTTCCGAGCTTAATTCGGAATCGGTTGGTTACCGACATTTAATTTAAATCGACCGTATTACAACAATCGGTTCGGCGAGACGCAAGCAGTATGCGGTACTTTAAAGAGTTCGATCATATATCTCAAGTGATATGCAATTTCAGAGTTAAACCTCATGTACCGCTGTGATTATGGAGGTAGTTGGAAAGGCGGGGAGGTCGAGACCCTCAAGAGCGTTCTTGCTCGTGTCAAGGAGGAGGCGAAGGCAAAGCTTTAAAGCAGGCCAATTTCGACAAAGCGGGTTGGCTCAAGATTAAAGATCAATCGAATAGGTCGCTCACGGGCCGAGATAGAAGAGGAGGGGTATGGAAGTGGGAGCAAGAGCTGAAGGACGCCACTCGGGTAAGCAAGTGCGAGGCCTCGGAGGAAGAAGACTACGGCCCACAGCAAAGCGACCCTAAGCTACAAAGCTTCCCTCCTCCAGAGGCCAAAGAGGCGGACCTGTAGGTCCCGTGAGTGTCTCTAATGAAGAGATCCGACAAAGTGCCTAGCCGACAGATAGCTAAAGGGCCGGTAAGGCCCCTTTCTTTTGAAGCAGAGTATAGTTGGGGGTCAAAGAATATGCCTTGCCTATTCGACTTTATGGAATTCTCTAGACGCCTTGGCGGATCTTTCCGAGGGAGTGCCACCGATGCCGCACACAGCTTCTCCGAGCCTAGGAGCGATTTTCTAACTCACCGAAGCTATTCTCTAGTCACAGCTTCCTCGGCGCCAGAGCACCCGGGACGTTGTTGAACAACCAGATGAAGCAATTGTCGGAGCTGAATAGGATGTCCGGCTTGGCCATGATGGGATCTCATAGTCTGACTTTTTGGCCAGCCCCGAAAGTTGGTGGAGGCGACTCGTCGATGCACTCGCCCCGAGTTGAAGCTGCAGAAGTGCTCGGGCGTAAGCATAGATTTCGGGTGCGTGGATGGCCTTTTGCCCATCTTCAAGATGCATTGGGCTTAAGATGAAGGGGTTACATCGACATGGCAACCGCCGCCCGGCCTCGAAAAGCGGTAGGGACCACCGCAAGCCGGAGAGATACTTTTGAATATGTCCTAGCGGGTGCCCAAATAGTAGAGGGCTAATGCTTCAAAGGATGTGTTTATGTTTTGAGTGAATGTATCAGTGGTAAGTCAAAACTTTGTTTTGTGGAACCAAGGCTTGTAATATATTTATGCCTTTATCCGGAGTTATTTTTCCTCCCTGTATGGCGACCTATTTTAATTTCTTGTAAGTTTGCTAGTCGTTGGCTTCAGCCCCCACATACATGCTACGGGGATGCCCCTTCAGATGCTGCTGCTGATCACACTTCTGACCCAACGCCTTGGTCCGTAGAAGGAGGTGTCTACGCCAGGGAACCGTGCAATCGATCATATGCAGCTTTCTTACTTTCACTTAGCCATAGGAGGTTTTGACGGTGGGGCTACAGTACTAGCCTCTGGTTTGCTCATGCGGCCGTCATTCAACCTAGGGATGCCTTTTGTCGGCATGACTCGGGCGAAGACCAGCCCTTTGTATAACATGGAGTAAATCACTAACGCATTTGTCATAAAGTCTCCTAATCGCCGACCAGCTCTTCCATATCATGACAGCCTGTTTTTCGACTTTCTTTTTCATTAAGGTGTGTGTGACCGGACGAACCAGTAAAACACAATCGCAAAGAAGTTCTCTTACCACATTAGCCGTAAACTGGGCGCTGAACGTAAGGTGGTAATCACAACGAAGCCGGGCAACCCAACTATAGACCAAATACATGATTTGGAGCCGAGTGCATATAATGCAATATTCGGACGCCTCAAGAATACCCTATAGGTGTTCGGACTTTTTGAAAATAATATACATGGCCGACAGAGCCCCGGCATTTAGGGCTCTACTCAAGGCATATGTGGTAATCAAGCAAGGAGGGAATACATATGGTAAAAATAGACCAATACTCCTAATAGGGGTTGGCCATCAACTATTTCTCTTTATACTGGATCAATATCACCGCCAAGACGTAAAGCATTAAAGATAATGCCATGAAACATCAAGGCTATTTTTTCATGCCGAGAATTTGTACACAAGGGGAAGTTGTATACGCGGCCTAAAAAGAAAAGGTAGTCTTGAAGATCCCATTCATGCCCCCGCCGACGGTCAGTTTATACAAAAAGGGGCCTCGGAAAAGAGCCCTTCTTGCGCTGGACTGTAGAGGGGTAGCTAGGTTTTAATGGAACCTATAGTATGAGAGAGGAAAAACAAAAGAAGAAAGAAGGAGAAAAGCCTTCAGGTATTTTTAGAACTCAAGAACGGTAAAATTGTGACGACAACACTCCAAAGCTCAACTCCCCGTGACACCGCCACAACCCCTAAATGTCAGGGGAGGCACCAAGAACTCAATGTTCTCGCCACAAAAACCACATCGAATTCAGATTCCAAGATACCTGCGTGATCCCGCCTAAATTTTTTTTTTAGTGAACTTTGAGGAGAGAAGAGTCAAAACTTTCTACTGCCAGGAGACCTCGCCACCAGAGCACGATTTAAGGGACCGAGGAGTAAAAAAAGAATCCTACTCCGATATATATAATCCTAAGACTCAAAACATTTTTGTTCCGGCATCAACAACGTACTGCAAACAATCGCTGTGAGGCTCCTAAGTTGGGGATGACTCGACACGAACTTCAAACGCCTTCGAGCAAGCGCTTATATATCTCCCACGGGTCAAGTTAACGACTTTCTAGAGGCATAACCGCATTGAAAGCAATGTCATAAGTGAGGTAATCTTCACACAACCCATGTAATACATAAGGAAGGAGATACATAGTTGGCTTACATAATAGCCACTTCACACAATACATAACTAAACATCCATCATCGAGATTACACTCAAGGTCCGACTACGTAACCAAAATAAAGAAGACTACCCCAAATGCTACTACCCCGGATCCCCGATCGTCCCAAGCTGGCTCCACTCTCTGATCATCGTGAACAGGACACATAGTAACAACCATTCCTCGTCGAACTCCCACTTCTGAGCTCCTGGGCTATGCCTCGCGACTGACATCGCTGGCACCTGCAATCGCTTTGGTAGAATCAGGAGTCACGGGGACTCAGCAATCTCACACCCGTGAGATCAAGACTATTTAAGCTTATAGGTAGGACAGAGTTGTGAGGTGGAGCTGCAAGCGACTAGCATATATGGTGGCTACATTCGCAAAAGAGCGAGAAGAGAAGCAAGGCACTAGCCGTGAAGCTAGTAGCGATCAAGAAGTGACCCTGAAACTACTTCGTCAAACATAACTCCAACACCGTGTTCACTTCCTGCTCCGCCGAGAAGAGACCATCACGGTTACACATGCGGTTGATGTATTTTAATTAAAATCAATTCGGGTTTTCTACAACCCGACATTAACAAATTCCCATCTGCCTCATAACCGCGGGCACGGCTTCGAAAAGATAATACCTGCAGGGTGTCCCAACTTAGCCCATTATAAGCTCTCACGGTCAACGAAGGATATTCCTTCTACCAGGAAGACCCGATCAGTCTTAATCCCGGACTACAAGACATTTCGACAATGGTAAAACAAGACCAGCAAAAGTCACCGACAGTGCCGACAAATCCCGATAGGAGCTGCACATATCTCCGTTCTCGAGGGCACATCCGGATAACTCAAGTTACGAGTAAAACCCGCCCTCGAGTTTCCCCATGGTGGCCCCAAGAGTCGCTGTTGTTCGGGCCAGCACTCGAAGGAGCACTGGCCCGGGGGGGGGGGCTAAAATAAAGATGACCCTTGGGCTCGCGAAAACCAAAGGGAAAAGGTGTAGGTGGTAGAAAAATGGTAAAACCAAGGTTGGGCCTTGCTGGAGGAGTCTTATTCAAAGCGAACTGTCAAGGGGTCCCATAAATCACCAACCGTGTAAGGAACGCAAAATCAAGGAACATAACACCGGTGATGACGGAAACTAGGGCGGCAAGAGTGGAACAAAACACTGTGCATACGGCCGAGCCTTCCACCCTTTACCAAGTATATAGATGCATTAATTAAATAAGAGATATTGTGATATCCCAAAATATCCATGTTCCAACATGGAACCAACTTCATCTTCACCTCGCAACTAGCAACGCTATAAGAGGGCCGAGCCAAAGCGGTAACATAGCCAAACAACGGTTTGCTAGGAAAGGATGGTTAGAGGTTTGACATGGCAATATGGGTGGCATGATATAGCAAGTGGTAGGTAACTCTAGCATAGGCATAGCAAAAGAGCGCAGCATCTAGCAAGCAAAGATAGAAGTGATTTCGAGGGTATGGTCATCTTGTTCAGAAATCCCGCAAGGAAGAAGAACGAGTCCATGAAGAAGACAAACAGACGTAGTCGAATCGAATCCTCACAACTCCAGAAACGAAACCGAAGCTAACGAGAGAAGCAACCCAGAAACAAACAAACAACATAGTAAACAACCATCACATAAACACGACATGATGCACAATCAAGTATGATGCATTTAATGAGCATGGCATGGGAAAGTTCAATGAGCAATACTACAAGTTAAGTGGAGCTCAATATGCAACGAATTGCATATTGACGAAACTTCACAACATTTATTTAGTTCACTCTTGTTTAGGCTACCCAACAATATTAAATGTTATTAAACATGGCAAGGTGAAGCATATGAAACTAACTATTTAGGCAAGATTAAATGAGGCCGAAACAACAACAACAATTCCGAAAAATCCTCATATGCATATTTCAAATTTGCTACTGTTCTTCCCTAAACACAATTTTAATGTTGTTAAACATGCAAAGCAAGTACACCATGTTAAACTAGGCATTTTTCTACCCCATTTACATATATAATTTATTTAAATCTGATGCATGGTTAATTAGTTATTATATGCATGAACTCAAGGGGTTTTCTGCAAAACTGTAAATCCTGGAATAATTGCTAAAATCGCAGAAGGGAAAAAAACACGCATCGGGCCGAAACTTGAACAGGGCCGAACAGGAGCAGGCGCTGGGGGCCAGCTCACCCATGGGCTTCGGCCCGGTTCGGTGGAGGAGGCAGGCATGTGCGGATCTCGGCTTGGGCCGGCTTGAGCCGGCCTTGGAGGTCAAGGGGAAGCAAAGGGCGCGGTCAACGCGAGATGCGGCTGAGCGGGCGCCTCGTTCTAGAGGAAGCAGAGCAGCGGCTGCCGGTGGCGCTTGAGGGCTTGCTGCGGCGGGACTTGGTCGGAGCACGGCGGGATCCGGGCAAGGGCGTCGGAGATGGCCAGATCCGAGCCAGTTCGGGTCGGGGAGGCGTCGAGGCGTCGGTGCACATCCTCTGTTCAAAAGACAAAGAGCTTCAGAGATGGGGGACGAAGGCGCAGAAAAAAGTGGGAGACCGCGAGGGGGCCGACGGCGAGATCCAAAGAACTTGCGGCTCTGGCGGATCGGCGTGAGGCGCGGAGGCAGCATCACGGCACGGGCGCCGAGGGCAGGGCATCACGGTGGCGTTGCGACGCAGTGCAAGGCGAAGGAGGCAGCAGGGCACCGCGTTCTAATGTTCGGCAGAGGAACGCTATGGACGCATGGATTCTCCTGGCGAGGTACTTGGCGTGGCGGACGGGACTCGAGAATCGAGAATCGAACGCGGAGGAGCCGGGATGGCGGATCGAGCGCATTTGCAAGAACATGGCGATGGCGGCTTCTCCTTGCGGCTCCTGCGCAGGCGTACACAGGAGAGAGAGAGAGCATGAGAGGGAAAGACAACAGGAGAAGAAAGGGAAAGGAAGGAGAGGCGCGAGAGTGGCTGGCCTGCTGGTGGCTGCTAGCGTAACTGCTACGCTGGGACGCACGGGCGAACTTGAGGAGAGGCGCCGGGCCCGGGGAAGGAGCATGGCGTGCGGGAGGAGCGGGAGAGGAGGAGCTCCTCTGGTTGGCCGGGTGGATCGAGGGGAGGCCTCGGGAGGTGGCTGGCTGCGGGATCGAGACAGCATCCCGAGGTGGGAGACGACAAGGTGGAGTGTGGCGGCGGGATTGGACAGGAGGATCCCTAGAAAATAGGGTTTGGTCTGATTTAGAATGTAGGTGGTCTTTATATATATAGAAAGGAGAGAGTTTTGGATCATCCGATCCAGATCGGATGGCTCCGGGTCAAATGGGTGGCCTAATCAAATAACCGAAAATATTGAGGGAATGTTTGAGGTTGATCCGGATCCAACGGTGACGACTGCTCGGGTCAGGTTCGGGAAAGGTTGCGAAGGTGGCTGGCTGTGCAGAGAGGCTCAAACAATGGACAACAAATGAACGGTTGGTCTCGAAAGGGACAACGAAGGCAAGGGGAACGCGGCAACTACGAACATGTCACGCCCAATATGCGACCCTATCCAAAGGAACTCGACGGTCCCACCAAGGATAGACCGCAAGATATTGGAACGCTTTTGCAAGGTGGATATCATTACATCAACATTACATAATAGTGGGGATACATCCAATACATACAATGTCCCATGAAAAACAACAAAGACAACATACATCGATCAACATCCGACTACGGATGAAACATAAACAAGCTCAAACAACATCCACCCTGCTAGCCCAGGCTGCCGACCTGGAACCTATCCCCTGATCAAAGAAGAAGCAGAAGAAGAACTCCAAAACAAGCAGACATCGCTCTCACGTCATGATCATCGCAAACCTGTACCTGCAACTATTGGTGTAGTAATCTGTGAGCCACGAGGACTCAGCAATCCCATTACCATGGGTATCAAGACTAGCAAAGCTTAATGGGAAAGAGGAGGGGTAAAGTGGTGAGGTTGCAGCAGCGACTAAGCGTATATGGTGGCTAACCAACGCAAATAAGAGCGAGAAGAGAGCAAGCGGAACGGTCATCAACTAGTAATGATCAAGAAGTGATCCTGAACTCCTACTTACGTCAGACATAACCCAGAAACCGTTTTCTCCTCTCGATCAACCCCGAAAAGAGACACTCACTTACGCACGGTTGGTGTATTTTAGAAGAGTTTGCTTCAAGTTTACTACAACCGGATATTAACAAATTCCCATCTGCCACATAACCGGGGCACAGCTCTCGAAAGTTTAAACCCTGCAGGTGTCCTAACTAGCCCATGATAAGCTCTGCGCGATCAACGAAGGATATTCCTTCTCCCGGGAAGACCCGGACGGCCTTTAATCCCGGCTACAAGACATTTCGACAGAATAAAACAAGACCAAAGAAGACTCTCCCGTGCCGACACACCGCCGATAGTAGCGCGTATCTCATCTCAGGCCACGACCGGATGAACACCACGTCTGACCGGCGACGATACCCCAAGTTGCCTAGGGGCGCACCGCAAGTGGTTTCGGGTTTGGACCAACACTTAGACAAGCATTGGCCGGGGGCTGAATAAAGATGACCCTTGGGTTACACTACTCCCAAGGAAATGTAGGTGGTGGTGAGGCAAATGGTAAAACCAATGTTGGGCTATGCCGAGGAGTCTTATTCAAAGCGAATCTGTCAAGGGGGTCCCATAAATCACCCAACTGCGTTAGGGACGCAAAATCCGGGAACATAATACCGATATGACGGAAACTAGGGCGTGCAAGAGTGGAACAAAACACTGTGCATAAGGGGCCTAGCCTTCCACCCTTTACCAAGTATATAGATGTGTTAATTAAATAAGATATATTGTGATATCCCAACAAGTAAACATGTTCCAACAAGGAACAACATCTCCATGTTCCAACAAGGAACTAACTTCATCTTCACACCGCAACTAGCAACGCTTATAAAAGGGGCTGAAAGTAAAGCGGTAACATAGCCAAACAACGGTTTGCTAGGAAGGGTGTCAAAGGTTAGAGGTTCATGGAAATTTGGGATGGCTTGATAAACAGGTAATAGGTAGCGCAAAGCATAGCGATAGAACGGGCAACTAGCATAGCAATGATAGTAGTGAGATCCAGGGTAGCGGTCATCTTGCCTGAAATTCCGCAAGGAAGAAGAACGAGTCCATGAAGAAGACGAACGGATGAAGTTTAACCAAGCGACGAATCTAATCCTCACGATCGCATAGAAGCGAGGAACTAACAAGAAGAATCACACAACATAGTAAACACACACATAGACAAGACATGATGCAAAACAATCATGATGCATGACAAATCTAGATGAGTCTACTCATGGCAAGAGATGATGCAAACAAGAGCAACACATCAAAGCAAGTTTAAATGAGGCCGGAAACAACATATAACAATTCCGGTAAGTCCTCATATGCAAATTTCGAAATTGGACCAGATCTGAATAAACCTTATGTTCAAGTTGTTAAACAGCAAGTTAAGATGCACCACGATGATCTACACGAAATTCTAGTCAAGTTACATATAAAGTTCATTAGATTCGAGACTACGGCCTAGAAGATATGAGCAAAACAAGATAAGCATGACATTGATGCAAAATGCATACAAACATCAAAAAAACACCTCAAAACAAGGATGCAACATGATAATATGAAACTACATGCAATTCTAAGCAAGTTTCATATAGAGCACACTCAAAAGCAGACAGCGGTTCAACACATACACATGAAACAAGTTATAGCAACAATCTGTCCATAACAGCAAGTAGGCATATTGCAAGCACCAAAACAACAAGCTACAGCATCTTAACATAATAACAAAAGGCATGGGCATGGTTTAAAGGTAAAGCATGACAAAACATGAACACTGAACTATCTCCATAAATCACTAGAACATGCTCAAACACACATGGCAAGATTGCAAATAATAACAGTTTCAGGCTTAGCAGAAATAACATCAGGTTGCAATATTTAGAGCTATCAAACAGCATGTTACAGGAACTTATCATGGCAAACAAAGGCATGGCATGAAACTAATAATTGCATAGAACAAAAGTCCCTTACTGACCATAAGCCAAAAAGGACCAGAAGATATGATGGCACCCATGTAAACATGGCAAGTTATATTACAGATTCATACAAGGCAGGAACAACAATGGTAGGCATGTTGGTGAGCTTGAACCACTCACCACAGAGCAATACATGGCATGGCAAGGCAAAAAACAGTAAGAAGAAATGGCATAGAATCTATACATGGCAAGAAAAACATCATAGCATACACGGATCAACTACAACAACCTTGGCAAAATTGAATAACATGTAAACAACCTGCCAGGAAACATTTTATAGCAAAAGTAGAGCTCTATTGACTCAAGCTATGGCACTCCATAATTGCAAACAAGGGCATGGATGTATAGAGAATAACCATATGTTCAAAACATCCTTACTGAAGTATCTCAAAATAAGCATGGATCTCGGTAGCAACAAGTTTACATGGCATAAAAATATCAGCTATATCAGGGGCTGAAATCAAAGCAACATCATGAAACCTAGTTTGCATGCTTGTGCTAGTCACCACAGAGATCACAAAATACATGGCATACACCCCTCTAAAGATGGCATGGCATATTACAAAACACATGTAGGACTCAAGTTCATAGGGTGCACACATCAATCATGGCGAAAATGACAAAAGTGCATGTACTGATAAGAATCTAAAACTAACATCACATAGCCCTCTTCTAACAGCATTTCGCATCAAATGAGCTCAAATGAAAATGATGCAATGAGATGAAATGATGTACTTTCGTCGAGATCTAACAATTTGACATATTACACGCATGAAACGGAACTATGGGTGCAGAGATATGATGGCATGAACATGGAATGAAAATAGCACCTCGGGGAAGAAGTCAACGGGCGAGGTGGGTCCGGGTCGGGGCGGACTCCGGTGAGGTCGGCGCTGGAGAGGAGCACTGATCCGGCGACGGAGATGGCCGGGACGACGGCCGGGAAGGTGGGGGGCTCCGGATCCGGCGGATCCCGGCCGGATTCGAAAGCACCGGGAGGCGGGCGGCTACGCGCCGGAGAGGCGCGCCGGCGAGCTGGCGGGTGCAGCGAGGTCGCAGGCGGCGCGCTGGTCCGAGGCGGGCGGGCGGCCGACGGCGCAGTGAAGAATCACGGCGGGCGGGCCCGGCTGGCGGCCTTGGCGATGGCCGGCGGCGGTGCCGGGCGGGCGTGAGGGCGGCGGTCGGCGCGACACGTGGCGCGAGGGGAGGGCTAAGGGCGTCAAGGGCGGACGCGTCCGGGCCGCGGAGGAAGGGAAAATTAGGGTTTCGGGGAAAATTCATCCAAAATGGAGAGGGAAGAGCGTTTTTATAGGTGGAGGGAGCTAGGAGAGTCCAAATGAGGAGCGGTTTTGCCACGCGATCGTGATCGAACGTAATCGAGAGCATGGAGGGGAGTTAGATGGGTTTTAAATACACTTTTGAAAGGGGTGTTAGGCTGCAAAGAGAAGGAGGCTTTACTTGTTGCCCGGTTAACCGTTGGAGTATCAACGACCTCCAAATGACCGTAAACTTGACAGCGGTCTACCGTGCTATACCAAGGCCGCTTGGCAAGGCTCGGGTCATTAGCCCCGAGAAAGTTTAACACCCGCACATGAAAAAGAGGTAAAAGGGCCGGAGACATAGGAGTGCCGGATTGCAAAACGGACAACGGGGAAAATGCTCGGATGCATGAGACAAACACGTATGCAAAAGCGATGCACATGATGACATGATATGAAATGCAGATGATGACATGGCAAAGTGCAACACGCAAGCAAATGACATGGCAACGACGCATGGATGACCGGGCACACCGGTGCATCGAATCCGGGCGTTACGAGCAGATTAAGCTTTATGAAACATGCAGATGCCATGCACATGATGCTATGAGATGACATGCATGACATGAAAAAATGCAAAACAAAAGACAAAAAACCCAACCACTTGAGGAAATAATATATCGCATCTCCGGAAAAGGCAAGAGTTGGAGTTACGAATATGGAAAGTTGTATCCGGGGCGTTACAACACTCCACCACTACGAGAGGATCTTGTCCCGAGATCTAGGATGGCACCGGAGGGAAAAGGAAGAGGAAGATAAGAGGTAAAACTAAGTTGCTTCTTCGACAAACGAAAGTGAAACCATGAACCTTGAGAGGTTGAGCAAAATGAAAGAAAGAAAACAACGTAATATGAGCAAAGTTGAAAACACTCCGTTAGAAAAGAGGAACAAGGGGATACAACGAGAACCAAGAGGTTTAGTGATAAGATAGATATTGAAACCACTCCGGTTAAAAACAAGATAGGAAATGAATAAGAATGATATAATTCGGGCAGCACTGATCGAAAGAAAGAAGGAAAACTTGATAAGATGAAAAGAACTTGAAGAGATGACACAACACCCCAAGTTAAATGGATAAGCATGAAAAAAACACAATCCTCACAATTGAGATGATGAGTGAAGAGAGCAACAACACCATGCCTCCGGAAGAACGAAAAGAAGATAGATCATTGGAATAAAAGAACGGAGAAGAAAATGCCAACTTCTGCCACAAATGAGCTTCGAAAGTACCCTTCCAAGAAGGTTATAACGGAGTTGTTGGAAAACCAACAACGAAAAACACAAGCTTGTTATGGGCTTATGGAAAACATCTCAAAATGATGAGGTGCCAACCCGCCACTAACAGAAACAATTGATTGGTTGAGATCAATGAAGATAAGAGAAACTTCTTCACCGAAGATGAGAAGGAGAAAATTGGATCATTGATAAGCACCACAAAAAAGCTACATTCCTTAGGGAAAGCTATAAGTGAAATATAACCCAATATAACTCCAACAAAAGGATTGATTGGTTGAAAATATCTCTTGAACGAAGAGAAAATGATGGATTTAAATACCTCATTCTTGACAACATATGAATCATGAAACATGAAGGAAATTGTCAAGAGTGACATAACACCACCCTCAAAAGATAAGGTAGGAAGAATTGCACTTTGGAATGCAAGATGAAGAATACTTGAACTCCTAAAAAACATGTGTTGAGCACCATGTTTATTTTGAAGTATGGCTTGACGGATCATAACTTCGAGAGAAATCTTGAAGAACAATTGAAGAATGAAAAGAATCCTTGACGAACCATCATGTAGAGCCTCCATGAAGAACTCCGGTAATAAAAGGGATGATAAAAAGAAAGAGAAGTTGAAGACACAAGGTGAAGCCTTGCGATGATTTAGATGGAGTCATGACGCAGATAATGCGAAAAACTTGGAACTCCAAAGAGGAATTAATCACTTGGATGAAACAACAATAAGAATTACGTTATCGTATCCTTCACCAATTTAATTGATGATAAGCAAACGGATTTGGCACACTACTTATTCTCGTGAGAAAGGATTAAGAGAGATATAGCGCAAACTTGGGAAGGTCTTCACTTAATCACCGCGAGGATTGGAAAGGACGAATGAAAATGATACGGTAATAAAGGAAGAGGAATCTTGAACGAACCACCGTGAAAAATTGAAAATGAACGAAAGCAAAGGCACAATTCAACGGAAGAATTGGAAAAGCGAATGAAGATATTTGAGGGATTTAGATCCATGAGAACAAAGAGGCCATGAACTGATTAGGGAGGTTAATTGAACGATGCACCGGTAAGATTTGGAGAACAATAGCTACACGCTGAGAATGAAGAATTATGACATGATGGCCTTCGGAGGGAAGAAATGGAAACAACTCATGAAATGCTCCGGATGGGTGAAAAGAATTCTCACAATCGAAAACAATTATGAGAGGATGGCATCAAACTTGAACTACGCATCTTTGGAAGAACGGGTAAGGATTTAAGAGGAACTCTTCTTCGGTCTTCATATGCTGAGAATGACGAGGAGAAACACCACCAAATTGTTGAGAAACTCCAGAAGGATTAAAAGAGGAAAGGTTGAGCCAAAGATGAAAAGAGTTTGAAAGCGACCTTGGAGAAGGCATGTGACTGATGAAAATTCATTCTTACCTCACACTTGAAAAGAATTTGAGAATAACTGGATAATTAGGAAGAGTCGTAAGATCCTCGAAAAGACCTGTGGGTTAGGGCCCACTCAAAAGAAACACCGCTGAACGCATTGCTTAGGAAGAGATAATGCACCGTTGATTTAAATGGCTTGAATGAGATAGCACCCTCAAAAGAACTTGGAGGAATTGAGAATGGAAACTTGAATCTTCCGAGATATCTTCAACACTCGAGAACAAAATGAATAGCTTAGAAGTGAATGATTAAGAGGTGCATCGGCATGAGAAAGCATTAGAACGAGGAAAGGAATATGATGAATATCGAAAGCTTGAATTGGATCCAATCGGAGAAGAAACAACAATGAAAGATGATGAACTTGAACCTGCTTGAGCAACTTCATGGGAAATCACCGGATAAGAACAAAGAAACAAAAGAATGAAGAGACATCCCACAAATAAAAGCATACATGATTAATAAATCTGAGACCGTGAAGAAAAAGGGTGGAGGGCGGAAAACAAAGACAACTTGGGAACGGATGAAACAAACATCGCCGTAAAACTTAGAATTGATCTCGCAAATGTTGAAATGATCGGATCCACTTGAAGAGAAGCACGCCAGCTTGGGAAAAGAGTTAACATGATTTGACCTCGATGATCAAGAAGGATTAGTATTCACATAGCAATATGAGAACACCGCTTAGGAAAGGTAATGGATTCAACATTTGACATTGAAGCAACTCGAATACCACAACTCAAAACAAAACCAAGGATTTGGCTCGCAGAATAAGCCTGAAACAAACATATGATAGAGATTTACCCAATCCCATATCATGCATCTGTCGAAAAGATATTATAGGAGCTACTTGAATTCCCACCTATAAACTCCCGAAACTTTCTCGGTTATGCAACTGTGTTGGGGATACAGGGACGTAAAATATATCACCCAAACTAACAATACCTAGATCCAAATTGTATCCATCCGTCAACACATAACCAAGAAACCTTCTAAATCGTACCTCGACCTTCAAAAAGCATCCGTTAAACGAGTCATGGCAATACTCCCGAGCTCGCACCAAGATCGGGTTATCGGGTTATCTCACCAACAACTGTATAAAAAGAGATTTTGATGCCGGTAAAGCCTGTGTATTTCAGAATCGCGATAAAATTGTGGCGACAACACCTCGGAGCTCAACTCCCGAAACTGCCACAACCCCTAAATGTCGAGGCACCAAGAACAATGTTCTCCACAAAACCATCGGAACGATTCCAAGATACCGCGTGATCCTAAAAAAATTTAGTGAAATTTGAGGAGAGAAGAGTCAAAACTTCTACGCCAGAGACCTCACCATAGCGACGAAGGGACCGAGGAGTAAAAAGAATCCTACTCTCCGATATATATAATCCTAAGACTCAAAACATTTTTGTTCTAGACTCAACAACGCCAAAGAACAATCGCGGGGGCTCCTAAGTCGGGATGGCTCGATTACCAACTTGTAACGCCTCGATGCGGCTATATCTCCCACGTGTCGAAGCACCCACTTAGAGGCATAACCGCATTGGAAAGCAATGTCGCAAGTGAGGTAATCTTCACACAGCCCATGTAATACATTGTGACGCCTTGAGACCAACGCCTCCGTAAGACTTCCACTATTCTGTGTTTCGCAGTGTGTTTCATTTGTGCCGCCCTTTTTATTTTTGCATTGCATCATGTCATCATGCCAAAGCATGTCATTAACCTTGCATCTCAACCTCAATCTAAATAATTTGCATAGATCTTTTGATCTATTTAAATCGAGGGAAGGGTGACTTCTCTTTATAACATATCTTCCCAATATTAGGGAGCTATAGTAAATATTTCTTTAATTTGGAAATCACCATAACACACTTGCAAATAAATCCCAATGCCTTTGTTATCTCAATTCTTGGTCTCCAACCTTGCCCATAAATTCTTTCATCATTTTCCCGAGCTCCACCAAATTTCTCAACATTTTTGGACATACCGAATACCCACTTTTTTCTCACACTCATTTGAATTAAATTCAAATGAGGTGGAATTCAACCCACGCCCACGCTCACTTTCTATTTTCTTGGATCAAGCTTATTTTGTGAGTCCAGGGAAATTAACCCCTTGTGCATATTCTTTCCCTAACCTTTTCTTTCTTTTCTTCTCTCTAATTCTTTTCTGTTAAGGAAAATATGAGAGAGAGGGAGAAGAGAGCTCAAAGAACCCAAAGGCCATCTAGGCCCACCTACACCCCTGCCTATAACCCTAGCCCGACCGGGTCCACACATCTCTCTCGATCCCCCTCGTCCTCCCTCCACGCCACGCCACGATCCTCGCCGCCTCCCCACGCCGAGCCCCCACCTCTCTCGCTGTCTCCGATCCGCCATTGCCGTGGGTCTTCAAGCACCCCTAGCCTCATCAGTACGCCACGCCTCCTCCTTCCTCCGCTCGACTTTGTTCCACCTGGGACACGCACACCAGGAGGATCGGGCGCCTGCCCCATCCTCTCCTCCTCCGCGCCCCTTCCCTCGCCTCCCTCCTCGTGCCGTGGAGAGGAGCTCCATCTTCCTCGCCATCCTTCGCTCGCCATTGCTCGGCCTCTCCTTCCTCACGCTTTCACCACTGTCCAAACCGCCTCGACCGCTTCGCCACGACAAGAGGCTACTGCACCCTCTCGCCGACGCCACCGGATCTTCCCCGGCAATCCTCTCGCTCCGCAAGAGGCCTGGTCCGCCTGTCGCCCGTCCTCCCAAATACGCCTAAAGCTCGCCATCGCTTTGCTTCGCCTCTGCATGCAACAGCAGCTGGCCCACTTCGCCCCTCGTTGGCCTTCGACCGCCGACGCCAGACCGCTGCTCCATGTCCCCGTGGGCGCCAAGTTCTTTTCGGAGACCTCTCCAAGACCAGGATACACCAAGATCTGCTCAGGATTTCGTAAAGTTCGAGCAGCGCCGAACGAGGGTTTTCGCCTTGCTCATTTTGGATGCGCCAAGTTCGCTCGAAGTACGTCTACATGGACAAGTACCGCTCCTGGATTCACCAAGTACCACGACGTCGGTGTCCCTCCAAGTTTGATGTTGGAACATGCACAACTACCGCCGCCAAGACCCGGCAGCGTAAAATCCGCAAGTTCCTCTACCGTCGCCATGAACGACTATTTCCGTGATGTCCGTGAACCACTACTTCCACTACCGCCACGAGAACGACTACTTCCACTACGGACCGTGTACCACTACTTCCTTCGTTGGACTCGATTCGTTATGAAAATGCACGCTTCGAAGGTATAACCCCGAGACGCACCGCCGTGGGACCTAATGCATGTGTTGAATGAGATGCACCGCTTTCACCGTGGTTCAATTGTCTCCGCATGTTCCTCGCTTGCCATGCCACCATCATGTGGGACACCCGC
This sequence comes from Aegilops bicornis, assembly GCA_021605145.1. Lineage (NCBI taxonomy): Eukaryota > Viridiplantae > Streptophyta > Magnoliopsida > Poales > Poaceae > Aegilops > Aegilops bicornis. The sequence continues at coordinate 286,205,702 of CM038669.1, forward strand.
AGTATCCGGATCACCCCACCATCTTTTGCATGTTCTCGTGACATCCACACTTTCCTTTGCACCGCATCTCAATCGAAGTTATCGTAACCGGAATGTTGCCGTGGCACCATTTCCGCTATCGCTGCCGTGGCACCCTTTCGCTCCACCATGGTGACCAAATGCTTCATAACATGCTCATGTCGACATTTTCATAAAAACTGCATAAAATTTGTATATGTCATCCAAGCATCATGATAACAACATTTAAAATGTCTAAAATTGATGTTTGCATTAAAATTGCTAAATCATATGAGGATTTTCCTAATTATCGCTTTGTTGTTTCCGGCCTCATTTAAACTTGCCTAAATAGGTAGTTTAATTATGCTTCACCCTTGCCATGTTTAATAACATTTAATATTGTTGGGTACATAACCGAGAGAGAACTAAATAATTGATGTGGTAGCCATAATATGCAACTCGTTGCATATTGAGCTCCATTTAACTTGTAGTTTTGTTTGTGCATATTGCCATGCCATGCTATTTAAACCGGGCATGCATCATACTTTGTTTATGCATCATGCCATGTTTATGTGATTGTGTGTTTACTATGTTGTTTGCTTCTTTCCGGGTTTGCTTCTCGCTAGCTTCTGCTTTTCTGCTCGGAGTTGTGAGGATTCGCTCGCTCACATCCTTTTGTCTTCTTCATGGACTCGTTCTTCTTCCTTGCTTGCTATCTTTGCTTGCTAGATGCTCGCTTTTGCTATGCCTATGCTACGATGCCTACCACTTGCTATATCATGCCTCCCTATGTTGCCATGTCAAACCTCTAACCATCCTTTCCTAGCAAACCGTTGTTTGGCTATGTTACCGCTTTGCTCAGCCCCTCTTATAGCGGTCTTAGTTGCAGGTGAAGATGAAGTTTGTTCTTTGTTGGCACATGGAGATGTTGTTCCTTGTTGGAACATGTTTACTTGTTGGGATATCACAATATATCTTATTTAATTAATGCATCTATATACTTGGTAAAGGGTGTGTCGGTGTACTAGAGTAGGGGTACCCTAGAACTCTGCACTGCAAGTACCGGATATCAGCTTGCAAAGACCAGGGCAGGGTTTGCCGGTCACCGCTAAGATCCTCCGTGGCTCCTTTTGGAGCCATTCAAGAACAAAGTATTTGACTAGAAGACAAGGCCCTGCAAGAGGAGCTTGCACGGGAAGGCCATTTAAGGCATGCAGAAGACAAGGCCTCGAAGCAAGAGGAGCTTGTCGGGAAGGCTGCTGAGCGCAACAAGCCTCCGGACGCTGGGCAAGGAGCTTGCCGCTGCAGCAACCTCTCTCCATCTCCGCCTCCAGCTTTCATCCAACAACGTGGTCGCCATGGGACCATTCCATGCGCTGCGTGTCAAGAGGGTCAGGCAAATGGGCCGGAGAGCAGCGATAAGCGGCTACAAGCTTAAGCCATCGTGGCGAAGCGGTGGCGCACTGACGGTCTCTCTTGCACCTTTGCTTAGGCGACACAGATGGGCATTTATTGCTTTTGTCCCTTGCCGTCGGAGTTAGGTATTTTGCCTTTATTACACTGCTCAAGTAGGTGTACCAACTTCTATTTTTACATTTGTACCCTCATCTATGTTGCCACCGGAGACCCCTTGAGCATATAAAAGGAGGCCCATGTGCACAGCATAGAGGGGGTTCGGGTTCATTCGACTCACTGAGACCATATCGCCACGCTTAGGTTTTGTAGCTCGACGCTTCCCTAGCAAGAACACAATACATCAAACAAGCAGAAGGGAGTTTTATCTCCGGAGAGCTCAAGCTGGGTAACCGCCGTGCTCGCCTCGATCCGCTCTTCGTGCGATCTCCGCCCCCTCCGAACCACAAGGGCCCTGGTCCGCTGCCCCATAGGTGTTCGTGGGTACGATCGCCTCCTCACATCTTTGGCGCGCCAGTAGGGGCGCCGAGGCCGTGTGAATCTGATCCGCATTCACACGAGCAGCGCTCCCCAAAGATCTTCCTCAACATGCCACCAAGAAGAAGGCTGACGGCAGATCCGTCTGCGTCAGATCCACCATCACCGCGAAGCAAAGCGGGTGGTGGGGCGGCGGGCGGAGGAACGGGCGCCGACGAAGGAGTTCGTGGACGCCGCCAAGTCCAAGGACAAGGCCCGCGAACCTCAAGGTCGCATCCCCGTGCTCATCTCAGAGATGCGGGACCAACAACGCCATGGCGTTCACAATGCCATACGCTCGCTGGATCGAGACCCTCAAGGCCGACATGCGCGCCAACATGCCGGCATCGAGTGATCTGATCACTGACGGGTGCTGCTCCTTCTAACGTAGTTAGAAGTCCGAGCATATCCCGCCTCGCACCGCTTCCGCCAATGCCACCCACTACTCCGGTTATTCCGGGCGAGAGCTCGGCTACGCTTCTCGACTACCCTCCAACGGCCAACAAGGTCGACAAGTGGAGGGCCACTATCCGTGAGCTCATCGGCTTTGCTAACGGGCGACGCCCGCTGGCAACTAACGCCATCATTGCCGCTGCAAGACGACAAGGCACGAGCCGGTGGCGATGAGGCTGTCGGAGGTGCAACTACCATGCACTCTCGCCCGAAGGCTAAGATCGCCGACCACCGGATCCACCTCGATGACGACTCCACGCGTCACCGGATCCGCGAGCTTCGCCGCGATCAGCGCCAAGTTCTTCATGAACGACAACAAGAGGACGCCGAACTCGCATCGAGCGCCGGAGAGAAGCGCGACGTCATCCGACAAGCGGCCATTGGCTTCTGTTGACATGCTGCGGCCCGGAGGAGCCAGCGACTTGTCAGACGCGTAGGTTGCCCTGCTGCTCACTGCGTGAGCTGCGGCAAGTCCAAAGGCCCAGCCCGGAAAAAACTTCAAACCAGACGTGTCGGAGAAGTATGATGGCAGGGCGATCCGTCGGAGTTTCAGCGTCTACACCATCGCGGTGCAAGGCTGCGAAGGGGCTGGGGACGACAAGATCCTCGCCAACTACTTCCGCTCGTGCTCAAGCCCAACGCCGATCTTGGCTCATGCACTTGCCGGACAGCTCCATATCCTCTTGGGCAGATCTATGCCATCAGTTTGTTGGCGCCTTCAGTGGCCACAAACCTGGCGGCCAAGAGAGTGACCTTCATCCGCCCGAAGGAAGGAGAGTCCTGCGCAAGTTCATTCAGAGATTCAGCCGTGTGCACTACAACATCCCAGATGTCCACCCCGCCACGCGATGATCGCTGCGTTTATCGTAACATGCGGAACCGCAGGATGAGGGAGGAGATGGCGATGTGCAAAGTCAAGGACGCAGTGAGTCGTACGCCTTGGCCGACAAGTGTGCACGCTACCGAGGAAGGAGGAGACTCCTGTGAGAGAATGCACAAGCAGGATCTCGACAAGAGGAGGCTGCCCGGCGAAGAAGGGCGGCGGCAACAAGCAGAAGAAGAAAGGTAGAGAAGTGCTAGGGGCCGTTGAGCGGTCCGGGCGACGGAGGTGGCGATAAGAACGCCAAGGTCGTGGCTCCTGCAAGGAGGTTGCCAGTGACACCCACCACCACTACGTGGCGGCGGCCGACAAGCGGTGACGGACCCCGCAAGCGATCTTGCAAGATCCACCGCACTAAGGGCCACGACCTCGAGTTGCAAGAAGGTCGAGCAGCTTGTTGAGCAGCAGAAGGCTGAGTACAAGCGGGCGCGACAAGGAGAAGGCCCAGGGAAGGTGCTGGGAGCAAGCAAGAAACGCGTCCGGCGGGGAGGCGCTACATGCAAGGCCAAGCGGCGGCAAGGAGATAGGACCTCCTGCTGTCGCGACAAGGATGAAGATGATGAGGATTTAAGCGAAGATATGGAAGACGACGACGCCTGATGAGCAGGAGTTTTCGAAAGCCACGGAGGTCCTCTCAAGGTTGACGGAGGTGCTTCCTGCATACCTCCCACCGCCAACTCAAGCCAAAGGATGGAGATCAATGCAGCGAAACCATCCAGAGTCACGCAAGCCTCAAGTGGTCCAAGACGCCTATCATCTTTGATATTGAGGGACCACCCCGATCGCATAATCCTGCGGTTGGGTGCTTGCCGATGTTGGTCTCACCAACCATCCGCAACCTCAAGGTCACTAAGATGCTAGTTGACGGGCGGGCGGCTTCAATCTGATCTCCTCCGTGCTCCGAAGCTTCAAATCCTGACGGCGAGCTCAAGAGATCGGCACTTTCAAGGAATCAATCCGGGAAGGAGCAAGTCAGAAAGGGAAGATTACGCTGTCGGGTAACATTTGGCAGCGAGCTGAACTTTAGGATCGAGAGGGTCACATTCGACGTTGCGCCGATTTCCCATTGCCTTACAATGGGATACTTGGCCGTTCCAGCACTTCTGCCAAGTTCATGGCAGCCTCTCACTACGCTTCATACAACTTACTCAAGATGCCAGGCCCGATAAGTGTCATCTCTGTCCATGGCGACAAGAAGGATGCCCTTATTTGTGTCGACAAGATCTACCGGGATGCAAAGAGCCACGACTGCATTGCCAAACACTTGTCAAGCTCCGGGGAAGAAGACAAAGTCCAAGTCCGCAAGAGCTCGATGCTCCACTCGCAAGCGCACCTCTTCGAGTGCTGCACTACTGCCGAGGACGCACCATCGAGCTCCACCGGCAAGTGCAAGAAGAAGATGGTAGCTCCGGCCAAAGACCAAGAAGGTGCCCAGGAGGACGGCAGAATCGGTGGTACCTTCACCATCGCTGCCTCTGACTCCCTAAATAGGAAGGCGCCTTTCGTTGCTATTTCTCATGGGCGAACGTCGGCGTGTTTGCATGGCAACCGCCCCGACATCCCCGAGTTCCTGTGAAAGTGATTGAGCACCGCCTGGCCGCTTGTCCTCATGCGCGCCCGCTAAGCAAAAAGTCGAAGCAAGCGGTGAGCGCCAAGAATTCATAGCGAAGAGATCAAGAAACCGAAGCGGCCGGGGCCTTGTCGAGAGAGTGCTCCATCCTACGTGGTTGGCCAATCCTGTAGTCGCGGCGTAAAGCTAAATGGAAAATGGAGACTTTGTATTGACTTCACGGATGTTAATAAAGCTTGTCCCAAAGATCCATTTCCCTTACCAAGACGACCAGATTGTTGACTCCACGTGGATGTGATTTTGCTTTTCGTTTCTTGATGCATACTCAGGATACCATCGCATCTTCATGGCTGAAGAAGATGAGGAGAAGACTGCATTCATTACACCATGTGGCACATCTTGTTTCATACGGATGCCTTTCGGTTTGAAGAATGCTGGTTCAACATTTGCAAGGGTAGTCCATGACGCTTTTGAGCCGCAATGCAATGTAAATGTAGAAGCCTACATGGATGACATAGTGGTCAAAAGCAAGGACAAAGCAACTCTGGTTCAAGATTTGGACGAGACCTTTGCAAATCTGCGATCAACTCAAGCTCAATCCCGAGAAGTGCGTGTTTGAGTCCCTTCCGGCAAGCTTCTCGGGTTCTTCGTGAAATTCAGCGAGGATTGAAGCCAATCCAGATAAGATCAAGGCCATTGAGCAGATTGAAGCACCAAAGCGCGTCAAGGATGTACGAAGACTTGCCGGCTATGTAGGCTGCTCTCAAAGCAGGTTTATTTCTAGGTCTGCTGAGCGCGCCAACAGTTTTTCAAGATTTTTAAAAGGCAGGTCAATGAAATGGACTCTCAAGCGGAGGCTGGGCAACAAGCCGCAGGACTTAAAGAGATACTGCCCTCCACTCCAACACTTGTCGCACCTAAACCACAAGAGAAGTTGTTGTTATATATAGCAGCAACCAATCAGTGGTTAGTGCTGCGTTAGTAGCGGAGAGGAGGCGGATGACGAGCCGGCAACCACGGCAAGCACATCCGGCGACAAGGGGCTTCGCCGACAAGCTCTGGTCCCGACAAGGACGAATCAAGACAGACGCATGAACAGATGCGTAAAAGGATGGTGCAGCGCCCAGTTTATTTTGTCGGTTCCCTCCCACAGGGGCTAGGGTCAAGGTACTGGTGTGCGTAAATTGCTTTCCGCCTCCTCATGGCCTCGAGAAAGCTGCGCCTATTACTTCTAAGCACATGAGATCACAGCTTGTCACCGCTTTCCGCTCAAGAGGATACCGCAGAATCCAGAGGCAACAAAGGATTATCGAAAGTGGGCACTGGAACTCGTCAAGCTTTGGTCTCAAGTTTGAAAGCACATCGACTATCCAAAGCAGAGCATTGGCAGAATTCATAGCGTAATGGACGCCAACGCCAGAGATGAAGAGCTTCGGAGACGCAGCATTCCCGTCAAGGAAGCAAGCAAAGAGTGGCTTATGTACTTTGATGGTGCCTTCTCGCTGCAGAGGCGCCCGGTTGTCACGCTTTGTCGCACCCACCGGAGAGCACCTGGCAAGTCGTGAGTCCAGATGCACTTTCCCAAGAGCAAGCAACAAAACAATACTTCGTGAGTATGAAGGTTTGCTTGCCGGTCTCAGATCGCCAGAGACCTTGGGATCAAGAACTTTATTGTCGGGTGACTCGCAGCTTTGTCGCTCGCCAAGTGAACAAAGATTATCGTAGTCCGTTGATGGAAGCTTCACGCCGATGAAGTGAGGAAGTTAGAAGAGCACTTTGACGGCTCGCAAAATGGAACATGTTCCAAGAGCTCGTAATGATATTGCCGACGGCACACAAAGTGTGCTGCACTTAAGTTGCCCGTGGAACCAGGGATTTTCGTGCTCAAGCTGACTCAACCAACCGTAACACCGCTAACCGGACAGAGCAAGAAGAGGAAGTTGCTCTCCGGTGACTACTTCCGCGTAGCTTCCCCGCCGGGCCGCTAAGGTCCCCAAGATCGACACCAACAAGGCCGATGTCTGCGTCAAACAAGCCCTGTGGTTTGTTTCTCATAGCGCACGCCCCGACTAAGTTTGTTCTAAAGCTTGCCTGGGGAGCATCAAGCTCCTAACAGCCGCAGGTTCTTGTCGTAGAAGCTGGCGTTCCCGCAGCAGCGACATGTGCCTTTAGTCTTCGCTGTCGAGCCGCAAGCTCCAAAGATGGGCGCAGCGATTGTCACCTTTTCCTTCGCAGTGAGAACTTCCCCAAGAGCAAGAAGAAGGTAAAGAGTAGCCCAAAGAAATAAGTATGTACTAGTTTGTCGACAAAAAGATACTGTATGCAAGAAGACTCCAACGGTGTGAAATTGAAATGTATTCCTGTGAAGATGGATGTAAGTTGCTGGCAGAGATACACGGAGGCATATGTGGTCACCATCATTAGAAGAGCACTTGCTGCAACCAAAGCTTTCCGGCAAGGTTTCTTCCTGCCGACAGCCCTCCAGATGCAAATCGCACAAGTAACCAAGTGTGAAGCGTGCGGTTCCATTCCAAACAGATACACCAGCCAGCTCAAGCTCCGGAACCCGATCCCTTTATCATCGGCCCTTTTTCGTTTGGGGCTCGACATCCTCGCCCTTCCCTCGAAGTCGGAGGCTTTGAGTACTTGTACGTCAGCCATCGACAAGTTCACAAAGTGGCCGGAAGTGGAAGCAGGAGGAAGGTGACGGCACAAATGGGCCAGCCTAAGTTCTTCAGGTCAATTGTTTGCTGCTTTTAATCCCTAACAGATCATCACCGATAACGGCAAGACACAATTTACGAGTCGCACCTTCAGCAAGACGCCCAAGATCTTGGCGCCAAGGTCCATGCTTTGCTTGCTCACCCGAGAAGCAACGGCCAAGCGAAAGGGCAAATCTTTGGCGTCTGCGGGCTCAAGACCAGAACTTTCGTGCTGCACAAGTAAGAAAGCTGGATCGAGGAGCTGCCGGTGGTTCTTTGGTCGATCAAGACGACGCTAAATCGAGCCACCCGGCGGACACCTTTTGCTCTAGTCTATGGAGCAGAGGCAGTTCTCCCCACGGAACTCGTATACGGATCGCCTCGAGTGCTCGCTATGATGAGTTTGAACAAGAGCATGCGACAAGATGACGCCATTGCTCCTTGAGGAGGATCGCCTTCAGTGCCGCTGCGAGCTGCTCGCTACGAAGCAAGCTTTGCGTCGCTACCATAGCCGCAAAGTTAGTGCCAAGCCTCGAGGAAGGCGACCTTGTTCTTCGGGCGCCCACCGCCAAGAATTCAAACAAGTTGACACCGAAGTGGGAAGGCCCTTATCGGGTGAAACGAGTCACTAGGCTCCGCTGTCCGCCCTCATTTGAGACCGAAGATGGCATCCCTGAGCAACTCTCGAACATTGAGCATCTTCGTAAGTTTTACCGCATAGCCAAGTTGTCGAACCTGTTCCGGCAACCACCTTTTGTACAAGTCTTGCCGCTGTTGCATGTAATCCTTTGTACAAAGTCGGGCGCAGACCCTGCATCAAGAAAAGCTCATGTGTTGCGCGACAACTTGTCAAATTCATGCTTTCATCATTTTATTGCATGTTTTGGCTAACACTTTGTGCAAAGAACCACACCCGGTAAGAAATATCGAGTCACTTGGGCTCCATAACTTTATTTTCTCTTCTTTCTCTTTTCTCAAAGAAAGGAAGGCTCCCTCGCGCACAAGTTAACCAGAGGGGGAAGGAGAAGATAATACTATGGACCAGGCATCGCTTGAGGAAGTTTCGCCTTACCGGGAAGCAAGAGACAGAAAAGCTAAGTTGCCAAAGTTTGAGTAATCAATTTTTAAAATTTTAAGTTATCTTCCTCGAACGATAGTACTTTGTATGGAAACTCCAGGCGCAGAGGAACCAACTCGCAGGCTAGTCGCGCCTTTACTTTGTTTCAGTACGCTTCAACAACTTAAGTGAGTCAGAGCTAGTCGCGACAAGGTTGCTTGTCGGAGGCGTGACCGCTTAAGCGAGTCTTGCCGACGTTCACTCGGCCTAGCGCGGCAAAGGTGCCCGCACCGACAAGTCCCCCAAATGCGAGGGCGTAAACGCATAAAGGAAGGAATCAAGTAGAGGACATAACGTTGCATTGATCGCCTAAGATAGAGTATATTACAAAATAACTTGTCGCTGATCTAACAAAGTGTTCTAAACATGATCAATGGCGACAAGGGAAAGATAAAATTGGCGGCCTAGTCTACGCGGGTCGCCATCAATCCGCTTGATCTTGTTCACCTTGTCCACAATGGGTGCATAAGGGCTTTGAGCTCCTCCACGTTGGTATCTAGCGGCAAGGATTTGAGGACGCCGTTAAGGTTGAGGCCCGATTCGGAAGGCCACCTTTATCAACACCTTCTCGAGGGCTCCTGCACAGATCCGGGCGTGATTCCTCGGCCAGCTTTGGGACCTCTTCCCGAGTCGCTGGAGGCCCGGCTACCACACCTTTGAAGAATAAACTGAAGTTTGGCGCTGGGTCGGAGATGCTCGTCGGAAGAGTATGCAAGGTCCGCCATCCCCAGCTCCATCGGCTCGTTGTGGATATCGAGCGGTGTCCACAAGGCCTTCATCCAATGCTCCACACTCTCCCTCAAGGCGCCTGAGTGGAGATAGCATTCGCTAGCAGCTCCTCCTTGGCCTTGATAGTCTCCAACAGGCCCATTTCCCGCTCTCTGGCGCCGTCCGGCTCTGCGTCAGTGGTCACCAGACTCAAGATCTGCCTTGGAATCCTTGGCAGCGTCGAGCTCCTTGCCCCTGTCGTGGAACAGACGACTCACAGCTCGCCAAGAGTGTAGGCGTCCTTCTCGCGCTCGTGCTTGAGCGCGGCAAGCCTCTTCGCCGCTCTTCTTGAGGCTGGCCTCCACTGTGCCACCTTCGCTTCAACTCTTCCTTGGCGGCCTCGGCGGCTGCCAAGAAGCATCCTTCATTTCCTTAAGCGCCCGCCAAGTGACTCCTCACGCAGCGCGGCAAGGTCTTCTTCGTGGCTGTCCAGGTTTGACCTTCCACGCCCGCCACTCGCTTTCTGCGAGAGAGCTTCTCGGCAGCCACCGCTGCTCCTCCTCACCGCGGCCTTCTCAAGGATAAAGGTCGTGCGCTCTTACGCAAGTTGCCCAGCGCTCACGCTTTCGTCGCGAAGAGTTTCTTGGTTGGCGTTTGGAGCTCTTCTGCGCTTCTCCATGTCCGCCTCCTGCCTCGCGACAAGTGCTTCCCGGACTCCAACTTGGCTTCTGGGTGCGGTAGAGCGACAGCTAGCCTTTCTTCAGTTGCCTCCTCCTCGACCGCCGTTGCTGCTTGCTGCCAAGCGCGTCCACCAGCTGGCCAGCCCGCAATGGAGGCGTAGAAGCTCGCCGTCAAGGTCTTCCTTGACCAGCGCCTGAGGCTCGACTCCTGTGGAGTTTGATGAAGACACCCTCGCCGGCCTTGGTGGGGCGCCGGCTGGAGCTCCTCGGAGCTGGACGCTGCAGCGGCGAAGTCGGCTGTCGGTGTGAAGGCGCTGGCGCCTCGCGGCCTCAGGGCCGTCGGTCACGATCGCCCGACCCCTCGCCCGGCTTCTGCGTCGGCGGCCTCGGTGGCCTTCTCGGCCAACAGGCTCCTCGGCGACGGCCTCTTCTTCCACAAAGAACGACCTCTTCTTCCCACGACGGCCTCTGGCCGGTGTTGCCGCGCGCTTCCTCCTCGCCGGCAGCCTCGACCTCCATCGGCTCTGCGTCAGACGAAGAAGGAGTAGTCAAGCAAATGTTCAAAAAGAGAAACAAAAGAAAACAAGCCCAATGGAAATTTTCGTCTAAGGAAATTACCTGCAACGGGATCCGCAGCCATGGCCTCGACCAATCGGAGGGTCACCGGGCGCTTGTCCCCTTGCCGGGGTAGCCTCCCTTGCTGGGGTGGCCTCCCTTGTCGGAGGGCGCTCCCTTGACGGAGAATCCTCCCTTGGCGGCGTAGTGGCAGCAGACAGGATTTCGGGGGCGGCTTCCGAGCCCTCCTGATGAAGCTGCTCTGCTCCTACACAAGGAAACAATCAGGTATCAACGAAGAAGGAGCACCCCTACACACCTAATAGTAAAAAAAAACCCGCACACTTACCCTGGGGGCTGCTCTGAGGAAGGGTTTCCGGGTCCGGCAAGGGGGTTCAGACGCATCCTCTGTTGCCACGGGTGGATCGTCCTCAACGAAGACCGTCGGGATCTTGGCCCTCTTCGACGCTCTCTGAGCTAGCGTCCTGAAAAGGAAAGAGTTCAGAACGAAGCAAATCAGATTCAAGATGAAGCAACAAAATTGAAGAAATACAAACACAATCTCAAGAGCTTACTCTTCATCTTCCTCCTCGAGCTGAGCGCCGAGAAGTCAACTCGGCTCGCCTCGGCATGACGAGGCGGGAGTGGGCTCTCTTGGCTGCTTACGAGGCGCTTACGGCGGTGGCTCGGGAAGATCCCGCCCAGCTTGTCACAAAGAAGGTGAGGCGCCTCACGGGCAACATCGCTTGTTGGTAGAGCTGCCGCTGGGCGCTGCTGTCAGGCCGATCTGCGCCTCAACTCGCTCTCCGGCCTTGCGGAGATCGCTTCTTCGGCGGAGCCGGGCTCACCGGCGGCAAGTCGCGGGTGGTGGAGAAGAAGCGCCCTCGGCGGGTCCACTCGACCCGGCCTCGGGCTCGACAAGCTCGCCCTCGCCGGGCGATCTCCTTCGCCGCAAGGCTGGCCGCCGCCGCCACGTCCGCCTCCTCCATGGTGTACCCAAAGGCTCCAGCGGCAGCTCTTGCCGCCTCCTCCAAACTGGTGGCAATACGCCGCCATCTCCTCGTCGGTGGTGTCGCGAGTGAGCCTTTTTCTCGCTCGTCGGAGCGGATCGGCACTTCTTCCAAGTCGTCGAAGAACTGGCCGCACGACTCGCCGGAGGCTCCTCGCCAGTTGGAACGATCCCATGGGAATCGCACAACGGCATCATGGCGCTGGATGCGGTCGAGCGCCGAAGTTGTTGCAGACAATGGGACGACCCTCGGCAACCTAAACCACTCTGTGGTGATCGGGTCGTTCTTGAACAGCTCTAGCAAAGATCGCATCCAGCTCCAAGACGGTGAAATTCCAGTTCAGGCCCGGCGCAACCTCATGATGTACGCCGATTTTGGAACTCCCAAGCAGGCCTCCTCCTCCTCGCAAGGGAAGCTGGCGGCGGCGGCGAAGTTCAAGGCTTAATCTGCGCTTACTGCTAGCTCCTAAGAAGCCCGAGGCGCAAAACTGGGTCACAGCTATCTTCAACCTAGCATCCTCCGGCGCTAAGTTATTTCCAATCTTCGCCAAGCACTATTGGGGTTTGGCGACGCAGCGTTGAAGGGCTGCGGGTTCTCCTCTCACGACTCCAACACCAATTGGCTCTCCACTCCTCCCACTTGTTGCGGAACTCTCCCTCCAGATAGGCTTCTTTCTTGTCGGGTCCTGAGACCCGTTATCCCTCCCAAGAAGCGGCTCTCCTCTCGACGCGGGCACGAAGAAGTGGCGGAAGAGTGCCACATTTGGGTGGACTCCGACAAAGTTTTTGCAAAGGTGTGCGAAAACTGCCATGGTCAAGACATGCAAGGGGGTGAAATCAAGGAGGCGGAGGCCATATGTGTTCATGATATCGCAGAAGAACTGAAAAGGGCGGCAGAGCCCGCAATAGAAGAAAAGGGCAAAGAAGGGGTACCTGGGCGAATCAGAAGTGGAGGCGGGAGTACCTTCGCGCGCGGATGCGCACGCTGCCTCCGCTTAATTAAAAGAGATAGAAGAGCTCCCACAGCTCCTTTGGCGCCGAAATGAGGGTAGAAGATGGCCCGCCTTCTTGCGCAGCGCCATGAAGCGCCAAGGGCGCCGACTTGACGCCCTTCTCCTTGTCGGCTTCCGTGAGCCATGGCGGGGCGGCGGAGGAGGCCGACGGCGGTGGGTGTGCTTGTGGCGAAAGGGGGTGGGGCGCTGCTCTCTTCGCACTGGAGAAGAAGGGGGGAGCGGCGGTGGTTTTCTTGACAAGACATCAATGGCGAAGTGGACGGCCTGCCCCTGTTCCCCCCGCTTATAAGGAGGGGGAGGCGGACGCCCGCTTCCTAATAAAGAAACCCCCACGACCACGCCCACGATCTTCGCGCGACGCCCACGCTCGGTGCGTGCGTTAGTGGGTGTCGGGTGGGTCCGGGCGAAGTTACGGGCGTGGATCGAGGTCGCTGGTGGCTGCAGACCGCCTTGGGCCTGGCCCGACAGCATTAAGCACTGCAGACTCGCCCAGTGCCCGGGCTCTGGCCGGTGTACTAGAGTAGGGGTACCCTAGTATCCCGTGACTGCACTGACGATACCCAGGCAAAGACCTCACAAGTGGTTTGCTGGTCACCGCTAAGATCCTCCGTGGCTCCTTTGGAGCCATTCAAGAACAAAGTATTTGACTAAGAAGACAAGGCCCCAAAGAAGAGGGGCTTGCGGGAAGGCCATTTAAGGCATGCAGAAGACAAGGCCACGGCAAGAAGAGGAGCTTGCGGGAAGGCCATTTAAGGCATGCAGAAGACAAGGCCCCCTAAGAAGAGGAGCTTGCCGGGAAGGCTCGAGCGACAAGCCTCCTGACGCGACAAGGATTCGCCTGCAAAGGCGCTTTGCCGCGACAAGCAACCTCTCTCCATCTCCGCCCAAATTTCATCCAACAACGTGGTCGCCATGGGACCATTCCATGCGCGTGTCAAGAGGTCAGTGCAGCCAGCGGAGAAACAGCGATAAGCGGCAACGACAAGCTTGCCATCGTGGGCGAGCCGGTGGCGCACTGACGGTCTCTCAAGGTAACTGCTTAGGCGACACAAACGGCATTTATTGCTTTTGTCCCTTGCCGCTGTAGTTAGGTATTTTGCACTGTACACCTGCTTCAAGTAGGTGTACCAACTTGTTTTTACATTTGTACCCTCATCTATGTTGCCACCGTGGGAGACCCCTTGAGCATATAAAAGGAGGCCCATGTGCAACATAGAGGGGTTCTGGTTCATTCGACTCACTCGAGACCATACACGCCACGCTTAGGTTTTGTAGCTCGTGACGCTTCCCTAGCAAGAACACAATACATCAAACAAGCAGCAGAGGAGTTTTATCTCTCCCGGAGAGCTCCGAAGCCGGGTAAATCGCTCGTGTGCCTCGCCTCGATCCGCCTCTTCGTGCGATCTCCGCCTCCGAACCACAAGGGGCCCGGGTCCGCCGGCCCCATAGGTGTTTATAGGGTACGATCAGCCTCCCGACAGGTGGAAGGCTCGGCCTTATGCCTGTGTTTTGTTCCACTCTTGCCACCCTAGTTTCCGTCATATCGGTATTATGTTCCCGGATTTTGCGTCCCTAACGCGGTTGGGTGATTTATGGGACCCCTTGATGATTCGCTTTGAATAAGACTCCTCCAAAGAAGGCCCAACCTTGGTTTTACCATTTGCCACCTAAGCCTTTTTCCCTTGGGTTATGCAGACTCAAGGGTCATCTTTATTTTAAAACCCCGGCCAGTTCTCCTTCGATTGCCGGGTCCAAACCGAAGCGAGCGTCCGGCATACTGGCAATCGTGGTCTATGCCAACCCGACGCCTTGCTTATCGGTGTGCCCTGAGAACCGATATGTGCAGCTCCTATCGGGATTTGTCGGCACATCGGCGGCTTTGCTGGTCTTGTTTTATTATCGCCAAATGTCTTGTAGCCGGATTCGAGACTGATCGGGTCTTCGGGAGAAGGAATATCCTTCGTTGATCGCGAGAGCTTATCATGGGCTGTTGGGACACCCCCGCAGGGTATTATCTTTAAAGCCCGTGCCCGGTTATGAGGCGATGGGAATTTCTTAATGTCCGGTTGTAGAAAAACCTCAAGTTGATCTTAATTAAAATACACCAACGCATGTGTAATCGTGATGGTCTCTTCGGCGGAGTCCGGAAGTGAACACTGATGTTGGAGTTATGCTTGACGTAGGTTGTTCTAGGATCACTTCTTGATCATAGTTGTTCGACCGCAGTGCTTTTCCTTCTCTTCTCGCTCTCATTTATGTATGTTAGACACCAGATATGCTAGTTGCTTGCTGTAGCTCCACCTCACTACCTTCCCTTCCCATAAGCTTAAATAGTCTTGATCTCATGGGTGTGAGATTGCTGAGTTCCCGTGACTCACAGATACTTCCAAAAACCAGTTTGCAGTCTTGCGATGAAACCGTGCAGGTGATTTAATTCGAGCTCAAGGAGGAGCTCGATGAAGATCTTGTTCATTGTGTTGTTTGCTTTCAGTTGATCTTGGAGGCCAGTTGAGACGATCGAGGATCTGTAGTAGCATTTGGGGTAGTCTTCTTTATTTTGGTTCCGTAGTCGGACCTTGATTGTATCCGTATGATGTAATGCTTTACTCATGTTTTTTTGTGAAATGGGGTTGTTGTAAACCAACTATGGTATCTCTTTCCTTATGTATTACATGGGTTGTGCGAAGATTACCTCACTTGCGACATTGCTTTCAATGCGGTTATGCCTCTAAGTCATGCTACGACACGTGGGAGATATAGCCGCATCGAGGGCGTTACATACATAAGGGAAAGAGATACATAGTTGGCTTACAGTCGCCACTTCACATAATACATAACTAAACATCCATCATCCAGATTACACTCAAGGTCCGACTACGGAACCAAAATAAAAGAAGACTACCCCAAATGCTACCACGGATCCTCGATCGTCCCAACTGGGCTCCACTACTAATCATCGTGAAAAGACACATAGTAACGACCACGTTCCTCGTCGAACTCCCACTTGAGCTCGGCTATGCGTCTCCTGACCGACATCGCTGGCACCTCGCAACTGCTTTTTGGTAGAATCTGTGAGTCACGGGGACTCAGCAATCTCACACCCGCGAGATCAAGACTATTTAAGCTTATAGGAGGGACAGAGTTGTGAGGTGGAGCTGCAGCAAGCGACTAGCATATATGGTGGCTACATTCGCAAAAGAGAGCGAGAAGAGAAGCAAGGCACGGTCGTGAAGCTAGTAGCGATCAAGAAGTGACCCTGAAACTACTTACGTCAAACATAACTCCAACACCGTGTTCACTTCCCGGGCTCCGCCGAGAAGAGACCATCACGGTTACACACGCGGTTGATGTATTTTAATTAAAGTCAACTTCGGGTTTTCTACAACCGACATTAACAAATTCCCATCCGCCTATAAATCATGGGCACGGCTTTGAAAGATAATACCTCGCAGGGTGTCCCAACTTAGCCCATTATAAGCTCTCACGGTCAACGGCGATATTCCTTCTACCAGGAAGACCCGATCAGTCTCGGATGAATCCGGACTACAAGACATTTCGACAATGGTAAAACAAGACCAAGAAGTCAGCCCGATTGTGCCGACAAATCCCGATAGGAGCTGCACATATCTCATTCTCGTGGCACATCCGGATAAGTCAAGCTACGAGTAAAACCCGCCTAGAGTTTCCCGTGGTGGCCCCAGAGGTTGCCGGTTCGGGCCAAAGACTCGAAGGAGCACCGCCCGGGGGCTAAAATAAAGATGACCATTGGGCTCGCGAAACCCAAGGAAAAGGTGTAGGTGGTAGAAAAATGGTAAAACCAAGGTTGGGCCTTGCTGGAGGAGTCTTATTCAGCGAACTGTCAAGGGGGTCCCATAAATCACCCAACCGTGTAAGGAACGCAAAATCAAGGAACATAACACCGGTATGACGGAAACTAGGGCGGCAAGAGTGGAACAAAACACCAGGCATACGGCCGAGCCTTCCACCCTTTACCAAGTATACAGATGCATTAATTAAATAAGAGATATTGTGATATCCCAAAATATCCATGTTCCAACATGGAACCAACTTCATCTTCACCTGCAACTAGCAACGCTATAAGAGGGGCTGAGCGAAAGCGGTAACATAGCCAAACAACGGTTTGCTAGGAAAGGATGGTTAGAGGTTTGACATGGCAATATGGGTGGCATGATATAGCAAGTGGTAGGTAACGTAGCATAGGCATAGCAAAAGAGCGAGCATCTAGCAAGCAAAGATAGAAGTGATTTCGAGGGTATGGTCATCTTGCACGAAATCCCGCAAGGAAGAAGAACGAGTCCATGAAGAAGACAAACGGACGTAGTCGAATCGAATCCTCACAACTCCTAACTAAACCGAAGCTAACGAGAGAAGCAACCCGGAAACAAACAAACAACATAGTAAACAACCATCACATAAACACGACATGATGCACAATCAAGTATGATGCATGTCCGATTTAATGAGCATGGCATGGCAAAGTGCAATGAGCAATACTACAAGTTAAGTGGGGCTCAATATGCAACGAATTGCATATTGACGAAACTTCACAACATTTATTTAGTTCACTCTTGTTTAGGCTACCCAACAATATTAAATGTTATTAAACATGGCAAGGGGTGAAGCATATGAAACTAACTATTTAGGCAAGATTAAATGAGGCCGGAAACAACAACAACAATTCCGGAAAAATCCTCGTATGCATATTTCGAATTTGCTACTGTTCTGCCCTAAACACAATTTTAATGTTGTTAAACATGCAAAGCAAGTACACCATGTTAAACTAGGAATTTTTCTACCCCATTTACATATATAATTTATTTAAATCTGATGCATGGTTAATTAGTTATTATATGCATGAACTCAAGGGGTTTTTCTCGCAAAACCTGTAAATCTCCGGAATAATTGCTAAAATCGCAGAGGGAAAAAACACGATCGGGTCAAACTTGAACAGTATTTAACAGGAGCAGAAGGCGCTGGGGCAGCTCACCCATGGGCTTCGCCCGGTTTGGTGGAGGAGGCAGGGCCGGATCGCTTGGGCCGGCTTGAGCCGGCCTTGGAGGTCAAGGGAAGCAAAGCGGGCGCGGTCAACGCGAGATGCGGCCGAGCGGGCGCCTCGTTCTAGAGGAAGCAGAGCAGCGGCTGCTGGTGGCGCTTGAGGGCTTGCTGCGGCGGGACTTGGCCGGAGCACGGCGGGATCCGGGCAAGGGCGCTTGAGATGGCCAGATCCGAGCCGCCTGGTCGGGAGGCGCTGAGGCGGCCCTCTGTTCAAAAGACAGAGAGCTTCAGAGATGGGGACGAAAGGCAGACAGAAAAAAAAGGGGAGACCGCGAGGGGCCTGGCTGACCGGCGGCGAGATCCAGCAACTTGCGGCTCTGGCGGATCGATGCAGAGGCGCGGGAGGCAGCTTACGGCGCGGGGCGCTCGAGGCAGGGCCGGAACCTGCCGGTGGCGTCGCGGACGAGCGCAAGGCAGAGGAGGCAGGCAGGGCACCGCGTTCTAATGTTCGAAGCAGGGGAACGCGCGGACGCATGGATCTCCGGCGAGGTACTTGGCGTGGCGACGGGACTCGGGAACTGCGGGAATCAAACGCGGAGGAGCCGGGGATGGCGGATCCAGGCGCGCACGGCAAGAACATGGCGATGGCGGCTTCCTCCTTGCGGCTCCTGCACGGACGTACCTGGGAGAGAAAGAGCATGAGAGGGAAAGACAACAGGAGAAGAAAGGGAAAGGAAGGAGAGGCGCGAGCGTGGCTGGCCTGCTGGTGGTCAAGTAGCGTAACTGCCACGCTGGGACGACGGCAGCGAACTTGAGGAGAGGCGCCGGCCCGGGAAGGAGCATGGCGGCGGGAGGAGCGGAGAGGAGGAGCTCCTCTGGTTGGCCGGGTGGATCGAGGGGAGGCCTCGGGAGGTGGCTGGCTGCGGGATCGAGACGGATCCCGAGGTGGGAGACGACAAGGTGGAGTGTGGCGGCGGGGATTGGACAGGGGAGGATCCCTAGAAAATAGGGTTTGGTCTGATTTAGAATGTAGGTGGTCTTTATATATATAGAAAGGAGAGAGTTTTGGATCATCCGATCCAGATCGGATGGCTCCGGGTTAAATGGGTGGCCTAATAAAATAACCGAAAATATTGAGGGAATGTTTGAGGTTGATCCGGATCCAACGGTGACGACTGCTCGGGTCAGGTTCGGGAAAGGTTGCAAGGTGGTCAGTGGCTGTGCAGAGAGGCTCAAACGGTCGGACAACAAATGAACGGTTTGTCTCGAAAGGGACAACGAAGGCAAGGGGGGAACGCGGCAACTACGAACGGGTGCAAGCTTTATGAAACATGCAGATGCCATGCGCATGATGCTATGAGATGACATGCATGACATGAACAAAATGCAAAACAAAAGACAAAACCCAACCATGGAGGAAATAATATATCGCATCTCCAGAAAAGGCAAGAGTTGGAGTTACGAATATGGAAAGTTGTATCCGGGGCGTTACAACTAAATCCGGCATTGACCGCCGTATCTTCGGTTTCTTCATTGTTGGTCTGATGCTTGTTTTTGTTACGTCGTGGCCTTCTGTTGCCATCCCTGGCTTCAGAGGTGCCAGGGTCGCTGGTATTGTTGCTTCTACAAGCCAACCAGCTATCTTCGCCTTCGCAGAAGCGGGTCATGAGTGCAGTAAGAGCTGCCATAGTCTTCGGCTTTTCCTGACCGAGGTGTCGGGTGAGCCATTCGTCACGGATGTTGTGTTTAAAGGCCGCTAGGGCTTCCGGGTCTGGACAGTCAACGATTTGGTTCTTTTTAATTAAGAACCGAGTCCAAAGTTTGCGGGCCGACTCTCCGGGATGCTGGAGTATGTGACTAAGGTCATCAGCGTCTGGTGGCCGGACATAAGTACCTTGGAAGATGTCTCGAAAAGCATCCTCCAAGTCTTCCCAGCTGCCAATAGAGTTCTTTGGGAGGCTATTTAACCAATGTCGTGGTGGTCCCTTTAGTTTTAGGGGGAGATATTTAATGGCATGGAGATCGTCGCCGTGAGCCATGTGAATATGGTGAAGAAAAACTTCGATCCATACAGCGGGATTTGTTGTTCCATCGTATGCTTCAATATTTACGGGTTTAAACCCTTCTGGAAACCGGTGCTGCATTACCACATCGGTAAAACGCAAGGGGTGTGCGATGCCTCTGTATTGGGTAACGTCACGATGGAGTTCGGATGACATCCGTGTTCGTTGTTCGGCCCGAGTTTGGTTATGGTTATCGCACCAGGCTTCATGGCCGTCGTCTCATGTTGGAGCACGTCCCCTTGATCTGTAGATTGATCTAGTCTGACCGGCTCTATTATCCAGGTCCTAACGTAAGTCATAGGTATAGCCCGGAGCCGCTACCTCTTTGCCTCGACGGCGAGGCAGCTCGGGATGGTGTTCGGCATAAGTAGCCACTTTATCCCGTCCACATGGTGGTCGGTCTGGTTGGTCAGCATGATTATATCTTGACGGTATTGGCTCAAGGGCCTCGTCGTCAAATTGTGGTAGCAGCCTGCGCTTCCGGTAGCTTTTTGTTGGGCGCTCTAAGCTGTATTCCTTGGCAGCCAGGACCTTGGTCCATCTGTCGTTGAGCGTATCCTGTTTGGCTTGAAGCTGTTGCTATTTCTTTTTCAGGCTCCTCACAGTGGCGATAAGTTGTCGCTTGAAGCGTTCTTGCTCGAGGGGTTCCTTTGGTACGATAAAATCTTCGTTACTGAGGCTAACATCTTCCTCAGAGATCGTTAGATAATTACTATCCTCCGAATCCTTGCGATCGACAGGTTCGTCTAGGTTGACTTGTCCTTCTTCCCACTCATCCTGTTCAACAGCAGGCTCAACAGGGTGGTCGGAGTCTTTGGCATCCTCCGGAATGTCATTGTCTCCGGTGTCGGTATTGCTTTCCTTTTCGCAACGCGATCATGACTGGCGCCGCTGACGTCGGTGTTTTGGTTGTGCCTCGACAAGCTTGTCCTCAATCGGTTTTTAGCGCTGTCATCGTCCTTCTTTTCGGGGGTATCCACCATGTACACGTCGTAAGTGGGAGTGGTCGTCCAATGCCCAGTGATAGGTGGGTTTTGGCCTGGTTCGGCTCTGGCATCGTCGTCCATACCGTTGATGTCTTCGGAGGCGTAGTCTAGCATGTCGGTCAAGTCCTCGACAGTGGCTATTAAGTGGGTGGTGGGTGGGACGCAAAATTCCCTGCTCTCAGCCCCTAGTTCGGGCTGGGCGTAGTTTGGAGGTGATACTTGTTGTGGGAGCAAGTCTGACAGTAAGAATAGGGCGTACGTAGGAGGAGGCAAGGCCCTAGCTATGACGAGGTTGTGCACGCAAGGTTTACAAGTTCGGGCCTTTCTCAAAGGAAGTGACAGCCCTACGTCTCGGTGCCTAGAGGCTTTGTTGACTGGATTATGAGTGAGAGTTACAGTGGTGCAAACCCTTGTGCCAGAGGAGGGGATGGCTTATATAGAGTGTGCCAGACCCCTCCAGCCCTCAGTTACATAGGGTTCAATGTACATTAAGGTAGGGGAGTTACTGGTAACGCTAGCTATAAAGGGCTATAAATCATCTTTAAGACTACGGAGTGAACGCCTGAACATTGCCATCCTGGGGTGGCTTTAGACCTTCTGTACTCTGAGTGATTCTTCGTATGGTCGAGTGACTCTATCTTGGTCGAGTGGAATTGGGGTACCCGAGTGGGATAGTTGGTCGAGTGGATCTTACTCCAAGGTGATTTCAGTCGGTTTCTTCTGTTGTACTTTGAATGTCCTTGACTCTAGGGCAGTGTCCTTGGGTAGGGTGTCTAGGTCAGGCCTATGGCCCTACCCTAGGTACATGTCATCGTCATTAGCCCCTGAATGGATTGAGGTCCGAGTGAAGAAGGGTTGAAGTTGGTTCCGACTCGATTCCATGCTTCGGAGGCATTTTACTGGAGTCTGGGAATCATGCTGAAGCTTTAACCATGTTTCAATCGCGTTGATCAATTCAGAGATCGTCGAGTGAATCATGCTGGTAATCCTTGAGTGTGTTATAGCGCGAAATCTTCGGCGCGATTGGTTGCTTTAGGGGTTCCTGATCTCACGGGATTCAAAATTTTGGAGAAGCACGCGGGACGGGTTATGCCGCAGTAAACGGAGCGAAAAGACAGGGACGCCTC
Organism: Aegilops bicornis; assembly: GCA_021605145.1. Taxonomy (NCBI): domain Eukaryota; kingdom Viridiplantae; phylum Streptophyta; class Magnoliopsida; order Poales; family Poaceae; genus Aegilops; species Aegilops bicornis. Next base: position 286,227,507 of record CM038669.1, read on the forward strand.
AATTGTCGCGCCACCTTTCTCGCTACGTATCGGGCAAGCGCCTGTTGTGGGATGTGATAAGATGGCTCGGGCCCACAGGTCCACCACTCGGAAGTAGCCTGATAAAGAGCATTCGGGCCGATGCAACGCACAGTGCTCCTCATTCAGTCCTCTTCTCCTCTGCTTCTCCACCGCGCCTTCCTCTACTCTAGACGCATTCGCCCGGCCCACGCACATCCCACCGCCATGGTGAAGGACAAGACGGCGGCTTTGGAGGGCGTGAAGAAGGTGACGGCGGCGGCGAAAGGCAAGAAGACAGCAAGGGGGACATCGTCGCGGTCCGGTCTGCCTCCTGGTTGGATCCAGGGAGACTGGATCCGCTCCACCGTCGAGTGGGAGGATCTGGAGAGGCTCGCCGCGGACGGCATGATTGTCGATGGATCCTGGAGGCTGCCAGAGGGGGAATTTGAGCCTCAGCCGCGCGAGGGTGAGCGCGTCCTCCTCACCACCCACGTCAACCGAGGTCTTTCCCTTCCCCCGTATTCGTTCTTTCGGGGTTTCTTGATCTTTTTCGGTGCTCAAATCCACCATTTCCCCCCCAAACACAATCACATATCTTGCTGCATTCATCTCTTTGTGCGAAAACTTATTGGGTTGTCAGCCACATTGGGGTCTCTTCAAACACATCTTCACTTGTTGTTCTCAATCGGCGAAGAAAGCAAATCCGACTGACGAAAAGATGCACGTGATCCAAATGTGTGGGGGTTTGGGGATTCAAACTAGGGGTAGAAGTACTTTCCCTTCCATGACCCTTCCCGAGTCAGTCCGAGGATGCCAGTCGACCTGGTTCTACTGCAAGGACATCCTGACTCCTGGTCAGTCGACCGGTCTCCCCCCTTTCACTATGGAGCGACTCCGCCAACCTTCTTCACTGACCGTGACACCGGAGGAGAAAGGCGAGCTATCGCTTTTAGTAGACCAGGTTGTTAACTTAGTTCGAGAGGGTGTGACTGGCATGGACCAATTGGACATGTTCCTCAGTCGACGCATCCATCCTCTCCAAGCCCATGACCACCCGATGTGGATGTACTCGGGCGCTGACGACACCGCTCGGGTCCACCCAGAGGAGGTCGCCGAGGAGACGGTGGCTCAGTGGCTGTGAAGCATCACTGGGAATAAGGATAACCCAGGGGGTCTAGGAGGGTTCTGCCATTCGATGTTGAGCACGAACCGGAAGAGGTCAGGCTAAAAAATACTGAGTGTTTTCTCCCTTCGATTTGCAATTGTTGTTGAATCCGACTGATTTTTGTTGGCTTGTGCCGTGCAGATTTATACCAAGATGTACTCGATGCCAAACGGGGAACATCTCCAGGAGGGAGAGGAGAGCAAAGATGGAAGCGCTGACTGGCAATATGAAGACGATAGTGAGAGAGGCAGCGAGGATTCTGGTAGCAGTGAAGAAGTCGACTCGCCGCCTCGCTCTGAGCGGCATTCCAAACAGTCGCAGGATCCCTGGGTGGGCGTGGAAAAGTAGCTCCGCCAAGCACGCAGGTTCCAAAGCATACTCGGACTTTGACTCCAGATCCATCGGAGAAGGCTGCAAAGCAGCCCAAGGTTGTCCCCCCAAAGCCTCGGAAGGCACTGCCCAAGATCAAGGTGGATGTTCCTGTTGCTTCTGCTTAAGTGTCAAGTTTCTACTCTTTGTCTTCTATGTTATTGTCGACTCATTTGCTTGCTTGACCGAGTGGGGATTGGGAACTTTCAGTGCTGCTACTTCTGAGACGTCCATGGATATTAACAAGGAGCAGGATGACGCGAAAACCGCAGACGCGGCCACTTCTCGGACAGTTACAGCTTCACAACCATGCTCTTACTTTGCCAACTGTTCTGATGGTCGACTGAATTCTTACGGTCGAGTGTTTTGTAGCTCCATCAAATGTTATTGAACTTCCAGACGACGATGACCATGAAGAAGTGCAATAAAAGAACACAGGGAGAATGAGCAGGACTCTGAGCAAGAAGGTGCCTGCCAGCAGAGTGTCTCACTCGACATCAGCGTCAGAACCAGTCGTTCAACAACTTGGTGATCTAGTTTGGACTTCTGTTTCTTTTGCTGATCCTGTGTCGACTGACCAGCCTTTGGCGTCGACTGCTCAAGCCCTTGCTCCGACTGTGCAACTCCAGGCTTCAGCTCCTCGGGCTACCTCGTGTCTTCCACCTACTCCACTTTTTGTTGTTCATCATGTCCCGGAGAACCAGGTAGGCGCTAATAAGGAAGCCATGATCCCAGAAGGCCTAATGATGGACCGAATGAAGGTGGTGTACGAAACTAGCAAGGCCGCCTATGATGCCAGCTCTGCCCTTCAAACCAACGTCTGAGTAAGTGGGATTGTAAGTTGATTTCCGATTGGCTTTCAGCTTGATCTTTGCTCTGTTAGGATATGCTACTTGAAAACTGCTGCTTTATTATTCGTAGGATGTCCGTGGATGAGCGTTTTGAAACTTTATGTGCATCTATCATGAGTTTGCACCTTGTATCTGTACACCCATAGGTTGTTTCTCTTTTGCTTTGTAGCTCTTTCACTTGAGTCGACCAGGTCGTGTCGAGTGAACTTTTGAACCAGTGGAGGCACGCGTAGTGCACCCACTGGGTGTAGTCCCTGAGACCGCCATTGAATGTTTGATTCAGCGGGGTCTTTGCGAAGTGTTAGTTTGTAGTACTTCCACTCGGTCTAGACGGATCGTGTCGAGTGAACTCAGAACCAATGGGGGCACGCTAAGTGCACCCACTGGGTGCAGTCCCCGAGACCGCGGTCGACCGCGGGCAGTTGGCGGTGGTCTGTGAACAAATGTTGTTGTTGTTTTACTCTTTCCACTCGCGCTGGGCAGACCATGGCGAGTGGGAAATCAAACCAGTGGGGGCACGCCAAATGCACCCACTGGGTGTAGTCCCCGAGACTGCTGTTGAATGTTTGATTCGGCAGTAGTTTTAGAACTCTTTTTATCATAATAATCTAACCTTGAATCTTATCACTCGGAAGTGACTGATCCTTATTTCTGTCACGTGACGTGTCTTGTTTATTAATTGCAGAAATCCTGTGAGATTGGATCTAAGTTTGCTGACTTGGAGAGGAAACAGATTCAACTCGACCTCGATCCGGATTTGGCCAAGGAGAATTTGAAGAAGGCCCAAGATGAAGCAGCCTTCATGGGAGGTAATAATTTGTCGACTGCTCGCCTTGCCATCTTTTCCTTTCAACCTTTAAGCCGAGTGATTCCACTTGAACAGATGTGCGTAGTGAAAATCGTCAACTCCAAGCTTGTCTGAAGAATGTTATTTCTTTAGACAAAATGAGCAAAGTGGCCCTCGCAAATGCGCGGGCTATTACTTAACAAAGTTTAATTAACTAACAAAGGTAAATATATAACATTTTCATTGTTTGTTCATCAAGTGTTACGGTTGTAAACACAATTTTACACTTAGACACAACTAATGTGATGATAAGAGGAATTTTCCTTTCATGTTTGGGAAAATATTGGGTGTGATCTTTCTCATCAAATTCTTTGGGAGCTCCTCGCTCCAACCCGTGGGTTTGCCGGATGCTGCCGCATGATCATGTTTATAGTCTGTGACGGCTTGACATGATGCATAGCCCGAATATGAATGATTGGTTCCGGTTTAAGATATTTATTTGTCATCGTATACTATATATTTTTGGATTTGTTCAATAGAATTTCTAGCATAATGATCTAAACGCTCTTATATAATTTTAAAGAGGGAGTATAATTTATGTTGGAGCACACACGTATGTGAATTCCACCTGTACGCAATCGTAGTTGATTAGTAGGAAATATTTGTGTTGTTTTCAAAAAAGTTCTTTCTTTTCTTATGGAAGCCGAATAGGATGACACAGATGTACATGGCCCGCATACATTTTTTTTCTCGTTGAATTCCTCGCACTCACACCTTCACACACTTCCTCAAAACAAAAGGAACCTGTCACACAATTGTTAAAAAAAGCATAAAAAGGAGAACCTCACACACTCCGACCATCAGACGTGACTCTTGCCTGATCCCTTTTCATCTCTTTTTTGATGATAACTTTCAGTTATGCGCCTTTAATCATAAGTTTGTGTCACATACGCGGCCGACCCACATGTCAGTGACACAAAGGGGGGCTTATGATTAAAGGCGCACGAACTGGGGGGTTATCATCAATTCTGCCTACCAAAACTGCTTCCACCCGAGCGCTGCAGATTTAATTTTGAATAAAGCTTAGTTTCCCCTCTTGATTCCTTGCCGTGATCTTGCTCGTCCTCACCTGCACTTACCGTTGCAGCTCGGCTCACTGGTGCGGCGATGGCGTGACCATCTAAGGCGCCTGGTTTTCCCCGATGTATGCCTCCTCAATCTCTTATGCTGGCCAACGGCAGCAGAGGGGTAGCATGGCTCGATGAGATGTTGTGCAATGGAGGAGGCGAGCTTGTCGATCTTGACAGTGCCGTCGTTGTGGCCATCTTGGAGGCGATATGGGTGTGGATCTCGTCTGCTACAGTGAGCTTAGATCCACATCGCATCGTGGCTGTCCCCGAGCAAGACAGCCCAGTAGGTCGTCTTGCTCCTCGATAGAGGTAGCTTGATTTCGGCGGCTCATTCTTCCACCTGTAGGTCCCCACTTCTCCATTTTCATGCATTTATCATATATTTTTTCTTTGTTCTTATCATTCTGCATGTGTACGGCTAAACTAATACAATGTGCTTTAAGGTACAACTTGTTACTGAAAGATTTAAATTTATCTATGCCCCCTCCACTTTTTTCGTACTTGGGACTGACATCGACAATGTTTGGCCCCCCTGCTCCCATTCTTGTCAACAGATTTAATATGTAATTAATTAATTTGTTATAATTCTATGATTTCCCAAAGGTAGAATTATTTTAGCAAGTGAATATTAAAGTAGGTGCCATTGCATTTTACATATTAACTATAATGATCTGTGGATGCTGTAACTATTGTCATGTTCAGTAGAATAATTTTCAAATATCAAAAAATATATATATCATTGACAATTGGTATTATTGAGATATTTCCATCAAATGTTGATGCATGTTTCGATAATTCTGGGAGTATTAGATCATATCCGCCATCATATCATGTTAGCACAGAAAAATCAGTTTAGTTCCATCTTCTTATGGTTATGTTCCATCATAGGAGTATCATGTTAGCATAGAAAAGCAGTTTTGTTCCATCTACTTATGGCTATCTAAAAGGGCTAGTAGCATCTGTAAGTGCATTTTTAGTTCCTACCTTGAGGATATTTCTGTGTAGACTATGTTCTTAACCACATCATTCTCGTTGTTAGTTCATTTGCTATAGAAAAGAAAATAACAGGTGTGATCAAGTCGGTAGGGTATTACTTGCGAGTGTGTTTCTGAAGTATAACCTTTCTCTTATATTTCTCTTGAACACTTTGATCTTTATGTAGATCACCCGGTCAACAATATCAGGTCTTTATGATGCTGCTATGCCTACTTTCTGTAGCAAAGATTGAATGTCACAAATAGGTCTGTGTATCCAGCCCATCGACATATTGCCATGGCATCTTAGTAATTTAATGCTTTGTATCTTGGGCTATCTATGAAGCTGGATGGCACACGACAACAGTATTGTCCTTCATACCTGGGCAACCCTTGCATCTCCTGTCTATTGTGTCTTGCAAGCCAGCATATAATTGCGTTCTTAGGTTTCCTTTATGTCTTTTGATACAGTCTATTTGTATTGCACTACTGCAAAATGCATGCAAAGGCATCCATATTGAACTGCAATTTAAGCTTTTCACACACCAGCAAGTGTTTACATGCTTTCTCTTGCATTTTGCACCTTCTTTTATTGTGCAATGTATATTTCCTCTGTACCCATCTTCTCCGTAGGGGAATAACAATGGATACTGCACAACCATGAATTTTGAATGGTTCTTCGATATTCTTCTTGGTCTCATGTCTTTGTACTGAACAATGATATCATGTACTTTTCCATTCTCTGTTGTATCACTCACAATCAAGGCTACTACTTCAGTTGCAGATGGCATGTCATGTTGTGTTAATCTCACATCATGATAGTTCAAGTCTGCTACTTCAGTTGCATAAGGTATGTCATGTCGTGTTAATCTCACGTGGATAGTCACCTTCGAATTTATCCCTTGCCATTTTGAGTGTCTTTGCTAGTCTATTATCTTTATCCAATATATTTTTAAGGCTCTCGACAATGGGAGGATCTGTTGATTCCCTTTTATCTTCTGATGTTGATCCGTCAATCCTGATTCTTACCCCATTTGTAGTGGCATAGGTCTGCAACTACGCCGTGCGTGGTTTGTCTTTACCTTCAGGTAGTAGAGTACCTATCTGTGATATTTTGGCCATTCATTCCAAATACATAAGGCCCGGGACCATTTTTTTGTGTTTACCTCTCGTCCCATTGATGTGAAAGCGAACATGGAGTTGTACAATCTGATATTGTGCATGTAGTTTTTCCACCTCTTTCTGAACTAAAAGCATTTGATTGTGTTGTCACACCTTGAATTGAAGACATGCATTATACTACTGATTCTGTTCTTGCTGTTAAGAAAGATTGAAATCTAAGAATAAGATAAGATTGCAATTGAGGATGAGAAGCTGATGTACAATAATGACTGAAAATCCACAAGGGTAACTTAGGAGAAGTTTAAAAAGCCATTTTACATGAATTAAAAGCTCTTGATTGTGTTGTCATACCACATAAGTTGTTCTATCGTTTCTGCTCTTACTTTTAAGAAAATATTGAACTTTATGTCAGTTCTATATGATCTCTGTAGATGGTCCAGCTGCTAGAGCTGATCTGCTCATCTGATGGAATCGACAGCATACAACTAAGAAGATTGGGCACTCGCTCGTGAGAGTTCTTTTTTTGGAGCTCTTTTTAAGGAAAACCTGATGGAGCCGATGGCACAATCGAGGAGATTGGGGCACTCGCCCGTGAGAGTTCTTTTTTTTAAGGAAAGCCATCATGGCGATGTATATTGATTTGGAATAATAGTACATCATCGGCAAGAACATCAAGTAAAAAAAGTTGGAGGTTGCTGTGATGGTATGAGTTGAACCTATGGTGAGTTTTGTTTGTGAGATCATGAGATTGAATGTGATATTTGTGTAAAGAACACGGGACGGATCAAAAAATGGTTTGTGAGATCAGCGTATAGGATATGGCAAAAAGACAGAAGGACATGCATGCAATTGATCATTGTAGGGTTGGATATTTGGGATGAAGCCATCAATGTACGTACCTTGCCCTTGGCCGCTGCTCATGCTGCATATTGGTAAAGGGAGCCACCTCGAAGGAGGCGACAGGTCCCTTCCAACCTTATCTGCGCCTGGTCTTCGGCTGAAAGCCGCCAAGCCAATGGCCATGTGGATGGCGTAGCCAAGCTAGGGTTTGTTGTGATCTTTTTTAGCTCGTTTCTTCTCGTTTGGTCGTTCACCAGATAGGATTTTCTAGAGGAAAAAAAGATAGAGATGAGGAAACGGACGATTTTCTGCATTATAATGGCAATGGTGGGTAATTTTCAAGTTGAATCTAATCTAACGGTGATAAAGTTTTTTACCTATTAAATTAACAATTAGATATTCCTAATTTTTGTGGTGATTTCTAGCCTAATTTTTTTTCTTTGGTTAGCCGATCAAGCACTTTTTATATATAAATAGATGAGGCAGGCCCTGGAGCAGAAAGATCTTGACCTTGCAGCGGCTCAGAAGACGGCGCGGGAGAAGACTGAACTTGCCGACAAGAAGCTGGCTTCAGTCGGCAAGTTGGAAGAAGAGAACGCCAAGTTGAAAACCGATGTTGATGAAGCGAAGAAGGAGGTCGTGCAGCTGAAGGAGTAGAAGGTGGCTTTGGCTGACAAAGTTAATGTTCTCACTCGGAAGAGAGATGAATTGGAAAGTTATGTGGGAAGTCTTGCCAAGAAGATGTTCCTCATGCTTGAAGGTACCTTTCTTTATCCGACTGGCTACATAAAACTTTCTCATTATGTTACTGTCACTTCAACACCTTTTTGTATGTGTAGAATTCTGTCAAAACTTCGAGGAAGAAACCGGGCGGATTGAGACAGGTTTGGACCCTATCAATTCTCCCGTCAAGGACGAAGCTTCCATGAACGTGTTGCGAATGGAATCCCACCTCGCCAGTGTTTTGGACTATCTTGCTCGACCGAAAGTGGCAGTGTCATGGATCGACACGGAGCTCTAACCAGGTGTGACGTCCCAAAATGATCTCGAGTCTCTGATGACTCGACTCAATGACATCCCTGGCCGAGTGCAGGCGTGGAAGAAGTCATCCGCTCGCTGCGGCACTGACGTGGCTCTGTCTCTGGTCCATGCTCATTGCAAGGAAGTCAAAGAAGAGAAGCTGACGACTCTCAACGTTGCCAACACCAAGAAGCTTCAATTCCAATCCTTCATGGAGACCTTCATCGAAGCCGCTACCCGCATTGCAGACGTCATTGACCTTGACAGTTTCGTCGAGCCAACAAGTCCTACTCCTGCTGAGTGAAAACTTGATTTTATTTGCCTCGGAATGCCGAGTGATCCTGTAATAGTTTAAACTCTTTCGGGCTTGATGCCTGAGTAGTTCTGCCGGTGGTTCTGAACCTTCACGGATTTATCCGAACTTGGTTGCTTTATTTGGATGCAGTTGCTTTGTCTGTATTGCTTTCGGATTTTTTGACTTAGGCGAATCTAGGATCGCAGCTGAGTCTCCGAGTGGGAGATTGCTCTAAACTCGGAGTAGTCGTTGTACTTGTGGCGCAGCTCAGAGTGCAACTAGACGTTGTACTTGTGGCGTAGCTCAGAGTGCAACCGTATGTTGTACTTGTGGCACATCTCAGAGTGCAACCATACGTTGTACTTGTGGTGCAGCTCAGAGTGCAACCATACATTGTACTTGTGGCGTAGCTCTGATTGCGCGGCCAAGCTTCCGAGTGAGAGGGTTGCTATTCACTCGGAGTATGTTTTGTAACTTAGGCGATTACGGGACCACAGCTAAGCCCCCGAGTGAGAGGGTTGCTCTTCACTCGGAGTGTTTTTGACACTTAGGCGAGTACGGGATCGCAGCTAAGCCCCCAAGTGAGAGGGTTGGTCTTCACTCGGAGTGTTTTTGAAACTTAGGCGAGTACATGATCGCAGCTAAGCCCTCGAGTGAGAGGGTTGCTCTTCACTCGGAGTGTTTTTGAAACTTAGGCGAATTGGGTTCGCGGCTAAGGCCCCGAGGGAGAGGATTTCTCTTCACTCAGAGTGTTTTTGAAATTTAGGCGAATTGGGTTCGCGGCTAAACCCCCGAGTGAGAGGGTTGCTCTTCACTCGGGGTGTTTTCGAAACTTAGGCGAATCGGGTTCGTGATAACCCACAAGTATAGGGGATCGCAACAGTTTTCGATAAGTAAGAGTGTCAAACCTAACGAGGAGCTAAAGGTAGAACAAATATTCCCTAAAGTTCTGTCGACCACCGATACAACTCTACGCACGCTTGACGTTCGCTTTACCTAGAACAAGTATGAAACTAGAAGTACTTTGTATGTGTTTTCGGGTAAGCTTGCAAGAAAGTAAAGAACACAAAAATAAAACTAGGGGCTGCTAAGGTAAAGACACAACTAAAGTAAATATAGCGAGTGTGGAAAAGTGATGGTAGGTGTGGCGGAATTGTCCCTTAAGCAATTGACTACCTTACTAGACCGATAGCAAGTTTTATGTGGGAGAGGCCACTGCTAGCATGTCATCCCTTACTTGGAATTATTTGCATTTATGATTGGAACTATTAGCAAGCATACGCAACTACTAACGTTCATTAAGGTAAAACCCAACCATAACATTAAGATATATTGGTCCCCCTTCATCCCGTATGCATCAATTTCTATGCTAGGTTGAAGCTTCTGTCACTCTTGCCCTCCAATACATAGCGTCCTATCAACATACAACTAACCCTAAGGTGTGATCCACACGCGCGCTCATATGATGGGCACCAAAGGACAACAACATAACCACAAGCGAATTAAATCAATCATAGCAATTCATCAACCACCAATAGGACAACGAAAATCTACTCAGACATCATAGGATGGCAACACATCATTGGATAATAATATGAAGCATAAAGCACCATGTTCAAGTAGAGGGTACAACGGGTTGCAGGAGAGTGGACCGCTGTAGATAGAGGGGGGAAGGTGATGGAGATGTTGGTGAAGATGGCGGAGGTGTTGGTGAAGATCGCGGTGATGAGGATGGCCCCCAGCGGCGTTCCGGCGCCACCGGAAGCGAGGGGGAGAGAGTCCCCCTCCTTCTTCTTCCTTGACCTCATCCCTAGATGGGAGGAGGGTTTCCCCTCTGGTCCTTGGCTCCCATGGCTTGGGAGGGGCGAGAGCCCCTCCGAGATTGGATCTATCTCTCTGTTTCTGCGTTCTGTTTTGGCTCTGTTTCATCGTTTCGCGTATATATGGAGATCTGTAACTCCGATTAGCCTGAAACCTTCGCCCAGATTTTTTTCCGAATATTATCTTTCTTGCGGCAAAAGAAGAGCATCAACCTCCTTACGGTGGGCTCACGAGGGTAGGCGGCGCGCCAGGCGCGCCTCGCCTCGTGACCACCTCTGCACCGTCTCGCGTGGATTTTTCTTCTGGAATTTTCCATATTTTCCAAAAATAAGCTCCGTCCGTTTTATCCCGTTTGGATTCCGTTTGATATGGATATTCTAAACATAAAACATGCAATGAGGAACGGCACCGCACCTTTGGATCAATATGTTAGTCCTAAAAATAATATAAAAAGTTTCCAAAAATTATACGAAAGTGAATAATATTGGCATGGAACAATAAAAAATTATAGATACGACGGAGACGTATCAGCATCCCCAAGCTTAATTCCTGCTCGTCCTCGAGTAGGTAAATTACAAAAAAGAATAACTTTTGATGTGGAGTGCTACCTAGCATAATCTTGATCATATGTCTAATCATGGCATGAATATTAAGACACGAGTGATTCAAAGCAATAGCCTATCCTTTGACATAAAAACAATAATACTTCAAGCATACCAACCAAGCAATTATGTCTTATTGAAATAACAAAGCCAAAGAAAGCTCATCCCTACAAAATCATATAGTTTGGCTATGCTCCATCTTCACCACACAAAGCATTCACATCATGCACAACCCCGATGACAAGCCAAGCAATTGTTTCATACTTTTGACGTTCTCAAACCTTTTCAACTTTCACGCAATACATGAGCGTGAGCCATGGACATAGCACTATAGGTGGAATAGAATATGATGGTGGGGGTTATGTAGAGAAGACAAAAAAGGAGAAAGTCTCACATCAACTAGGCATATCAACGGGCTATGGAGATGCCCATTAATAGATATCAATGTGAGGAGTAGGGATTGCCATGGAACGGATGCACTAGAGCTATAAGTGTATGAAAGCTCAAACTGAAACTAAGTGGGTGTGCATCCAACTTGCTTGCTCATGAAGACCTAGGGCATTTGAGGAAGCCCATCGTTGGAATATACAAGCCAAGTTCTATAATGAAAATTCCCACTAGTATATGAAAGTGATAACTCAAGAGACTCTCTATATGAAGAACATGGTGCTACTTTGAAGCACAAGTGTGGTAAAAGGATAGTAACATTTCCCCTTTTCTCTTTTTCTCTCATCTTTTTTCTTTTTTTTATTTATTTTGGTCTTTCTCTTTTTTTTTTCGTCCGGAGTCTCATCCCGACTTGTGGGGGAATCATAGTCTCCATCATCCTTTCCTCACTGGGGCAATGTTCTAATAATGATGATCATCACGCTTTTATTTACTTACAACTCGATATTACAACTCGATACTAGAACAAAGATATGACTCTATATGAATGCCGCCGGCGGTGTACCGGGATGTGCAATGATCTAGCGTAGCAATAACATCAAAAAACGGACAAGCCATGAAAACATCATGCTAGCTATCTTACGATCATGCAAAGCAATATGATAATAAATGCTCAAGTCATGTATATGATGATGATGGAAGTTGCATGGCAATATATCTCGGAATGGCTATGGAAATGCCATGATAGGTAGGTATGGTGGCTGTTTTGAGGAATATATAATGAGGCTTATGTGTGACAGAGCGTATCGTATCACGGGGTTTGGATGCACCGGCGAAGTTTGCACCAACTCTCTGTGACGCCCGGATAATTAAGCTACAGTAACCCTCTGGTAATGATGCCACGTCACCTCGATTATTGTTGATAATCTCGCGTTAATTCAGAACGGTTCAAATTCAAATTTAAACTTAAAGGCAAACAACAAAGGTTTTCAAAAGTTAAAACTAAAATGTTCGAGAGGTGACATATAATGCATAGGTAATTATGGTGATGAAACCACATTTTTATAAAATGTTTAAATGCTCAAAGGAAAATAAAACAGCAGCAAAAGAAATTAATTAAATGCCTTTTGTATTTTGTAAAATATTAAACTATTTTATTTAGCTGTCCAAATTAATGTGGCAGTGGTATCTTTAACATACCATATTTAGGTGTTGTTCTCACATTCTTCAAAATTGAAATAAATTAATAATTTAATAAAACCAAAAAGAATAAATAAAAGAAAAGGAAAAAGAAAACAAAAAGAAGAAGAATAAAAGAGAGAAAGAACCCCCCCTGGGCCAGGCCTGACCGGTGGCCTCTGGGCCAACCACGCCAGCCAGTGGCGCCTATAGCCTCTGGGCGGCCAAAACCCTAATCCTCCCTCACAATCCCCGATCCAGTCCCCTCCCCCTCTCCCCGATCTGGGCGCCCCTCGCCCCGAGCACCATCGTCGGTCGCCGCCCGGTGGCTTCACCGGCCGAGGCCACCTCGCTGCCGCCCGTCATCATCCCTCCTCCTCCCGTCTGTGCCGCCCGGCTTCCACCTCGATCTGGATCGGGGCTCAACCTCATGGCGCCCAGGCCCGATGCGCGCCGTCGCCACCATCGACGCCGCTTGGCCCGCCTCAACCGACGCCACACGACGCCGCCCGAGTTTCGCCGCCCCTCTTCCCCACCGGCCTGCACCCTCTCCGCCGTCGTCCCGACACCCTCGCTGCCGTGCCCTACTCCCGACGTGAGCTCCTCCTTTCCCTTCTCTGTCGCCGGCGCGTTTCCCTCCCCCCAGCAGCGTGCGGAGCTCACGCTCCGGGCCGCCACCACGCCTTGCGCACCCGGTCCTATTCCCTCGTCTGCGCCCGTGGCGCCTAATACCCACATACCGCTCATGCCGTCTCTGACCCGTCGTCGCTTCGGTCCGGCCGCACCATCCACGGCCCCGATGTCCTCCTTCGGCGGCACCGCCACGGCCCGCCTCGGCGACGTGGCCTCGCCGGTCGGCGCCGACGCCCGCCTCCCCTTCACGGTTGTCATGGCGCGGTGGCCTCGTCAGACTCGGCGTGCCGCTGTGCAACGCCCGACCCGCTAGGGCCCCTAGGGCCAATGACAGGGGCCCCCACCCCCAGAACGTTAAGAAAAAAAGAGAAGAGAAGTAAAAATAGAAATAATAAATAAAAATAAAAAGGATTTAATAAAATTAATTATTAATTAATTAATTATCGAATGAATTAATTAAGTTAATTAATCCGGTTTAATTAATCTAATTAACTAGTTAGGTTAATTAAATAGTAATTAAATTAACTAATCTGTAATTAACCTAAACAGAGAGAATGGCGGTGGGTCCCATCGACCCACACGTCCAGTTGACCAGGTCAATGGTCAACGCGTTGATCGCTGACATCACTCGATGTCATGCCGACGCGTCATCATTTACTATTACGGATAATGTTGGATTTAAATAATTAATTAAATTTTAAATTAATAAAATCTTTAGAAAATCATATCTTTTAATCCGTAACTCGGATTAAAATATTTTCAACATGAAAGTTGCTCGCAGCAGCGAGACGAATCCGGATACGCAGTTCGCTCGTCCGCCACACACCCCTAACCTATCAAACTCGCAACTTTCCCCCTCGGCTCCGCTGAAAACCACGAAACAAGGGATATTTTCCGGATGTTTCCTTAACCGCATCACCTCATACCACTTTAGGTCACGCCTAGCATCGTTACTTGTCATGTCATGCATCGATATGCATCTGTTTACATGGTATTCATTGTTTCTTCCCCTCTTCTCTCCGGTAGACTACGAGACCGGCCAGCTGCTGCCCGATTCGACTACGGAGTTGACGACCCTCTCTCTTGCCAGAGCAACCAGGCAAGCCCCCCTTGATCACCAGATATCGCCTATTCTACTCTATCTGCTTGCATTAGAGTAGTGTAGCATGTTCTTGCTTTCATTATACCTATCACGATGCATAGCTTTGTCCTTGTTACTCTGTTGTTACCTTTACCGCAATCCTACATGCTTAGTATAGGATGCTAGTATTTTCATCTGTGGCCCTACATTCTTGTCCGTCTGCTGTGCTATACTATCGGGCCGTGATCACTCGGGAGGTGATCACGGGTATATACTATATACTTTATATATGATACATGTGGAGACTAAAGTCGGGTCGGTGGAGCACCCATGAGTGGATCTTTGTGGCGGAGGCGGCAGGCAGGTTGAGACCGCCTAGGAGAGAGGTGGGCCTGGCCCTGTTCGGCGTTCGCGGATACTTAACACGCTTAACGAGATCTTGGTATTTGATCTGAGTTGGCTACGAGCCTATACGCACTAACCATCTACGTGGGAGTAGTTATGGGTATCCCGGCGTCGTGGTATCAGCCGAAGCACTTCGTGACGCCATCGACTGAGCGGCGCGCGCCGGATTGGACTGGAACGCCACTAGGCTAGGTCTGCTTCCGGCCGCGTAGGCAACGTGCAGGTGTGCTCAGGGCGATGGGCCTAGACCCCTGCGCGCTTAGGTTTAGACCGGCGTGCTGGCCTCTCTGTTGAGCCTAGGTGGGGCTGCGATGTGTTGATCTTCCGCGGCCGGGCGTGACCCAGGAAAGTGTGTCTGGCCAAATGGGATCAAGCGTGTTGGGTAAGTTGGTGCACCCCTGCAGGGAAGTTAATCTATTCGAATAGCCGTGATCTTCGGTAACGGGACGACTTGGAGTTGTACCTTCACCTTATGACAACTAGAACCGGATACTTAATAAAACACACCCTTCCAAGTGCCAGATACAACCGGTGGTCGCTCTCTCTCGGGGATACGAGGAGGGATCGCCGGTAGGATTATTGCTATGTGATGTTACATTGGAGGACTTCAACCTACCCTCTTCTACCTGTTGCAAGGCGAAGGTGACGGAAGTGTAGTCTTCGATAAGACTAGCTATCCCCTCTTATTACGGCTTTCTGCGATTCGGTCCTTGATATGGCCCTTTATACATATACCCATGCATATGTAGTGTAGCTCCTTGCTTGCGAGTACTTTGGATGAGTACTCACGGTTGCATTGTTTCCCCCTTTTTCCCCCTATCTCTACTCGATTGCTGCAACCAGACGTTGGAGCCCAGGAGCCAGACGCCACCGTCGATGACGACTACTACCCTGGAGGTGCCTACTACTACGTGCAGCCCGCTGACGACGATCTGGAGTAGTTAGGAGGATCCCAGGCAGGAGGACTGCGCCTCTTTCGATCTGTATCCCAGTTTGTGCTAGCCATCTTATGGCAACTTGTTTAACTCATGTCTGTACTCAGATATTGTTGCTTCCGCTGACTCGTCTATGATCGAGCACTTGTATTCGAGCCCTCGAGGCCCCTGGCTTGTATTATGATGCTTGTATGACTTATTTTATTTTTAGAGTTGTGTTGTGATGTCTTCCCATGAGTCCCTGATCTTGATCATACACGTTTGCGTGTATGATTAGTGTACGATTAAATCGGGGGCGTCACAAGTTGGTATCAGAGCCGACTGCCTGTAGGAATCCCCTTCCCAACTCCTTGGCCGAAGTCGAGTCTAGACATTGCAAAACTTTTACTAACTTGGCTGTGTGCCTTACGGGCCCACGTCGCCATCGGGTGATACTAGGTTCTTTTACTCCTCGAGCTTTACTCTGGGACTCTGAACTCTCTTCTATTCGGGTTAAACGATTTTGCTAAAAACAAAACTAACTTTAGGTTCTCGCAAATACTTTCTCCCGGAGAGCCCCTCACTTCAGATGATCGCCTGCTGCACTAGGAGATTCCGAAGTTACTCTATGATGTTTTCTCGAGTCTTTGTGCCATCGCATTTGCGATTTCCTTCCACCGTCAACCCCTATGAAAACTACTTACACTTGCCATTCATACGATCATCCTTCATTGATCTTGTTATTACAAGATACCCCGAAGTTTTCTCTATTGTTCCGAAAATACTTTTTAGCCTACTGCCTAGCAGTTCTTTGCCACATGAATACCCCTTCAAATAAATCCTCGCACTTGTCGAGTATCCGCTCATCCCCAGTTGTTCATGTGTTTCACGAAAGTCTTCAAAATACTATTCGATCTTCCGAAAATCCTCTGGAGCCTTTGGCTCTTCAAATTCTTGCTTTCTTGCATTATGGTTAATCCCATAAGTCTCGTAGTCTTATTGACATTCCTTGTCATTATCATTTTGAGTCTGTTGACTCAATATGTTTCTTGAATACCATAATCATCATTGATCCTTATAAATTACCCTTAATTTGAGCTGCCATTCTTTTAAGCTGGAATTGGTTCTTGACCAATCCAATTGTCGATTGATTGTACCCTAAGGCTATTCAACTTATCCATCCCTAATCGAGCATTGCTTCGATCCCTTGATTTGGAAATCATAATTCCTTTGCATTTGACAATTGAGTTAGTCATTGTTTCTATAATTTGATCTCCTTGCATTCTTCTTCCTCTAGTTGAGTACCGATGCTCACATCGGATCCCTTGTGGACCACGGATCCTTTGTTGGATTTTATCGACAACGCCCTTCATATTCAATAACCTTGTGAGCCCTTCCTCCGATACATAATGCCTTTGGTAAATTGTATCCTCTGCCTTTCTCAACCATGCTCTGCCTTCGAGCTTGAGTTAATTATTTCTAAAGATTTTGGTATATGATTCCAAGAAGCCCCTATGGGTTGAACATATGCCTTCACTAAACCGCGTGAACCCGAAAGTTTTCACGAATCATACTCTTCTGGTGCTTCGCCAAATAAAATTTCAACACTGCAACTTCATCGAACGTGAGAAGTGAATGAAAGGTTGTGCATTGGAGAAGTGGGAGTCGACCTTGAACTTTGTGTTCATGCCCATGGACACGATGTAGATCTTATCATTAAAGCTTCTCTTAAATTAATTATTCCTTTGGCATAAGCTCATCTTATGTCTGGGATCTGGCCTTTTTGCAATCGTGGTTCCGACCATGTTCTCCTTTAAACACCATTTCTCGTGCAAGTTTAAGCACTTGTCTTCTGCAGAGCAATACCCCAGTCCAACGTCTACTTTGATCTGTCTTTGAGTGTTACCCCCGGTATCTCGAGATTATCATGGAACTGCATAACATCTTATGAGTTCTTCATCAAGTGCTACCTTCCCACTGATTCCAGTTTTTCACGGGCTCTGAGTTATTAAACACTCAAAGACACCGATAAATGAACCGAGTCCGCACTACGGTTCAACAACTCTTCGATAGCTTCTATAAGTATGCGAGTTTGTACCCGATCACGCCATTCCTAGCCTGTTTGGCTATAGCATTATCGAGCTAATTTTAACTGTGCTACCCGGTCCTTCTTCCCGAAGCACAATTTTCGACGATGAACTAACCTTACGTCGATCATCATCGTCATATCATTTTGCCTTGAACAACAAACTTGATTTCGAGTTTGTGTCCTAATCGTGGTTCCAATAACCTTTCTGTAACGCCCCGGATTCGATGCGCCAGGTGTTTGTCAGTTATTCGCCGTCGTTGCCATGTCATGTGCTTGCGTGTTGCACTTTGCCATGTCATCATCTGCATTTCATATCATGTCATCATGTGCATCGCTTTTGCATACGTGTTCGTCTCATGCATCCGAGCATTTTCCCGTTGTCCGCTTTGCAATCCGCACTCCTATGTCTCCGGCGCCCCCTTTTACCTCTTTTAGATGCGCGGGTGTTAAACGGTCTCGGAATGGACCGAGGTTTGTCAAGCGGCCTTGGTATAGCACCGGTAGACCGCCTGTCAAGTTTCGTGCCATTTGGAGGTCGTTTGGTACTACAACGGTTAACCGGGTAACCGTAAAGCCCTCTTTTGTGTGCAGCCCAACACCCCTTTCAAAGTGGCCCAAAACCCAGCAAACTCCCATCCATGCTCTTGGTCGTTCGATCACGATCGCGTGGCCGAAAACCGTACCTCATTTCGACTCTCATAGCTCCCTCTACCTATAAATATGCCTCCCCCGTCCACATCCGGGTCCCGAAACCCTAAAATCTCCTCCCCGCGCCGCCGGACACGTCCACGTCGCGCCGGACGTGTCCGCCCGCTCCGCCGGACCAACCCGCCGTCGCCACGTGTCCCGACGCGCCCGCCGCCGCCCTGACGCGGCCCATCGCTTCGGCCGCGGCCCGCAACCGCCGCCCGCCCGGCGCGCCCTCGCCCGGCCGCCGCCTCGCGCCGCCGCTCCCAGCGCAGCCGCCGCCCAGCCCGCCCCGTCGCCAGCGGACCTACGCCGCCGACCACCGCCCGCCCGGTGCCCCGGCTTCGCCGTCCGCCCGTGGCCGGATCCCGTCCGCCGCGCCCGCCATCCCAGCCCTACTCGCCGGACCGCCGTTCCGTCGGCTGCCCAGATCCGGCGCCCCCCTCTCCGGCCCCCTCATCCCCGGCCATCTCCGACCCTGCTCCGGCGATCCTCGAAGTTCGTGCGGATCTGGATCCATATGAGGTTGACCCCGAAGATTCCCCCAAGTCCCAGTTTTTGCATATTTTTGCTTATGTTCATGATGCCATAACTCTGTGCATGTAGCTCCATTTTGTGCGTGTAATATGTCAAATTGTTCGCCTCGACGAGTACATCATTTCATTCCATTGCATCATTTTCATTTGAGCTCATCTTGATGCCCGAAATGCTGTTAGAAGAGGGCTATGTGATGTTAGTTTCAGATTCTTATCAGAACATGCACTTTTGTCATTTTTGTCATGATTGATGTCTGCACCCTATGAACTTGAGTCCTACATGTGTTTTGTAATATGCCATGCCATATTTACAAGGGTGTATGCCATGTATTTTTGTGATCTCTGTGGTGACTAGCACAAGCATGCAAACTAGGCTTCGTGATGTTGCTGACTTTCAGCCCCTGTTCTGCTGATATTTTTATGCCATGTTAACTTGATGCTACAGAGAGATCCATGATTATTTTGAGATACTTCAGTAAGTATGTTTTGGACATAAGGTTATTCTCTATCCATCCATGCGCTTGTTTGAAATTATGGAGTGCCATAGCTTGAGTCAATAGAGCTCTACTTTTGCTATAAAATGTTTCCTGGCAGGTTGTTTACATGTTATTCAATTTTGCCAAGGTTGTTGTAGTTGATCAGTGTATGCTATGATGTTGTTCTTTCCATTTATAGCTTCTATGCCATGTCTTCTTACTGTTGGTTGCCTTTCCATGCCATGTTTTGCTCTGTGGTGAGTGGTTCAAGCTCACGAACATGCCTACTTATTGTTGTTCCTGCCATGTATGAATCTGTAGTATAACTTGCCATGTTTACATGGGTGCTATCATATCTTCTGATCCTTTTTGGCTCATGGTCACTAAGGGACTTTTGTTATAGGCAATTAGTATATTCATTCCATGCCTTTGTTTTCCATTATAAGTTCCTGTAGCATGTTGTTTGATAGCTCTAAACATTGCAACCTGATGTTATTTCCTGATAAGTCTGAAACTGTTATTATTTGCAATCTTGCCATGTCCTTTTGAGCATGTTCTAGTGATTTCTGAAGATATCTCAGTGTTCATGTTTTGTCATGCTTTACCTGTAAATCATGCCCATGCCTTTTGTTTTCTTATTGAGGTGCTATAGCATATTGTTTTGATGCTTGCAATATGCCTACTTGCTGTTATGGACAGATTGTTGTCATGACTTGTATAGTGTATGTGTTGAACCGTTGCTCCGTTTTGAGTGTGCTCTATGTGAAACTTGCTTCATTTTGCATGTAGCTTCATATTATCATGTTGCATCCTTGTTTTGAGGTGTTTGCTTGATGTTTGTATGCATTTTGCATCAATGCCATGTTTAACTTGTTTTGCTCATATCTTCTAGACCGTAGCTCCGAATCTAATGAACTTTATATGTAATTTGACTAGAATTTTGTGTAGATCATTGTGGTGCATCTTAACTTGCTATTTAACAACTTGAACATAAGGTTTATTCAGATCTGGACCAATTTCGAAATTTGCATATGAGGACTTACCGGAATTGTTATATGTTGTTCCCGGCCTCATTTAAACTTGCTTTGATGTGTTGCTCTTGTTTGCATCATCTCTTGCCATGAGTAGCTTCATGTAGTCTTCTCGTGCATCATGCTTGTTTGTGCATCATGCCATGTTCATGTGTGATGTGTTTACTATGTTGTGTGCTTCTTCTTGTTAGTTCCTGTTTCGTTGCGATCGTGAGGATTCGTTCGTCTACGCTGGTTCGGCTTCATCCGTCCGTCTTCTTCATGGACTCGTTCTTCTTCCTTGCGGGATTTCAGGGAAGATGACCGTCACCTTGGATCTCATTACTATCATTGCTATGCTAGTTGTTTCGTTCTATCGCTATGCTGCGCTACCTATTACTTGTTCCTCAAGCCTCCCAAATTGCCATGTCAGCCTCTAACCTTTTGCACCCTTCCTAGCAAACCGTTGTTTGGCTATGTTACCGCTTTGCTCAGCCCCTCTTATAGCGTTGTTAGTTGCAGGTGAAGATGAAGTTTGTTCCTTGTTGGAACATGGAGATGTTGTTCCTTGTTGGAACATGTTTCTTTATTGGGATATCACAATATATCTTATTTAATTAATGCATCTATATACTTGGTAAAGGGTGGAAGGCTCGGCCTTATGCCTGGTGTTTTGTTCCACTCTTGCCGCCCTAATTTCCGTCCTATCGGTATTATGTTCCCGGATTTTGTGTCCCTAACACGGTTGGGTGATTTATGGGACCCCCTTGACAGTTTGCTTTGAATAAGACTTTTCCAGCAAGGCCCAACATTGGTTTTACCATTTGCCTCACCTATGCCCTTTTTCCCTTGGGTTTACGGAGCCCGAGGGTCATCTTTATTTTAGCACCCCGGGCCAGTTCTCCTTCAGTCTGGTCCAAACCGGCGATGTCCGGCGCCCCGGCAATAATCGGGGTTTATGCCAACCCGGCGTCTGGCTCATCCGGTGTGCCCCGAGACCGAGATATGTGCAGCTCCTATCAGGATTTGTCGGCACATCCGGGCGGCTTTCTTGGTCTTGTTTTATTCTTTGTCGAAATGTCTTGTAGCCGGATTCCGAGGCGGTCGGGTCTTCCGGGAGAAGGAATATCTTTCGTTGATCGCGAGAGCTTATCATGGGCTAAGTTGGGACACCCCTGCAGGGTATAAACTTTCAAGAGCCGTGCCCGCGGTTATGTGGCAGATGGGAATTTGTTAATATCCGGTTGTAGTAAACTTGAAGCAAACTCTTCTAAAATACACCAACCGTGTGTGTAACCGTGAGTGTCTCTTTTCGGGGTTGATCGAGAGGAGAACACGGTTTCTTGGGTTATGTTTGACATAAGTAGGAGTTTAGGATCACTTCTTGATCATTACTAGTTGTCGACCGTTCCTTTGTTTCTCTTCTCGCTCTCTTTTGCGTATGTTAGCCACCATACATGCTTAGTCGCTGCTGCAACCTCACCACTTTACCCCTTCCTTTCCCTTTAAGCTTTGCTAGTCTTGATACCCATGGTAATGGGATTGCTGAGTCCTCGTGGCTCACAGATTACTACACCAACAGTTGCAGGTACAGGTTCATGCGATGATCTTGACGCGAGAGCGATGTTTGCTTGTCTGGAGTTCTTCTTCTGCTTCTTCTTCGATCAGGGGATAGGTTCCAGGTCGGCAGCCTGGGCTAGCAGGGTGGATGTCGTTTGAGTTTCTGTTTATGTTTCATCCGTAGTCGGATGTTGATCTTGTATATGATGTTGATGTATTCTTGTGGCATTTGTGCCTTATGTATGTATCCCATCTATTATGTAATGTTGATGTAATGATATCCACCTTGCAAAAGCGTCTCAATATGCGGGTCTATCCTTGGTGGGACATTCGAGTTTCTTTTGGATAGGGTCGCATATTGGGCGTGACACTTTCGCTTCATCATTCATTTGACTTGATGTCATCGTCGATCGATTACATCTTCGTGAAATCTCTCGACAATAGTGTCGTGATCATCATCAACATTTTGAGCTCTTCCGGGATATCAATTGAATTCATGAAGAGAAATACCATCCTTGCCCTCGATGAATTATATTATCATCGACCACTTTATTGCCTCCCGTTCAACACAAACTTGTTCGTGTTTCGTGTTATACCTTGAGATCCATGCTATCCAGCAATTGTTCTTCTTTACCTTGGAGTATTACCATCTTTTATGTCAATAATGTTGTGAGAATTTCACCACCTCTTATGCATTCTTGGTACAAGTGATACTTCCTTCCATCTCCGATCATTCCTTGGTCCCCGTGTTGTTTTTTAACCAGGATGCCAATATGCTATCGATGTTGCTTGAGTTCTGTACTTCTAGCAACCCTATTGCTTTGAAGTTAACGATCGACAGTTCGTTCTTAGACTGTTGGTTATTGAATCGTCACTCTAACATTGATCTTGTCGCCTAAGGTCATATTTCGGGCACACCTTTCAACTAATGATTGATGGTGTATGTTTTCCTAGAGCATACAACATTATATCATTTGATTTGACAAGTGTCATCTTCTTGCTCACCTTATTGTGGAAATCCATCTTGTGGGAATCTCGGTGAATTGCCGTTGAGTTCACCAGACACCTCCTTGTCCTCTCCTTGGGTTAATGATGGACTCTTGTTAACGGAAATCACTTCATAGTTCATTTCCCCGAGAATCTTACAATGTCATCTCGTCAATTTGCGTTGCACCTTTTCTTCTCTGGTATCCTAAGTATGAGGTATCCTGACACCAATCGGATCTGAATCTCGGTCAGATATGATGGTTGGGACAACTTTCCAAGAGTTATGATGTTGATCCTTTGATGACCCGGTAACATAATGTCATGCCTAGCACCCCTCCCCCCCGGCTGGAGGACCTATCATTATAGATTCCTTTTCAGCAAGGTTATCCATTCATCCATGAGGAAATTGTAAACCTTATTCTACAAGTCATTCCTGATGATCCTTCGTGTTTCCAAAGTCTGATCTTCACCTGAAGACCATGTCAATGCTATCTCGAAGCATGTCAATGGTACTCCGATTTTCAACAGGAACATTTGAAGCACGATGCTAAATTTTATTTATCACTTATCCTAACACCGTTGTATGGGTAATATCATGAGATTCCTTCCCCCTTACCTAAATGGTTTTCCACTTTATATCCTGTCATGGATATGATGCTCTACTTGTCATTGGGAAGGATATACTCCTGAAATATGTGTTTAAACACATTTTCCTTTCAATTATTACATTTAATCGATAATGATACTATCCTTTCCATCGTTTTGTTTAACCTTTCCAAAGAATCAGACTTAACCGAGCAGTGATAATTCCACCTTAGGTAAGCACCTCGTTGTACCACTCTGTAAGTAAGACCACATTACTATTGTTGATGACATTAGGTAACCATCGATGGGCGAGAACTTTGCCTATTGGTCCGCCTCGTTCAACGGCAGGAAAATGGTTCTCTTCGTCCCTCGCCCTTGGTACCAACGTTGTTGCCGACATAAGCGACATGGTACTCTCGACATGCCTTGCTATCATGACCGTGCAAGATGTCCTGCTCCTATTAAAAACACACACTGGTGGGCCCATAACCCACAGTTCCACGGGATCGAAACACGACTCTCTTGCACCCCTCTTCCCAAGGTTGTTCCTCGCGTGTGGCCTCGTATGTAATTCACGGGCCACCGTCCCAAGTGATCTATTTTGGTAGCAGACGCAATACTCAATCTCATTGCTCTGGACCCCTTTCGCATGTTGTTTCAGACATCGAACAATGGCCTATCCGTGAAACTTCTCATGGTACCTTCTTACTTTACTCTCGATATTTTCTTAAGTTCAATTCGAGAGTTACTTCCTACCCCATTCCTTGAGTTATGTACCAGATAGTCAACCTGGTAAGGCCCGCCCTTCCCGAGTCTTCCCCATATCCTTTTCGTAGAAATGCGATGAAGATCCGAAGAAAGGATAGCGACTTCATCATTTTGACTGAAGCGAAGTATGAAGGCATCAAAATATTGGATTGACCTCTTCGAGAAGAGCAAGCCAGGATGAGAAGACCCGCTATTTTCGTTACCAAACCTTCCCGCCTTACTCCCCTCTTAAATCTCGGGACGAGATTTCTTGTAGTGGAGGAGAATTGTGACGCCCGGATAATTAAGCTACAGTAACCCTCTGGTAATGATGCCATGTCACCTCGATTATTGTTGATAATCTCGCGTTAGTTCAGAACGGTTCAAATTCAAATTTAAACTTAAAGGCAAACAACAAAGGTTTTCAAAAGTTAAAACTAAAATGTTCGAGAGGTGACATATAATGCATAGGTAATTATGGTGATGAAACCACATTTTTATAAAATGTTTAAATGCTCAAAGGAAAATAAAATAGCAGCAAAAGAAATTAATTAAATGCCTTCTGTATTTTGTAAAATATTAAACTATTTTATTTAGCTGTCCAAATTAATGTGGCAGTGGTATCTTTAACATACCATATTTAGGTGTTGTTCTCACATTCTTCAAAATTGAAATAAATTAATAATTTAATAAAACCGAAAAGAATAAATAAAATAAAAGGAAAAAGAAAACAAAAAGAAGAAGAATAAAGAGAGAAAGAACCCCCCCTTTGGGCCTGACCCGGTGGCCTCTAAACCAACCAGGCCGGCCATGGCGCCTATAGCCCACAGGGCGGCCAAAACCCTAATCCCTCCCTCCCAATCCCCTGATCCAGTTCCCTCCCCCTCTCCCCGATCTGGGCGCCTACTTGAGCACCATCAGCCGGTCGCTTGGGGTGGCTTCACCGGCCGAGGCCACCTCGCCGCCGCCCGTCATCGTCCCTCCTCCTCCCGTCCGTGTGCCGCCCCGGCACCTCCACCCCCGATCTGGAACGGGGGCTCAACCCCGCGGCGCCCCGAGCCCCGATGCCGCGCCGTCGCCACCACTGCCGACACCGCCCCGCCGGTCGCCTCAACCAATGCCACACGACGCCGCCCGGAGCTCGCCGCCCCTCTTCCCCACCGGCCTGCACCCTCTCCGCCGTCGTCCCCGACACCCCCCTCGCCCCCCGCTGCCCGTGCCCTACTCCCGGCGTGAGCTCCCTCCTTTCCCTTCTCTGTCGCCGGCGCCGTTTCCCTCCCCTCCCCCCCGCAGTGCCCGCGTGCCGGAGCTCACGCTCCAGGCCGCCCTCACCACGCCTTGCACCCGGTCCTATTCCCTCTTCTGCGCCCATGGCGCCCTACTACCCTCCCCGCTGCTCGCGCCGTCTCGACCCGTCGTCGCTCGGTCGGCCGCACCATCCACGACCCGGCGTCCTCGCCCGGCGCTTGCCGCCCAGCCCCGCCTCGGCGTAGCCTCGCTTGACATCAGCGACGCCTGCTCCCCTTCACGGTTGGCCGCGGCGCCCGGTGGCCTCGTCCCACTCGGGCGTGCCGCGCCCTGTGCCCGCAACGCCCGACCCGCTATGGCCCCTAGGGCCAATGACAGGGGGCCCCACCCCCAGAACGTTAAGAAAAAAAAGAGAAGAGAATTAAAAATAGAAATAATAAATAAAAATAAAAAGGATTTAATAAAATTAATTATTAATTAATTATCTAATGAATTAATTAAGTTAATTAATCCGGTTTAATTAATCTAATTAACTAGTTAGGTTAATTAAATAGTAATTAAATTAACTAATCTGTAATTAACCTAAGCAGAGAGAATGACAGGTGGGTCCCACTTGACCCACACGTCGAGTTGACCAGGTCAATGGTCAACGTTGACTCTTGACATCACTCTAATGTCATCTTGGCGTCATCATTTACTATTACGGATAATGTTGGATTTAAATAATTAATTAAATTCCGAAATTAATAAAATCTTTAGAAAATCATATCTTTTACTCCGTAACTTTCGGATTAAAATATTTTCAACATGAAAGTTGCTCGAGCAGCGAGGCGAATCCGGATCTGTGATCCGTTCGTCCGCCACACACCTAACCTATCGAACTCGCAACTTTCTCCCTCCGGCTCCTCGCTCGAAAACCACGAAACAAGGGATATTTTCCGGATGTTCCTCCCTTAACCGGCATCACCTCATACCACGTTAGGTCACGCCTAGCATCGTTACTTGTCATGTCATGCATCGATATGCATCTGTTTACATGGTATTCATTGTTTCTTCCCCCTCTTCTCTCCGGTAGACTACGAGACCAAGCTGCTGCTTTGCCCGATTCGACTACGGAGTTGGCGACCCTCTCTCTTGCGAGCAACCAGGCAAGCCCCCCCCCTTGATCACCGGATATCGCCTATTCTACTCTATACTGCTTGCATTAGAGTAGTGTAGCATATTCTTGCTACATTATACCTATCCTGATGCATAGTGCATCCTTGTTACTACTTTGTTGTTACCTTTACCTACAATCCTATATGCTTAGTATAGGATGCTAGTATATTCATCTGTGGCCCTACATTCTTGTCCGTCTGCTGTGCTATACTATCGGGCCGTGATCACTCGGGAGGTGATCACGGGTATATACTATATACTTTATACATGATACATGTGGAGACTAAAGTCGGGTCGGCTGGTGGAGCACCCGCGAGTGGATCTTTGTGGCAGAGCGACATGGCAGGTTGAGACCGCCTAGGAGAGAGGTGGGCCTGGCCCTGTTCGGCGTTTGCGGATACTTAACACGCTTAACGAGATCTTGGTAATTGATCTGAGTTGGCTACGAGCCTATACACACTAACCATCTATGTGGGAGTAGTTATGGGTATCCCGGCGTCATGGTATCAAAACGCCGTGGCGTCGGCCGATCGAGCGGCGCGGATTGGGCTGAACGCCACTAGGCTAGGTCTGCCTTCCGCGGCGTGAGCAACGTCTTGAGGTGTGCTTTCGAGGCGATGGGCCTAGACCCTGCGGCGCTTAGGTTTAGACCGGCGTCTTTGGCCTCTCTGTTGAGCCTAGGTGGGGCTGCGATGTGTTGATCTTCCGGCGGGCATGACCCAGAAAGTGTGTACGGCCAAATGGGATCAAGCGTGTTGGGTAAGTTGGTGCACCCTGCGGTGAAGTTAATCTATTGAATAGCCGTGATCTTCGCTAACAGGGGCGACTTGGAGTTGTACCTTGACCTTATGACAACTAGAACCGGATACTTAATAAAACACACCCTTCCAAGTGCCAGATACAACCGGTGGTCGCTCTCTCTCAGGGATACGAGGAGGGGATCGCCGGGTAGGATTATTGCTATGTGATGTTACATTGGAGGACTTCAACCTACCCTCTTCTACATTTGCAAGGCGAAGGTGACCAGAAGTGTAGTCTTCGATAAGACTAGCTATCCCCTCTTATTACGGCTTTCTGCGATTCGGTCCTGATATGGCCCTTTACACATATATCCATGCATATGTAGTGTAGCTCCTTGCTTGCGAGTACTTTGGATGAGTACTCACGGTTGCATTGTTTCCCCCTTTTTCCCCTATCTCTACTCGATTGCTACAACCAGACGTTGGAGCCCAGGAGCCAGACGCCACCGTCGATGACGACTACTACCCTGGAGGTGCCTACTACTACGTGCAGCCCGGCGGCGATCCGAGTAGTTAGGAGGATCCCGAGCGGAGGACTAACGCCTCTTCGTCTGTATCCCGGTTTGTGCTAGCCATCTTATGGCAACTTGTTTAACTCATGTACGTACTCAGATATTGTTGCTTCACTGACTTCGTCTATGATCGAGCACTTGTATTCGAGCCCTCGAGGCCCACGGCTTGTATTATGATGCTTGTATGACTTATTTTATTTTTAGAGTTGTGTTGTGATATCTTCCCGTGAGTCCCTGATCTTGATCGTACACGTTTGCGTGTATGATTAGTGTATGATTAAATCGGGGGCGTCACACTCTCGAGGTGAGAAAGGGCAATGCACGGTACCGAAGAGGCTAGCAATGATGGAAGGGTGAGAGTGCGTATAATCCATGGACTCAACATTAGTCATAAAGAACTCACATACTTATTGTAAAAATCTATTAGTCATCGAAACAAAGTACTACGCGCATGCTCCTAGGGGGATAGATTGGTAGGAAAAGACCATCGCTCGTTCCCGACCGCCACTCATAAGGAAGGCAATCAATAAACACCTCATGCTCCGACTTCGTTACATAACGGTTCACCAGACGTGCATGCTACGGGACTTGCAAACCTCAACACAAGTATTTCTCAATTTCACAATTACTCAACTAGCACGACTCTAATATCACCACCTTTATATCGCAAAACTATTGCAAGGAATCAAACATATCATATTCAGCGATCTACAAGTTTATGTAGGATTTTATGACTAACCATGTGAATGACCAGTTCCTGTCATCTCTCTAAATAGATATAAGTGAAGCAAGAGAGTTTTAATTCTTTCTACAAAAGATATGCCCACGCTCTAACAAATATAAGTGAAGCAAAACAGCATTCTACAAATGGCGGTTGTCTATGTAAAGAGAAACAGGCAATCCAAATTTCAAATGATATAAGTGAAGCACATGAAGCATTCTATAAAGCCATACTCAAAAGATATAAGTGAAGTACAAAGAGCATTCTAATCAACCAAGGACCATCTCATACCAGCATGGTGCATAAAATAAAAATAAAAACCTAATTGCAAAAGACGCTCCAAGACTTGCACATATCGCATGAACGAAACGAATCCGAAAACATACCGATATTTGTTGAAGAAAGAGGGGATGCCTCCGCAGCATCCCCAAGATTAGACGCTTGAGTCTCCTTGAATATTTACTTGGGGTGCCTCGGGCATCCCCAAGCTTGAGCTCTTGCCTCTCTTCCTTCTTCTCACATCGAAACCTTCTCGATCATCGAACACTTCATCCACACGAAACTTCAATAGAAAACTCGGTAAGATCCGTTAGTATAATAAAGCAAATCACTACTATAAGTAATGTTGCAAACCAATTCATATTTTGTTTTTTAATTGTGTCTACTGTAATATAACTTTTCCTTGGCTTAATCCACTGATATAATTGATAGTTTCATCAAAACAAGCAAACTATGCATCAAAAACAGAATCTGTCTAAAACAGAACAGTCTGTAGCAATCTGAACATCCACCATACTTCTAGTACTTGAAAAATTCTGCAAAAATTAGGAAAAATAAAAACTTTGTACAGAAAGACAATGAAAAAATAATCAGAACCATTAGACGTTCCAGTAAAATATTAAAATTTGCGCACTACAGACAAAGTTTCTGTCCTGCACCGCACAAACCAACAAAGCATTGTAAACATCCTAAAGGCAAATCTTGGCACATTATTTTTATAATACAATGGAATTGTACAAGGGAATAATTATTTTTATTGAAAAGTTTATGTAATTAAGATTCACAAAGTTCCCATGGGCATGAACAAAGTTCAAGGACGTCCCCCACTTTCACAATGCTCGTCTCTCTCACTTTCACTTTTCTTTTTGAAAAAGTTTTGGGTTCCCCTCTTTATTTTTGTTGTTTTTAAACTATATAAAAGCACTCAACAGAAATAAATGACTCTCTAAAACTTCCGGGTTGTCTCCCTGGCAGCGCTTTCTTTAAATCCATTAAGCTAGGCATATAGTGCTCAAGTAATGAATCCACCCGGATCCCGAGGTATATCAAAGCCAATTTTAATTAGCAATGATTTAGCATTTAGTAGTGAGCACAAAGCAACATATATCAAGCAATGACGAAGTCTAACTCTCTTCCTATGCATCGGCATGTCATAAAAGAACAATTCATGCACATCAAGTAAAGGCCAATGCAGATAAGCAGTTTCTTGCAATTTTATCGTGTAGGAAACATAGAGAGGCGGAGATGTAGTTCCTCTCTCATAATAATTGCAAGTAGGAGCAGCAAGCACATGCATATTATATCTATCAAAATCATCATGTGCAACGGTAAAAGGCAACCCATCAATATAATCCGTAATAAGCACAAACTTCTCCGATATAGTGTAGTCGGGAGAATTCAAAAAGATAATAGGACTATCATGCGTGGGTGCAATCGCAACAATTTCATTCAGAACATAAGGAACTATAGCAAGTTCATCTCCATAAGCATAATTCATATTGGCATCTTGGCCACAAGCATAGCAAGCATCATCAAAAAGGGATATTTGAAAAGAATCAACGGGATCATAACAATCATCATAGCAATCATCCTTTGGTAAGCACGAAGGGGAATTAAATAATGTATGAGTTGGAGGGTTACTCTCATTAGAAGGTGGGCACGGGTAGCTAATCCGCTCTTCCTCCTTTTGTTCTTCGCTCTCCTCATCATCTTTTTCATCCAATGAGCTTACTATTTCATCAATTTCTTCTTCCATAGCTTCCTGCAAAATATTAGTCTCTTCTTGGACAGCGTTGACTTCCTTCATGAAAGCATTAATATAGTAATTGTATTCATAATTTTCATAGCAATATCTAAGTATAGCAAGATTTTCAGGCCTATAAGCATCATCATCTAAAGCTTCATACTTTTCAAACAAAGATTCAATTTCATAAGCAGCCTTAAAAGCAACAAATTCTTCTATTCGTTCCACATCATAGTAATCATATACACCATTAGCATAAGAAGCTAAGGTTTCATATCATTAAATTCGCATGAAAAGGGAAGGTGTGGAGCCTCCATCCTAGAGCAACAAGTATAATCATATTCCAAGCATAGTTGTCTAGCATACCACTGCAACATAATAAATTGATCCCATAATAGTTTCCCTTTTTGTATCGAGCGATAATCCCTAAAGTATTCACGTTGATCCAACGTGTCTCCCATTATAAAGTTGAATGGGGTTTCCTCAGGATTACCAATGTAGTACATAATATTTCTCACATAATGAGAATCGGGGGTTTTAGGAGTTACCCCATCCTCATGAGTAGCAAGTACACCTAATTTTTTTGGTATTTCGTGTTTCCTACCCATAACTAAAGATAGAAAACAACTAAGAACAGCAAATAAAAATTACTTAGTGATAAAGAAAACAAGCACACACGAGAATATTCACCCCACTTCTATTGCTCCCCGGCAACGGCGCCAGAAAAAGGTCTTCATAACCCGCAAGTATAGGGGATCGCAACAGTTTTCGATAAGTAAGAGTGTCGAACCCAACGAGGAGCTAAAGGTAGAACAAATATTCCCTAAAGTTCTATCGACCACCGATACAACTCTACGCACACTTGACGTTCGCTTTACCTAGAACAAGTATAAAACTAGAAGTACTTTGTAGGTGTTTTCGGGTAAGCTTGCAAGAAAGTAAAGAACACGAAAATAAAACTAGGGGCTGCTAAGTTAAAGACACAACTAAAGTAAATATAGCGAGTGTGGAAAAGTGATGGTAGGTGTGGCGGTTGTCCCTTAAGCAATTGACTACCTTACTAGACCGATAGCAAGTTTTATGTGGGAGAGGCCACTGCTAGCATGTCATCCCTTACTTGGAATTCTTTGCACTTATGATTGGAACTATTAGCAAGCATTCGCAACTACTAACGTTCATTAAGGTAAAACCCAACCATAGCATTAAGATATATTGGTCCCCCTTCAATCCCGTATGCATCAATTTCCATGCTAGGTTGAAGCTTCTGTCACTCTTGCCCTCCAATACATAGTCCTATCAACATACAACTAACCCTAAAATGTGATCCACGCGCGCGCTCATATGATGGGCACCAAAGGACAGCACCATAACCACAAGCAAATTAAATCAATCATAGCAATTCATCAACCACCAATAGGACAACGAAAATCTACTCAGACATCATAGGATGGCAACACATCATTGGATAATAATATGAAGCATAAAGCACCATGTTCAAGTAGAGGGTACAATAGGTTGCTGGAGAGTGGACCGCTGTAGATAGAGGGGGGAAGGTGATGGAGATGTTGGTGAAGATGGCGGAGGTGTTGGTGAAGATCGCGGTGATGATGATGGCCCCCGGCGGCGTTCCGGCGCCACCGGAAGCGAGGGGGAGAGAGCCCCCCTCCTTCTTCTTCTTCCTTGACCTCCTCCCTAGATGGGAGGAGGGTTTCCCCTCTGTTCCTTGGCTCCCATGGCTTGGGAGGGGCGAGAGCCCCTCCGAGATTGGATCTATCTCTCTGTTTCTGCGTTCTGTTCTGGCTCTGTTTCACCATTTGACGTATATATGGAGATCCGTAACTCCGATTGGCCTGAAACCTTCGCCCATATTTTTTTTCCGAATATTATCTTTCTTGCGGCAAAAGAAGAGCATCAACCGCCTTACGGTGGGCTCACGAGGGTAGGCAGCACGCCCAGGGGGGCGCGCCCCCCTGCCTCATGACTACCTCGGGCACCGTCTCGCGTGGATTTTTCTTCTGGAATTTTCCATATTTTCCAAAAATAAGCTCCGTCCATTTTTATCCCGTTTGGATTTTTTTATATGGATATTCTGTGAAACATAAAACATGCAATGCATGTGAGGCGGCACTTTGAGCCTTTGGATCAATATGTTAGTCCCAAAAATAATATAAAAAGTTGCCAAAAAGTATATGAAAGTGAATATCATTGGCATGAAACAATCAAAAATTATAGATACGACGGAGACGTATCAGTTCGCGGCTAAGCCCCCCGAGTGAGAGGGTTAATCTTCACTCGGAGTGTTTTTCAAACTTAGGCGAATCGGGTTCGCGGCTACACCCACTGGGGGATATGAACACATATGCTTACGCGATAACAATCATTAAGATACTGCAAAAATCATGTCATCGGGTTTGGTGCGCCATTTTGAAGGAAATATGCCCTAGAGGCAATAATAAAGTTATTATTTATTTCCTCATATCATGATAAATGTTTATTATTCATGCTAGAATTGTATTACCCGGAAACATGATACATGTGTGAATACATAGAAAAACATAATGTCACTAGTATGCCTCTACTTGACTAGCTCATTAATCAAAGATGGTTATGTTTCCTAACCATAGACATGTGTTGTCATTTGATTAACGGGATCACATCATTAGGAGAATGATGTGATTGACTTGACCCATTCCGTTAGCCTAGCACTTGATCGTTTAGTATGTTGCTATTGCTTTCTTCATGACTTATACAAAGTTCCTACAACTATGAGATTATGTAACTCTCGTTTACCGGAGGAACACTTTGTGTGCTAAAAAACGTCACAACGTAACTGGGTGATTATAAAGGTGCTCTACAGGTGTCTCTGAAGGTACATGTTGGGTTGGCGTATTTCAAGATTAGGTTTTGTCACTCCGATTGTCGGAGAGGTATCTCTGGGCCCTCTCGGTAATACACATCACTTAAGCCTTGCAAGCATTGTAACTAATGAGTTAGTTACGGGATGATGTATTATGGAACGAGTAAAGAGACTTGCCAGTAACGAGATTGAACTAGGTATTGGATACCGACGATCGAATCTCGGGCAAGTAACATACCGATGACAAAGGGAACAACGTATGTTGTTATGTGGTTTGACCGATAAAGATCTTCATAGAATATGTAGGAGCCAATATGAACTTCCAGGTTCCACTATTGGTTATTAACCGAAAACAGTTCTAGGTCATGTCTACATAGTTCTCGAACCCGTAGGGTCCGCACGCTTAACGTTACGATGACAGTTTTATTATGAGTTTATAAGTTTTGATGTACCGAAGGTTGTTGAGTCCGGATGTGATCACGGACATGACGAGGAGTCTCGAAATGGTCGAGACATAAAGATCGATATATTGACGACTATATTCGGACACGGAAGTGTTCGGGTGATTTCGGAGAAAACCGGAGTCTTGGGAGGTTACGGAACCCCGGAGAAGTAATGGGCCTTATGGGCTTTAGTGGAGAGAGAGAGGGGCAGCCAGGATGGGCTGCGCGCCCCCTCCCCCTCTGGTCGGGTGGACTAGGAGAGGGGGGCGGCGCCCCCCTCTTTCCCTCTCCCTCTCCCCCTTCCTTTCCCCCTCCTAGTAGGAGTAGGAAAGAGGGAGTCCTACTCCTACTAGGAGGAGGACTACTCCTCCCTGGTGCGCCCCAAGGGCCGGCCGGCCTCCCCCCTTGCTCCTTTATATACGGGGGCAGGGGGGCACCCTAGAACACACAAGTTGATCTTCGTGACCGTTCCTTAGCCGTGTGCGGTGCCCCCTCCACCATATTCCACCTCGGTCATATCGTAGCGATGCTTAGGCGAAGCCCTGCGTCGGTAGAACATCATCACCGTCACCACGCAGCGTCGTCTTGTGGAACTCATCCCGACACCTGCTGGATCGAGTCCGGGGATGCGTCATCGAGCTGAGCGATGTGCGAGAACACGGAGGTGCCGTACGTTCGGTGCTTGGATCGGTCGGATCGTGAAGACGTACGACTACATCAACCGCATTGTCATAACGCTTCCGCTTACGGTCTACGAGGGTACATAGACATCACTCTCGCCTCTTGTTGCTATGCATCACCATGATATTGCTTGTGCGTAGGAAAATTTTGAAATTACTACGTTCCCCAACAGTGGCATCCGTGTCTGGTTTTATGCGTTGATGTTATATGCACGAGTAGAACACAAGTGAGTTGTGGGCGATACAAGTCATACTGCTTACCAGCATGTCATACTTTGGTTCGGCGGTATTGTTGGATGAAGCGGCCCGGACCGACATTACGCGTACGCTTACACGAGACTGGTTCTACCGACGTGCTTTGCTCACAGGTGGCTGGCGGGTGTTAGTTTCTCCAACTTTAGTTGAACCGAGTGTGGCTACGCCTGGTCCTTGCGAAGGTTAAAACAGCACTAACTTGATGAACTATCGTTGTGGTTTTGATGCGTAGGTAAGAACGGTTCTTGCTCAGCCCGTAGCAGCCACGTAAAACTTGCAAAAACAAAGTAGAGGACGTCTAACTTGTTTTTGCAGGGCATGTTGTGATGTGATATGGTCAAGACGTGATGCTATATTTTATTGTATGAGATGATCATGTTTTGTAACCGAGTTATCGGCAACTGGCAGGAGCCATATGGTTGTCGCTTTATTGTATGAAATTCACACGCCCTATAATTGCTTTAATTTATCACTAAGTGGTAGCGATAGTCGTAGAAGCAATAGTTGGCGAGAAGACCACGATGCTACGATGGAGATCAAGGTTTCGCGCCGGTGACGATGGTGATCATGACGGTGCTTCGGAGATGGAGATCACAAGCAGAAGATGATGATGGCCATATCATATCACTTATATTGATTGCATGTGATGTTTATCCTCTATGCATCTTATCTTGCTTTGATTGACGGTAGCATTTTAAGATGATCTCTCACTAAATTATCAAGAAGTGTTCTCCCTGAGTATGCACTGTTGCCAAAGTTCGTCGTGCCCAGACACCACGTGATGATCGGGTGTGATAAGCTCAACGTCCATCTACAACGGGTGCAAGCCAGTTTTGCACACGCGGAATACTCAGGTTAAACTTGACGAGCCTAGCATATGCAGATATGGCCTCAGAACACGGAGACCGAAAGGTCGTGCGTGAATCATATAGTAGATATGATCAACATAGTGATGTTCACCATTGAAAACTACTCCATCTCACATGATGATCAGTTATGGTTTAGTTGATTTGGATCACGTGATCACTTAGATGACTAGAGAGATGTCTGTCTGAGTGGGGGTTCTTAAGTAATATGATTAATTGAACTTAAATTTATCATGAACTTAGTACCTGATAGTATTTTGCTTATCCATGTTTGTTGTAGATAGATGGCTCGTGCTGTTGTTCCGTTGAATTTTAAAGCGTTCCTTGAGAAAGCAAAGTTGAAAGATGATGGTAGCAATTACACGGACTGGGTCCATAACTTGAGGATTATCCTCATTGCTGCACAGAAGAATTACGTCCTGGAAGCACCGCTGGGTGCCAGGCCTGCTACAGGAGCAACGCCAGATGTTATGAACGTCTGGCAGAGCAAAGCTGATGACTACTCAATAGTTCAGTGTGCCATGCTTTACGGCTTAGAACCGGGTCTTCAACGACGTTTTGAACGTCATGGAGCATATGAGATGTTCGAGGAGTTGAAGTTAATATTTCAAGCAAATGCCCGGATTGAGAGATATGAAGTCTCCAATAAGTTATGTAGCTGCAAGATGGAGGAGAATAGTTCTGTCAGTGAGCATATAC
This sequence comes from Aegilops bicornis, assembly GCA_021605145.1. NCBI lineage: Eukaryota > Viridiplantae > Streptophyta > Magnoliopsida > Poales > Poaceae > Aegilops > Aegilops bicornis. Next base: position 286,264,021 of record CM038669.1, read on the forward strand.
TCAAAATGTATGGGTATAATAATCACTTGATTCAGCTGGGAGTTAATCTTCCGGATGATAGCGTCATTGACAGAATTCTCCAATCACTGCCGCCAACAAGCAGAGGAGACAGAAGCCCATCGCCCTTGGCGATTCGGGTGAGCCAATGACATTTCCGAGTGATATGGTTGGACAGCTTCATGCTGCTGTGAAACTTGCAGGGTCCATCATGAGTCTGCTCATATGACAAGGCGGGCAACCAGTTGGGCTTGCCGCCCTTCTGGTGCTTGGGAGGAGGCTGCCCTTCCGGCTGTTGGTCTTCGACTGTCGCCACCTGCCGGCTTGTGGAAGCCAGCTGCATGGCCTTGCGCTTGTTGTCTCTCTGCTGCTGCCTCCGATTGGTGCCACCAGCCGGCGTTCGAGGAGCCGGAGGAGCCACCTTGCCAGATGCATCCACCTGAAGCTCCGCCTTCATGGAGGAGTCGGCCGTGGCGTACTTGTCCGCTATGATCAGCAGCTCGTCGAGGGTGGTCGGCTTGTCGCAGAAGAGTCGGTGTTTGAGCAGGGTGCCTTCTCTGCACCCGGCGGTGAAGTACTCGATGGCCTACACATCTTGCACACCCTCGCAAGAGTTACACAGCTCGGCCCAACACGTGAAGTAGTCGCGAGTGGATTCTGTTGGGCCCTCTACACACAGGGAGAGCTGGCGAGGCTTGGGCGGCCGCTTGTAGGTGCTGGTGAAGTTGTGGATCAAGGCCTCGGTGAAATCAACCCAGCTATTGATACTATATGGCTTGAGGCTGTTTAGCCAGGTCCGAGCTGTGCCTTGGAGCATCAGCGGGACATACTTCGTGGCAACGCCCTTGTTGTCATTTGCTATGTTGACTGCAGTGGAGTAGTCAACAAGCCAATCTTCCGGATTCAGGGAGCCGTTGTACTTGGGCGTGTCTCTTGAGAGCATGAACCCCTTGGGATAGGGCTCATCACGAATTCTTGGGCCAAATCAAGGCGGACCAATGGCATCTTCCTCTTCTAGCGCCATGGATCGGGCCAGGCGGTCGATCCGGTGGCGGGCATCGTTCTCTCCGATTCCTTCTCGGGGGCCAAGCCGGCCGCCGAGACTCGGGTGATCAATAGGCGGCGGGGAGACATGCCTCTCCCTGCACGGAGGAGGCTGGTAGTCGCCCTGTCGTTCCAGTCCTCTCGGGCGGCCGTCTTGGTCGCGCTCGATGGTGATGTGCGTCCGACTGTGGCTGGCAGCCGACTCTCGATCTCTTCGGTCGCGGGCGCTGCCTGTCAGCGTCCGGGATGTCGCGTCGCGCTCTCTGCGCTGGGGTTGGTTCTCATCTAGCTGACAGGGCTCCACCACTTAGGGGCCGGCTCCTTGCTACGCAGCAGCCGCGTCGAGAAGCAGCTGGATGCGCTCCATCATGCAGCGACGCTCGTCGCCCTCCAGTGCTCGGCTATCTTTGTTGCCGCTGAAGCGCGTATGTTCTCTGGGCGTGGTGTAGGCGGGCGGTCGGCCCCGACATCTTTGGCGATAGCTGCACCGCGTTGCCGGACGGCGCCTACGCGGCTAGGCTCGCCAGCAGCCGGCGTGCCACAGATAGCGCGATCAACCTTGCGTTGGTAAGCTTCGGTAAGGTGTCGCCTTCAACTTGTTTGCGCTTTCAAGGAGCTTGATGCGGTGCACCTCCAGCGTCTCACCATTGGCCCCTTCCGGGAAGGGCGCGGATAGGTCCCGCAACACTGCTAGCAGTGGGTCATGGCCGCCTCCGCCAGAAGACTCGCCATGGCTGATGACGAGCACCTCCATGACGGTGCTGCCACCGCTATCCGCTCGAGGAAGTGGATCGTCAATGACCACCACGTTGGTGGGGAAGGCGTCAAGCGATGCCGTGTCGGAATCGACAAGCATCGGGTCGGTGGAGCCAATCAACTCCAAGTTGAAAGCCGGCTTGTCGGTGACGTGGAGCTGGTCGAGGAGGCTGACGAGGCGACTCTCGGGGCCGTCTGTGCCTGCGTCAGATGCAGGCTCGTCGGAGAGGCGGATCTCGCCAACAAGGTTAGCGAGGCAGCTCGCCGCGCAGGTGACCTGTGCGCCATGCAGCACGTCGGCGCAAACGTCGTCTGGCGAGCTGGGCTGGCTACGCTTGCCAGGGAGGAATAGGGTTCCCGTCCAGAATATATCTTTGGACGACGGTGCACCTCGCCCAATGGTGGGCGCCAAATATCGGGAGTTTGGTGCGACATATGCCAAAGGATGGCCTATCATGGTGGGAGCGAGTAGAACGTCGTCGGTTGCACGCAGCGGGATGAGGCGTAGACACGAACACCGGCGTACTTTACCTAGGTTCAGGGCTCTCCTAGGAGATAACACCCCTAGTCCTGCTCTGCGGGGTCTCCGCATGATCACTATATCGCAAGTGGCTACAAAGTGCTCCTTGAGCTGTTCTGCTAAAGGAGGAAGAAGGCAAGGCTAGCTCTATCCTCTCTCTATGTGTGGGTGGAGTGTGTAAGGATCTGAACCCTTTGCATGGGTGCCCTGGGGGGTTTACATAGGCTTACCCCCCATGGGTACAATGGTAATCTGGCCAAGTGTAGGACCCGGCTGTCAGCGTCTATGGTCACCGGCTTCTCCGCCACTTGGTGGGTCCCGCCGGCTGGTCTTGTACGGGGCCGACAGGCCGCGCCTGCCACTTGCGGGTCCTGCCGGCTGCCCATCACTGTAGCTGTGATGCTTATGACGTATGCTTTGTCGGGGGAGGCATGGCTACAGTCCCGCCGCCTGGTGGGAGTTCACTCTAGCCGCCCCATGTCTCTTCTGGTTAATGGCGCACGGACTCCGAGGGAGGGGAAGGCCGCCTGCTAGAGGCCGGCCTCCCACGGAGCCGACTGGTCAGGGTTGCCGTCTTACGGGTTCTCACTAGCAGGTAGGGCCCGCCGCCTGCGGGCCATACCGACAGGCCGTCGTGGGAGCATGGCTCCGTCTTGCAGAGGTGATGTCATGGCCGGAGTGGCAATAGTGCTGCACCGGGCGGGGATCTCCGCCTAGTACGGCGCATTGTGGCCATGCTCCATCCTGGATATGGGGGAGATGGGCTGTACTAGTGCCAGGCCCCGTCTCGTCGTATTGATGTGGGTGCAGACTTTGAGGAAGCTATGGGCCGCCTGCTAGGAGTCGGTCTCCCTGGAGGCCGCCTACTAGGAGTCGGCCTCCCTGGAGGCCGCCTACTAGGAGTCGGCCCACCTCGTGGTCGTCTTCTGGAGCTCTGCCGCCTTCTAGAAGCTGGCCGCCTGGACCAGCCGGCGGCCAGAAGGCAGCACTTCGTCCTTGAAGCATTGAGGGGCGCAGTCAGCCCCGAAGTCTTGAAATGCCAAGGGGCACGGATGAGGCTACCCGTGGCCCATTACTCCGACATATGTCTTTGATAAGCAAACTGAAGGATTCTTAGTACAACTTGTCGATCAGAGTGTTTAGGTATAAAAATGGCGGAGTAGATCCACATTCCACGAGCGTGGCTCGTCTTGTTTCTTGGCTATGTTGTAGAGGTGATACGATGAAGGGCCCTTCCTAGGCCGAAGCGAGCTTGTGAGGCTGTTTCTGGTGCACTCGGAGCACAAGGTCACCCTCCTGAAATGCTCGGCCTCTGACTTTCGGGCATGGAATCGACGCAGGTCTTGTTGATAAATGGTCGACTGGATCAGAGCCATCTCTCGTTCTTCCTCTAGGAGATCAACTATGTCTTGGCGTGCCTGTTCAGCTTCAGCTTCTGAGAAGAGTTCCACTCGGGGGGCATTGTGCAGCAAATCACTCGAAATTACAACTTCAGCACCATACACCATGAAGAAAGGGGTTCGATTAGTCGACCGATTGGGAGTCTTTCTCAGTCCCCATAGGATAGATGGCAACTCAGTCACCCAAGCTCCAGCAGCATGCTTGAGATCGTGCATCAATTAGGGTTTCAGCCCTTGAAGGATCAAGCCATTTGCTCTTTCCGCCCACCCATTCGACTGCGGGTGCACAACGGATGCATAATCAACCCGAGTGCCTTGGGAAGCACAAAATGATCTGAACTCATTAGAATCAAAGTTGGAGCTGTTATCTGTGATAATGCTGTTAGGGACTCCATATCTGAATATCAGGTCTCTGATGAAACTAATGGCAGTGCTTGAGTCAAGATTCTTGATAGGCTTGGCCTCGATCCATTTGGTGAACTTGTCGACTACTATGAGCAAATGAGTGAAGCCGCTTCTGCCGGTCTTGAAAGGTCCAACCATGTCCAGCCCCCAAACTGCAAATGGCCAGACGAGTGGAATAGTCTTCAAGGTAGATGCAGGCTTGTGAGACATGTTTGAGTAAAACTAACAGCCTGCGCACTTGTCGACTATATCTTTAGCCATCTCATTCGTGTGCGTCCAGTAAAATCCTGCTCGGTATGCTTTGGCCACGATGGTCCGAGAGGACGCATGGTGACCACAGGTCCCCGAGTGAATCTCATTTAATATCAGTCGACCTTCTTCTGAAGAGATGCAACACTGAGCTACTCCGGTAACACTTTCTCTGTAAAGTTTCCCACTTATCACCGTGAAGGCTTTGGATCTGCGGATGATCTGGCAGGCCTCATCTTCATCCTCTGGAAGCTCCTGCCTGAGCAGATATGCAATATATGGCACCGTCCAGTCGGGAGTTATCACTAAAACCTCCATGATCAAGTCGACTACAGCTGGGACTTCAACCACAGTTGGATTAGTTGAACATATCGATTGTGGGGCTCCTCTGTAAAAGGATCTTCTTGAACTGAAGGGGTGTGGGGATGCTCCAAGAACACATTACTGAGAATAGGTTTCCGAGTGTAACCTATCTTCGCCAGATCATCGCCTTGATTCTTGATTAGGGGTATGTGGTGGAGCTCTAACCCCTCAAACTTCTTCTCTAGTTTTCTCACTTCATTGCAGTAACCTGTCATAGCTTGGCTCCTGATATCCCATTCCTTCATTACCTAATTGACCACCAAGTCTGAGTCGCCGTAGACCCTCAGCGATAGACGCCGAGTGAGATGGCCATACACAACCCATATAGGAGTGCCTCATACTCAACTTCATTGTTTGAAGAATCAAAGTGAATCTGGAGGACATAACTGAGCTTGTCACCTCTTGGGATACCAGGACCAACCCAGCACCAGAACCATTCAACATGTTGGCCGCATCAAAGAACATAGGCCAATGTCCCGAGTGAATCTGAGTCGGTTGTTGTTGTTCGATCCACTCGGCCAGGAAATTAGCTATTGCCTAAGACTTGATCACCTTTTTTGCTTCAAACTTGATATCCAAAGGGAGGAGTTCAATCGCCCACTTGGTCACTCGACCAATTGCATCTCGATTGTTCAAGATTGATGATAATGGAGCATCGCTGACGACTAAAATCGAGTGGTCTCCAAAGTAATGTGCAACTTTCTTCGTGGACAGGTAAATCCCGTAGACAAGCTTCTGGTAATGCGGATACCTTTGCTTGGATGGAGTCAAGACTTCAGAGATATAGTACACTGGGCGCTGAACTTTATACGCTTTGCCATCTCACTACAAAAAAAAAAGACACATTCGTGACATTTTGGGCCGAACGAATTTTTTTCTGTCATACATATGACACTTCTATTACGATAATTGTGACAAAACCCGGTATCATCATAGATGTGGTGGGTTCCTACTTCTATGACAAAAAATCATGACAGAAAATGGGCTTTTCATCTTGGGCGGGCCGGAGGCGCAGCTGCATAACATTCTTTAGGCCGTCCATGACGGAAAAAACCGTGGTAGAAGCGAGGGGGAGGAAAATTTCGGGAGTTCCAGTTACGGTGGGAGGTCGGGGGCGGCGATGCGCGTTCTCTCAGACACGCATGACGCTGCGTGTGCGCGGCGTTGGCACTAATCGAACCCGAGCGAGGTGTTGGGCTCTAATCGAACCCGGCGATTACTGCAGGCTACTGGCGTACGAACCCGAAGCGATCGATCGATGGTCGTTAATCGAACCCAATCGGCGATTCGCTTCGCCATCTGCTAACTGCTAAGCCGATCAATTGGATGAGCGATTAATGCGTTGGGGGTGGATGAATAGTGAGCGGTGGCGTTGCCTCTGGATGAACAGGACCCGTGGTGTGGAGGGCTGGATGAGCGATGAAGCGGTGGAGGGGTGCCCGTGGAGGGGTGGTTGAACAGGACCCCGTGGTGTGGAGGGCTGGATGAACAGTAGACGTGGAGGGGTGGTTGAACAGTAGCCGGTGGAGTAGCGCGCGGTGGAGGCTGGATGAACAGGAGCCCGTGGAGGCTGGAGGAGGTCGACGGTAGCCCATGGAGGCTGGAGGAGTGTCGGGGGTTGGGGGCGACATATGCCAAAGGATGGCTTATCATGGTGGGGGCGAGTAGAACATCGCCGGTGCCTGGAAACGGGACGAGGCGAAGACATGCACGCGGGCGGATCTTACCCAGCTTCAGGGCTCTCCGAGGAGATAACACCCCTACTGCTGCTCTGCGGGGTCTCCGCATGATCACTAAGGCAAAGTGAGTAAAAAGTTGCTCCTTGAGCTGTATTCTGGAGGTAGGAGAAGGCAAGGCTAGCTTTCTCCTTCCTATATGATCTGGTCTAGTGCTAATGGATTCGATCCCTTTGCATGGGTGCCCTGGGGGGTTTATATAGGCCTACCCCCAGGGGTACAATGGTAAAACCGGCTGGGAGCGGGCCCCAGCCATCTGTCTCTCAGGCCGCCGTCTTCTCCGCCGACTGCTGGGGCCCGCCGACTGGTGGGTCCCACCGACTTGCCCAGTGTGGCGCCGACGGCCCTTGTCCGCCGCGGGCGGGTCTTGCCGGCTGCGGATTACTGTAGCCGTGCTTCTTAATGACGCCGGCTTGGTCATGGGGTCATGGCACGCAGCCGCTGGCGGCGATCATTGCCATTCCCGTCTTAATACAGTTAATGGCGTGGGGGGCCCGTGGGAGAGGCCAGCCGACTCCCAGAGGCCGACTCCCAACGGGTCCGACTCGGCGGCGCCTTCGCCGTCTTTCGTATTCCCGCTGACGGGCAGGGCCCGCCGTCTTCGGGTCGTACAGACAGGCCGTCGTGGGCACAGGGCTTTGCCCATGGGGGCCGATGTCAGGGCCGGCATGGCAACAGTGTCACGCCGGATGGAGATCTCCATCGGTACGACACACTGTGGCCATGCTTGCCCTCGATAAACGGGGAGGGAACGGCTGCGCAGCGGCCGTTCCCCGTCCCGTCCATTATTGCAAAGGCATGGGGTGGTTGGAGTCGCGGGCCGACTCCCCATAGCCGGCTTCCCTGGAAGTCGGCGATTGGGAGTCGGCTCATCTTGAAGTCGTCCCTGGGACTCGGCCGCGAGGGTCAGTCGGCAGGGATGTCGCCGACTCTCGGAAGGGGGCTCATCGTCTTGAGGCTTTGAGGGGCGCAGCCTGCCCCGATGTCTTGAAAGGTTCTGGGCTCGGGTTAGCCTACCCGTGGCCCATTACTCCGACAGTAGTCCCCGAAGCTGGTGAGGCGCCGAGGTCGATATGTCGAGAAGCCTCAACAGTTTCTCCCTCCTAGCGATAGGATTTGGGCCTTGCTCGCCGTCTTCCCCTAGGCCGACTAGTTGGGGCCGGACACGTAGGGGGCCGTCTTGCCCTTTAGAGAATTTGAAGGTCGTGGCGGGATCCAGGCGGCGTGTCCGACACGCCTCCACGCGGCCGGCCGTTGCGAAACCGTCATGTGGCGCCACGCGGCAGGGACAGTCTGCCCACCCACGCGCGCGACGGGACAGGCCGTCAGGCGGGGCCCGCCACTACCGCGCCTCGGCACGCGAACGGATCCGTTGCGGCCGTGCGGACGGTTGGGGTTCCCACGTCGTTACTGCGCGCAGTAACTTCGTGGGGTAAATCGTGGGGGGCGTGGGGTCCTGCGCGCAGTTAATCCCACGCCCGCCCCATCGGCTTCTCAGCCTATGGGCCTATAAATAAGCGGGAGGAGGGGCCGGCGAAGCACGCGCGCCCATTCACCCTTCTCCTCTCGCCCCTCTTGCTTCTTCTTCCTCTCGCCACCGTCGTGCCGAACCTCGCCGCGCCCGCACGATGAGCTCTTCCTCCACCGCCGCACCTCCCGCCGTGCGCTCCGGCGTGTGGGACGGGTCCCAGGTGGACGACGACCTCATCGAACTTCTCCGCAAGACGCGTCGGCTCCCCGGCGCGAACTTGGTGCAGGCTCGTGCCGCGCCGAAGAGGGAGATATCGCCGGCGCCGAGGGAGGGCGAGCGGGTCATATTCCGCTCGCACCTCATGCGCGGCCTGGGGCTGCCGGCGAGAGCCTTCTTCTGCTCCTTGGAGTTCCACTCGCTCCAGCCGCACCACCTCACTCCGAACACGGTGGTGCTGCTTGCCGCCTTCGCCACTTTGTGCGAGGGCTTCCTCGGCGTTCTCCCCACCATCGAGCTGTGGGGAGAATTTTTCCAATCCAAGCTCGACACGCACGTCGCCGGCGTGCCGGCCCAGTGCGGCGCCTTCATCGCGATGCGGAGATCGACCGCTGACAACCCATTTCCCTCCATCCCGCTGATCAAGTCGGTGAAGATGTGGCAGCGGTCCTACTTCTATGTGAAGAACGTCGCCCCAGAAGGCGACTGGGTCAATCTGCCGCCCTACGAAGCCGGCACGCCGGCTGGGAGGCTCCCCAGCTGGTCCCACCGGGCCAGGACGCTGACTCCTGCTGGTGCCGCCGCCGTCGCCCGACTCCGAGTGCTGACGCAGTCGGAGGGCTTGACCGGGGCCGACTTGCTGGCCGCCTTCGTGGCGCGCCGAGTCCTCCCGCTCCAAGGCCGACCTCATCTGATAAGTCAGATGAGCGATCACAGGGACCCCAGTCGGATGTGCACCAAGGACATGCCCCACGTGGAGGTGGCCAACATGGTAAACTACATCGCGAACTGCAATCTCGTGAAGGATTGGCAGTTCGGCAAAGAGCCGTACTCGCGCGCCAACCCCCCGCCTATGGTAAGGCGTCTCTTTCCTGCTTCTGTTTTCCTTTGCAGCCGAGTTCGACTTCTGATCTTCCTTTTGGTTTTTCTCGAGGCAGAACCCCCTCATGCAGCCTGCAGCTGGCGCCGCAGGACCGCCTCGTGACTTCGTCCCTGACCGAGCGGAGAGCGACGTCGATGACCCTGACTTGGGGGCGGCGGCGATGGAGCCCGACGCCGAAGGCGGAAAGGGAGGTGCTGGCGACTTCAGGCCTTCGGCCACTTTTGCCGACTGGCCCGAGGACGACGCCGAGGGGGAAGTCGCCCCACGTCACCAGCCGAAGGCCGGCCAGCTGGGCTCGAGCTCCTAAGCCGGCTTAGACGGGCAAGGCGGCGCGAAGAAGCGCCGGGCCGGGCCGAGCTTGCTCGGCAGTCGGCCAAAGAAGTTCAAGGGGGCGGCCGCCGCGACCAAGCGGGAGGAGGCGGTCGCAAAGGCCAACCGCTTCCGCAAGGAAGTGACGAAGCCGCCGCTGGTCTCTGCGTAAGTGCTCCATCTTTGACTTGTTTTCTTTTGGTGAATTCTGTCCGAATCTTTTTTTATTTCTTCCTCGCTTCAGGGCTCCCCTTACTTTCGAAAGAGTCGCCGCCCCCTGCATCATGGGGTCGGTAGAGACGTCCGCCAATACTCGGCGGATCGACCCCGCCGCCGACCTCCGCGAGGTGACGGAGCAAAACACGCAGGAGAAGCATGACGAGGAGGAGGCCGACCGCCTGGCGAAGGCGGAGGCTGAGAAGGCGGCGACTTCCACCAAGAAGAAGCTGGAGGAGGCCGAAGCCACCGTCGCGGCCCAGCGGCGGGCCGAAGAGGCCGCGCGCCTCCAGTCGGCGTTGATCGTCACTCCGCTGAACTCCGCACCGCCACTCCCGGAGTTCGTGGGGCAGACTGGGGAAGCCGGCGGGGAGAACCCCATCACGGAGAAGGAGAGCGGCGAGGCCTCCATGTCGGACACGGCCGATCCGCCACCGCCGCCTCCGCTGCCGTCTGGGAGCGAGAAGGGAAAACAGCCGGTGGACCCGTTGGTGCCGCCGACTGAAGACGAGGCCGTGGCGAAGCTGCTTCTTCAAGTCGCCTCGCCGGCGCGCCGCCGTCTTGAGAAAGCGACTTCGGCGCCACGCCCTTTGGAGACCAGCGCCGCCAGCTCGGCCATTCCAGACGCCGAGGCAACGAGCGCCGCACCCGTTGGGTGGGTACGGGGAGGTGGCAACGGCCCGCTGAACACCGCGCTTCTGGACGTCCAGGAAAAGTTGCGAGCCGAGGGCGACGCCATCCAGAACTGCACCAAGGCGCATCTGGCGTCGCGAGTAGCTGTCCGGGTACGCTTTTTTCTTCTGACTCCGTTTTTCTTGTTCTTCTCTATGGGGGCGCGCCAGCGCACCCACTGGGTGTAGTCCCCGAGTTTCGGGCCGGCTGCTGAGCAGGCGGCTCGGAACTCCATCTGGCGAGTTCCAAATATTTATCTTTGTCTAAAATACTTGTTGCAGGAGTATCACAACCTCCGCGTCACTGCCTTCAACCGCAACGTTGAGGAGCTGGGCAAGCGGACCGCCGACTTGTCAGAGAGCCGAAGAGAGTCCTCTTTCTTCTTCGCGGGGGCGCGCTGGCGCACCAGCGGGCTGTAGTCCCCAAGATTCGGGCCGACTGCTGAAAAGTCGGGCCGGATCTTCCCGGCGATCTTCTTTGTTGACGACTTAACGTCTTTTCTCTTTTTATGTTCTTCAGAGGCCAACGCCGCTCTTCAGGAACGGCCGGGCGAGGCCAACACTGCCTTGCGCGCCAAGGGGGCGGAGTGCGACAAGCTCGTCGCGGAGCACGACCTGCTGGCTGCGCAGCTGACAGAGCAGAAGGAGCTGCTCAAGAAGGCGCAGGACGAGGCCGAGAAGAAGGAGGCTGCTCTCCTGGCCGAGTTCGAAAGCGAGCGCTCCTCTTGGACCGACAAGGAGGCACTGCTGACCTCCGGCTTCCATGAGATCGAAGACATCGTCGATGGTGAGTTTCTTTACTTTCTTTCTTTGAGCCGCCGATTATAAGTCGGGCCGACTCCTGATTCTTTGTGTTACTTCTTTTTTGTCTTGGCAGACTTCTTTCCTGGCCACTCGCAGGCGGCCATTCAAGCCATCGAGGCTGATCGCGAGGCACGGAGGGCAAGTGGTGTGGAGATTTCCGCCAACGCCCCTCGAAGCCTTGATGAGCAGCTTCTGAGCGTCGAGGCTCGTCTGCGGCCGGCCCATCGGATGCTGCGCCGGCTTCAATGTGTCGGCGCCCAGGCGATCGCTGCCCTGTGGCCGGACATGCCGGTTCTGCGCACTCCCAGTCGGACCGCCGACTGGCTGGAGGTCGCGGCTGGCCGTCTTGAGGCTTGGAAGGGTTCCTCGGCCCGGGCTGGAGCGCGCCGGGCCTTGGAATTCGTCAAGGCGTGGTATCCGGGGCTGGACCTGGACCGGCTGGCCACATTCCGGTCGGAGGCCCAGGCGGAGCTGGTGGCTGTGGAAGACGCCCTTGTCGAGCGCGCGGCGGCGATCGCCGACTACACAGACACCAGTGTCTTCGTCCCTGAGCGGGCTGCAGATGGCGGGGTGGTGCCGCCGGAGTGGTTCGGGATGAACCCTGAATATGACGAGGACTCGGCGGAGGTGATTGGCTCCAGCGCCGAGGAGGAAGGCGAGGCGGAGGACGGAGGCGAGATGGAGGCGCCAGAAGACGGAGCGGGCGACCAGCCTCAGCTCGACCGTGCCTCCAGCAACGAGCCGCGTCCGACCAAGCCGGCTGCCGCCGGAGACGATCAAGCCGAGACTGCCCAGCCGGCCGCCCCGGCGCCTGACACCGCCGTCTCTTCCGACCCTCCGAACCCGTCTGCCGCTTCCTAGGCTGCCGTCTTGCCTTTATTTTATCTGCTTTAGTAGTCTTTGAAGAACTTGTTAATTCGCACAATTCCACCCGCGGGGTGTATTTTGAACTTCTGCTTGAAGATTCGGCCAAGGGCCTATGCTATGTAAATATTTATCAGAATTCTACCTTTCCTTGTTCATTGCTCTTTTGGCTTTTTCCTTATCCGCCTTCCCTTAGTCGCCGCCTTGCCAGTCGGACAGCCGCTCTGCGGACTGCCGCTAGATCAAGTGCTTGGCTACCTTGGGGAGGCAAGTACTCATCCATTTTTTAGAGTCTGTTTAACAAGTTAGATAGAAAGTGGCAAGCCGACTACTCTTGAGTCGGCTTTGCGAGAAGGGGCTGGAAGCCGGCTTAATCTATGTTAACGCTTTAAGTCCTTAGCCATTTTGTTCATGTGATCGCCCATTCTTCCTTACTTCTGCCCACCAAACAGTCGCTCTGCAAACTGCGGCTTCTGGCAGGAGACGGCTTAGGCACCACACACTACTTGTCCGACTGCAGGAAGCATTTTCATAGCGCAAGGCGGCGAGTCCCCGGGCCGACTAGTCGAACCCGGTGCCAAGCGGCGTAACAAAAGGTAGCATACTCGAAGGCACGATTCTTATCATACAGATAACAAAAGAGGGCAGTCCCCGAGCTCGTCTCGGGGGGCCCGAAGTCTTGGTACTTTTAATACAAAAGGTAGCGTGGTACATACTGCATTAACTGTAAAACCTTCGGAGAAGATTCGCATTCCATGGCCGTTCCTACTCTTTGCCGGAGTCGTCTCTCTTGCGTGCTCGAGGCTTGTGAGCATCGATCAGGTAGTAGGAGTCGTTGCCCAGCACTTTGCTGATAATGAAGGGCCCTCCCAAGGCGCCGACAACTTGTGCTGGCCAGCTGTTCGCTGGATCAGTCGGAGCACAAGGTCGCCCTCTTGCAAAGTTCTTGGCCTGACCTTCCTGTTGTAGTATCGATGCAGGCTCTGCTGGTAGATGCTTAACCGGCTGAGTGCCAACAGCCGGCCTTCTTCCAGCAGATCGACGCCGTCTTGACGTGCTTCTTCTGCTTCCTCCTCGGTGTACATGGTGACTCGCAGGGAGTCGAACTCTATGTCCGTTGGGATGACGGCTTCAACATCGTAGATGAGGAAGAAAGGCGTGAAGCCAGTTGACTTGTTTGGAGTCGTGCGCTGACTCCAAAGGACGGCTGGCAACTCCTCAAGCCAACAGCCGGCCGAGCGCTCCAGTGGCTTGACCAGTCGGGGCTTGATGCCAGACAGGATGAGGCCATTTGCTCGCTCTACTTGACCATTTGACTGCGGATGGGCAATGGACGCTAAGTCCAGTCGGATGCCCTGCGTCACGCAGAAACGGGCCAAGGCGCCTTTGGCAAAATTCGCGCCATTGTCGGTGATGATGCTGTGTGGTATGCCGTACCGAACTGTGATTTCGGCGATGAATGTCACTGCAGTCGGACCATTCAACTTCTTGACGGGCTTCGCTTCTATCCACTTGGTGAACTTGTCCACCGCGACAAGTAGATGGGTTAGGCCGCCTCGTGCCGTCTTGAATGGTCCCACCATGTCCAGACCCCAAACCGCAAAGGGCCAGGCGATGTGGATAGTCTTGAGTGCGGAAGCCGGCTGGAGCGGAACTTCTAGCACCCCTTGCACTTCTGGACTAATTCCTTGGCCTCTTCTAGGGTAGTCGGCCAGAAGAAACCGTGTCGAAAGGCTTTGGCGACGAGTGCTCTTGAGGCCGCGTGGTGGCCGCACTCACCTTGATGGATGTCTTTGAGAATTGCTTGGCCTTGTTCTGGCTCGACGCAACGCTGGTAGACACCAGTGACGCTGCGCCTGACCAGCTCTCTGTTGACTATGGTGTAAGCTGCTGCTCGGCGTTGTACTTGCCGAGCCAAGATTTCATCGGTTGGCAGCTCTTTGTTGACTAGGAACCTGAGGATGGGCTGGGCCCATGAGGGTGCCGCTATCTCTTCAATTGCCACTACTGCGACTTGGACGTGGGCGGCTGGGCTGGGAGGCGGCGGGCTGGAGTCCGCGGCCGCTTGCTGGGTTGATGAAGTCCCCGGGACGACTGGCGCAATCCCCGGGCCGAGCTCTGGAGTCTTCGGGCTGGTCGCCGTAGTCCTCGGGCCGGGTTCTGAAGTCCCCGGGCCGGCTTCGACTGCGGTGTTCTTGGAGCTATTTGTAAGGATTCTTGCGCCGTCTGCTGGGGCTCTTGGGCTGGGTCCGGCTTCTTCGGGGGGAGCCGGCACGAAGATGGAGTCTGATTCTGGTGAAGGCTTGATAGACGGCTTGAGGAGGCGCTGGAGAGCGACGCCGGCTGGTATTGCTTGACGAGTGGAGCCGATTCGTGCCAGGGTGTCTGCTTGGTCGTTGTCGTTTCTTGGCACGTGAAGGAACTCGCACCCCTCGAAATATCCGCTGAGTTGCTGTACCAGGAAGCGGTAGCTCGCCATGTTTTCATCCTTGGTGTCCCAGTCGCCAGACGACTGCTGGACCACCAAGTCGGAGGCGCCATAACACAGGATCCGGCGAATGCCGAGTTCTTTGGCAAGCCGGAGCCCGTGAATGAGCGCCTCGTATTCGGCGACGTTGTTGGAGGCGGCGAAATGGATCTGCAGCGCGTACTTGAGCTTGTCGCCTTTAGGGGAAATGAGGACGACGCCGGCTCCCAAGCCGGTGCGCATTTTGGAGCCATCGAAATGCATCCGCCAATGAGTGGAGTCGGGCGCTGGCGACAGGTACTGGGTCTCGACCCAGTCGACGAGGAAGTCGGCCAGTGCTTGCGACTTGATGGTGGTGCGGGGCTGGTAGTAGATGGTGTAGGGGGCCAAATCTATGCCCACTTGGCCACTCGGCCCGAAGCATCTCGGCTTCCAATGATCTCGGCCAGTGGAGCGGTGCACACCATCGTGATTGGATGCTCTTGAAAGTAAGGCTTCAACTTCTTGGCGGCAAAGTGCACACCGTAGCACATCTTCTGGTAGTGGGGGTAATTCTGCTTGGAGGTCGACAATACTTTGCTCAGGTAATATACCAGTCTCTGGACGGGTAGCGCCTTGCCTTCCTCCTTGCGCTCGACTACAATGACTGTGCTGACTACCCGGTTGGTGGCGGCAATGTATAAGAGCATGGGCTCTTTAGGAGTCGGAGCCGCCAGCACAGGGGGAGTAGTCAGCATCTTCTTCAACTGGAGAAATGCTTCGTCCGCCTTGTGGTTCCACTCAAAAAATGTGGTCTTCTTCATCAGCTGGTATAAGGTGAGAGCTTTCTCGCCCAGCCGACTGATGAATCGGCTGATGGACGCTAAGCAACCGGTGAATTTTTGCACATCCAGCAGTCGACTAGGTACTTCCATCCTCTCAATGGCCTTGATCTTCACAGGGTTGCACTCTATGCCACGTTCGGAGACTAGGAAACCAAGGAGTTGGCCGGCTGGTACTCCGAAAACGCACTTCTCAGGGTTGAGCTTGATCTGGAATCGGCGCAGGTTCTCAAAGGTTTCCTTGAGGTCTTCCAACAGCGTTCCACGCTTTTCTGTCTTCACCACCACGTCGTCCACGTAAACGTGGGCATTTCTGCCGAGTTGCTTGAGGAGGCACTTCTGCATGCAACACTGAAAGGTGGCGCCGGCATTCCTTAAGCCGAACCTCATGGTCAGGTAACAGAAGGCTCCAAACGGCGTGATGAAGGCGGTCATCAGTCGGTCAGCCGGGTTCAGCTTGATCTGGTGATATCCTGAATATGCATCTAGGAAACTCAGCAGCTCGCATCCGGCTGTGGAGTCTATCACCTGATCATTTCTCGGCAGAGCAAACGGGTCCTTGGGGCAAGCTTTGTTCAGGCTGGTGTAGTCGATACACATTCGCCACTGCTTGTTCTTCTTCAGCACCAGGACTGGGTTTGCTAACCATTCTGGAAAAAACACTTCCATAATAAAGCCGGCTGCTAGGAGCCAGGCTATCTCTTCTCCAACAACTCTTCTCTTCTCTTCTGACAGGCGGCGCAAGGGCTGCCCGACGGGCTTCACATCGAGTCGGACATGCAACTTGTGCTCGGCGAATTCCATCGATACACCTGACATGTCTTTAGGGGACCATGCGAAGATGTCTCGATTCTCACGGAGGAAGTCGACGAGCTCACCTTCCTATTTGCTGTCAAGGTTTGTACCCATGACAGCGTACCTCTCTGGGTGCTATGGGTCCAAAGGTATCTTCTTCGTCTCTTTAGCCGGCTTGAACGAACCCTCAGCTTCTGACTCCTTGGGGTTAGGCGACATCTCAGGCTGCTTGCTGGCCATCGCCACCACCCGATCAAGAAGCCGCTTCTCAGCCGCGATCACCAGGGATTCGGCCAGCCGACTGCTTTCTGCCGTGCAAGCGGACGACTTTCTGTAGTCGCCGGCTACGGTCAGGATCCCCTTGGAACTCGGCATCTTCATCTTGAGGTAGGCGTAGTGGGGGACCGCCATGAATTTGGCCAAGGCAGGTCGGCCAAGCAACGCATGGTACGGGCTCTCGAGGTCCACCACTTCAAACCAAACTGGCTCTCGGCGGAAATGATCTTTGTCCCCGAAGAGGACGTCTATCAGGATCTTGCCGATTGGTGAGCAGGAAAGGCCAGGTACAATGCCGTGGAACACAGTCCGGCTGCTCTGAAGCTGTCTTTGCTTGATTCCTAACTTCTCCATGGTATCCTTGTACAGGATGTTGATGCTGTTGCCTCCGTCTATCAGCACTCGCGAGAAGCGAGCGGCCCGCCTATCTGTGGCTAAAGTGGCGCCTAAAACCAGGGCATAGGAACCCGGATTCGGCATCACCTCTGGGTGATCAGCTCTGCTCCAACTGATAGGCTTTTCGGACCAATGCATAAACTCTGGAGTGTCTGATGCTACTGCGTTCACCTCTTGCTGCTGCTGCCGCCTGCTGCGTCGATCATCAGCCACACTGGTGAACACCACGTATGCTCCGTGCTTTTCTGGATACTTGTCTTGTACGGCGCCGACTGGCCTGACAGCCGGCTGCTGGGGGGGGCGGTGGAGGCGGCGGCCCAAAGAAGCGGGGAGGCAGAGGCCTTCGCCTATGGCGATTACGGTGAGCGATGGCACTTCCGGGTAGTGTGGTTCGACGGCTTCGCGCCGCTGTGGAACTTGCAGGGACCATCGAGAGTCTGCTCGTAGGAGAAGGCCGGCAACCAGTTGGACTTGCCGCCTTTCTGTTGCTTGGTCGGAGGCTGCCCCTCCGGCTGCTGGTCTTCTACTGTCGCCACTTGCCGACTGCTGGAAGCCGGCTGTGGGGCCTTGTGCTTGTGGTCATTCTGTTGTTGTCGCCGACTGGCGTCCCCAGCCGGAGTTCTTGGAGCCTGAGTGGCCGCCTTGCCAGTCGCGCTGACTTGAATCTCCATCTTCATGGAGGAGTCGGCTGTGGCGTACTTGTCTGCTATGATCAGCAACTCGTCGAGGGTGTCCGGCTCGTCGCAGAGGAGCTTGTGCTTGAGGAGGGTGCCTTCTCTGCACCCGACTGTGAAGTATTCGATAGCCTGCACCTCGTGCACACCCTCGCAGGAGTTCCGAAGCTCGGCCCAGCGCGTGAGGTAATTGCGAGTTGACTCGTCGGGGCCTTGCACGCACAAGGAAAGCTGGAGAGGCTTGGGAGGCCGCTTGTACGTGCTCGTGAAGTTGCGGACGAAGGCTTCGGTGAAGTCAACCCAACTGTTGATGTTGCGGGGCTTCAGGCTGTTCAACCATGTCCGGGCCATGCCCTGGAGCATGAGGGGAACATACTTCACGGCAACACGCTTGTTGCCGTTCGCTATGTTGACGGCCGTGGAGTAGTCGACTAGCCAGTCTTCCGACTTCACGGAGCCGGTGTACTTGGGCGTGTCTCGGGGGAGCGTGAACCCTTTGGTAAAGGGCTCGTCTCGGATGCGGGGCCCGAAACAGGGCGGACCCAGCTCGTCCTCCTCCTCCAGCGCCACGGATCGATGGAGTCGGTCGATCCGGTGGCGGGCGTCATTCTCTCCCACGCCTTGATCTTGGCGGGGAGGTAGGTCGTCGTTTCGCCGCTGCGGCGCCTCCGTGCGGCAGCCGGCTTCGTTCTGCGCGGCAGCCGCGTCGAGGAGCTGCTGGACTCGCTCCGTCATCAAGCGGCGCTCTTCACCCTCGAAGTTGTCGAGTTCGTCTGCCGCCGCCTGGGCGGCGCGGATGTTCTCCGCAGGCGTGGCGTACGCGGGGCGATTGGCCCCAAACAGGTTGGCGATGGCCACGCCGCACTGCTGGACCGCGCCTAGGCAGCTAGGCCCAGTCGGAGCCGGCGAGCCGCCCATGGCGCGATCCATCTCGCGTTGGTAGGCTTCTGACAAGCGTCTCATGCTTGCCAGTTTCTTCGCGCCTTCGACGATCTGTAGGCGGCGCGCCTCTAGCGTCTCGGCGTCTACGTCTTTGGGGATAGGCGCAGTCAGGTCTCGTAGAGCCGCGTCGAGCGGATCATGAGCTCCTTCACTGGAGGGCTCGCCATGACTGATGACGAGCACCTCCGTGACGGCGCTTCCGCCGCTCTCCTCGTGGGCGAGCGGCTCGTCGTAGACCACCACGTTGGTGGGGAACGCGTCGAGCGATGCGGTGTCGGAGTCGACCAGCATCGGGTCGGTGGAGCCTACGGACTCGAAGTCCATGGCAGGCTCGCCGGTGACGTGGAGTTGGTCGAGGAGGCCCGCGAGGAGGCTCTCGGGGCTGCCCGTGCCTGCGTCGGATGCAGGCTCGTCGGAGAGGCGAACCTCGCCGACAAGTTCGGCAAGGCAGCTGGCTGCGCACGCGACCTCGGCGCCGTGCAGCGATCATCGCAGAACTCCGTCAGGCGTCCACGCCAGCTGCGCCGCCAGGAGGAAAAAGGGTTCCGTCCGAGCAGATCTCCGGACGACGGTGCACCTCGCCCCACGGTGGGCGCCAAATGTCGGGGGTTGGGTGCGACATATGCCAAAGGATGGCTTATCATGGTGGGGGCGAGTAGAACATCGCCGGTGCCTGGAAACGGGATGAGGCGAAGACATGCACGCCGGCGGATCTTACCCAGCTTCAGGTCTCTCCGAGGAGATAACACCCCTACTGCTGCTCTGCGGGGTCTCCGCATGATCACTAAGGCAAAGTGAGTACAAAGTTGCTCCTTGAGCTGTATTCTGGAGGTAGGAGAAGGCAAGGCTAGCTTTCTCCTTCCTATATGATCTGGTCTAGTGCTAATGGATTCGAACCTTTTGCATGGGTGCCCTGGGGGTTTATATAGGCCTACCCCCCAGGGGTACAATGGTAAAACCGGCTGGGAGCGGGCCCCAGCCTGGCTCTCTCAGCCGCCGTCTTCTCCGCCGACCGGTGGGGCTGACTGGTGGGTCCCGCCGACTTGCCCAGTGTGGGGTCGACGGCCCTTGTCCGCCGCGGGCGGGTCTTGCCGGCTGCGGATTACTGTAGCCGTGCTTCTTAATGACGCCGGCTTGGTCATGGGGTCATGGCAACAGCGCCGCCGCCTGGCGGGCGATCACTGTTGCCATTCCCCGTCTTGTCTGGTTAATGGCGTGGGGGGCCCGTGGGAGAGGCCAGCCGACTCCCGGAGGCTGACTCCCAACGGGTCCGACTCGACGGCGCCTTCGCGGTCTTTCGTACTCCCACTGACGGGCGGGGCCCGCCGTCTTCGGGTCGTACAGACAGGCCGTCGTGGGCACATGGCTTTGCCCATGGGGGCCGATGTCAGGGCCGGCATGGCAACAGTGCCGCGCCGGATGGAGATCTCCATCGGTACGGCGCACTGTGGCCATGCTTGCCCTCGATAAACGGGGGGGAACGGCTGCGCGGCGGCCGTTCCCCGTCCCGTCCATTATTGCAAAGGCACGGGGTGGTTGGAGTCGTGGGCCGACTCCCCATAGTCGGCTTCCCTGGAAGTCGGCGATTGGGAGTCGGCTCATCTTGAAGTCGTCCCCGGGACTCGGCCGCGAGGGTCAGTCGGCAGGGATGTCGCCGACTCTCGGAAGGCGGCTCATCGTCTTGAGGCTTTGAGGGGCACAGCCTGCCCCGATGTCTTGAAAGGTTCTCGGCTCGGGTTAGCCTACCCGTGGCCCATTACTCCGACAAGGAGGTCGATGGTGGAGATGAACAGTATCCCGTGGAGTCCCGTTTTGCGGTATGCCACACCCCTCCCGATGAACATGACCCCCGTTTCGACCGTAGGAGGTCTGTTTCGTCCGTTTGGCGGTACGCCACACCCCTGCCGATCAACAGGACCCCCGTTTCGACCGTAGGAGGTCTGTTTCGTCCGTTTTGCGGTACGCCACAACCCTCCCAATCAATAGGACCCCTATTTCGACCGTAGGAGGTCTGTTTCGTCCGTTTTGCGGTACACCACACCCCTCCCGATCAACAGGACCCCGTTTCGACGGTAGGAAGTCTGTTTCCTCCGTTTTGCGGTACGCCACACCCCTGCCGATCAACAGGACCCCGTTCCGAATCTAGAGGTCCGTTTCCTCCGTTTTGCGGTACGCCAGGCCTCGTTTCCATCGCCTGTACCATCCAAGCCCTCCCGATGAACATGACCACGCATTTCGTTCCGGCCCAGCCGGTTGGCTCCCACGCGTTCCGTTGCCTCCCGATGAACACGACACATTCCGTTGCCTCCCGATGAACACGACGCATTCTGTTGCCTCCCCATGAACACAACGCATTCTGTTGCCTCCCGATGAACACGAAGACGACGTTGTTTCTCCGTTCCGACCCAGCCATGTACACGAGCCCTGGCCATACGTATGCGCGAGTAGGCGTTCGAGACCCCTCCCGTATGTACACATACGTGGCCGTATTTTCTTTCTTGCACCCTGGCCGCTGTACGTACGTGTACATGCTACGTGCGCGCCTCTACTACGACACGTATGCGCCTCTACTACGACACGTGCGCGCCTCTACATCCACCAGTATATATGTACATACACGTTCGCGACCAGAATGACAACGCTACGTACGCTTCGACCAGGTTCCTTGCCTGCGAAGATGTAGCTGGTGGGTCCCAGCAGTCAGGGGGGCGAATCGTTTTTTTTTTGCCCAGACGCACTTCCTTGCGTGCGAAGATGTAGCTGGTGGGTCCCAGCAGTCAGGGGGAAACGTTTTTTTCGCGAAATACAGTGGCCCATCCGGTGGGTCGGTGGAGGAATCATTATTTTCTGCGTAATAAGGAGGCACTTCCTTGCTGCGGCCGTGGACCCAGCTGTCAGCCTCTCCATGTACAGTCCACGTCCGATGGAAGTCGTTCCTTGACCACGTTGACCACGCCGCGCCGAGAGCACCAGGGCGGTGGACGACGGCGAGGCCTAGGAAGGGGACGACGGGGAGGCAGGGAAGACGCGGCAGTGGAAGCCCGCACGAAGAGAAGTACGAGGGTTGACTGGTTCGGCTGTGGTGTGAGGCTGCCGTCGCCGCAGGGCCTGGCCAGCGGTGGGAATAGTAGAGGGCGGTGAGGCCTCCGCGGCAGCACAGCCGGCCACGGGAGGCTGGAGCAAGAAGACCAGATGTTGAAGAAGCACTACGGCCGTTGGATGGACATCGTACGGTCACTGGAGCTAGAATCGTTCATATTGACTAAAGTTGACAAAGGCCCCCGTCCCAGTCAACTTAGTAGGACCACAAGTCAGCCTCCCACCATGGTGGGTCCAAGCTAGCAGGGGGAGTATTCATTTTTTGTGCATAATAAGGAGGCACTTCCGGTGGGTCCGAGCTGACAGCTGGGGGAACGTTTTTTCATGAAATACGCTGGCCCGTCCGGTGGGTCCCAGCAGTCAGGGGGGAAACAATTTTTTCGCGAAATAAGGTGGCCCATCTGGTGGGTCCCTGCTGTCAGGTGGAGGAATAATTATTTTGCGCGTAATAAGGAGGCACTTCCTTGCGG
Organism: Aegilops bicornis; assembly: GCA_021605145.1. NCBI lineage: Eukaryota > Viridiplantae > Streptophyta > Magnoliopsida > Poales > Poaceae > Aegilops > Aegilops bicornis. The sequence goes on from CM038669.1 coordinate 286,285,865, forward strand.
CCGCCTGGACCCAGGTGTCAGCTTCTCCACGTACAGTACTCTTTCGATGGAAGTCGGTCGTTGACCATGTTGACCACGCCGCACCAAGAGCACCAGGGCGGTGGTCTGGATGACGGCGAGGCCTAGGAAGGGGATGACGAGGAGCCGGGGAAGACGCGGCAGTGGAAGACCACGTGGAGAGGAGTACGAGGGTTCACTGGTTCGGCTGCGGTGTGAGGCTGCCGTCGCCGCAGAATAACAGGGGGTGTGGGTGAGTAGAGGGATGGCCTGGCCAGCGGTGGGAGTAGTACGGGGTGGTGAGCCCTCCGCAACGTCACAGCCGGCCACGGGAGGTAGGAGCACGCGACACGACCGACGCTACATTGGGCGGCTGGAGCAAGAAGACTAGAGGTTGAAGAAGAACTACGGCCGTTGGATGGATAACGTACGATCACTACAGCTAGAATCGTTTATATTGACTAAGTTGACAAAGCCCTTGGTACGCGTCAACTTCGTAGGCCCACAACTCGGATTTGGCAGAGAACATATAGCCCATTTGCGATTTGTAAGAATGTACAACCCATTTCTTAATTCTAATGGAATTTACTACAGCCCATTTAAAGTTTGTTAAAAGTACAGCCCAACTTCTAGCTAGGACAACGATTAATAATTTCAAACAACCGCTCAAAACAGAATTCAAAAAAAATTCCCACATTTTGATGGGATCTGAAATATTTTTATCCGAAATTTCTAGTCAGGTTAAATATAATTTCAAAATCCAACGAAATATTGCATGCGCAACAAGTAATGAAATTAAAATTTTCAAATTCCAAAAATAATATATTTTTCAAACTAATTACGTGTTTGTTGCATAGTAACTGTCCAGTTATTATAATTACATCCCATTTATTATTTATTAAAGTCCATTTTCTTGTTAAGCCTAATGCATACCTCCTAGGAAAGTTTGCAGCCCAGCGGGGCGGAGAATAACAAGTTGACCAGGATATTGTGTACAACTGTCGGCCCGATTCTTGCAAGTCTTGATGTTGAAAAAAAGGCCTGTCTAGTACAATACAACCTAACATGGTTACTCAGCCCACATTCAGCGATGCCGGAAAGGCCCAAACAAGGCTTCTGTACAACTTTTTGAAGTCACTGAGCTCAATTAATAACTTAATAAAAAAGTTAGATTACAGTGGAACCTAATTAAAAGCTGTCACGAGCAAATAAATAATTCAAGGGGTCCCACTTGTGGGTGCGCGCGCGCGCGTGTGTGTGTGTGTGTGTGTGTGTGTGTGTGTGTGTGTGAGAGAGAGAGAGAGAGAGAGATAGAGATTGAGAGAGAGACCCATCGGTCGATTCCCGTAAATAGATCTTTCAGCCATATGCATTGCTGATGCTCAGTAAAAACTTATATAGTTGACACAATCATATAGAACATCATAGCAAACTGAACTTGCATACAAAAATTTCACGCAGGCGGCACAATCAGGATGGAAGCAGTGGATCACTACGGGAAGGGCTATGTTGAAACCAACGAAGTCGTACATAACAGTTCATCGTCTTTATCAATGACGGGGAAATATCTTGAATGTTGTGCAAAGAAAAGAGACAGGCAACACAATAAGTTCTGCTAGCACATTAAGTTGACGTACAACCCTTTCTAAAAAAAGTTCAGGTACAAAATTAGAACAAGTCACAATCAAATGTACTGGCATATCAGTGCTTCACACCCATAGCTCGGATTTAACTAGTATCTGACAAGATTTAGTTGTTACCTCAAATTAGAGCACATCCAGGCAGCCAGCCCTGCCTCTTCTCCCAAAGAATCAGTGGCCTCCGCCGCGCGATGGAGTAGGCCCAGTGCCATCCATCGTTCCGAGTAACACGGGGAAAGTCTGACGTTGACTCCTGTAATGGACGTCGTCGATGGACCCTGACACCAGCGGCGGCGGCAGGACTTCGATTGATGGATTGACCACTTCTTTGACATGCACGAACACTCGATATAGGTACATCCCTAACGTGGTCCGCGGCGGCCTTGGTGGCGACGAATAGTACCACCCCGGTTCCTGCATTGGTATCTCAACACCAATCACCTTCGTTATGGTGGACGGCTTCTTCATCCATGCCATAACCGCCGTGAGCCCAGCTATGCGGAGGAACAAACATACTTACGAGCTCACCTCCAAGGTCGTTGATAAGCTTGTTCATGGACTCGCTGTTCCAAGCACGCCGAGGCATGCCGTGGAATGTAAGCTTTGTTAAAACTCAAGCTCAGAGGGCACCGAGCCCCATCCCGGTGCCATCGATCAAAGCTCACCAAAGACGCCATCACAGAACAAACGCCGTTAAGATTCGAACACACGACTGCAGTCGAAAGTTGTCTGGAACCTGACGAAGAAATCAGCCGGTGGCGGACAGACTTCGACGAGCAAGTCACTTATTTGGATGCCGTGCGCAATGCCAAGAGCTTTGACAAGGTCGTCCGGTGAGACGGAAGGCCCGTTGCCGTTGATGGTTATCATCAGCAGTTTGCTGGCAAACTGGTCGTCAAGCGCCGCCATGCCACTGTTGAGCAACATCACGCAACGACCGAAGGCAGGACGGACCTCAGGATCTCCGGCTCGGAGATCCGCGTTGACCGGCGACATGATAGTGCGCTTGAGTATAGGGAGTACAGGAGGGGGATTTGGGGAACTGGAGTAGGAATCGAGATTCCAGAGGTGGGGGAGAGGCGGGAGACTAGGGATGAAAAGGTAGCATGAATTTTGAGCACGCGCCAATATGCTCTCGGCGCACAAGCGCACTAAAGCACCGGTGGCGCCCACATGTCAGCCTAAGAGTCCTTATTCTTTCTTTTTTGGAGAGCCCGGCCTTTTTTTTCAGGATCTTTTGAGAGCCCAGCCTGAGAGTCAGAATTGACCTGTTTGGCATTGCATTACTACCCGGCCCATATTCAACGACACCTCACTGGCCCAAACAAGTGTACATCATCGAAAAGACACTAAGCTCAAATTATATAACTTGAAAAAGGAGATATACTCACGAACAACTGGAGAATGGTGATGCCCTCATTTAGCCCACCAAGAAGTTCGAGACAATAAACAGTTTGAAACAACGATATATACAACATTCAAACACCGACTAGTGAATACTGACATAAACAGCAAGACATGATAGTTCATAAGAAGTCTTGCTACACCACCAAAACGCACCCATCTGCAGCGCTCAGACTCTCGTGATCCAGACGAGAATGACATTCTAAACAGAAGCAACTATTACATAGTAAGAGTGACATAGACGAGGATGACCAAATGACAAGGAATATGCATAACAAAAGAAATAACTACCCATCCAGAACCAGCATCAAAGACAACAAAGTCATTCGAAGAGATGATCCAACACCATCATAATTTGCAGCCCCGCTTCAGCGACCAGTGATCCGGAGACACCATTACTCCACCCTTTCGATGCAACAGCCCAATTACCTATCAACTTGAAGGCTTGAACCACATCACTGCCTGTCGTAATTGAGACATCCAAGGATCAAAGTTAATCCGGATGCCTTTGTCATTCTCACCTTCTTTTGGCTGCAGGCTGTATCGTTGACAATCAGGGGAGTTTGCTCCCAAACTCCTAGGTCTCGCCGTGTAGACACATTTTTCCATAGCAAACAGAGCCTCTCTGCCATCAAGGTCCTTGCCAACGGTGATCTCACGTTAATCAGATAATTGAGTCCGAGAAACAGAGAGTGTGAACCAAGGCTGTTTACCCGCCTCCAACTAAAAAAAATCCTAAAGGCCCCAACAAGCTGGTATCCTGCTCATAGACATAACAACCACTATCCGGATACTCACGTATTACACGGTGCTTGTATACATTGGGGTTTTGCAATATAACTTTTCCGGCTCATGTGTCCAAATGATCATCAGTCTTTTGCCGTCATCTGATCGAGCGAGGAACAAGTTGTGCTTCCCTGTTTTTGGCAAAGGTGGTGTGATTACAAAGGGTAGTAACTGTAGGGACACTGCATCATATCAAAAAGGACAGGCATTGTTAATGTAAGATCAACATTGTTCAGAGTATGAGTAGGATAATGCAAGAAACAACATTGATATGTCCCTGTTGGAACTGGGAGGAAAATACAGGGAAATGTATACTGGGTTCGAAAATATAGAAGTGTCATGCATGGTTATACTCATGTTATCTCGCAATCGATTCTTCACAGGAAACTACCATGTCATGCATGTTATGTAATCATGTTCTGTCCTCACAAACAAATTCTTCAAGGTAACTAACAGACCATGCATTGTTATATACTCGTGTTCCGTGGGCAAAAATTTTATGAGGATATTATTCTAGCCATTGATTCTTTGAAGGGCGAATATAGGTATGTACACATGGTAAGCATTGCAGATTTCACTACTTCCAAATATAGAGTTCTCCATATGCACATTTACTTCCCTAATGTATGGTTAGATGAAACCAATAAAGGCGGTGCATGTTTCTACATCATGAAAATGAGGAAACTAACATGGCCATTGATACACACTCATATTTAGTAGTAGTATATAGATTACTATAAAATAAGGATAATATCCATATATTCCTAACCGTTTGATTATTCAGGGTACAAATTGGCTGTAATGACATGGTCACAATCGCATGAATTAACTCATTCCAAATATAGCTGATTTACGGCGTCTCTAATACATTGCCATAGTTCTACTCAAATTCTGCTCAAACAGGATATGCCAATCATCACAAAAAGTTCAAACAGTGTCATGGCGTCATCATTAACATGAGATGGAAACAACTTACACGCACCGTCCCAGCAATACGTGGTGCCATCTGCTTTGTCGATCGCGTAGATGATGCCATTGTGTTCAATAGCATCACAGAAGTGTGTATCAGCTTTGACGATGATCCACTGCGAGCCGAGTTGTCTCCAGCTAAAGAAGGCACCAGCGTAAAGATAGGCGAGTCCGCGGTCGAACAAGGCAATTAGCTTGAAGTCTGCGTAATTCGCATGTCGCGTGGGCACTTGGCAGATTACAATCTTCTGCAAAACAAGGTCCGTCCAACTGACGTAGTAATCTAGATGACTTGGACCGCGATGGTAATACTCTATATAATCCAACGGAGGAAGGATAATCTCATAGGAGGTCCAGAAGTTCACGAGCACCAACTTTTTACCGTCTTCTCTGAAGGCAGCCATCCAGTGGGAGTTCATGCCGACCTAGTACATACCTGCCAAGAAGTTTCGGGCGATGGTGATCGGATCGATGTCGAGGGAAATGATGTACGATCACTACATACCTGCAAAGAAGTTTCGGCTAATGGAGATCGGATTGAAGTCGAGGGGCATCATGCACGCCTCCGTATCATGGTGAGCCAATCTCGCAAGACCAGATAGCAGCAAGCAGGGTGTCTTGAAAAACTTAGGCCTCGCTTTGACGATGGCCGTGTGCATGTCCCTCGAGCATGCAGCCAGCCGCAGCGCTCAACAAATCCATACCACGAACAACAGAGGTCGAGGATGTCATCGGGGAGATTGCTCCAATCGCGGCTCATATGGATGTTGCGCGGTTCGCGTTCGGCCATGGTGGAGTTTGGAAGGGGGCTTGATTTACAGGGGAGAAGGATGTCGGTGCTGGAGCGGCTAGCGAGGGAATAGTGGTACTGGGGGAGGCGAGTGAGGCGACGGTACACGGGGGCTCAGTGAGACGGAGACGGAGAAGGAGACGGTGAAGGAGATGGAGATGGAGTGGTGCTATGGGAGCGGAGAGGGAGACGAGGCGAGGCGCCAATGTGTCAGACAAAGAGCGGTGACAGATCGCACAAAGGCATGTGGTGAGGCTGACTTTGGTAACCCGAACACGCCGCCTGGACTAGTGTCAGGCGCAGGGTGTTGTCACTTCACTATGAGGACCGGAGTATTTTGACCATCAAGTGTACCACAGTTGTACTACTACTACTACTACTACTACTACTACTACTACTACTACTAATACTACTACTACTACTACTACTACTACTAGTAGTAGGAACATGAGTACTCCAGTATTGTATAGCGGAATTAGGTCTGCCGTGCTTGCATGCCTGTTCACTTCATCGTTCAGGTATCATCCATATTGCGAGAAGAACCTAATTCTCGTGCATGCCCAATAAACGCCCTGTCGCGATGCATGCAGTGGTTGTTCTGGTGCATCAAGGACGGCATGCAGATCGTTCCACACTTGAGAACAGGAAAAATGGAAAGGTAGAACACGGCAACAGAGGAAGAGAACGCTGGCTAACGAGGCTGGGAGGGGATCGAGCAGGAAGTTAATGCTCCATGCCTAAAGGTTTTGGGAAAACCTGATTTTCATAAGGTGACTTATACTCACCTAAACAGAGGGAGTATTCCTTAACCAGAGAATGTTGTGTCTCCCACTCACGCGCTCAAAAAAAAACTACAACAAATTTTTTATCTGTTTGCATAGGTCCCACCTATCAGGAAGGATGGGCACGTACATGTGACACCCCAAAAATTTTAAACATGTTTTGTTAATTAAAAATCTTGCCAGGAAATTTAACTTTCCATTTTCTTGGTTTTCTTGATTTCAGAACCATTCTTTACTTGGTTATTATGGAGTTTTTACCCCAAGTGAAAACTTTCCAAATGTTTTGTTGGACTTGTGTACCCTCTCAAGAAAAACTTTTCCTTTCATCAGAGGAATTAATTATATAATAATTTCCCTGATCTTTACTCCATTAAAAATGGTCTCCCATGGTTTTAGGGTACCATTTGAACTACAACCCTTTGATAAATTTAACTAAAATTCCAACCAAAATTTGGGGATGTCATGTGATGTTTTTAAATCACTTTTATGCAAAAATATCATTTATTCATGAAACTTTTTGAGCACTACACCATATTTTCAAATCTGGTCCAGTGGGCAATTTTGCACTACAACCCATTTAAATATTTCTTTCTAGCTTCCACCAAAATTATGGGATGTTAGTAGTAGCATATGATTCAACTCTATGCAAAAACCCATTGATGCCCTTTGGAAAAATTGAGTGAATCAACCTCTTTTCCATTCTGGCCCAGCATGGTGATTTGTACAGCAACCATATCATAACTTGCCCTTTTTGCTGTGATTCCTTTTCCTACTTATAGCACACCCTACAAAACCCTTATGTCCCGGAGGATGGGCTCATTGTAACATTTTTGGTTCATAAAATAATGCCATTTACCTCCTGTCCAGAATTGAAGTTTTGCAAAACTTGCACTAACAAGTTTGTGCTTTTTACAAACAAACCTTACCAACCTCTTATGCATCTAAAGAGACCCCAATATGGAAGATTTGGCCACTCCAAGAAATGCCTAGGTGCCTGTGGCATTTTGTAAAACACCTTGAGAACATGGACAGATTTGGCATGAGTTTTTGTTTGCATTGTGAACTTGTCCCTTGATCTCCCCTCTATCACTAACCTAGTCCTGTTGCTTGCCAACCTCGCCCGAGTGCTCTGGAGTGCCCTAGATCCGCGGGTCCATCCCCGCCCTCAGCTCCCCGCGAGGAACCGCCGTTCGCCGGTGAGCATCGCCGGAGCCCCGCCCCGCTCGGACAGAGGAGGGAGAAGAGGCGCGGCGACTGGTCAAACCTGACGAGTGGGCCAGGCGGGCCCACTATCAGTGACCCACGCGCCCTCCACGTAGGCATAAGTGGAGGCGCGTTTCCAAAGTATGCCTTCGACGTGTACGTATATTTGAATAGTTTTTCCTTTTTTCTGTTTTATTTTAAAAACAGATTTTGACCAAAACTTTGACTCTCTATAACTTTTTAAATATAACTACAAATGAATTGATTCTTTTTCCTACCTCTCCCAAATATTGTCTAGTTTATTTTAAGATTTATTTCAAAAAAATTCAGACAACTTTTTGGTACTGTTTTTGAAACTATATATTGATTCAAAAATATTTTAAATAGGATTTTTGGAGAGAGGAGAAAGCCTTCAAAGGTTTTGGAGTGCACCCTGCCTCCCCACAACTTGAAGGCAAGCATCCTGAACCCTGGCATAATATTTTTGGTGTGTTAGTTGACACGGTTATAACACCACTTTACTTCGGAAAACTCGTTATTTTATGTGGTGATACGATCATTTGCATGAATGCATATTAGTGTTTTCCTTGCTGTTGGAAATGAATATACTTGTGATGGTGATCATCCTCGTGTGCCTTGCATGCATGCCGGAAAGGAATTCGGGAAAGCCTCTGCCTTGGGTAGGCGTGAGCATGTCGCCGGTCTCCGTCGGTTAGGTCCGGTATGGCATAGTAAGGTATAATGAGTATTGATTTTGTTGGTTGAAATATATTTGTTATACATGTCATGCAAGGAATTTATAAACCTCCTAAGTCGACCGTAGATCGAGTCTTGTTCCAGTAACCCCCATACTTGTTTCGTACTACCACTTGCCCCTACAACAAGTAGGGTGCAGTTCGATAAGTCGTCAACCCCTTTCAAGCACACACTGCATCGAGAGGCCATGGTGGAAGATACCGGTTGTAGCCGGTAGGCAAGCCACCTGGTCCGGGGGCATGGGTGTTTCCGGTTGAGACCGAGAGGGGAGGCCACCCCTTAGAGCGCGCGATATAAATTTGATCCCATGCTACGCGAGGTTGTAGCCTCCCCACTTAGAGTTTTGCTTAACAAGTGTCGTGGGTGATTCCGGACCTTTGGTAAGTTGTCGGTGTGTCTTGAGTTAGGTGTGTTTTCAATTAAAAGACCGTGAAGCGGAATTAGTCCCGATGGACTAAAGGAATCCGTTGCTCGTGGGTAAAGAGTACGCCCTCTGCAGAGATTAAACCTATTCGAATAGCCGTGCCCATGGTTAAGGACTACAGTCTGTGATGGGTCAAGTGTCGGTCTTCGGAGGGGAAATTGTTAGACCAGAACTTGGATTGTGACTTGTGCTGATTATGATAATTATGATTATTATTATTATGGACTAACCCATTATATTATTGAGTATCCCTGGGACGGTTCTACCTCCTGATAGTCATTGTTATTTATTTACTTTATAAGCCCTTTATGTGGTGTCGCTGAGACGCCCGACTGTGGCATTGCTTGTTATTTATTTACTTTATAAGCCCTTTATGTGGTGTCGCTGAGACGCCCGACTGTGGCATTGCCTGTTATTTATTTACTTTATAAGCCCTTTATGTGGTGTCGCTAAGACGCCCGACTATGGCATGCTTATAAATTATATACTTTATAAGCCCTTTATGTGGTGTCGCACAGACGCCCGACTGTGGCATTTTATTTCCACTCCATTATTGCGTATCACGTTGCACATAAAGAATCTGCTTGCATGCATAAAAGATGTTTATTTATGACTGACGATGTGAACATAGAATATTTCAGTGCATGATTATCATTTATATTATCCCAGTGTTTAAAATGTTTGCGAGTACATTCAAAGTACTCACTGGCTTGTCCCTGGCTATTGTCTTGGCCAGATTTCTTGCTTGGAGAGGAGCGTTGCGATGACAGCCCCGGAAAACTAAGCAACAGTGATAGCAGTCTCGCGAAGATAGGAGTTAACCTGGTCAGCTGATCCTGTGGGAAATGGAGTCCCATAGACACTGATGATTCACAAACTGCTTCCGCCATCAACCACTAGAAACCATTTGTTATACTCACAGGCCAGAATGGTCTTGTACTACATATTTTGTATTTTGCTTGGAATTTCTGTATCAAGTTGGTGCCTCATCAGCTAACAGTAATCCTGGGGCTGGTGAGCACAACGGCCATTTTCTGGAAATTAATACCCGGAAAACCGGTCGTGACAAACTTGGTATCAGAGCCAGGCTGACCATTGGCTAATCCTATCTTAGCCAGGTCGAAAAACTTAGGCAAACCAACCCACCAGACCTTAACCAAACCCCAGCCAAGCTTCCCATGCAAGATAGCCACACAGTGACCCGACACCTTTTTGGCAGTCGGTGCCCAACCTATCAACCTAGCCCGTCGATCCCGCGCCAGTAACCAACACCTAAGATGTCTCTTTCGCAAGCGTGCGAAGGAAGACTCCGTCCCCTTTTCCTATCAAAAGGGCACGCTAGCCCCAACCCAGCACAGCACAGCCGCTACCCCAAACCGAGCCATAATGCCTGGCCCCGTCGTGCACAATGAGACCACAACAACCAACCTCGGAGGCTTTGTGACCATACTCGCAAACCTCACCCGACGTGCCTATGCGTTAGAAGAACCCCCAGAATATGTTGTGTACCAAGGACCCATGAGCGGTGAGAGCCGTCCAATTCGGGCCCTTTGTGCACATCAACGGTAGGGTGTCGCCGCGAAACGCCCCTATAGGTTCACCGGAAGGACAACTTCCTTTGAGCCACAAGCCGTCCAACTAGCGGTAGCGAGGCTATAGTTCAACTCCGGCACTTGTCTCCCGAGTTAATCGTCGCCGTTCTACTACTACCCCAGACGTGAAGGGTATGGTAGACCACCCCAAGTCGCCAACGGAGATCACGAGACGGATCCTGCATTGCTGCACCTAGTGCACTATGTAGGTGCAGTAGAGGAACTGTTCGATCAAATCACCATTGATCTGATCGCAGCTCGTGGAGAGCTGGTTCGTCAAGCCCCGGCGAGAGGAGAGGACGAGCCCGACGCCGACAACCCAGTCGTTCTGTTCGGACACCCGATCGAGTCCCTGAGGTCTGCCCCAGCCGTCGACCAAAGTGCTTTGATGACCCCAGAAGTGCTTCGTCGCCTTTTGGGAGCACACTCCAACGGGGTTGTGGCCAACAATCCCCGAGATGGTCATCATCGCTACCCCGACCCTGCAGCCCCTCAACCCCCTCCAGCTAATCCCGACAGTGAGACCCGAGGAGAAGCCTCGACATCCACAAGGCACGCCCGCTTGGATATAAACGAGGTAGACTAAGTCACTCGAGTAGTGTCGAGTCCCAGTGTATCCTCGCTTTGTAATCATGTGACCTTGTAAATAAACGCAGCCTGTCATCGTGCCTCTGTTTTAAATAGTAGCCTTGCATGGATACGTCAGCATGCGGTCGAAATTTCTATCCCAGGCATAGATACCTAAAACCACCTCGACGACCCCCACAGTAATACGTCACTTTAGTGAGATGTGTGTATCTGTGGCTTTGACCCCGGCCCTTGGAGCTGAACTGGCAAATTCATTACCTTTCACCATGGTAAAACAACCCAGCTCCAATGCTATAAAAAGGCCACCTCGTGACCTTGCCAAGCGCCCCTCACCTTGTGCACCATCCTCACAACCATTTCTTGCCATGCCAAGCCCTAGTATTTATCTGAGAACCCCAGATGCAACCCCAGGTAGTTTTGTCAAAATATTGTGGGACTTTACCTGCAGTACTATGGGTTCTACCCAGCCACCCCAATACGAGCTGTTCAAATCAAGAATCACCCAGTCCACCTCGAGATATTGGGCATCAGTGCACATCCCTCCGGTAAACTCAAACCAAGACCGAACGGAGGTCTCCTTCATGGGGAAAACTATGCCGACCCCACATATGGCCATAGAAGCTGCTGCGTACGAAGCGCTTGCTCGCCTTCGATTCGCGGTACCCTATGCCAGCGAACGAGGGTATTGTTACTTTCCGAGCCGTGCAGCACCCGGAGAAGTAACATCTTCTCGGTGGATTAATTGGGAGAGACCGATCGCCAACCTTGTCCAAGACGTCATCGCTCAAGAGCGTTTAACCCAACGCGTGATGGGTTATCTCCAGAGCCTTGCGGATTTGAATCCTCAGATCGCCATCGGAAGATCACTGAGGCCCGACCAGGAGAGACGCATTCATCGACTGGTCAATCCCCTTCCCCCGATAGAAGAGGAGTGTGTCCCAGTACCAGAGACGTTTTCTCGGGACCCCGTCCAGTTACCGTTTCCATTATAGACGTCGCTGCTGTGTTTATATTTGCAACATTTATTTATGTGTTGTAACTTATGCGTGGTACCCTGGGTTTGTGCGACGAGTCAATTATTTGGCTTCTACTAATGTGTGTAGTTTTTGTTGTGGTTTATTTTCCTTTAAATTAACCGATTTCCCTCGCGAAAAATCCTGGAGTAAGATTTCTTTTCCCGGAGCTGCTGCATCGTATGCCTTCTCACATGGGATTTTTATTCACGCAGCACCACGGCAGCAGACTCACAACCACAATCACTCGAACACACACACTGCTTGCAAAAACTCGCAACCGTGTTGCATCTAGCTGAACACCTCCCGACAACGGTCAGCACCCGACACACCCCACTTACTCCTCGTAATCACCGCCACCGCGGAGAGCCAACACCCGAGCGGCAGCATCACGACGATCATCGAGGATCATCGCGCACAGGAGCACGGAGAGCCCTAGCACAGCTGCCAGCCCTCCGCGCACCAGGATCACGTACCAGTCCAGCACCACCTCCGCCATTAGAGCCTCGCCTCGAGCTTCGGCAAACGGAAACAGAGGAGAAGGAAGGAGAAGGAAAAGCGAGGCCAGGTGTGAGGAAGGAGAAAGGAGCACCCCGGTCGTTTTATAGCTCAAGATCGGTGCACGGTGGGCGAGGTCCACCAGCGCCACTTGTCGCTCGACCGCCGGTGTTCGGAGGAGAATCCGCGAGCAGTGCCGACAGCGCACTGGCCCGCGAGGTGAGTGCACGCTTCACCAGCAGCTAGCACGCCATGCACTACCGCAGTACATCCTAGATGCCCTACACGCTAGACATCGCCGGTGGAGAAAGCGCGGGAAAGCGCGCGGGAGAGAGGAAGAAGAAAGAGCCAGAGGAAGAAGAAGAGGCTGACAGTGGGCCCCGGGTCCACCTGTCAGCCAGAGGGAGCACTGTGCTCTCGGGTACGACCAGCGTATTTTAAGATTTAGAATTTATTCTAAATTTACTGCATCCAACGTAGAAATCGCTCGTCTTTCGCCAAACCGTGGATTTTTTTCTTTTTTTTTCGCGCAGCGCCAGTGTCCCATACTGTGGTTTTACACCACTTATTACCCTCTCACAGTAGCCGCATTTTTTATGCATATATTTTTATTAAAACAGCTTTTAGCAAATATCGAGGACGAGATTTTTTCTTAAGGGGGGTAGTGTTGTGACACCCCAAAATTTTTAAACATGTTTTTTTATTAAAAATCTTGCCAGGAAATTTTACTTTCCATTTTCTTGGTTTTCTTGATTTCAGAACCATTCTTTACTTGGTTATTATGGAGTTTTTACCCCAAGTGAAAACTTTCCAAATGTTTTGTTGGACTTGTGTACCCTCTCAAGAAAAACTTTTCCTTTCATCAGAGGAATTAATTATATAATAATTTCCCTGATCTTTACTCCTTTAAAAATGGTCTCCCATGGTTTTAGGGTACCATTTTAACTACAACCCTTTGATAAATTTAACTAAAATTCCAACCAAAATTTGGGGATGTCATGTGATGTTTTTAAATCACTTTTATGCAAAAATATCCTTTATTCATGAAATTTTTTGACCTCTACACCATATTTTCAAATCTGGTCCAGTGGGCAATTTTGCACTACAACCCATTTAAATATTTCTTTCTAGGTTCCACCAAAATTGTGGGATGTTAGTAGTAGCATATGATTCAACTCTATGCAAAAACCCATTGATGCCCTTTGGAAAAATTGAGTGAATCAACCTCTTTTCCATTCTGGCCCAGCATGGTGATTTGTACAGCAACCATATCATAACTTGCCCTTTTTGCTGTGATTCCTTTTCCTACTTATAGCACACCCTACAAAACCCTTATGTCCAGGAGGATGGGCTCATTGTAATATTTTTGGTTCATAAAATAATGCCATTTACCTCCTGTCCAGAATTGAAGTTTTGCAAAACTTGCACTAACAAGTTTGTGATTTTTACAAACAAACCTTACCACCCTCTTATGCATCTAAAGAGACCCCAATATGGAAGATTTGGCCATTCCAAGAAATGCCTAGGTGCCTATGGCATTTTGTCAAACACCTTGAGAGCATGGACAAATTTGGCATGAGTTTTTGTTTGCATTGTGAACTTGGTCTCCTGACCTAACCACCTTGTCCCTTGATCTCCCCTCTATCACTAACCTAGTCCTGTTGCTTGCCAACCTCACCCGAGGGCTCTGGAGTGCCATGGCATTTCGCCGAGCAGTTGGTGGGCGTGCACAGGGCGCGCCCAGAGCGCGCCAACTGCAGCCACACACCCGAGCCGCCGCGTCGCGCCCAATCCGCGCCCCTGACCTTTGCTCACCTGCAGAGCCCACCCCCGACCTCAGCCACTCACGAGCAGCGCCCGGCCCGTCCACAGGGCCGACAGGGGCCGCCGTCAGGTCGACCACGGCGGCTAGCGGGCGGCCACAGCAGCCCCTGCCGTGGGCGGCGCCGCCCGAGCCACCAGCTCCCGCCACCTGCCCCTTGGAGCAGCGCAAGCTCATCCCCTCGCTCGTCTGCAAGCGCTCGTCGCCGCCACGTCGCCCTAGCTACAGAATGGCGGTCGCCGGTGATCTTATCCGCGGCCACCATCGGAACCGACTCCGATCGCCTATTTAAGAAGCCCCGAGCTCGTCCCCGCACTCAGGCAGTCTCAAGCCATCTCCCTAGGACCCCCTTGGCCAGCAATCGAACCGGGAAGGCCACCTTCCTCGTCTCCGGCCAGCTCGGCCACCGCCGCCTCCCGGCCCCTTCCAGCACAACCAGAGCCTCCCCGGCCCTCCCAACACCACCAACCGACTCCCCTTCGTCTTGCGAAGCCACCCAACACCCCGGCCGCGACGGAGAGCCACCGTAGCCACAAGTTCACTTTGCTTCCGAAGCCACCGGCCGCCGCGAAGCTCGTCGACGGCGATTCCCTCCACCCCCGACGACCCTACAACCACCGGAAGGACCGCCCTAGATCCGCGGTTCCATCCCGCCTCGGCTCCCGCGAGAACCGCTGTTCGCCCGGTGAGCATTGCTTGAGCCCGCCCGCTTCAGACGGAGGAGGGAGAAGAGGCGCGGCGTCTGGTCAAACCTGACCAGTGGGCCAGGCGGGCCCACTGTCAGTGACCCACGCGCCCTCCACGCAGGCATAAGTGGAGGCGCGTTTCCAGAGTACGCCTTCGACGTGTACGTATATTCGAATCGTTTTTCCTTTTTTCTGTTTTATTTTAAAAAACAGATTTTGACCAAAACTTTGACTATCTATAACTTTTTAAATATAACTCCAAATGAATTGATTCTTTTTCCTACCTCTCCCACATATTGTCTTGTTTATTTTAAGATTTATTTCAACAAATTTCAGACAACTTTTTGGTACTGTTTTTGAAACTATATATTGATTCAAAAATAGTTTAAATAGGATTTTTGAAGAGAGGAGAAAGCCTTCAAAGGTTTTGGAGTGCACCCTGCCTCCCCACAACCTGAAGGCAAGCATCCTGAACCCTGGCATAATATTTTTGGTGTGTTAGTTGACACGGTTATAACACCACCTTACTTCGGAAAACTCGTTATTTTATGTGGTGATACGATCATTTGCATGAATGCATATTAGTGTTTTCCTTGCTGTTGGAAATGAATATACTTGTGATGGTAATCATCCTTGCGTGCCTTGCATGCATGCCGGAAAGGAATCCGGGAAAGCCTCTGCCTTGGGTAGGCGTGAGCTTGTCGCCGGTCACCGTCGGGACGGTTAGGTCCGGTATGGCATAGTAAGGTATAATGAGTATTGATTTTGTTGGTTGAAATATATTTGTTATACATGTCATGCAGGGAATTTATAAACATCCTGAGTCGACCGTAGATCGAGTCTTGTTCCAGTAACCCACATACTTGTTTCGTACTACCACTTGCCCCTACAACAAGTAGGGTACGGTTCAGTAAGTCGTCAACCCCTTTCAAGCACACACCGTACAGAGAGTGCATGGTGGAAGATACCGGTTGTAGCCGGTAGGCGGGCCACCTGGTCCGGGGGCATGGGTGTTTCCGGTTGAGACCGAGAGGGGAGGCCACCCCTTAGAGCGCGCGATATAAATTTGATCCCATGCTACGCGAGGTTGTAGCCTCCCCACTTAGAGTTTTGCTTAACAAGTGTCGTGGGTGATTCCAGACACCGGTAAGTTAAGCTGGTGTGTGCGAGTTAGGTGTGTTTTCAATTAAAAGACCGTAGACGGAATTAGTCCCGATGGACTAAAGGAATCCGTTGCTCGTGGGTAAAGAGTACGCCCTCTGCAGAGATTAAACCTATTCGAATAGCCGTGTCCATGGTTAAGGACTACAGTCTGGGATGGGTCAAGTGTCGGTCTTAGTGTCGGTCTTCGGAGGGGAAATTGTTAGACCAGAACTTGGATTGTGACTTGTGCTGATTATGATAATTATGATTATTATTATTATGGACTAACCCATTATATTATTGAGTATCCCTGGGACGGTTTTACCTGGCGATAGTCATTGTTATTTATTTACTTTATAAGCCCTTTATGTGGTGTCATTTGAGGCCTGCATCGTGGCATTGCTTGTTATTTATTTACTTTATAAGCCCTTTATGTGGTGTCATTTGAGACGCCTATCGTGGTGGCATTGCCTGTTATTTATTTACTTTATAAGCCCTTTATGTGGTGTCGCTAAGACGCCCGACTATGGCATGCTTATTAATTATATACTTTATAAGCCCTTTATGTGGTGTCGCACAGACGCCCGACTGTGGCATTTTATTTCCACTCCATTATTGCATATCACATTGCACATAAACAATCTGCTTGCATGCATAAAATATGTTTATTTATGACTGACGATGTGAACATAGAATATTTTAGTGCATGATTATCATTTATATTATCCCAGTGTTCGAAATGTTTGCGAGTACATTCAAAGTACTCACTGGCTTGTCCCTGGCTATTGTCTTGGCCAGATTTCTTGCTTGGAGAGGAGCGTTGCGACGACAGCCCCGGAAAACTAAGCAACGGTGATAGCAGTCTCGCGAAGATAGGAGTTAACCTGGTCAGCTGTTCCTGTGGGAAATGGAGTCCCATAGACACTGATGATTCACAAACCGCTTCCGCCATCAACCACTAGAAACCATTTGTTGTACTCACATGCCAGAATGGTCTTGTACTACATATTTTGTATTTTGCTTGGAATTTCTGTATCAAGTTGGTGCCTCATCAGCTAACAGTAATCCTGGGGCTGGTGAGCACAACGGCCATTTTCTGGAAATTAATACCCGGAAAACCGGTCGTGACAGTACACGAACAGGTACAACTCATCAGTCTACCCGCATAGCCTTTTCGTTTAGTCTACCTAGCCGTCTAATCAACTGCCTGCACGCCACTTCTCCCATTTACTTCTCCATCGGGAACCGATTCTCCTTGGCTTCTTCACCTCCCCTTCGTCTTCATTTGCTTCCAAACCCCACTGCGTTCACATTGTTTTAACCTCTTTAAATAATCATCTACTACTTCAGCTAGACTAGCCATCTAATCCTAATTCTCCAAACCATAGCCCTCCGTTCCAGCGGTTCCAAATGGCGAAAGAGATCGAGATGCAGGTTTTTAGCGTCCAACATGTCCTCGTCGAAGGCTCGATGCGCATAGTTTCCACCGTCACCGTCCACCCAAGGGTTGTTCGGCAGTGGATCAACAATGTATCCAACTCCCTCGAAAAGGTAGAGACGAGGGTCATCAGTCTCGACGCAGAGTACACGGAGCGTGCCCCTGGGAAGATCCAGCGCGTCGCCGTCCTTCAGCTGTGCCTCGAAGATGACGTTTTGGTGTACCACATCATGCACTCGCCCTCCATACCAGGTGAGCTTCATGATTTCTTGTCTCGGGAGGACGTATACTTCTGTGGGGCAGCCATCGAAGGGGACAAACAGAAGCTGGAGCCGTACAACCTTGATTTGAAAAGCATCGCTGACCTACAAGCCAGAATCAAAATTCCTGTAGAAGATTGTGATAAACAGACACCATCCCTATTCGACGTAGCAAATTTTGTGCTCGGTCCAAATCTTCAGAAGGGTGACGAGACGGTGGCATTCAGGTCATCTGGATGGGAGAATTATCCCTTGACGTACGAGCGGATAAAATATGATGCCCTCGATGCCCGTGTGAGTTTCGAGATAGCTGCAAGGTCCAAAGAGCTTGTTGCAAAGTCGTCTCCCACAGAGAATGAGAAGAAGAAGAAGAAGAAGAAGAAGAAGAAGAAGAAGAAGAAGAAGAAGAAGAAGAAGAAGAAGAAGAAGAAGAAGAAGAAGAAGAAGAAGAAGAAGAAGAAGAAGAAGAAGAAGAAGAAAAGGCTGCACCAGCAGGATGGCATTATGGATGGATGAACTATTTCCTCTCTTGTAAAAAAATTTATTCCCTCTCGGTGTATATTGATATAGATGGACTATTTCGATGGTGTGCATGTCTTTGGAACAGAGTAGTAGCATGGGTCCGCTTGACTATAAGGAACTATTTATCCGAATATATAGCTTTCTCTGCTACTCCTTCCAGTGATCGGTATGCAGTGCATGTGTCCGTAGACATGACAGCTTGTCCATGGAAGTTCAACTACGACGACCATCATGTTTCATCTCGCGATTCCCACAACGCCTCTCCAACCCACGGCACCACGCCCCCGACGTGCGCCTCACCCCTCTCGGCTGCATCGCCCCTCTGCCTTTGTGTGCATGACATGTGGGCCACCTAAAATGTGGCGAGCATCAAGTTTCTACCACAGCCACCCGCGATTCCCACGACGCCGCTCGAACCCATGAAACCACACGTCCCCCGACCTGTGGCTCACCCCTCTTGGCCCCACTGCCCCTCTGCCTACGGGAGCATTACATGTGGACCAGTCACCTATCGGGTCCACATGTTATTGACTCAAAGGTAGGTGTAGTAAGGCGCTGAAGCTCAGTCCCGACGGCCCTAAGATGGAAATGTAACTCCGGCGCCAGGGCTTGTGGTGCTCCCGCAGCACGAACTCGTGCCAAAATCGAGATTTGTTTCTTTACTATACATGCACGCAACGATTTAATGGATATTGTAATCTCAACATGTGATGGGGAGCTCTAAATTTGAATTTGAAACTTATAAAACGAAAGGATTCAAAACAAATAAAGCGGGAGAGAGGGAGTATATCATAGGATGTGTCCCATACAAAATAAGTCCCTGGTTTGTCACCAAGATGCGGTTAGAAAGGAGCACGGCGTCTTCCTACTGTCACGACAACAAATCGGCCGCAGACAACATGGTCTGCCTTTGACCGCCATGTGCAAGGTTCGTGCTATCTTATTCAATCTCACCGTGGTTCCATCGTACCAATTCATGCGGTGGCCTGTTGCATGGCTGATCCCAATGTTGGACAAAGGTTCTACGGGAACGGTGTCACCGTTGCAAATGTTGTGCAAATTGATGTTGGTACCCTCCCGTACGTATGCAAGCCAATCTCCACTCGCACCAAGCCTAACCTGTGAAACAGTGGGCAGGGGGAGAATTAGGAAATGGACACGGAAATAGTCTTTAGAATGCATTTACTACGTGATCAAACTCATCTTACCTGCTCATCGGAGGAAATCCGAGTGCCCCTCAACGTCGGCATCTCAAGGGGCGTCAACTTGCAACTACGACCACGCCGCGCTGGAGAGACCCCCAAGGAAACATCCTCGTGCGTTCCACGGAACATCAAGATGCATTTGTATGAGTAGTTTATCTTGTGAGCTAAAGGATGAACGAGGGAAGGCCTCTAGAGATAGAGATGGACACTACTACTACCAATGTGCTGGCCCGTGCGTTGCAATGGATCCAAAGTAGTAGAATAATACTTGTTCACGTGCTTGAAATATAAACACTCTAATTTTGATATACATGTGTCAGCAGACATGACAGCTTGTCCATGGAAGTTGAACCACGGCGACCATCAAGTTTCTTGTTTCTACCACTGCCACACCCACACGCGATTTCCACGACGCCGCTCCAACCCACGGCACGACGTCCCCCGACGTGGACATGGATCCTCTGACGTGGCTATCACTGCCTTGCCCTGCCTTTCCTTCGCTGACAGGTGGGACCCACACTTATGGGTCCCACATGTCAGTGACAGAATGGTAGGATTGTTCGCGTCAGGGGATCCTCATCCCCCCGACGTGCCCCTCATCCCTCTCGGCCCCACTGCTCCTCTGCCTTTGTGTGCATCACATGCGGGCCAGCTGAACTACGGCGACCATCAACTTTCTACCACAGACACACCCGATTGGACGCGGTTTGCTCGCTCATTCTTGTGCTCGATTCGTACTCCCGCACCATCGAATTTTCATCCAGCGTCTGTGACACATTTCGTCCCGGGCATCAATCCTCAGCCGGAGTACTTATGTACTACAAGTAGTACCCGCCGGTGTGGCCATCTACGCCTCATAACGCCCCGACGCCCAGCTGTGGCACCCTCACCACGGACACGCCACCACCGTCCGGTTCATCTCGAACGAGTGAGTCACGAACCACGCCACCACCATGAGAATGACATGTGGGCCAGCTGCATTTAAGGTACGCATGTCATTGACTCATAGGCAGGCGATAAGCCCGAAGTTCGGTCCCATGGGCCCCGAGAGGGAAATGTAACTCTGCGGCAGGCCTTGTGGTGCTCCCGCAGATCTGAGCTCGTGCCAAAACTGGAATTTGTTTCTTACTACTACCAACTAGTACTAGTAAGGTACACGTGCATTACGCATGAGATTCAGTGGTTTGTGCATTATGCTTCTACATGTGGAGCTTTCTGGATTCTAACATGTGGCAAAATCTGGTGGAATATAAGGTTAGGCAAGTTTGATTAACTTAGGTGAGTGTTTGGTTCAAGCCACACCGTAGGCAAGCCACACTAAGGCCCCACATGACATACACACAAAAAATGTGGCAAGATTCCCTTAGGCTTGCCAACTTGTGGCTCTCATTTTGAAGAACTAATAACTTTGCCTAAG
The DNA here is from genome assembly GCA_021605145.1 of Aegilops bicornis. Lineage (NCBI taxonomy): Eukaryota > Viridiplantae > Streptophyta > Magnoliopsida > Poales > Poaceae > Aegilops > Aegilops bicornis. Next base: position 286,306,800 of record CM038669.1, read on the forward strand.
CTTAGTTGTGGCAAAGTTAGTCATGAATTAAGTTCAACCATGGAGTCTTCTAGATTATACATGTGGCAGAATCTGGTGGATGATATCCAACGGCCAGTAGTGCTCGGATTTACCATCTTTGTACCGTCGGATTGGCTTCATCCAATGACCAACTTTCAAAGTTTTTCACACACTATATAGGGGGTATAGATATAGATGTGCCGGTCCATTGCAATGGATCCAAAGTATATCTATTTAGTGGGGTGCACTCTAAACACATTGTCTATTTATTTTCTCTAACCTTCCGTAGCCATGCAACCAAGCCACATAAGCTTCATGGGTGCCCCCCACATCATATTATTCATACTACGTTGATTGAAACAAAGATTAATCACCCAAAACAAGATCTTCCCATTTTTTGTTCCTACGATGTTGTGCCGTGCACGTACCTACTAGTTGTATAGTGGTAGTACTAGTAATATAGAATTAGGAGTACAAACTTGGTACTAGTAGGGGTAGTACTAGTATGGAATGCTCCTACTCTATCAACGAGCCCCGTCTGACACCAAATTTCTTGGCTTCCGTGCTACAGCTAGATCTTCCCCTCGTTTCTGTTTTCCAACACGGTGGCGGGCGGGTTGTCGGTTTGCTCAACGGCGGTCCCACATGAAAGTGAAAATGCTAGGCAACACGCCTTCCCTAAGCTATGTGTCGTCTTGGGACGGGCGTGTTGTACTCCCGATTCCCGGGCGTGTGGGGGTGCGACGCGAACGCGGCATGCCTTTTCCTTTTACCAGCAATGTGCCCGTGCATTGCGGCGGATCCAAAGTAGTAGAATAGTAGTTTTTGTTCACAAACTTGAAAGAAATCACTATTGTTTTGATATACTCCTAATATATTACTCCCTCCGTACCTAAATATTTGTCTTTTTGAGATTTCAAATGGACTATCACATACGGATTATATAGACATATTCTAGTATTTCTAGCAAGATGCCCGCGGCGTTGCGAAGTTGATGGAAAAGGTAAGCACAACTTATAAATTGACGGATGGAGTACTAGTTACAGTGATGCATATAATTAAGCAAAGGGATCACACATGTTGGTATTAACTGGAACGAGAATGCAACAACACAATAAGAATTAAGGCCACGATGATGCAATCGCAGTGGTGGTTACAGAAGGCAAGAAGAAAGATGGATCCACGAACGTACGACCTCCTCCTCCTCAACTTAGTGCGTTGGGCCACCGGCCGACGGCTAAGGAGCGGCGGCTTTTGTGGCGAGGTCGAGGTGCTTCTCAGCAAAGGCATCCAAGGCTTCCAGCCGGTTGAGGAAGGCCAACATCGTAGCGTCCTCACTGGCCTTGTAGATACCTATGTACACGATTTGCTCGTACACGTGGATGTGTAGGTCGACGAATTCTTGCAGGGCGAGGCGCCTCGCGGCGAGTGCGACCTCGACATTCTTCGTGGCGTCGGGGGGCAGTCGCAGGGCCACCAGTGCTAGAAATAGGTTCTGGCATGGAGGCCGATTAGGGTGGTAGGCAATGAGGAGCCCGGGCGCGCGGGCTGGAGGAGTACGACGATGTTGTCCGCAAGCTTCTTGAGGACGGTGAACTTGTCGCTGGTGGCAATGATCATCTGGTCCAACTGAGAGTCGTAGTTGGCGTCGACGGCGGCCATCCACGAGCCGGTCTCCAACACCATTTGGAGACGATCCTCGGTGCCATGCCGCAGGCCGGCGTCGTGGACCATCTGGCGCAGCCGCTGGCCGCTCACGTGCATCGCCGCCATGGGTCTGGAGTGAGCTCTTTTGCGCTTAGTGTAGGTGCTTAGGCAAATTCTTAGGTGCGTACAATGTGGTAGATGCATTGGAATGGAGGGGCGCCTTTATATGAGGGCAATGAGGGCAAACTGCGTCGCATTCACATCGTGCAGCCTCTTTTCCCGGACCTCCTCCCATTACTTCCCTCATGCATTAATTGAAGGAGGATGCATTGGCCGTTCAACATATAGGGAACCACTACTCCCTCCCTCGTCTGCATTAAAGCCGTATCGGGAATTGCGCTGCCCGCTGTCAAATTGAACACTCACTCCGTCTAGGTGAGTATTAAGTCGTCTTACAAATACCAAATAGTAAACACATAGGCGTGGTGCATTAACTCTCACGTTGTTTCTTATTTTTTGACATAAATAGAGGAATCAACTAAGAAGAGATGTGGGGCTTGTATGCTTTTAATGACTTGAGACTATCAAACATGACATGCAGTGGTCAGTTCGTTGCACAAGAACAAATACAACCCACGTCAGCACACACGCATCTTCTATAGCATCACATCCAATGGCTATAAAAGATGAATGAGACCAAATTATATCTCATCTAGATGATTTCTAGCAAAATTGTATTAATAATACTTAGTACTCCTGCGCCATGTATCATATATTAGTACTCCCTCCTTTCCGGTTTATAGGGATTATCTCAAAATTTTAGTTTTTCCATTTTATAAGGCTCAATTTGGTTGTTTCCCATCACATGTTCAGATTCCAAGGTGCATTAAATCATTGCATGTAAGTATTAAGAGAAAATTGACCAATGCATATAATTTATTCATGCATGCATTGCAATTAATGCATTGGTAAACATACTTTTTTGAGGAAAACAAGAGCATTAATTGGGTGCTTTTGCAAACTAAAAAAAGTATTCCACCACTCACCATCTACCTTGGTTGGTGAGATTTTTGAATTGAGCCTTATAAACTGGAAAGGAGGGAGTATCATGTAGTACTTTATTTATTGCCATGTATGACACATAGTACTCAACTCTCTCTCTTTCTTCATTTAATTCTATGACACCTCATCAAAATTGCTAAGGCTAGTACCATTACAACAAGCCTTAGCAAATACTAAACATTAAGTTCTCTCGTTTTCCTCTCCACCTTGGTCACCTAGACGGAGGGAGTATACTGCGCGGGCTTTTCCTGCGCGGTAGGCGGGGCAGTTCCGCCTAGTCGGTTCGACAGAGACGCAAGAAGACGAGGGAGTAAGCTGCTGCAAACGTAGGGCTGTGTGATTTGACAGCGAGTTAGGTGGGGCCCCATGATTTGACTTGCCATTATCATTTTAACTATGACGCTATGACCGGCGTGAGTCTCCCGATTCCTGACCACCTCCATACAGGTGCCTCTCCCGATGCTCCACCATGTAGTAGAGGCTGGCTCTTGCATGAGAGTCCACTTCTCCACTTTTTCCTTGCCTCTCTTTCCTCCACATATGCAAAAATGCCATGTAAAGCGCACTATTGTACTTACTTGCTCCTACAGGTGCTTAAGCTTGCCACATAGGCATAATGTCTGATGTGGCAAGTTAATCAAGAAGAGAGAGACTAATTTGGTGACCCAAGGAAGAAATGGTGCTAAGCGCGTGTACCTAGGTGAAAAGACAATTTTGAGTCTATAGCTAATTAAATGAAGCAAACTTAGCAACACCATTTCATTGAAAGAGGTCACTCCTTGGCAAATGCAATAAATACTAGTACTCCCTGTGTCCCATAATATAAGAACATTTTTGGCACTACACTAGTGTCAAAAACGTTCTTATATTATGGGACGGAGGGAGTACGAAGAAAGAGATAGAGAGAAGTAAAAGAAAAAAATACACTTACAGCCAACCTTATAGCCAAAACCTTGTTGTAGTATGAGTGACTAAGTGATGACTATGTATGACATGCCAACATCAGATAGCCTAACACACCGTGTTCAATCTCCAAGGGCGCGACCGCACGAGCGACGCGACGGTCATGGTTGGCGCGACCACGATATAGGCTGCTGGCAGACCTTGGATCTGAGATCAAACGGTCGCATGCTAAGTTGCTGAAAATTTACAGAATAACCCTCCAGGATAGGATATTCACCCATAGGTCTAGAATCACTCCACGCAACCGTTCGATCTCAGATCCAAGGGCTCTCGGAAGCCCGTATCATGGGAGAATGGAAAGCCACTACCCTGCCATTCGCGCGGCTGACGATTCGCTTCCTACTCGTCCCCACACGTCCTTCAATACTACGGCGGTTCGCTCCTAGTCGTCCCGTCCATTCACATTACGGCAGTTCCACTAATCCTAACCCTCCTCCCAAATCCATGGCGTCCCAAATCTCCCCGATCAGCGGTGAGTACAAGGTTAGAACCATCACCGGCGATGAGTTCGACGTCATCTACACCCGTTCTTCATGACGGTGAAAGGATGCCTTTATCGCCCAGACGCATGTTCAAGACTTCGAGATGATGAGTGGGTCATTTGGGCTAGATGTTGATTACACCACAGTCACGGGGCGAGAGAAGGATCTAAAGGACGAAGAGAGGAAGAAGCCCGCCGTGATCCAGGTTTGCGTGCATGACTTATGCTTGGTCTACCACATATGCCATGCCGATGTTGAGTGCCAGGATTTTAAGGACTTCCTCGAGAGCAACCAAGTCAAATTCGTTAATGTAGACTTTGGTAACGGCAAAGAAGTCCTGCGTCGGATAGGCCTCGTTGTAGGCAACACTTTCGACCTCCAGAAGAATCGGCTGGTGTCCTCTCGTCAGCCTTCACGCCGACCTGGCAGGAGCCATGGTTCATCCTTCATACGGTAAACTAGAGAAACCTCCATACACGTTTCATCGTCATGCATGGCAGCGGAATGTACTAGATATAGACCACATCCACTACGCTGCAATGGATGGCTACCTTTGCTTCAATATCTACAAGGGTTGGATGAAGAGCAACAGCCAAGCAAGTGTGCGGTTCAAGCAAAGTATCGGCCAAGAGGAAGAGGGACAAGGGCGAAGTCGAGGACGTGGACGAGGACTCCGAGTAAGGTGGCGATGTCATTGCTCATGGTGGTTCTAATGCAAAGGTGTCACCGGAATAGTTGCAAAGTTTAATTTCAGGTGTGCTTAATTTAATTTGAGGGGTGTGTTGTCTTTGAGCCCCTAAGCGGAACTATGTTATATTTCTTCTTGTTACTTTAACTCTTCAGTACGTACATACTAGTATTTCTTACATTTCATCTTTTAGTTGGTATAGTACTACCACTCGTTTCTTCACATTATATACGTACAATATATATGGCCAACATCATATAGCTAGCAGTTTAGTTGTCAAAGAATTTCAGGGTGCTTAGTTTTGTCAAAGAATTCCAGGGTGCTTAGTTTTATTTGAGGGGTGGGTTGTGCACTTGTGCTGGACACCATTATTGGGACAAGCCTTTTTAATAGTACTATATGCATAATTTGGCGACGAGCGCTCTCTATATGTACCACCTTTTTTTTAATTTCAAGTTTTGCTCCATGGCGCAATCCATCGATACTACTACTGTACAAAAGTGGAGTATATACATTTTTGAAAAGGCTAGAGGGCGGGGCAGTCTAGCTCGGTCGGTTTCAGGAGAGGCGAGGGCCTTTGTGATTTGACGGCTCATTACTGCTGTCAAATCGAATAGCACTGCGCCGCCCGCTGCACGCCCGGCGCCTCCATTAAACCCCTTCATTAAACCGCCATGCAAATCGAGAATCCTACTCCGGCCACACGTCCGTTCATGAGCGGGCCGGAATTAAACGCAACACCGGCCAAGCTCCTCCCGTCCGCCCTCAGTTTAAATGAGGCCACACGCCGGCCAAGCTCCTACCGTCCGCCCTCTATTTACACGAGGCCGCATGCAGAGGGCAAGAATCGCACCCTCCGCCGCTCCCCATCTCCTCCTTCACCATTTTACGCACTCTTCCGATGGCTTCCGATGAGCCGTTCTCGGCATATTACTCGGCTGGGTGGCCCGCCGAGCCCTCCGGATCTGGCGAGGCCGCTCGGTGCTTCACCAACCTCGCTTGACCCATGAGCGATTGCCACCCCAAGCAAGCGTGTTCAAGCAACTTCGCCGCTCCAGTTCAGCTTCGATGAGGAGTGGCGAGTTGCTCCACGCTGCAAGACGGCGACGTAGCACGCCGGTATGGGCGCCTGTCGCTGCCGCGTGCATCAGCGCCACCAGTGTCTGCGGTGGCCGCGCCTCCCGTGCCTGTGGCAATGCCATGCAGGCAGAGACAGAAGCCGGGTGTGTGGAGAGCGACGAGTCGGTGGCCAGCTTCTCCGTGTCCGCCGCCATCATCTAGGAGAAGTAGAACACGGGAGGCCGCCGCCACTTGGGACCCATGAAGGCCACCGCTGAGGCGACGACCGCGTATTCATGTGGTTTCTTTGCTGCTTCGTCCCTTCCGAGGACCTTCGTCGACCCCGCAAGTGTCTGACGGACATGAGGAAGACAAAGGGATCATGGTGACCATTTAGAACTAAAATAAGTCTAGATACATCCATTTCTAGGACAAGTATTTCCGGATGAAGGGAGTATTAATTATACAAGAGAGCCGAATTGGCACCTCGCAGTTCATGTAAATGTAATGAAATCCATCATGTTTATATGAAGATCCGGCTTTTTATACGAAATCCTTCATGCTTATATGAAATCAGTCCGTGTTTGCACGAATTTCATCTGGTTGGTTAGAGTTGTAAAAATGTATGCCGCTGGCGTTTGATGTCGTCCTCAACTTAAGGAAGCGGGAGGAAATTTGCCGGCTGCCGTTGGAGATGCTCTTTATTCTCGAAATAATAGAGTGACATCCAATCCATTTGAGTTAATTGCGTGTATGATTGTCCCTCTATAAAAAGTTAATTGCATGTACAGTGTACACGTGACTTGCAGGGTGGCTACTGACTTACGCAGAAAGTTAAAGAGAAACAAGTCCATCCTTAATCTTGTATTCTAAGTACTCTGTGGGTTCCACTGTCAGTACAATAGCGAAAGAAGTATATATTAAATAAGTAGAGTAATATATAATATAAAAATCTAAAGTGAAAAGACAGAATTCGAACTCATGTCATCGCGTTGCGAGCATCCGGCGCTAACCAGCCCAACACATTTTTGTTGTAGACCATGCTGGAGATATATCTCCATGTCTACTCTTATATATACTCCATTCGTTCCTAAATATTTGTCTTTTCAGATTTCAAATGGACTATCACATACGGATGTGTATGTAGACATATTTAGAGTGTAGATTCACTCATTTTGCTCCGTATGTCTTTTCGTAAGAAGGGCCGATTTGTCCCTGATTTATTTATGAGGTATCCAAATGGCACTGCATCGCCAAGAAAAGAGGGTAACATCAAAATTATGGACTACTTTTTGAGTATGTTGGTAAGGTCCGGTCATAGTCACTTGTTGAAATCTCTAAAAAGACAAATACTCCGTCCGTTCGGAAATACTTGTCATCAAAATGGATAAAGGAAATGTATCTAGACGTATTTTAGTTTTAGATACATCTATTTTTGATGACAAGTATTTTCGGACGGAGGGAGTAGAAAACAAAGTTGGTGATGATGGTGTGCGTGCCATCCTGCAATATAGGCCGTCGGCTTTATATCTAACGGATAGGAAAGAAACTATGGCAATTTTGCAAAAATATACCCACACGTCTCTCCACGTTCGCAAATAAGGCCTTCCCTCGTTCAACCTTTTCTCTCACAAGATAAACTACTCATACAAATGCATCTTGATGTTCCGTGCAACGCAGGGCAGCTAGCTAATTTCTTTTAAAATAGTTGCTGCGATAATTGGGTTGAAGTGATATATTTTATGTCTGCCCCGAATGATTTCAGATTCACTAGTAGTAACAAAGAAAAGGTTGCCTTGTTAATTAACAAAAAAATGGGTGAAAACTATCACATGAGGCCGGTAAAAACAAGGCACACTGGGTTCAGCGTCATCGTAACTACAGCTGTGCGCGCTCGAGAAGTCTACATATCGAGGGGGCTACCGTGTGAGGCATCGAGACACAATGTTTGAGAGAGAAACCAATTGACAGATTATGATCAGATCGAGTTGTCACCCTTCTGCTATCATTGTTGGGGGGGGGGGGAGGGAGAGAAAGACGTATCGAGAGTGTGCGCGGTAGGCACAGAGGCACAACTAGCGAGTGTGTGTGTGTGTGTGTGTGTGAAAGAGGAGTAGATAGATTATTATCAAGATCGATGTGCCACCCTACTCCTTCGGTGCCAGGTAGTGTGTGTGTGTGTATGTTTGAGAGAGAAGCCAGTCGATAGATTAGTATCAAGATCGAGGTGTCACCCTACTCCTTCGGTGTTGGGAAGTGTGGGTGTGTGTGTGTGGGGGGGGGGGCAGTGACACTCACATATCTCTACTCTTATAAAAACAGAGTTGGTGATGATGTTGTTCCTGCCATCCTACAATATAGGCCATCCGATTTATATCCACACCCCTCTCCGCATTTGAAAATAAGGCATTCCCTCGTTCATCATTTTCTCCCACAAGATAAACTTCTCATACAAATGCATCTTGATGTTCCGTGCAACGCATGGGCATCTTGCTAGTAGGGAGAAGGAGTTTGTGTGACACATATCTAGCTATATTAAGGGATAGGTAGATAGCATATGTGTGAGAGACATTATTATACTTTGAGACATTAGTGGCTATGGGTGGGCGGAATTAAAGGAGCGGGCGTGTTAGACATAGAGATCATGTGTGTTTCTGTGTGAGAGACTTGTAGGACGGGGTAGAAAGATGAATTTAACCCTGACGGAGGGAGAGAAATACATGAAGTGCGCGTGTGTGATTCCGATGCCCACAGGGAAATGAGATATGTATGCGTGTGAGAGAGATTGCAGAATCCATTCACGTATCACTATCTAGCGATCGTGGACGTGCATCGCTTGAACATAAGTCAATATCTACTTCATATCGTGGCCAAAGGTACAATATCGATTCAACGCTATAAAGATTGGACACTCACATATCACATTTTTTCTATTTAAATAAACCTTTTCAGTTGTACATGCCAAAGTTACATGTGATGTTTCTTCAAACAACCAATGTAGCTATCATGTACATGCACCATTGTTACTCTTGCATTCAAATTCATTAGTCTTGGATGATTTAAGTTTCTATTTTGAAGTAATATATGTAATATTCATATATGAATTCAGCAGATGCATAATTTATGAAATGGAGGCTATGTAATCATATGAGGTAACACTTTTAAGTAGCTGACTACAATATCCATTTCTATTTGTGAGCCTCTACACTAACACGTCAATGCATTATGTTTAAAGTAAATAACCAATGGCACAAAATTATCTATTTACACGAGAAATCCATAGGCTGAGCGTTTGATCCCTTTTTTGTGAGCAGCGCCACTACACCCGTCACGATTGGCGGCGCTCGTGTGAACGCCCAAGTTATCGGTGCATCATCACGAGTTATTGTCTTTTTTTGGGGTGGACTTCACACCAGTTATTAACTGCTGACGCGTGCCCCATGTACACAGTCTAGCATGACCTTCCCGCTAGCACGGTCCAAAATTAGTTGAAACTGGATGCGAATGATCCCGCGGCTGGCAAAATCTTCCGCCTCCTTCTAAAATTTCCGCCACCTTAGTCTTTAGCATGCGAAATCCCCCTTTTGTCCTTGGTGCACGGAGACCAACAGTTACAATACCGCCCTCATCTACATGATAGGTCGGGGCTGCTTTGGTAACTTCCGGTTCCCCCACTACACGGCACCCCCATTTCCTCTCCCCCTCACGCAAAAATTACTAACTCCACAGCACCAGAGCATCTTACATCACGCCGTCCGTACTTCATCGCCCTTTCTCCCCTCCCCTCTCGAAACCCTAGACTGCTCATCCACCGGCGTACCATAGCCCATTCACTGCCAGCGGCGTCCACCTCGCTGGATCTGCTTCTGCGGCCGCATCTACCCCTCCCACCTCCCCTAGAAACAAGTAGACTGCTCATCCACCACTTTACCATAGCCCATTCAGTGCCGGCAAGTCCACGGCGCCGGATCTGTTTTGCCGGTACTCTCGTCAACCGTCGTGCATCTACAGCGGCTCATTCGTACTCCCCACCGAAGACGCTTCGTCCACACCCCCCGGAGCCGCCCCACCGACGCCCCCGTCGACGGCCTCTGATCCTCTTCGCCGACACCTTCCACAACCCTACCGGAGCAACCGCCGACACCTTCCTCAACCCTACGGGCAACCGCCACGACACCATCGTCAACCCTACCGGAGTAGCTTCGCCTATACCATTCTCAACCCTACCGGGGCTGCTTTACCAACTCACAAGTCCACGGCCCCAGATCTGCTTCCTCGCACCCTCATCCAACCTACCGGAGCAACCGGCGCCCGTCCACGGCCGCAGATCCGCATCGTCGACACCACCCTTAATCCAACCACTGGAGCAGCTTCTGACACCCTATCCACGGCCGCAGATCCGCATCATCGACACCATCCTTAACCCAACCACCGGAGCAGCTTCTGGCGCCTTGTCCACGGCCGCAGATCCGCGTCGTCGACACCATCCTTAACCCAACCACCGGAGCAGCTTCACCTACGCCCTCTTCCACGGCCACAGATCCGCTTCGCTCACACCGTAGTCCACCCTACCGGAGCCGCTCCACAAACACCCTACTCGACGGTTCTAGATCTCCTTATCGAACCCCCGACAGCCCAAGAACGTCATCACCCTCGACGTTTCTAACCTGATTCCCACCGTGCGGAGAGATGCCAAGCACCCGCCACGGCCTAGGTACTTGTCACCTTTAAACCTGTCCAAAGCATCACCGCCCGATGTACTTCAAATATACTAACCGGTCATTTGTTACTGTTATGCGTGGCAAAAACTACAAGGACGATGTTTCTTCTGGATCTAACAGCTTGGCCAACCAAGATCCTGGACTGAGGCATTGCTATGATCTTGTAAGCACGTCTCTCTCTCTTGTATTGTTTTGTGCCTGCCAGCGTGCTTTGCTAGGATTTTCGACCAGTAATCCCTTTGTGCAGACAATGATTTCTACTATTGGCTGCTAAATTAGATATGTAGATGTCATACATGATACTACCTCGTACCTCCGTTCCTAAATAAAAGTCTTTCTAGAGATTCCACTATAGGCTAAATATGGAGCAAAATGAGTGAATCTACACTCAAAAATGCATCTATATACATCTGTATGTGGTCATACTGGAATATCTACAAAGACATATATTTAGGAACAGGGGCAGTACATTACACAAAATCCTAGGTGGCATGTAGGAATTCCAGTGCACTACATTAGGCTCCCTTAGAGTGCCTGCTAGTCCAAAGACATCTGAGTCATGGCTAGTTTATGGTACGCACACAATCGTTAATTGGTGGTTTAAATATGCGCAAGGGATATGCAATGTAGTATCATGTAGATATGTCTGAAACTAGCCGTGTCAACTTGCAGATAGGGTTACACAATGAAAAAGTACAAGATGTATGTGGCAATTCCATGGAACATCGCAAAAAAGGAGAGGCAGCGGTGAGCCTATACAGTGTGCTATGGTACGTCACTCCTCCATTGCAATCATCGTGACATGTTATTTGTATGCCAGTTCTATTAGCCAAGTTTCTTAGGGACAGTTATTACGAGTTATCCTAAGAAAATAAGCACTGTGAATATAAGCTCCATGTAATAAGCCAACCAGTTCTTTTCATTGCGTTTTCAGCTTATCTTTGGTATGATCAGTGGAAAGTCTAGATTGCATTATATATTTTTTCATTTTGCTGCCCATATGGAAATTAATTTGACTTGCAAACATCACAAATTGAACCCAGTGCAGTAATAATATGATAGGAAAACATACCATCACTATTTGCTCAAAATGCAAATACAAAGATACCATCTACTTGGCACAGTCTACTTTGGTCAATGTTTTCCATAGAGATCCTATTGCCTAATTTAAACGAAGAACGCATGACCCACATTTAAATGAAGAACAATTATTTATTGAAATTCGATGGTCCAAGTGGCTGGTTATTATCGTATAGCAGCACCACACGAAAGCATCATATAGCAACAGCAGCTCATAACAACTCATCATACTGACAGCGATGCGCAATTCATCATATACCAAAGACAGCTCATAGCAATTCATCATATAGCAGCGGCAGGAGCAGCTCATAACAATTCATCATATAGCGGCAGCAGGAGCAGCTCATAGCAATTCATCATATAGTAGAAGCGAGCAGCTTGTAGCAACTCATCATATAGCGGCTGACAGCTCATAGCAATTCATCATATAGCAGCAGCAGCAGCTCATAGCAACTCATCATACTGCAGCAACAACTCATAACAATTCATCATATAGCAGCAGCGAGCAGCTCATAGCAATGCATCATATAGCAGCAGCGAAGCATCTCATAGCAATTCATCGTATAGTGGATCGAGAATGAAATTTTGGCAAAAATCGAGGAGATCCTCACCTTGTTGGATGAGCTCATCCTTCAACAACACCTCAAGGCCATGGCACGGGAGGAGGGAGGGAATAAGGTGCCTTCTGCAGGCGGTGTGGCATCACCGTAGTTGTGCGGCGCCTTGCCGGAGTAGTGCGTTGGACGAATCACGGTGGAGCAAATTCTGGAGACCATGAGAATGAGGCGGCGCCAGAGAGGAGCAGCCAGGAGATTTTCCCTACCCCGGCCATGTAGCCTAGCTGGACATAGCATCGCCGAGGACCAGCCGGATGGGACCAGTGGAGACGGCTCATTGGAGGAACCCTAGTGCTGCGGCGGGGATCGAGGTAGAGGAAAGGGAGAGGAGATGCAAGCGGGCAGGGCAATCAATGCTTGCGTGTTTGTTTTTACTTGAGGGTCGGGTGTGACACGGAGTCGTGATTGCATTTTGAGTGTAATATAGGCGGAACAACAGAGTCATTTCACTATTTCCCTTCCTTCAATTTTTAGTGAGGTTCTACAAAACACCCCCCCCCTCAAAAGCGAAATTAGTTAAGCCCAAGCCCATAACTCAAAAATGACTTCTTTACATGTTTTATGGCTTATTTTGACAATATGCCACGAAAAGGCGGAATCGAATCGGCCCTTAACCTGCAATTCAATTGTGCGTGCAATGATGAATCAATCCTGCACGCTATCTGTACATTTAGGCATCATCATACATGGCATAACCTAATACATGTGCATTCCATTGTAGAATCTGGAATATGCAATGTTTATGTTAGTTCATACGTTGCACATGATGTTTAAATGCCCTTAAATCTGGCCGATCAAGTGATGGTCTTTAAGCCTCCTTCTTTGCTTCTTTTCTTGATATGTAAGATTTGCTCACACATCTGTTCAATTGCTTGTTTGCATCAGCCAGCCATACTAGGACTGTTTGCTTTGATTACTTGCTGTTCTTGACCTAACACTCTAACAGAGCTTGTCAACGATTTAAACACTAAGGGCTGTTGTAGTGGGGCCTTGTCTAACTCATAGGTGACATAAAGGTTTGGCTGTACACTACAGTAGGCTCTCCAAGAGTACCTGGAGATCCAGTTCGAAGGTATGCCTAGTTTTTACATAGTGCAGACATAGTAAATGTTCATTTCATTGTGTGCAAGTGCAAGAGATGTGACATGTTTCATTATGTGGTGTTGTTTTGTTATAATCTCATCCTTTTGTGTTCACAGACTGGAAAGTATGCATATTTACCTTCCAAGGAGACGAGTAACTAGTTTGTGTCACCTTGCAGAGGGGGTGCAATGAAGATAATATTGAGGATTTCCAAGTAGAAGATGTTAGGAAGGAGCCTTGCAAGAGAAGTAGGAGCAGCGCTGAGCCTCTTCAACCTGCTAAGGTAAGTCACTGTATGCAACTAAACAGTTCAATTCCTTGTTTGTTTCAGGCATAGTTAATTTTCTCTTTTCAATTGCTTTATTTGTCCTCACTTAATGAGATGCCCAAATAATCATGCACGATGTTCGGTACTAGTATCACTATAAGTAGACATAATTAAATGACTTACCATTTAAATACTCTGTAGAAAAGTGCCTGAATCTTTGAAGTCAATTAACAAACAATTAATGCATGATGCTCACAATCTAGTTTATACTAAGCTAATGATTGCATAGTTTTGCTGCTTTGTAGTATGTTTGTATGAAACCCTCTGCTGTTCATTATGCTCCCTAAGACTTTAATTGAGGCACAAAATGGCCAACCGCTTGCTTACTTATACATAACGTCTTTGTCTAAATTTGTAACTTGTGTGTTTTTTAGATTGGGCCCCAACCTCATGCTGCTCTGGTGAGCTAAGTGGTATTTATGTATGAAGGCTACACAGAATATCTTTTTTATTATTTTAAAATATCACCTGCTTATGCTTCATGACGTGTAACATTTTTTTTTGAATGTGACGTGTAACATTATTGTTAGTCCTGTTTTGCCATGTAGTACAAAATAGTGTCTTGTTCGCTTCCTTTGTTGTAACTATATTTTTGCCCTAGTCATGTGTACTTACAGAAATATTTCAGGATGAAGTGACATCAACACAAAGATCTGCGAGCAGTGCGGCATGGACGTTACCGAATGATTATGGATTGGAATTGGAATGTGCTGATGTTCTCGAGAATCAACTAGAGGTAGCAAGACAATGTGTACATGATTGTCAATGTATAATCAACAAGTTGAGACTGGACATGCAGGTATTAGATGCTGGAGTCAAAAAATGAAACAAGACATTGAGGTAAACATGAAGGAATTGGAGACTGAAATTTGTGCTATCTGAATCCGGCCAATCCTATTTTCTGAAGAGATTATAGTTCAAATGGAGTTAAGTTGATGCACGTCCATGATGTATGAGCTGTATTTGCCCAGTGTATGTAATTTTCTGTTTGTGTATGCTTTATTATCACCTGTGCCGAACCATAATGCCCAGTGGGTATAGTCGGCTATAATTTCTTTATTGTATAGTGTAGGATTATTCTACCTTTCTATGCCTTGATCTCTTTGTTGTATAGTGGATGCTTTTTAGAGGTGATAGTATTGAGTAGGATAATTCTTTGAATATGCTATATCGTTCAAACGGGGACCAACTCGCCCGACCATGGCCCTTCACGGGCCGTCGGATCCATGGGCCTTCTACATCTCGTAGGATCCATGGCCCTTCTACGTCTCGTAGGGTCCATGGGCCTTCTACGTCTCGTAGGATCCATGGGCCTTGTACGTCTCGTAGGATCCATGGGCCTTCTACGTCTCGTAGGATCCATGGGCCGCGGAGTCATTTATGGGTCTTGTACGGGCCTTTAATGGAAATCGTACGTTATGGGCTGACTATAACGGGCCGTTAATAGGCCGTATTTGGTGATGCCATGAAAATGGCCCAACAGACTAACGGTCCACAAACGGGACGACTGTAACGACAAGCTGAATTTGGCCCACAAGCAGAAAATGACAGTAACGGGCCGTAAGTAACCGAATGCTGCAAATGAGCCCAAGAATAAATGGGCCCTCAGAAGGCCGAAAGTTAACTTGGGCTAGAAATGGCCCAATGGAATAACAGGCCATTAATGGGTATAAAGTGATACACTGTTCATTACAGGCCAGTTTCACCACGGGCCGTTAATGGGTGTAAAGTAATACACTGTTCATTACGGGCCAGTTTCAGCACGAGCCGCTAATGGGCCAAGAGTTACAAATGGCCTCATATGGGCCGAAAGACGTCATGGGCTATACATGGGCTAGAAGTGAAAACGGGCTAGAATCATATTGGATGGCCCAGATGACGCTACTGGGCCTAATTCGGATAGGGCGTAACTGGCCTTGGGTTAGCGGGTTGTAAATGGGCTATAGGCGAATAGGCCGTTAACAGGCTTTCCATGGGCCGGCCCGCCAGCTTTTGACCAAGTCAAACGGGCCGGCCTTTTCACAGGAATGGACCCTTTGTTGGGTGCGTGCACGCGTGTCGACGTATCATAGGCGCCTTCGGCCCAAAGGAGTGGATGACATCTGTCCCGACGATGAGCCGACACGTGTTTCCTCTAGCCAATGATGATTTTACACGTGGAAAATCCCCATTGGTCGGGGCTGTTAACGGGTTATCGGATCCAAAACCCGACACGATAGCTTAACGGCGTTCCGTTACGGTGGATGCCACGTGTCGGTCACCCTTGACGAAAGCACTTACGTGGCCGCGATTTATCGTCATGGAAGTGGACACTTCCGTGATGATAATTTTGGTAATGTCATGGAACACTTCTACGACAGCACAGGTATGACTATCTTGATTCTGTCATAAATTTGTCATGGATGTACATGCATGATTAAAAACACGACCTACTGTGACAAACACGTATCATCATGGAAGTGTATTTTTTTGTAGTGTCTTCCTCCCGCTCGACTGTAAGCACTGTGCTGACAACTTGTCCAGTGGCTGCGATATACAGTAGTAGAGGCTCCTTGCTGATTGGGGCAGCAAGCACCGGCTGGGTGGAAAGCCGGGCTTTGAGCTCTACAAACGCTGCTTCGGCTTCAGGAGTCCACTCGAACTTATCAGACTTCTTCATCAGTCAGTAAAGAGGCAACGCCTTTTGTAAGTGCATCTAGTGCCACCCCTAGTTGGTTTTGGAGTATTGACGACAAACCTGGTTGAGGGACTAATGTGTTTGTGAGAATTTCAGGATAACACAGTTAGTAGTCCCTCATTGATTCGGTTTACGTACCGGAGATGACCCCTAAAAATGCATGAAGACATTGAAGACAATGGTGGTATGTGAAGATATTCACATTGAAGACTATGACAAGGGAAGACATCGCGTGAAGACTATGGAGCGCGAAGACTTAGTTGTTTCGTTGCTTCCTTTTCTTCTCTGTTGAGTCATAGGAACCACCATACTATTAAGTGGGGTCCCAATGAACAAAGTCTGAGTGACTGAAGTGATGCTCAACCAAATCCTATGTCTTCAAGCGAAGACAATGAGAGCAAACCTTATCCAGAGTTGGATGAGTCAGCTTTACTTGTAGCCCAAGTCAAGCTGTCGCGTGTGTTTGAAATCTGACCGTTGGAACATGTGTCAGTTCCTTAGTGACCCAGGGTCATTTCAGACAAATCAGGTAGGGTTGCCTAGTGGATATAAATAGCCCACCCCCTACACCATAAATTGGTGGCTGCTCAGAGTTAGTGCACGGCTTTTGTCGTTTGAGAGCAACCCACCTCCGAAGCTTTTGAGAGAGAGAAATACTTGCGAGGACAAAGCCCAAACACCCAGAGCGAAAGAGTGTTAGGCATCACTGAAGTCTTTCTGTCCGCGTGACCTGAAGACTTGTTAAACTTGAGGACCGTGAGTCCTCCAGCCGGTAAGGCATCGCGTTCTGAGCATCCAAGAGTCATTGTGGATCGCCGGTGAACGAAGTCTATGAAGGTTTGGAAGTCTACCTTGAAGACTTACTAGAGTGATTGAGCGAGGACTGGGTGTCCTTAGCTCAAGGGGAATAAGGTGAAGACACGGTCTTCTGAGTTAAATCTCAGCCTCCCTAACCAGACGTACAGTTGTCACAGCAACTAGAACTGGTCCAACAAATCCTTTGTCCTCACCAAGTGACTGGTTCTATCCTCTCCCTCTCTTTTCTTACAGTTTGTCTCCGTGAATTCATTACCTTTTTGCACTACCTGTTTGACTTCACTGTGTGACTACTATTGTTGCTTGGCTTCATGCTATCTTCCATCCTGATCTTTTCTACCTGGCTGCTATTAGTATTCGTGCTTTCACTTCATTGAATACTTGACTATGGCTTGCTTAGTGTAGTCTACCTTCCGCTGCATGTTTATAGGTTCATTTCTATCGTTTGTCTTCGAAACTCCCATGTTTTGAAGACTTCCATAAAAATTGCCTATTCACCCCCCCTCTAGTCGATAACTAGCACTTTCAATTGGTATCATAGCAAGGTACTCCCTTTTGTGTGTGATTTAGTTTAACCACCTGGAGTTTTAGCTATGTCGACTGCAAGGATTATCAAAGTCTCCGCTGCGTGCCCCGTCTTCGATGGAACTTAATATCCCTACTGGAAGAATAAGACGCGCATGCATCTTGAAGCCATTGATGTCGACATCTGGTATGTCGTCAAGAATGGTGTTCCCAAGACCGGTGAAGGTCTCACCGCTGCTGATGTCTAGAAGTTCGTTCAACTGGATTATACTGCCAAGAACATCATCTGTGGTCATCTGACCAAAGGACAGTATGGCCGTGTGAGTGCTCTGGAAACGTCGAAGCTAGTCTGGGACTAGCTCTCCAAGGTAAACGAAGGCATCTCAACCCAGAGAGATCAAAGGATCAGTGTTCTTCGCAACCTCTTCAACCGCTTCAAGAGAAACAACAATAAGAATGTCCAGCTCACGTTTGATCGCCTCACTGACATCACAAATGAGCTTCGTGCTCTCGGCGCCACTGAGATCACCAAGCATGAAATCGTCAGGACACTGCTGAGATCACTTGACAGCTCGTTCGACACCCTTGCCCTGATGATACAAGAACACCCTGACTTCAAGACACTCGATCCGTCTGACATACTTGAGAGGCTCAACACACATGAGTTCCAGCTATACGAGAAAAGAGATATCTATGGTCCCAACTATGGCCGAACTCGCGCTTTGAAGGCAAAAGTTGTTTCCTCATCCGAAGAAGAATCATTGCAGTTACGGTGATCCACGAAGACATTGGAAAGGAGCTTGCTATGCTTGTGAAGAAGTTCCAGAAGTTCACTAAGAAGAAGGGCTTCAGAAAGTCTTCACGATCGAGCTCAAGAAATGATGAAGCTTCCACTCATGATTACAAGAAGAGAACATGTCACAAGTGCAAAAAACCTGGACACTACATCTCTGAGTGTCCACAGTGGGACAATGACAACAACAACAACAACAAGAAGAGCAAGGAATATGATTCTGATGACAAGAAGAAGAAGAAATCCTCAAAGTCGTCTTCCAAGTCTTCGTCCAAGTCTTCATCACATAAGAAGAGCTCATCTGGCAAGGCTCGTGCTTTTGTTGGCAAGGAGATGGATTCAGAGGAGGAGTCTGCTTCTGAGGAGGCGGAGGTGGAGTCTGAGGAGGAGTCCGACTCTGGCGTTGCAAGTCTGGCTCTAGCTACACCTACGTTGCCAAGTCCATCTTCAACATCGAAGGCAATGACCTGTCACCAACACCGATGCTAATGACAAGGACGACTCTGCTCCCACCCTCTTGCTTCATGGCACGTGGTGCCAAGGTAAAATCACGCGATGCTTACTTTCAAACATCAAGTGAAGATGACTCTGATTGTGAATCCAAACCCAGCTACAAAACACTTGCTAAAATTGCAACTGAACAACAGAAAGCTATGGAACACACTCAAAAACTGTTAGACAAAAGCGATGACCTGTTGGACGCGGAAATGAACCGATCTCATTCCTTAATTGAAGACATAAAAAATCTTCATGTTAAGTACCAGGAACTTGAAAGTCGTCATGAAACGCTCTCAACCACTCATGAAAGCTTTCCTATGATTATCTTCAAAGGAAGCAAGAGCTTGAGAAATTGAGAGCGGCTCATGAAGATCTTCAAAAAGCACTTCGCGCTCAACAGATCAGTCCCGCTCAGGAAGGATTTGAACCACCATGTCTAAAATGCGTTGAGTGTGATAACGCTACTTCTGTTGCTGAATGTTCTACTGCTGCTACTGTTGCAATATCTTCAACTGTTGATGTGGTAACTAACCCCTCTGCTGAGGATACCGTTACTATTGCTGATGGAAATGCTAGGTTGAAGACACTGCTTGAAACAGGGATGTACAAAAGTCTCAAAGGGTATCGAGACAATCGTATGCGATGTCCTCAAAAAGCAGATTCTGAACCGAAACCCTAGGAAAGAGGGTGTTGGGTTTGAGAGGAAAATGAATGGTTATGGCTCCTACTGGAAGCCTGAGCAGTACCCCAAAACCACATGGGTTTCTGCAAAAGGACCTTCAGTGGATCCATCCACTTTATCTGGCTTCACTTGTGTTAACCCAGTTATCATTGATGAATCCTTTGATGCAAACTATAAACTGTTTAAGAATCAGAATGGTGAAGTGTTTGCCAGGTATATTGGTACTAACTGCAGGAATGGGCCACCTATGAAGAAGATCTGGGTCCCCAAAAGTTGTCTTGAGAATCTTCCTATGAATGTCATCATGACACCGCCTGGAAAGAAGACAAATCCTAGACCAAAAGCTTCATATGGTCCAAAGGCTTTATACAGATACAGGACTCACCTGAGTCACCCTAACGCCAATGTTTTGGAGGAAATCATACTCAGATGTATGAATATGAGCGTGTTTCTTCAAACCACTATGTTCATAAGACCAAGAATTTTTCTGCTTATTCACATGAGTATTATTCTCCTCCTGCAAGGCTATTTGCTAGGGCTCTGAAGCCGAAGTTCTCAGATGCTGCACTTAGACTCGTTGCTTCTAAGCCACCCCTGAAGATGTGGGTGGTTAAGAAGAATTAACTTTCTTGTGTAGGGAAAGGTCACCAGCCGGAAATCAAAGGCATCTGATGCTATTGCTGGGGACCTAAAACATCTTGTAGGGCGCAAGATCAAATGCCCAAATGGTCTTACTACGTATTTTGTTCTGAATAAACTTGCCAATCATCCTATCAGTCTTAATCTTGATCTGAGCTTTGATAATCCTCTTGTGCGTCAAATGTTTATGCTTCACAATACTCTTGGTGAAGCCTATCCCCCTAACTATACTGTAGGGTATGACACCTCATGCTTCAGAATGGATTATGGATAGTGGATGCACTAATCATATGACTGGTGATCGAAGTCTTCTCATGGACTCAACTTTACGTCCATCTGACAAGAGTCACATCACATTTCTTGACCTTTGGTAAAATCAAGGTATTGGGTCTAGGTAGAGTTGCAATCTCAAAGGATCAGCACATGGATAAAGTGATGCTTGTTGAATCCCTTGGTTTCAACTTAATGTCAGTCTCAATGCTTTGTGACTTGAACATGATTGTGATATTTGGAAAATATCGTTGCGTTGTACTAATGGAATCTGACAAGTCTCTAGTATTTGAAGGGTACCGAAAAGATGATCTATACATGATAGATTTCTCAGCAGGACCACAGCTTGCCGTATGTCTTCTATCAAAAGCTTCACAGTGCTGGCTCTGGCATCGAAGGCTAGGGCATGCTAGCATGAGGAACTTGCACAATCTCGCAAAGAAGAAGCACGTCATAGGCATTGAGGGCGTCAAGTTCAAGAAAGATCATCTGTGTGACGCCTGCGAAGCTGGAAAGATGACAAGGGCCAAGCATCCCTCGAAGACAATCATGACGACATCTCAACCCTTTGAGCTGCTACACCTGGACCTATTTGGCCCTACTCACTACTCTACTCTTACTACCACTACTTGTCTCTATGGCTTCGTCATTGTTGATGATTTTTCAAGATATACGTGGGTGCATATAATTCTCTACAAGACTGAAGTGCAGGATGTCTTCAGACGCTTCGCCAACCGTGCCATGAACAACTATGGTGTCAAGATCGAGCATATCAGAAGTGACAACGGCACAGAGTTCAAGAACACTGGCCTCGACCTTTACCTAGATACATTGGGTACCACTCATGAGTTCTCAGCTCCGTACACACCTCAGCAGAATGGCATCATGGAGCGCAAGAACAGAACACTCATTGAGATGGCACGGACAATGCTCGATGAATACAAGACTCCAAGAAAGTTACGGCTGAAGCTATTGATCTGCATGCCATGTCACCAACCGTGTTTATCTTCACAAGCTTCTGAAGAAGACATCCTATGAACTCCTCACTGGTAAGAAGCCAAATGTCAGTTACTTCAGAGTATTTGGTGCTAGGTGCTGGATCAAGGATCCACATCACACATCAAAATTTGCACCGAAAGCACATAAAGGTTTTATGCTTGGTTATAGAAAGGATTCACACTCCTACAGAGTCTTCAACCTCTTTCATTATAAAGCGGTTGAAACTGTGGATGTGCGGTTCGATGAAACTAACAGCTTGCAAAGAGAGCACCTACCAAATGTGCTAGATGAAGTTCCACCTAGTGAATCCATCAAGCTTATGGGAACTGGAGAAATCATACCTTCTGAAGCACAGCCTGAAGAGGAACTTATAATTTCTACACCTAATCAACCTGAAGACAATGCTCAACCTGAAGACAATCCTCCTGATGATGACAATGTTCAGCAAGAACAAAATCTTCATCCAGTTCATCCTCGTGTTGCAAATGAAGTACAGATTGGGAAAATAATTGATAACATCAATGCGCCTGGTCCACTCACTCGTTCAAGAGCAACACAGCTAGCAAATTTCTGTGGGCACTTTGCATTTGTCTCAATATCCGAACCCAAGAAAGTTGCTGAAGCCTTCATGGAACCTGAATGGATTCAAGCTATGCAAGAAGAGCTTCAACAGTTCAAGCTGAACAATGTTTGGGAACTCGTCAAGCATCCTGACCCTCGCAAGCACAACATAATAGGCACAAAATGGATATATCGCAACAAGCAAGATGAGGGATACACTCAAGTTGAAGGGATTGACTTCGATGAAACATTTGCTCCTGTGGCTAGGCTAGAAGCCATTCGCATACTGCTAGCCTACGCAAATCATCTCAACATCCTTCTGTATCAAATGGATGTGAAGAGTGATTTTCTCAACGGAAAGATTGAAGAAGAAGTGTATGTAGCACAACCTCCTGGCTTTAAAGATCCAAAACATCCTGATATGGTGTACAAGCTTAACAAGGCACTGTATGGCCTCAAACAAGCCCCTCACGCTTGGTATGACACACTCAAAGACTTCCTGAAGAGCAAAGGCTTCAAACCTGGTTCCCTGGATCCCACACTCTTCACGAAGACATATGATGGTGAACTGTTTGTGTGCCAAATATATGTGGATGACATAATCTTCGGCTGCACCAACCAGAAATACAGTGATGAGTTTGGACACATGATGCAAGAGCAATATCAGATGTCCATGATGGGTGAGCTGAAGTTCTTCCTTGGTCTTCAAATTCATTAGCAAAGCAATGTCATCTTCATATCTCAAGATAAATATCTCAAAGATTGCCTGAAGAAGTTTGGAATGCAAGACTACAAAGGTTACACTATGCCAATGCCAACAAAGAGTCATCTGGGTCCCGACACCAATGGTAAAGAGTTTGATCAAAAGGTATACCGCTCCATGATTGGTTCTTTACTTTACTTATGTGCGTCTAGGCCAGATATCATGCTTAGTGTTTGCATGTGTGCTCGATTCCAAGCGGCACCAAAGGAATCGCATCACTTAGCTGTGAAGCGAATTCTTCGATATTTGGCTTACACCCCAACACTAGGGTTATGGTATCCAAAGGGCTCAGAGTTTGATCTAGTTGGATTCTCGGATGCTGATTATCTTTGGTGACAAGGTGGATCGCAAGTCTACATCAGGCACATGTCACTTTACGGGACGATCACTTGTGCATTGGTCTTCAAAGAAGCGTAAGCGTATCACTCTCCACTGCTGAATCTGAATACATTGCTGCTGGATCTTGCTGCGCTCAGCTTCTATGGATAAAGCAAACACTCAAGGACTATGGCATCCATCTGAAACAAGTACCGCTCTATTGTGACAACGAAAGCGCCATCAAGATTGCCAACAACCCAGTTCAACACTCGAAGAAAAAGCACATTGAAATTCGTCATCACTTTCTCAGAGATCATGTCATGAAGGAAGATATTGACATCATACACGTCAACACTGAAGAGCAATTGGCAGACATCTTCACAAAGCCCTTGGATGAGAAAAGGTTTTGCAAGTTGTGGTGTGAGCTAAATATCTTGGAATCCTCGAATGTCTTGTGATCAAGCACACATCCTAACACTTATGCATGTTGATAACTTAGATGTGCAACACACGAAGTAATGTATATCTTCAATCAATGAAGACTTACACTCTAAGTGTCAATACATTAATGCGGAATTTGACTTCGGAGCGCCACGATAATTGTGCGCCGTGTCTGGGTCTAATACTTCTATACGATGGGTAACGCCACCACCAAACCTTTTTGAAGTGTTTCTCCTGGCGTTATATTTGCAAAGTCTTCGCATTTGTTTTGTCTTCAATATTAATATGACTTCATGTTTATCTTCACAATGTTGATTTGGTCTTATTCTGATATATACATATACTAGTGTTCTGTCCTCTACAACATTCACTTATAGCTATGTCTTCTCGTTTGAATCTTTAGAACTAAGTGAATGTGGTCGGACCCTAACCTCTCTATGCTTCCCTATCAAATATATCTATCCAAATCATATGCATTCTATTGATACCCTCGAATGTCTTCTCTGCGTCCTTGTCAGCAGAAGATACAAAGACAAACATTAAATCTGTTTAAATGCTCCATCGTTATTGCCTGAAAGCCGGAGAAGCCGGAACGACCACCCGACAGTCCAGGTGTGCGTGGGAACATGGAACAACTTCCAATGTGTTGCATGTTCGCCACGTGTCCCTCAGATGTGAACCGCCAGGGGCACCTGCATAATTGCGCTGTGCCGTCCCTCTCCCTAAAAATGCACATCCCATCGCGGTCAAAAATCTTTCTCCCACATCTCCACCTCGTCAAAACCCTAGCGCCACCGCTAGCTCTTGACGACCCCGGCGATGAAGCGCTTAGCTGTCGCGACCTCACCGACGCCGTCCTCACGCCGGCCGCGGACATCCTCTTCTCCGCCGCCGCCGTAGGTGTCTTCCGTCCCAAGTTAGGTCACGGAAGATCGAACTGCTCGGCGTCATCTTCTACTCCGTCTAGCAGTTCATTGTGTGGTAAATTAAAACTCTCTTTTTACCGTCTTTTTGATCCGATAGAGTCATCCTTTCTACCAAAAGTAGTTTCTGCCTCCACAAATTTGGATCTATCCTGTTCTGCGTCTCATCATATGCCTAGTATGTTCACTTATGCTTCACATGAAGTTAGATTCCTCACTTGTACCTATTCTTGGATTCGTACAAATCTGGAACCAACTCTCAACATATAAGTGAATGTCTTCGCGCTATGAGGTCAATGTCTTCTAAACTGATTTATCTTCAAATTCTTCTGAGAATGCATATGACCTCTTCCCCTTCCCTCGCATCTCTAATGCTGTCGCAGGTACATGTCTGTGGGAGAATCCCTTGGTTCTCATAGTCTGCATTCATTTGCAGAATTCTTATAGCATCATATCAACTCTCCCGAAGCTAGTTCCTGTCTGACCAGCAGACGGAAGCCTTTGAAAGTTTTGAAGCCATTCAGTCTGAAATTCATGGAAACTGATAAGTCAGCAAGGAAGGGAGGCAGACAGCACCGTGGGGGAACTTCAAGAGATTTGCTGCCTGATCTCTATGAGTTATACAAGACAGATCCAGACGAGGACTACAATCAGCGAAAAACTCAAATCCAATGGATTCGAACATATTCGGCAGAACAATGGTACAAGTGCAGGTTCGTGATCCAGGAATATGCTGAGAAGAACGCCATCGAGCGACCCTGGGGAGACATCTTGTACAAAAATCTTCAACCCAGGTGAGGGAGTCCTGGATTAGGGGGTGTCCGGGTGGCCGGACTATAGCCTTTGGCCGGACTCCTGGACTATGAAGATACAAGATTGAAGACTTCGTCCCGTGTCCGGATGGGACTTTCCTTGGCGTGGAAGGCAAGCTTGGCGATACGGATATGTAGATCTCCTACCATTATAACCGACTCTGTGTAACCCTAACCCTTTTCGGTGTCTATATAAACCGGAGGGCTTTAGTCCGTAGGACGAACAACAATCATACCATAGGCTAGCTTCTAGGGTTTAGCCTCTCTGATCTCGTGGTAGATCTACTCTTGTACTACCCATATCATCAATATTAATCAAGCAGGAGTAGGGTTTTACCTCCATCGAGAGGGCCCGAACCCGGGTAAAAACATCGTGTCCCTTGTCTCCTGTTACCATCCGCCTAGACGCACATTTCGGGACCCCCTACCAGAGATCCGCCGGTTTTGACACCGACATTGGCGCTTTCATTGAGAGTTCCTCTGTGTCGTCATCTTTAGGCCCGATGGATCCTCCGATCATCAACAACGATGCGGTCCAGGGTGAGACTTTTCTCCTCGGACAGATCTTCGTATTCGGCGGCTTTGCACTGCGGGCCAATTCGCTTGGCCACATGGAGCAGATTGAAAGCTACGCCCGCCATCGAGTCAGATTTGGAAGTTTGAACTACGGATCGGCGTCCGCGGAGACTTGATCTTCGACGGGTTCGAGCCACCAAAGCGCGCCGCCTTTATCACGATAGGCATGATCTAGCTCTGCCGCCGAACAGTGCTCTGGGGGCCGCACCAGTGTCCGCTCCAACCCTTAGCTCGGAGCCGACTGCGCTGATCGAGGACGGGTGGCTGGACACCGCCTCGGGGGCTGCAATCTCTACGGCGATTGAACCGTACACCAACCCTGTCCTTTGCGAAGCTCGTGACTCCAAGGTGCCGGACTCCTCTCCGGACTCCAAACCTTCTGCGCCCCTGCCAATCGAATCCGATTGGGCGCCGATCATGGAGTTCACTGCCGCGGACATGCTCGACTTCGACTCCGAAGACATCGACGGGACGATGCAGGAGACGACCAAGAACCAGCGCCTACAGGGCACTGGAAGGCCACCTCGTCATACGACAAACATGGTGGACATCCCAAAAGATGGGAATGGCGATGGAACAACGGAGGACGACCCCTCCAAGAAACAACCTAAGCATCGGCGTCAGCGACGCCGCTCTAAATCCCGCCACAGCAAAAACGGTGATTTCGGCACGGGAGACAATAACACCCCGGACAGTGCCGAAGACAACCCCCTCCAGCAGGATTCAGCGCAGGAGGATGGAGAAGCCAGCCCTCATGAGAGAGCGGCAGAGGAGAGGTAGAGGGCGATAATTACATGCCTCCCTCTGAAGGCGAGGCAAGCCTCGGCGACAGCCAATTTGTCGTGCCTGAGGATCCCGTCGAACAAGTGCGTTTCAAACGCAGGCTTATGGCCACGGCAAGCAGCCTCAAAAAAAAGCAACAACAGCTTAGAGCTGACCAAGACTTGCTAGCCGACAGATGGACTGAAGTCCTTGCGGCCGAAGAGTATGAACTGGAACTCCCCTCCAAGAGCTACCCAAAACGCAGGCTGCTACCCCGATTAGAGGAGGAAGCACCTAATCCTACATCACCAACGCATGATACGGCCGACCGGCCCCCTCGTGGCCGCGACAGAGAGGCCTCTCGGCCCTCCACTCAAGCTGCACCCCGGCGCCGCTCAAAAAATATCAAGGCGCGGGGAAATGCACCAGACCTGCGAGATATATTGGAGGACAAGTCAAGGCAAACAAGATCGATCTACGGATTGCGTGGGCGCCCCACGACACGTGACGTTAACCGTCACGCCGGATATGGCAATTCCGGCCGGACCGGACACAGTAGACAAAGCTCATTTGAGCTGCGTCGTGATATAGCCCAATACAGAGGTGTCGCGCACCCACTATGCTTCACAGACGAAGTGATGGATCATGAAATCCCTGAGGGTTTCAAACCCGTAAACATTGAATCATACGATGGCACAACAGATCCTGCGGTTTGGATCGAGGACTATCTCCTTCACATCCACATTGCCCGCGGTGATGATCTACATGCCATCAAATACCTCCCACCAAGCTTAAAGGACCAGCTCGGCATTGGCTTAACAGCTTGCCAGCAGAGTCAATTGGTTGTTGGGAAGACCTGGAAGCCGCATTCCTCGACAATTTCCAGGGCACCTATGTGCGACCACCAGACGCCGATGACCTAAGCCACATAATTCAGCAGCCAGAGGAATCGGCCAGACACGGTTCCTAACCAAGAAAAATCAAATCATCGATTGTCCGGGATGCAGAGGCCCTTGCAGCCTTCAAACATAACATCCGCGACGAGTGGCTTTCCCGGCACCTAGGACAGGAAAAGCCAAAATCCATGGCAGCCCTCACAACACTCATGACCCGCTTTTGCGCGGGAGAGGACAGGTGGCTAGCTCGTAGTAACAACATGACCAAGAGCCCTGGTAATTCGGATACCAAGGACAGCAATGGCAGGTCGCGTCACAACAAGCACAAGCGCCGCATTAATGGCGATAATGCTGAGGATACGGCAGTCAATGCCAGATTCAGAGGCTCTAAACCCGGTCAGCGGAAAAAGCCATTTAAAAGAAATACTTGGGGCCCGTCCAATTTGGACCGAATACTCGATCGCTCGTGCCAGATACACGGCACCCCCGAAAAACCAGCCAACCACACCAACAGGATTGTTGGGTGTTCAAGCGAGCAGGCAAGTTAAATGCGAAAACAATGACAAGGGCTGCATAGCAATGGCGAGGAGGAGCCCGGCCGCCCGAACAATAGAGGACGGAAGGGCTTTCCCCCACAAGTGCGGACGGTGAACATGATATACGCAACCCACATGCCCAAAAGGGAGCGGAAGCGTGCACTAAGGGACGTATATGCGATGGAGCCAGTCGCCCCAAAGTTCAACCCATAGTCCTCCTGCCCGATCACTTTTGATCGGAGGGACCACCCCACTAGCATCCGCCATGGCGGATTCGCCGCATTGGTTCTAGACCCAATCTTTGACGGATTTTACCTCACTAGAGTCCTGATGGACGGCGGCAGCAGCCTGAACCTTCTTTATCAGGATACGATGTGCAAAATGGGCATAGAACCCTCAAGGATTAAACCCACAAAGGCGACCTTTAAAGGCGTCATACCAGGTGTAGAGGCCAACTATACAGGCTCGATTACACTTGAAGTGGTCTTGGATCCCGGATAACTTCCGGAGCGAGGAATTAATATTCGACATAGTCCCGTTCATAGCGGCTATCACACTGCCGGACGAACCGCATTTGCAAAGTTCAATGTGGTGCCGCTTTCTACGATACCTCAAGCTCAAGATGACAGGGCCCTTGAGGAGTCATTACGGTCAACGGAAACACGAGCAGCGCTCTCTCTGAACGGAGGAGCATACGGCGGCCCTCGCGGCGGAAATACAAAGCAGCCTCTCAAGGAAATTCTCGAGTCCGGCTATTAAACATCCGGACACCATCAAGCGCGCCTGGAGTAACCTACAACAAGACCGCCTGGCACGTTCCGAGCACGCGTAGCAACGCGGCCCCAACCCCAGCCCTCGCGAAATCGCGAAACCAGCACTACGCGTACATAATTACGCTCTGGAAATACCATGGGCATAGGGGGAGGGGCACGACCACGGCATGCCCAGAATGCGGCTGAACCGCACTAGGGGCTCCCGATTTTGTCATTCTTTTTTTTTCTTACTTTCAGGACTCCGTTCTCCGGAAGCCCTGTCCGGCAGTAGAATCGCTGAACACACGATGCAACAGCCAGGGAAGCAGAAAGCTACGTCGAGTGTCCAGGTGGTCTCTATAACGAGCAGTATACTTGTTTCACATATCATCCCGCAGCTCGCCCCTGGAGGGGGACATGTCAAATAGTCCCGTCCTTTGCTTATTGCACTATTTGTATCGTTCTGCTTTTACCGTAGCCTTTTTGAATAAACAATACATAGCTTCTGCTTATTATTGCATTCCTTTTTCTATCTATATATGTTCATTCATGACATGTTGCACCCATACACTTTGGTACGGCCAAATACACGAGGGCTTAAGTACCCCAAAATATGGTGTGATAAGTCCGAACACTTTCACAAGTGCGGCACCCCGAACTTATAGCATTATATGCATCGGCTCCGAATCATGTCTTGGATCAATAGTTGGGTTTGCCCGGCTCCCATGTTTTGGTACCTTACGTTCCCCGGTTGTGCTGGGAGAACCACTGCGATTGTGCCCCGGTTGGGCTGGGCTAAGCACCTCAGTGGAGAAAGCTAAAACTGACCGTCATGATAGGGCGAGAGCCGGTCACTGTTCGAGAGGTTTTCCAGTCCCTAAAGACTTATGTCGCTTAGAGCGTGGAGTCGGCTTCGTCCGGCCTAGGCGTGGATAGCGCCCCGAACTCGGTCTTCCAAACACTAGAGGCTTCGCCGAAATTTAAAATTGTAGAATTCTATGGCTAAGTGAGAGTGTTCAAGCATTATAGTCCGGTTTCCTTGTTCGTTGCATTGAGCGCCTCCCTCGAAGGACCCAAGAATGGGAAAAAGAGCGCTCAAGTTTATCCCGAACACCCCAGCAGTCGTGGCATGGGGGCAGAAGCCGACGACTCGCCATCTCAAATTTAATAAACGGCCACACAGAAGGTAATATTTTAAATTCACAAGCGTTGCTTAGCGCATATGAACAAGTTTTCAGCGTACAGAATAACAAATGCGAGTTTACTCAAAAATTACATCTTTGGAGCATTCACCCGCTATAAGGCAGGCACCCTTCAGGACGCCCTCATAATACATCTCGGGCTTGCGATGCTCATTGCCCGGTGGTGGTCCGTCCGTCACAAGCTTCTCAGCGTCCATCTTACCCCAGTGCACTTTAGCATGGGCAAGGGCCCTACGGGCACCTTCGATGCAGACGGAGCGCTTGACGACTTCAATCCATGGATAGGCGTCCACCAGCCGCCTCACCAGCCCGAAGTAGCTCCCAGGCATGGCTGCTCTAGTCCACAACCGAACTATGAGGCCCTTCATGGCCTGTTCGGCCACCTTATGGAGCTCGACCAGCTGCTTCAGTTGGTCGCTCAAGGGCACCGGGTGTCCGGCCTCAGCATACTGAGACCAGAACACCTTCTCCATCGAGCTCCCCTCCTCGGCTCGGTTGAACGCGACAGCATCGAACACACTGCGGGGTAGATCTGCGAACGCTCCTGGAGAGCTCCGGATTCGGGTAAGTAACAGGTAATTCACTTTCACGTGCTTGCTTTGCATAAAGAATGCCTTACCCGCCGCTATCTTCTTCATCGCCTCAATTTCCTGGAGGGCTTTTTGGGCTTCGGCCTTAGCAGATTTGGCGCTCTCAAGGGCCGAGGCGAGCTCGGACTCTCGATTCTTTGAGTCACACTCCAAACTCTCGTGTTTTTCCACGAGAGCCTGGAGCTCTTGCCGCACCTCCACCACCTGCGCCTCCTGCTTCTCTTGCTCGGTGCGCTCCGCGGCCGCATTGCTTTCGGCCCTGGACACCGTTTCCTTGAGGGTCGCCACCTCGTTCGTGGCCCCTGTAATACTCACGTTATTCCTGTCATTTTTTGCAACCACATCTTTTATATACTTCCATAAGGTATTACTTACCTTCCTTGTCCTCGAGCTGCTTTTTGGCAAGGCCGAGCTCATTCTCGGACCGCTTGAGGCTCTGCTTCAATGCATTGACCTCCATGATCGGTCTGGCAGAGGTCAGCAATAGCGACTGCATTCCCATATTGACATACTTATGTTAAACTCCCGCGTACATCTTATAGATCCTCATTTCGGCTTTTCTTTCCGAACACCAAACTGAGCATCAGGGGCTACTGTCTATGCGGTAACATTTTTACATATCTTAAATACATACCTCAAAGTCTGTTAGAAGGCTGCACGAGGCTTGATCAGCCCGCTCTTGGCGGTGAACTTCTGGATCACCACACTCATGTGATGCGGTGCTCCTCGTCGATGGAGGCGCCGTTAAGCGCCTCCAGCAAATTATCCGGTGCCTCCGGTTGGACGGAGGTCACCGGCGTCGCAGTCTTGCCCTTCTTACGTAGGGGCCGCCTGCCGGACTCCGGAACCACTGAAGGTTCCGGTGCGGAGTCCGGCCCAGGGCCGGACTTAGAGCCCTTTGGGGTTTTATCCCCTTTGCGCCTGGAGTCCGGGAGGTTGCCTTGCGGCGCCTCCTGGACCACCTCCTCCTGGCTGGGCCCCTTTTGGGACTCCACCTCGGCGTCATCCGCGGCGCGAGGAGAGGAGGCGGCCGGAAGTGAGGTGCTATTCACATCCGACGAACCCAGCGAGCCGCTCGTCGAAGCGTCGAGCCCGTCCTTGGGCGGGCTGCATGGTTATATTCGGCCTTAGAAGATACTGTGCGAAAAATGAAACTCCATGAGTTATTCTGGTATCCGGACACTTACGATTTCGCCAGGGGCTTGGCCCTCAGTGGCCACTCCTCTTCGCCGTCGTCGGCGTTGGTGGAATAGTCCGGAGGAAGGGTCCTTCCCTTCTTGGATCCTCCGGCCTCCCCTGTTGGGGCGGCCTTCCTTTTCTTCTCTCCCCCCGCTGGGGGAGAGGCCTCTTTTTCCTCCTCCTCGTCTTCGCAGGAGGAGTCCTCCTCGGAGTCATCGGACGATGAGTCCGACACCACCTAGCGCCAGGCACTCTTTCGAGTGCCCGTGGCCTTCTTCTTGGCCTTCTTCTCCGGCACCACGTGAGGTGCCGGAACCAGTAGCCCCGTCAATCGGGTGTCCGCTGGGTCTTCTGGCAAGGGAGCCGGACAGTCAACCTGCCCGGAAGTCTTCTGCCAATCGTGTCAAAGGTAAGGGAGTTTAGATCCCACATAGAGTCAAACTATGAAAAACAAGAGTCCCATAAAGGGCAAAATAGCTTACCTCGTTGGCTTGACGCTGCGAGCTGAATCCGCGATCTTGATGGCGGATCACGGGAGCCTCGGCGCCCTTGAACAGCACCTTCCAGGCATCTTCGTACGTAGTGTCGAAGAGCCTGCTCAAGGTTTGGTGCTGTGCCGGATGAAATTCCCACAAGCTGAAGGCCCGTTGTTGGCACGGGAGGATCCGGCGGATGAGCATGACCTGGAATACGTTGACAAGCTTGAGCTTCTTATTCACCAGGTTTTGGACGCAGGTTTGGAGTCCTGTCAGCTCTTCCGAATTACCCCACGTCAGGCCCGTCTCTTTCCAGGAGGTGAGCCGTGTAGGAAGCCAGATCCGATGTCGGAACCCCGATCCTAAGTCACACCGATCTAGCATGTAACACATCATATCACTTTGCGGCCTTACGCACGGTATTCGCACGGGTGTCGCCTTACCATGGCCCGGGACCGTTTGCGCCTTTTGGCTCACGTATATGATAGTGTCGCTAGCATCCATATGACAGAGAACCCGGGCCGACATGACTAGTCGTGAAAACAAAGTGGCACTAACCTATGGGGACAGGCATACATGAATCAACATCGAGCATGTCGGTCGTGGTGAATCGGCTGTAGCAGGCTAGCTATGAGGACTCCGTAAACCGGCTGTAGCGAGCTAAGCAGGACTCGGATGTCACAGCGTGACATTTCCCCAAAGGGAACACAAGAACGAAGTGAATCACATGCCGGCCATCAAGTGTTAGGAGCGGTAGTCTTTGGGCTAGCTGGACTCCGGTGAACCGGGCTGTAGCAGACTACCATGGCTCAGTGGAAGCACTAGACTACATTTCCCCGTAAGAGAGGCTACCAAGGATAAACAACTAGGTTGTCGGATCCCACACATAGCAATACAAGTTACACGTATGCATAACATGCAAGTATGTGCTGTACAACATGGCATCACAACATAACGCAAACTCATATAGGTAAAGGCTCAAAAGAGCCACATAGCATTTAATACAAACAGTGGTCACATGACCCATCATTCAGAACAAACAAGCAACAAGCAGAAGCATTACATGTCTGAGTACAGACATCTACAAATGAAAAAGGCTAAAGAGCCTGACTAACTACAATATCCGATCAAGATCGTAGCTGAGGTACAATCTACTTGTCGAAGTCCACGAGAACACTAGTAAGACCGAAGTCTCCGCTGCAAAAACATAAATAAAGCAACATGAGTACAAAGGTACTCAGCAAGACTTACATCAGATCCTATCATACATGCATTTGTATCAAGAGGGTAATGTGGGGTTTAGTTGCAGCAAGCCAGCTTTGACTCTGTGGCTATCCTGTTCTATGACTACCAGAACTTCTTGAGGTGAGACAACGTACACGAGTCCACTAATCACCACACAATACACTACTATGGATTCATCCCCGTCTCCCTACGGGAAAGCCATTCATAGCACTCACACTAATCTTGAGCATTTTAGAGTAACCACTTCAAGTTGTCTATGTACCATGTAAGCATCCAAGAAGTCCATAACCGCGGACCCGGCTATTCGAATAGATCATGTTAACCCTGCAGGGGTGTACTTCTTCACACACGCTCTCGCCACTTATCGCCATGTACATGTCATGTAACTCGGCAACCTTCAAGCGGAAGCCTGGCGATGGTGTCGGCCACGACGACGACTAACCACACAAGACTCTAGTCGGTTTATCGCCTATTCGGGTTCCATCCGCAAGGAGATCCGGCGGGGTATCGCTCCACGGCCCCAAACGATGTGTGCAGGATTCGAGCCCACCATCCGGTGCCACTCGGTACACAGGCCACGTGTGCCTAGTGCATCCCAAGCCCACCCGTCGAGGTGCCACTTGGTAGAAAAATAGCACTACCTACAAACACGGAAACTAGTTGCAACTCTGGACAGGATATCAAGTTGGTTAATAAGTCGAGAGGGCTTGGGCGCCTGAGCCCAATGTGTGGTAGTATCGAGTCATTGGACAACATACATAGAACTTCGGTGCTTAAGGGCGGTTCGGTGAGACAACCCACCATGTACTCCTACATGGCCTCTCACCGCTACCTTTACCAAATCGTGTTCACACACTTCACTCTCAACATCGAACAAAACCGCACTCCAATTCATTCCCAATGAATCAGACACGACACCACTCTAAGCAATAGCAAGCATAGCATGGTAGGAACACAACATGGCTCAATCAACTCCTACACATGCTAGTGGGTTTCAACTATTCTTCGTGGCAATGACAGGTCATGCGGAGGAATGGGTTCAACTACCGCGCAGCACAAAGTAGCAATTGAATCGTTGTTATCCTAATGCAATAAATGAGAGCAGGAGCGAGAGAGTAGGATTGTATCGGAATGAACAAGGGGGTTTGCTTGCCTGGCAGATCAACAAGGAAGGCACTGCTCCTCAGACAGGTACTCTGGAACACTCTCCGGAGCAGGACCTATTGAGAAGGAACGGTGTCGACAATCAATACACAAGCATATGCAGCAATATGATGCATGAACATGGCATGTAGATGTGATGCTGTTTTAGCTAATGCTACTAGCTTCCATTTGGTTGAAGTTCATTTGAACCAAGAGTTCAAATGCAACTCCAAATTAAGCTCTTATATATGCCATTTACACGTTTTCACCTATACAGCAGGTTTAGGTTAGTTTTTCATACATGAAACTGGTACAGATGGAAAAATTGCATTTTTCTGATAATTTTTCATATATAAATTATTTCAATCTGAGTTACGGTTGAATTTCTATGATTTTTGAAGTTTGAAACATTTTCTGGAATTTCCTGATTTAATTTAATACTAGAAAATGAATAATTGCGTCAGCATTGCGTCATGGTTGCGTCAGCAAGTCAACAACGCTGACTGGTCAAACCTGACGTGTGGGGCCTACACGTTAGTGACACGGGTTAAACAGGGGGTTAGATTATCCTAATTATAGGATTAGTGGCGCTGGGGCCCACGGGTCAGTGTCAAGGGGTTAAATAAGCGGTGAGGTTAGCAGCTAATCACGCACCACGTCAATCGCGGGAGTTTTGCCGGCGACGACCTCGAGCCATGGCGGAAGTTCGTCGGAGCGAGCTGGAGGCCACGGTTTGGCACACGGAGGCCACCGGCGGGTAGCCCGTGCACGGGCGCATCCAGCCGGGCTCAGGGAAGGCCGTGGGAACGGCGGAGCTCGCCGGAGCAGAGCTACATGGCGGTGGCGAATCGGCCTTGAGCAGGATGCGGCTGCGGTGTGTGCGAGGCGAGAACGGAGAGGGAGGAGGAGCAGCAGCTCTGGCGATCTCGATGGGCTTGACGGCGAGCTCGGGGCCTTGTTGTGGTCGACGGGGCAGCGATGGGGATCCTGGCGGCGGCGGTGTGAAGAGGCAGCGGTGACGATGATGGAGGCCGTCCGGAGGTGCGTGGCTCGACGAGGAGGTAGAGGGGGTCGCGGCGGAGCTGGGGAGCATGTCAGGGAGGTGCGGCAGTGGCCGAGGCCACGGTGGCTGTGGACGGCGGCGACGGCGATTTTCGGCCGCGAGAGGGGGAGCGAGGGGGAGGAGGGGAGAGGACTGGGGAGAGTGAGTGAGTTCGGGGGTGCGCGTGGCATCGTCTGGCGTGAGGAGAAGGGCCTGGAGCGGCCCGGGCAAACAGCTGCGATGCCGCCCGCATCTTGGCGTCAGACCTTGCTTCCCCTCGCCCCTCTTGGCAAGAGGAGGAAGACGGCTATGCCCTGGCGTGGCTGGGCGGAGGAGCAGGCGGCGAGGCGCCAAGTAAGAAGCCCGTAAGGTTTTCCCATTCTTTTTCTTTTCTATTTCTGACATTTGTTTTGATTTAACAAAAATGCTAAATCATTTTATCTTCTTATGCCAATTTTTGTAGAAGCTAGTTATATAATTCCAGAGCTCCTCAGCCACTAGCATAATTATTGGACATATATTATATATATAACATATATATATCCAAAGCAAAATAATTACTGGATTAATCCAAATTCCCAAAATAAATACTTATGAGCTCATTAAAAATATTGGTTTGATTTTTATCTCTGTCCAATATTTTCAGAGAGCAACATGAGCATTTTCTTGGACCTTTTTGGAGCAATTTTTTTATTTGGGTCATTTCTAACATGATTCTGAGGGTTTCACAAATCCTCATTTCAGAATTAAATGAAATTTAAACATGATGCACACATGACTAGCTAGTCTAGGTCATAACAGACTAGGGACGTGACAACTCGCCCTCACTTGAAAAAATCTCGTCCCGAGATTCAGGGGTCGACGGAAAGAAAGCGGGGTACTCCAGTCGAAGACGATCTTCTCGCTCCCAAGTAGCTTCTCTCTCGGAATGATGAGACCACTGAACCTTGAGAAACTTGATGTTATGACGTCGAGTGACACGCTCTGCTTGATCAAGAAGGCAAACCGGGTACTCTCGGTATGTGAGGTTATCTTGGAGATCAAGCGTTTCGTGGTCCACTCCGCGGATAGGATCCGAGAAGCAACGCCTGAGTTGAGAGACGTGGAAGACATCATGAACTCGAGAAAGATGTGGGGGTAGTTCCAACTGGTAGGCAACCTCTCCTCGTTTAGCGAGAATGCGAAAGGGACCAATGTAACGAGGAGCCAACTTGCCCTTGATACCGAATCAATGGGTACCCTTCAAAGGAGTGACCCAAAGGTAAGCTTTGTCGCCAATTTCATAAGTCATACCCTTATGATGACGATCGTACTGGCTCTTTTGACGAGACTGGGCTGTTTTCAAATTCTCACGAATGATGCGAACTTGCTCTTCTGCCTCCTGGATCATGTCCGGTCCAAAGAATTGTCTTTCACAGGTTTCGACCAGTTCAAAGGTGTTCGACATCTCCGTCCATAGAGAACCTCAAAAGGAGCTTTCTTGAGACTGGATTGATAGCTATTGTTATCATAAACTTCGTGAAAATAAGACATTTCTCCCAATCCATACCGAATGAGATAACGCAAGCTCTAAGCATGTCTTCGAGAATTTGGTTGACACTTTCCACCTGACCACTCGACTGAGGGTGGAGAGCGGTACTGAAGGAAAGATGGGTTCCCATGGAAGTTTGGAAACTCTCCCAGAAATGAGAAGTGAAAAGACTACCACGGTCTGAATTGATCTCTAGTGGAACACCATGAAGTGACACTATCCGAGAAATGTATAAGTCAGCGAGCTGACTAGCAGTGATACTCTCTCGAACAGGTAGGAAGTGCACCACTTTGGAGAGACGATCAACGACTACGAAGATAGCATTATTCCCTTTCTTGGTCCTAGGAAAGCCGGTGATGAAATCCATACCAACTTTATCCCATTTCCACTCAGGAATAGCTAAAGGCTGAAGGGTGCAGTGGGCCTTTGATGCTCTGCCTTATGACGACAAATGTCACAATTAGCTTAGCGAAGTCAGCGATTTCTCTCTTCATCCTAGTTCACGGAACCTCTGGCGTAGGTCTGATACATCTTAGTACTACCGGGATGAATCGTGAGAGGAGATTCATGCGCCTCCTTAAGAATCGGTTGTCGCGAGATGTTGATTCTTGGGAACCATAAACGATTCTCAAAGAAAACAACACCACGATCATCCATAGAGAAACATCCACTAACTCCCTTCTTAATGTTTCTCTTGATCCGAGAAATTCCTATGTCTTGCTTTTGAGCAGCGACAATCCGATCCTCAAGATCAGGTTTCGCCACCAAGGTAGAAAGGAATCCGTGAGGAGCCATGTGAAGGTTAAGCTTACAGAATTCCTCATGGAGAAGTGGTTGGCCTTGCTGCAACATGAGATTGTTGCAATAGGATTCTGACTTAGAGCATCAGCCATGACATTGACTTTGCCTGGGGTGTAGGTAATCCCTAGATCATAATCTGTGATCAACTCCAACCAACGTCTTTGCCTAAGGTTCAAATATGGTTGGGTGAAGATATACTTGAGACTCTGGTGATCGGTGTAGATCTCATAGCGTTTACCAAGAAGGTAATGTCGCCAGGTCTTGAGTGCATAGACTACTGCAAGCTCTAGATCATGTGTAGGATAATTCTCCTCATGTGGATGCAAGCCGACGGGATGCATAGGCAATCACATGACGATCCTGCATAAGAATGCAACCTAGTCCCTGCCGTGAGGCATCGCATGATGAATAACAAAGTCTTTAGTGAAATCCGGTGGCACAAGTATGGGAGCAGAAGTCGAGGCGTCTTTCGGTTCCTCGAAAACTGTACTCTGTGGGGACCACTCAAACTTTTTATCTTTCTTGAGAAGTTCCGTGAGGGGTTTGGATATTTTGAAGAAGTTTTCAACAAAACGGCGGCAATAGCTGGCTAGACCAAGGAAACTCCTAACTTGTTTAACGGTTTCAGGTGGAGTCCAATCGAGAACGGCCTTAACGCTCTCGGGATTGACAGCAATGCCCTTACCAGAGATTACGTGGCCTAGGTAGGTCACTTCTGGCAACCAAAATTCACACTTGGAGAACTTGGCATAAAGGCGGTGCTCTCTGAGTTTTTCTAACACAAGTCTAAGATGTTCGACATGCTCTTCCCCGTTCTTCGAGTAAATAAGAATATCATCGAGGTAAACCACGACGAACTTATCTAAGTACTCCATGAAGATCGAGTTCATCAAGCGGGAGAATGTGGCTGGAGCATTGGTTAGACCAAAGGAC
Organism: Aegilops bicornis; assembly: GCA_021605145.1. Classification (NCBI taxonomy): domain Eukaryota; kingdom Viridiplantae; phylum Streptophyta; class Magnoliopsida; order Poales; family Poaceae; genus Aegilops; species Aegilops bicornis. Next base: position 286,345,911 of record CM038669.1, read on the forward strand.
ATGACGGTGTACTCATACTGATCATAACGAGTGACAAAAGCCCTCTTAGGAATGTCCCCATTTCTGATCTTGATTTGGTGGTAGCCTAACCTCAAATCCATCTTGGAAAAGACTGAGGATCCAGCGAGCTGATCATACAGATCGTTGATCCTGGGGAGGCGGATACTTGTTCTTTATCGTGACCAAATTAGCAGGATGATAATCTACAACCATCCGGTCCGTACCATCCTTCTTCTTGACGAAGAGGGCCAGGGGCAAGCCCAAGGAGAAGAACTAGGACGGATGAAACCCTTTTGCAAGGACTCATCAAGTTGTTTCTTAAGCTCGGCTAGTTCTAAAGGTGCCATCTTGTAAGGTCTCCTAGAAATTGGAGCAGTTCCTGGGATAAGATCTATGACAAACTCTACATCCCTGTCAGGTGGAACACTTGGCAGTTCCTCTGGAAAGACATCCGGAAAGTCACGGACTACCGGGATATCTTCAAGGTCTGGAAGAGGGCTGGCATTAAGAGAATAGAGATGACGCTTTGCAACTCTAGTGGAGACAGTGACTATCTTGCTAGATGGGTGTGTAAGCTGAACAGATCTTGTGTAACAATCAATCTTGGCATGATGAGCTGTCATCCAGTCCATACCCAAGATGATGTAAATATCTGAGGACTTGAGGGCTACAAGTGATGCAAGAAATACAAGTCTATCAACAAGGATTTCATTACCATGGCTGATTACGGTGGTCTGCCATCTAGACCACGGGTTTGGATTTCAAGCGGAGTTGGCATGTCACAAAATGACATGTCGTGCAAACGAGCATAGCCTTGAAAATGAAAGAATGAGATGCTCCAAGATCGAATAGAACCGATCTTTGGTGACAATTGACAAGGAGTGTACCAAGAACGACATCCGGATCATCATGAGCGTCTTTAGCTAAGACGTGATGCACACGTCCACGTTCAGTGGGGGCTGGCTTGGCACTGATCGTCTTGCTTGATGGCTTAACACAGCCAACAGTCTTCTCGAGCTGTGGTGGAGCATAACTGGCCTGAGAGCAGTCACGTGCATAGTGTCCTGGCTCTCCGCATGTGAAGCAAGTCCCTGAAGTTGGACGTGGACCCGCACGGACAAGCGGTCTACCAGTCGGCCTGGGTGGAACATATGACTGAGCTGGGGAAGGCACCACATGGGACGGCCTCGGTGCATATCCTGAAGGAAGAGCGGAGTTTGGAACCCAAATCCGGCACTTCTGAGAACTGGAGCCGGAGGAAGATCCCAAATCACGGGTGTGCTTACGAGACTCCTTGTAAGTGAGCTGAGCTGTCTCTGCATTAATGGCCTTGTTCACAAGAGCCTGGAATGTATCACAATGATGTAGGTGGAGATCACGACGCAACTTGGGGTTGAGACCCTTCCGGAACCTAGCCTGCTTCTTGGCGTCCGTGGACACCTCTTCTGAAGCATAGCAGGCAAGGTTCTCAAACTCTCTGCTGTAAGCATCAACAACCATCTTACTCTGGGTGAAACTACAAAACTCTTCTCTCTTGCGATCGATGAGGGCTTCAGGTATGTGATGCTCATGAAAAGCCTCAGTGAAATCTCTCCTTGTAGGAATCTGACCAGCTGGAAGCATAGCCTCATAGTTCTGCCACCAGAGACTAGCAGGACCTTCCAGGTGGTATGTGGCATAGGTGACCTTGTCACTTTCAGCTACGTCATGAACGCAGCTTATGAGTGATGCTACGGAGCCGGTCATCGCATCGAGTGGCTCAATGGAATGATGAAAGGTAGGTGGGTGCAAGCGAATGAATTCATGAATGGTTCTGAGACCCTTTGAACTGATGTGCGGTGTTCTCCTCGTCACGTGCCAACAAGCGGTTAGACTCACGCTTGTTCCTCTCCATTTCTAACATGAACTCGCTAGCGAAGGTTGGTCGGGAGGATCCTCATCCCTACCATCTCCGTGGTTACAGCTACGAGCAATGAACTTCGCTTAGCTGATGACATCACGAGAAAGCGAAACCAAGGACGGAATCGGCATCAACTCTGTTGTAAAATGTAGGACAAAGAAATTAGTAACTCTCGAACTCACAGGGCAATTCTGGCAGCATAACGGCATTAAAATGCTCAGAATGAGACATCCTGCTAAAATGGGGTAGTAACATACTCAACATCTTCACTCAAGGTTCTGGGTTAATACTAAACAGACTACACCGGAAGTACTCGAAAACTGGGGTATGACTCTGATCATCCAATCCTATGGATCTACGGAGTGGTAACACGTGATCCTGATAGACAGAAGAGAAAGCCTAGTTCCTTAACCCCGTAGGAAAGGTAAGATGACTCAGATCAGAAGGCCATGAGGTAAAGGAGTAAAAAGAGCCTTACGTTCCTTCCCACAATCAATTCCTTACATAACTAAAGAATTTCTAGACTCAACTTGACCAGGTTGGCTTGGAAATCCTCTACAAAGATCAAAGCTCGATACCAAAGCTGTCGGGACCCCGATCCTAAGTCACACCGATCTAGCTTGTAACACATCATATCACTTTGCGGCCTCACGCACGGTATTCCAGGTGTCGCCTTACCATGGCACAGGGACCGTTTATGCCTTTTGGCTCATGTATATGATAGTGTCGCTAGCATCCATATGATAGAGAACCCGGGCTGACATGACTAGTCGTGAACCCAAAGTGGCACTAACCTATGGGGACAGGCATACATGAATCAACATCGAGCATGTCGGTCAGCAGCGGGTGAATCCGGGCTGTAGCACTGGGCTAACAGGACTCCGGTAAACCGGGCTGTAGCAGGCTAGGCAGGACTCCGGATGTCACCGCGTGACATTTCCCCAAAGGGACAGACACAAGAACGAAGTGAATCACATGCCGGCCAGTCAAGTGTTCCGGAGCAGTAGTCTTTGGGCTAGCAGGGACTCAGTGAACCGGTATGTAGCAGAACTACCATGGCTCGGTGGAAGCACTAGACTACATTTCCCATAAGAGAGGCTACCAAGGATAAACAACTAGGTTGTCGGATCCAACACATAGCAATACAAGTTACACGTACGCATAACATGCAAGTATGTGTTGTACAACATGGCATCACAACATAACGCAAACTCATATAGGTAAAGGCTCAGAAGAGCCACATAGCATTTAATACAAACAGGGGTCACATGACCCATCATTCAGAACAAACAAGCAACAAGCGGAAGCATTACATGTCTGAGTACAGAAATCTACAAATGAAAAAGGCTAAAGAGCCTGACTAACTACAATATCCGATCAAGATCGTAGCTGAGGTACAAGCTACTTGTCGAAGTCCACGAGAACACTAGTAAGACCGAAGTCTCATTGCAAAACATAAATAAAGCAACATGAGTATAAAGGTACTCAGCAAGACTTACATCAGATCCTATCATATATGCATTTGTATCAAGATGGTAATGTGGGGTTTAGTTGCAGCAAGCCAGCTTTGACTCTGTGGCTATCCTGTTCTACGCCTAATAGAACTTCTTGAGGTGAGACAACGTACACGAGTCCATTAATCACCACACAATACACTACTATGGATTCATCCCCGTCTCCCTACGGGAAAGCCATTCATAGCACTCACACTTGGCTTGAGCATTTTAGAGTAACCACTTCAAGTTGTCTATGTACCATGTAAGCATCCAAGAAGTCCATAAATAGCACTACCTACAAACACCAAAAACTAGTTGCAACTCCTGGACAGAGATCAAGTTGGTTAATAAGTCGAGAGGGCTTGGAGCGCCCGGAGCCCAATGTGTGGTAGTATCGAGTCATTGGACAACATACATAGAACTAGGTGCTTAGGGCCGGTTCCGGTGAGACAACCCACCATGTACTCCTACATGGCCTCTCACCGCTACCTTTACCAAATCGTGTTCACACACTTCACTCTCAACATCGTAACAAGAGCCTTTGCACTCCAATTCATTCCCAATGAATCAGACGACACCACTCTAAGCAATAGTAGGCATAGCATGGTAGGAACACAACATGGCTCAATCAACTCCTACACATGCTAGTGGGTTTCAACTATTCTTGTGGCAATGACAGGTCATGCAGAGGAATGGGTTCAACTACCGCAGCACAAAGTAGCAATTGAATCGTTGTTGTCCTAATGCAATAAATGAGAGCAGGAGCGAGAGAGTAGGATTGTATCGGAATGAACAAGGGGGTTTTCTTGCCTGGCAGATCAACAAGGAAGGCACTGCTCCTCAGACAGGTACTCTGGAACACTCTCGGGGCGGGACCTATCGAGAAGGAACGGTGTCGACAATCAATACACAAGCATATGCAGCAATATGATGCATGAACATGGCATGTAGATGTGATGCTGTTTTAGCTAATGCAACTAGCTTCCATTTGGTTGAAGTTCATTTGAACCAAGAGTTCAAATGCAACTCCAAATTAAGCTCTTATATATGCCATTTACACGTTTTCACCTATACAGCAGGTTTAGGTTGGTTTTTCATGCATGAAACTGGTACAGATGGAAAGATTGCATTTTTTTGATAATTTTTCATATATAAATTATTTCAATCTGAGTTACGGTTGAATTTCTATGATTTTTGAAGTTTGAAACATTTTACGGAATTTCTGATTTAATTTAATACCGGAAAATGAATAACTGCGTCAGCATTGCGTCATGCTTGCGTCAGCAAGTCAACAACGTTGACTGGTCAAACCTGACGTGTGGGGCCTACACGTCAGTGACACGGGTTAAACAGGGGGTTAGATTATCCTAATTAAAGGATTAGTGGCGCTGGGGCCCACGGGTCAGTGTCAGGGGGTTAAATAAGCGGTGACGTTAGCAGCTAATCACGCGCCACGTCAGTCGCGGGAGTTTCGCCGGCGACGACCTCAAGCCACGGCGGAAGTTCGCCGGAGCAAGCTGGAGGCCACGGTTTGGCACACGGAGGCCACCGGCGGGTAGCCGATGCCGCAGGCGCATCCAGCAGCCTTCGAGGAAGGCCGTGGAACGGCGGAGCTTCGCCCGGAGCGAGCTTCGCGGTGGCGGCCGAGTCGGGCGCGGCGGGATGCGGCTGCGGTGTGCGAGAAAGAACGGAGAGGGGAGGAGGAGCAGCAGCTCACAGCGATCTCGATGGAAGCAGCGGTGAGCTCGGGGACGCGCTGTGGTCGACGGGGCGGCGATGGGGATCCACGGCGGCCGGCGGTGAAGAGACGACGGTGACGACGATGGAGGCTGTCCGGGGAGGTAGAGGGGGTTGCGGCGGAGCTGGGGAGCGTGTCGGGGAGGTGCGGCAGTGGCCGAGGCCACGGTGGCTGTGGACGGCGGCGACGACGATTTTCGGCCGCGAGAGGGGGAGCGAGGGGGAGGAGGGAAGAGGACTGGGGAGAGTGAGTGAGTTCGGGGCGCGTGGCGTCGCTCGGGCGTGAGGAGAAGGGCTGGAGGCGGCCAGGCAAGCAGCTGCGTGCGGCCTTGTGGCGTCGGGCACCGCTTCCCTCGCCCTCTTGGCAAGAGGAGGAAGACGGCTATGCCCTGGTGGGCTGGGCGAGAACGAGGCGGCCAGAGGCGCCAAGTAAGAAGCCAGTAAGGTTTTCCCATTCTTTTTCTTTTCTATTTCTGACATTTGTTTTGATTTAACAAAAAATGCTAAATCATTTTATCTTCTTATGCCAATTTTTGTAGGAGCTAGTTATATAATTCCAGAGCTCCTCAGCCACTAGCATAATTATTGGACATATATTATATATATAACATATATATATCCAAAGCAAAATAATTCTTTGGATTAATCCAAATTCCCAAAATAAATACTTATGAGCATATTAAAAATATTGGTTTGATTTTTATCTCTGTCCAATATTTTCAGAGAGCAACATGAGCATTTTCTTGGACCTTTTTGGAGCAATTTTTTTATTTGGGTCATTTCTAACATGATTCTGAGGGTTTCACAAATCCTCATTTCAGAATTAAATGAAATTTAAACATGATGCACACATGACTAGCTAGTCTAGGTCATACCAGACTAGGGATGTGACATCGGAATTCGGGGGCTGCTGCCCATTTAGGGTCACGCGGCTCGGTGATGTAGAACCACCCCGATTGCCACCCCTTTATGGTCTCCACAAAGGAGCCCTCGAGCCATAGGATGTTTGCCATCTTGCCCACCGTGGCACCTCCGCACTCCGCTTGGCGGCCGCCCACTACCTTCGGCTTGACATTGAAGGTCTTCAGCCATAAGCCGAAGTGGGGTTGGATCTTGAAGGAAGGCCTCACACTGACGATGAATGCCGAGATGTTGAGGATGAAATTCGGGGCCAGATCGTGGAAATCCAGGCTGTAGTAGAACATGAGCCCCGGACAAATGGGTGAAGTGGAAAACCTAGTCCGCGGAGGAAGTGGGTGAGAAACACCACCCTCTCATGGGGCCTGGGGTGGGGATGAGCTGCCCCTTGTCGGGGAGACGATGCGCGATGTCGTTGGACAAGTATCCGACCTTTCGCAGCTTTTTGATGTGCCCCTCCGTGACGGAGGAGGCCATCCACTTGCCTCCCGCTCCAGACATGGCTGGGGAAGGTTGAGGCGGGATGTGCGGACTTGGGTGCTGGAGCTCGAGTGCATAGAAATGGATGAGCAAAGGAGGAAGAAGGCGTGTGTGAAAAAGTGGATCCTTATCCCCTTATATGGACGGACAAAGCTATGCGTCCCCGCCCGCATGGTAAAACTCGCTTATCTCCCAAGCGCCATAATCAATGGCGCGGTTGGGTTACCCACGCCCGTATTGATGAGAATCCCGGAATAAGGGGACACGATCTCTGCTTTGACAAAGACATGCCAAGGAAACCGCCTCGCTAAACGCGCTGAGGTGGGACAGTAAAAATGATTTGAATAAAGGCTTGGCCGTGGTGTGATGTCACGCCACGGAATACATCAGCAGATTGAATTTGTATAAATATTATTCTCTCTACGGTGGTATGTGGAACTTATTTTGCAGAGCCGGACACTATCCTTGTGTTCCAAATTTTCTATGAAGTATTCGGAGGAGGAAACCGCCTTGCAATGCCGAAGAAAAAATGCTGTTGGACTAAATGCGTCATTGAAGCTTGGTTAGGGGAGCTCTTGAGGGAGTCTGGATTAGGGGTGTCCCGGTGGCGGACTATAGCCTTTGGCCGGACTCTGGACTATGAAGATACAAGATTGAAGACTTTGTCCCGTGTCCGGATGGGACTTTCCTTGGTGTGGGAGGCAAGCTTGGCGATCTGGATATGTAGATCTCCTACCATTGTAACCGACTCTGTGTAACCCTAACCCTTTCCGGTGTCTATATAAACCGGAGGGTTTTAGTCCGTAGGACGAACAACAATTATACCATAGGCTAGCTTCTAGGATTTAGCCTCTTTGATCTCGTGGTAGATCCACTCTTGTACTACCCATATCATCAATATTAATCAAGCAGGAGTAGGGTTTCACCTCCATCGAGAGGGCCCGAACCTGGGTAAAAACATCTTGTCCCTTGTCTCCTGTTACCATCCGCCTAGACGCACAGTTCGGGTCCCCCTACCCGAGATCCGCCGGTTTTGACACCGACACCAGGTCCAGAGCTGAAGCCATTGATCAAGGCTTCTACCCTTGCATGGTCCATGGACCACAGCCTGCTGATGCCGATCCATCGTCTTTGCTATGATGTCGTGACGACAATCTGTTCAAGCGCAACTTTTAGTTTGCCAAGAACTCGGCTAAAGAGAACAAGAAGTCGCGGGGATTAGACTTCAAGCCAGGTCCCTCTGCTCCTCGTGCCGATGGCACACGCGAAGCTGAATCCAATCTTGTTTGGCCCTTCTACAATCTTGAAGGTCTCATCACTCACATTAAGGTTCAAGGGACAGTCGTGGATCACTCTGCAGATGACGCTGATTCTGACGAAGTGCCTGCACCACCGAAGCCTAAGAAGCTGAAGAAACCTAAGGCTTCGAAGCCTTCCACTGCACCAAGAGCTTCACGAGCGAAGCCTCTGGCCACTGCTCCTCCTGCACCAAGTGTGCAGTCTGAAGATCTCTCACGCATCTCCAAATCTGAGAAGAAGAAGAATACCATGCAAACTACTGGTCAAGCACTTACCCCTGCTGCCGTTCTAAGGAATTAGAACGACGCCATTGATCTATCTAGTGACGATGATCTTGGTGATGATGCTCTTGAGATGCTGATAAAGAGCAAGCAAGAGGCGAAAAACTTCAATGATCTTCCCCTCTTCGATGTGGACATCCTGAACAAGTTCATTGATGAGTGGTTTGACAGCCTAAACCTCAGTTTTGATGATCTGCAACTCCCCATTGGCCTCAGCGTCTCCTTCCATGGAGCCATTGCTCCTGAGCTGGCTCTAGCTCAGAGAATTTTTGAACTGAAGCACAAGATCGATTATGAAAAGGCTCAGTTCAAGAAGCACTTGGCCCAGCTCAGTGTGACAGATGTCAAGAACTTCAAGACAATGATGCATGAGCTCAAGGAGGCGTTTCACAAGAAACATGATGAAGCCAAAGGTTCTCGAGAGCGCATGAAGCACTTGGCTTCCAAATGTGTTCAAGCTTACAATGAAGCTGAGAAGCGCAAGGCACTTGGGCATCCTGGTATCGACCCCAAGATGGCTGCCAAGAAAAAGAAGCCTACTGTGGACCAAGCTGAAGGATCCAGGTGGGAAGAACCTCACATTGTTTTCCCCGCTAGTATGACAGGCATGAAGCCTAAGGTCCCCACAGTGGCTTCAGAGCTTCAGAAAACAAGGGCAGCTGAAGCCAAAGCCCGAAAGCGCAAGACCAAGAACACCACTGACGATGCTCCACCTATCAAGAAGCGTAAAACGAAGAAGAAAGATTGGGCTGCTCCCACAGAGCCCCTTGTCGTCGAGCCAATTTCTGTTGCTCATCCTACATCTGCACAACAAGAGCGTCGACTGATAGTTCATGAGCCTGCTTCCCTAGAGGCTCCTAAAGCTGAAGATATTCCAGCTGTCAACCCCATCGCAGCTGAAGACATTGGTCCCCAAGACAATGTAGACGATGATGAAGTCCTTCCTCAGATCGAGCACAATGTGGTATCATCGCCTGTTCTCACGAACAACAAACTCATCAGCATTGGTCGTCCATTGACGCCAATCGCTCAGGATGATTCATGGGCTGATCACCCTCAAGACTCATCTCTTCAAGAAGAAACACCAGCTACTCCCCCAACTCAAGGCACCACTCCATTGCTTGAATATGATGACTTTGAGGCCCAACCTACTCCATCTCCACAAGCTCGCCAATGTTCCGCAGGCTTCGCAAAGGACCAAGGCCACAAGTCACACTTTCGAGTGTTCCAGAAGGAGACGAGCACCAATCAGTATCTCGCCAAGTATTTGCTGAAGCCTCTCCAACTGTGAACAACTCCGAGTCTGAAGCCAAAGCTGCTGAACAAGAAGAGCCAAGATTGGAAGAAGAACGTGTTGCTACACCCCCGTCCAACCCTGAAGTTGTTCTCAAGGAGAACGTGTCCGACCCTCCAGCTACTCAAGTGGAGGTTAACAATACTGAGGCGGCCACAAACAACTCAACTGAAGCCAATGACGTTGTCATGGCTGAAGCTAATGTGGCGCCTGAAGTTAATGTGGTGCCAGAAGTAGTTGCACCTGAAGCCAATGCTGCACCTGAAGCAAATCTGCAGCCTGGCGTCAATGCCAATGCCACTGCTCCTGTACCACTGTCGGATGTGGGGTTGCGGCAAACCCTTAATGTTCGAACACTGGGGTGCGCGTGAAGTCTTTCCCTCCTACCGATCTACGCCCTAGCTCACTAAGATCTCGCGGAAGAACTCGACAAACTTGCAACACAGAAAGACGCGAGGTTTATACTTGTTCGGGCTACCGTTGTGGTGTAATACCCAACTCCAGTGTGGTGGTGGTGGATTGCCTCTGGGGCTGATGATGAACAGTATAAAGAGAAGAACAACCTCCTGAGGTCCAGGTGTTCTTGTGCCTGGCTAACTTGTGTTGGTGAGAGCTGGTGAATTGCTCGATCGGGTTGGATCAAGCTCAGATGATCCCTCCCCTACTATGGTGGCTAGCTCTACTTATATAGGCCCTGGTCCTCTTCCCAAATATCGAGCGGGAAGGGAGCCAACAACGGCGGGCAATTTTGAAGGGGGACAGCTAGTACAAGCTATCCTGACAAAAGCGGTCTTCGCCTGCGAAAAGCTCTGGTGGTGACGCCGTCTTGGGATCCATGATGACCTCTGCCTTGCCATCCTCCTGGTCTTGGTCTCGTTGCACCAATACAGCAACCTTTGCCTGATGCCTCGGTACTCTTCGCCTGAGCTGGCCTCCTTAGCACCAAAGAGGAAATAAGGACACTGCGCACGCTGGCGCCCGCCTGGCGCCGTTCGTCATGGCTCACATCACGAGAGCCTCGTGAGGTTTGCCCCGCCTTGATATCTTCGCTCCTCGTGAGCCTTCCTGGCTAGGCTACTCCAGAGGAGGTATTGCGTCATCCGCCTCGCGAGGCTTGGACCCTCGCGAGCGTCTTGGATGCCTTGTTGATGAAGATGGGCCGTACGGCCTGCTGGCTTAGCCACGTTGTGGGCCGCAGGTAGGCAAGTCTGGGGACCCCCATTCCCAGAACACCGACAGTAGTCCCCGGGCCCAAGGTGCGCTCGGGCTTGGCTTCGCGGTGAAGCCAAGGGTCAAGTTCGGAGCACCGCGGGCCCCGAAAGCCTGCTGCCTCAGTTGACGCATGGCGGTTGATTGGACGTGGGCGTCTTCGCTTCCCCATGCTGCCTCGCAACTGCTTGCCCTGATAAAAGGCTGGCGCAGGCAGCACTTGCCTTCGTTGCTTCTTCCTTGCCTCGCTCTAGATCCCCTTTCTCGCTCTTCGCCGCCGCTATCTCCAGATCTGCTCCATCCTTGCTCTGCATCTGCCGCCCATGGTGCCGCGCAAGGTCAAGACTTCCTCGGCACCGGCTTGGTATGGGCCGGCCCTTGAGGCGCCCACCATCATGGAGAAAAGCCTCGCCTCCGTACGCCTACTGACGGCGGGGCGAGAGCAATGAGTGGGGGAAGACGTAGCTCCGGCTCGCGTCCGACTAGTACGGGCTGCAGGCGTTGCATCTCCATCCCAACTCTGTCCTCCTCCTGTCCATCTTTGCCTACTACTGTGAGGCGTACCTGGGCGTGATGCCGTCCGTGGCGCTCCTGCGCCATTTCTTCTTCCTCCATGTCAGCGGTGAGCACGCCTCTGGATGCGCTAATTTCGTCGCATGCGGCAAGGCCAACTCGATCTCGAGCACCGGGAAGAGGGCCGACAACATCCGATCCAAATGGGTCATGATGGATGCCCAGCGTGCCGATCCGCGCCTGGCATTGCTGACGGAGGCGCACCGGCAGGGCAAGGGGTGGCCCAAGGCGGAGCTTGTCGACGAGCGGGCATCGTCAGTGTTGGGGCAGATGATGACCGACCTGAAGCAGGGCAATGCAAGGGCGGCCAAGATAACAGGGGCAATGCTCCTGAGGGAGTTCTTGATGCTGCGGGTTGCCCCACTTCAGGCGCGTGCGCCCCCTCTGGGAGCCTGAAGAAGAGGAGAACAAGACCCGCCTGAGGCCAGGGGACCTGCCCAACAATGAATTGGATGCCGTCCTGCGCCTCATAGTCGGGGACAACCAGGAGTACCCGCCTAGCGCCTTCGTTCCCCTGTTCCAACGCAGGGACCGGGAGGAATTCGTCGCCTCCAGGCCGACTTTTGAAGCGCGCGGGCTGGTGCCGCTGGCGCTTCCGGGAGCTCCTTCGACGCAGAAACTGGTGGAGGTGTCTTCTGGCGAGTCCTGCAGAGAGGGGGAAGAGGAAGTGGACTCGGAGAAGACTCTGGAAGAGGTGGGGGAGACTTCCCCTCTGAGCAAGGCCGAGATTCTCCGTGCCCTTCCTGATGACGCTGAGGCCGACGCCTACCAAGGGGAGAGGGGGCAACCCCTCATCCCGACGAAGGGTAGGTCATCGCTGGTGGTCCGTGGTGCCGCCTCCACCCCGACACCTCCTGGGGCTGGATCCGGTTCTGCCTCCGCACCGCCTGGCGCCGCCGGAGCCCGAACGCCTGCTTCTTAGGTCCTGGAGCTGTCAGGCTTCAAGCTTCCCAAGCGGAAGTATGTTGTAGTGGATCAGTAAGTGTCTTAAGCTTCGCCTTGGCCTCGTTTGCACTCATCATTTCCTGACGCTCGCCCTTGGTCGCCCAGGCCGACATCTTCGGCGAAGAAGAAGAAGGAAGACGTAGCGGCCGTGCCTGCCCCCGCAGAGCAAGGAGGCAGCAGCGCCTGAGTCTCCCCAGCCCGGTCGTCCTCGCGAGGCCAAGAGGAGCATCGCCGCGGGGGGTCAGCCCCCATGGCCCCGCTGGCTCCGGAGGTGTTGGTACTCAGCCCGACTGATGAGTTCCCTGCTGCTCCGGAACCCACGATCCCTCAGGTCCTGGTGATGATGTCGCTTCCTCCCACTGCTGCACCTCCACTCCCTGGTTCTTCTGCTCCTACTGCTCTCTTGGAGCGTGCCCTTTCGGAGATGACCCAGCTGCAGGTGGATCTCCTGAGCGCAGACTCATGCCTGGTGGCCGGGCGTATTGAGTTGGCCTCTGGCTGGCTTCACTCTGACATGGCAGTTCACGCGACACTGGGCCAGGCTACTACGGCTTCTGAGAAGGAGAAGCAAGGAGCCGCCAGTGCTGCAGTCGATCGTGAGGTGGCGCTGAAAGACGCCAAGGCCGCCCGTGACCGCTGCCAAGTGCTGGAGGGCGAGTTGCAGAGCCTGCACGACAAGCACGCCGAAGAGGTACGCTGCCGCCAAGCGAAGGAGGAGGAGATGAAGGCCCGGGAGGAAGCCGTCAAGAACCGTGATGCTGAGCTGGCGGAGCTGGGGAAGAAGCAGGCCGCCGAGCGCAACCGGTTGGAAGAGTTGGAGCGGAAGATGGGGACGAGGGAGGCCGATCTTGATGCCAAGGTGCGAGTCCTGGCCGAAGACTGCGTGGCCTTCGCCGATCTCGAGAAGAGATCTCGCAAGGCGCTGAAGATGCTCTACGAGCACGGCCTAGAGAAGCCGTTGGACGCCGACGAGGACGGCCCCGCTCAACTGCTTCCTCTCGTGGTGAAGGTTCTTGAGGAGGTCGTTGATGGCCTCGGTCCCATGGCGGAGGCAGAAGCTCGCGTCCTGTCTTCAGCCGCACTGACTCGCGTCTTCAGCCATCTGCACCTCCGTGACCCCAACGCTCGCCTTGATGAGCTGCTGGAGCCTGTGGCTGAAGATCATTGCGACGCCGCTGCCGCAGCTGTACAAGGTCAAGTGGAGGCCTTGCTGGGGAGGTTCCGTGGCTTTGTCTCCGATCCTCGGTCTAGCGACGCCGCGGGTCCTGCGGCTGGTGGTGAAGGTGAGAACATCGTTGCCCATGGGGAAGCGCCTTTCGCAGGCGATGGCGACATCCAGGGGTGACCTGGAGCTGTTTCTCCCATTTCGTTCCTGCAACATGTATCAGGCCTCGTGGAGGTGTTTAGACTTCTCATTTGGTATTGTAAGAACAATATGCTTGTAATATTTGCTTCCAGATTTTGCAATTTCCTTCCTATTTGCTTTGCGTTATGCGTCGGCAGAGCCCTGCCCCGCGCATACCTCAACCGCCATTGGGCCGACCGGAGACCAGGACGGACCAAGGAGTGAGGGGCTACGTGACCAGTTAGGCTCCTGAGTCGCGATGCTCAGGAGTCCCCCTTGACGCGCAAACAACATATAGGGAGGGTTCGTGAGGATAGATTAATGTTCTACGTCGGCAGAGCCCGACCCCGCGCATACCTCAACCGCCATTGAGCCGACCGGAGACCAGGACGGACCAAGGACTGAGGGGCTACGTGACCAGTTAGGCTCCTGAGTCACGATGCTCAGGAGTCCTCCTTGACGTGCAAACAATTTCCATACCTGCCCTCATCGAGGCCTCGGGAGGGGCGCGCGACGCCCAGGTCCGGGGGACCTGGTTGGGTGGCGTGGCTTGGGCGTGACCCGAGTGCAGCCCCCGTGTGCAGACCCCTCGTGCGGCTCTCCCGAGGGGAGGCGTTGTGGTGAGGCTGGGCGCTGAGCTCTGGGCTCCCTGAGGTTGGTACGACCGTGGGGGCGCCCTCAGTTGTTTATCACCAACGCGGAGCATAGTGCTTCCGCTTGTGCACGGGCATAGCCGCTCCTCGGCAGTGTCGACAGACCAGCGTGAGCATGGTGCTTCCACTTGGGCGTGGGATGGGGCCCCCTCCGGGAGGAGCCAGGCGTGTACAGCCCGCCGACACGTGGCTTGCACGGCAGGGCTGCAAGGTGTATCTGGGCACTCGTGAGCCAGCGCGGGACTCACGATCCCCTACCTCAAGGTAGGTTGCGCCTGGTCTTGAGTCTTGGTGATTGTATGTTCCTACAAGGCGGTTAGATGCAAGCACTCTACGTCCTCAGGTCCCGGCCCTTGAGCAAGCTCAACCACCGCTGGTAAGCCATGTCGCGATGCCGTGGTCAAGGCCAGGGGGTGAGGGCTGGAGAGCCAGTAAGACCTCCTGAGTCGCGATGCTCAGGAGGCCCCCTTTTAACGTGCAAGCGAATTGCATAGGATGAACAGACCCGTGGCGGGCGGTAATCGAGCAGGCAATAGCCATTGGCAGGTTAAGCATGGAGAGCAGATCAACTTGGACAAATGCAGGAAGATACATGCCACTGGGTCCGGCCCGAGCGGCTTGGGGATGATGCAGCCCGAGGGGCGCCCCCAGCAAGGTAAGCTAAAGACGTAAGCAAAAGGGATACTGCCACAGGGACGGACCCATGTGGCCTGGGAATAATGCAGCCCGAGGGGCGCTCCTAGCTTAAACGAGCTTGGAAGATGTCACCTGGTTCTGTAGATGAAGTAGAGTGGGTGCAGCTGAAGGCGTGCGTTAAAGAAGCGACTCCTCATGAGCCACCGGGACCCTGAGCCTCGGGAGGCTCTGGGGGCTCGGGAGGTTCCCTGAAGACCGTCTCCATCTCCTCCAGGACGGCGTGGTACCTGGCCTCCTGAGCCGCCAAGACACGCCGCAGGTCACGTTGATAGGCTGACGCCACGCTCGACAAGCCGAAGGGCATGCGAAAGTAGCTGTGTGGTGGGCCCTCGCAGCGGCCCACATGCGATGGCCAGAAGCACTCCTGAGATGCGGCCCTGTTGAGCCCTGGGACGTCGACGCAGGCACGTAGCCCAGCATCCTCGCCATGATGCGGAGTTGCGCCTCATGAGCGGCTGTCGCCGTGCATGGCCCTTGCATCTTGCAGTTCCTGAGTGGTCTTGGTGATGAACTCCTGAGTGGTGGGCACTCCTTGGCATGTGCTCTCCTGAGGGTCACGTGCCACGAAGCACGCCTCCAAGTGGTTCCCAAGCGCCTCCCTCGTGAGGTAGGCAAGGTCTGAGGCCCTCCAGAAGGGAGCCCCCGAGCCCTGCCCGAGGAGGGCGCCGGGCGCGCTTTCCTCTGCGATGGAGGGAGGCGCCCCTGGAGCGGGCGCTGATCCTGACAAGGCTCTTGCCGCAACGCCATCCTCCTGAGGTCCTGCACGGCGCGGCTGCTTCTTCTTGGGGATGGCCTCCGGAGGGCCTTCATTTCTGCTGTCGGGGTCGTCGATTGTTGTGGCTTGAAAGGCGCGCTCGAGGGAGCACACCGCATCTTTCTCTTCACACGGGACCGTGATGATTCCTCCGCTTCCTGGCATCTTCAGAATGTTGTAGCCGTGATGAGTGACTGCCATGAACTTGGCCAGGGCTGGATACCCAAGGATGGCATTATACGGCAGGCGGATGTGCGCGACGTCGAAGTCGATGAGCTCGGTGCGGTAGTTCTTGCGCTCCCCGAAGGTGACAGGCAGGCGGACCTGCCCTATCGGTGTGGTGGAACCGTCAATCACTCCTGAGAATGGCTTGGTGGGTTGGAGCTGTTCATATGGCACTTGGAGGTTGTCGAACGTGTCGACGGACAGGACGTTGAGCCCTGCGCCGCCGTCGATGAGGGTCTTGGTAACCTGCACATTGCTGATGACTGGGGAACACAACATAGGGAGGGCGCCAGCGGTGGCTGCGCACTTGAGCTGATCTGTCGAGTTGAAAGTGATGGCACATTGGGACCACTTGAGCGGGCGTGTGGCCTCGAGCTTGGGGAGCACCGCGTTCACCTCGCGAGTGAACTGTTTGAAGATGCGCTGAGAGGCTGGGGCCTGGGCGCCGCCCATGATGCAGGCGATTGCACGCGGCTCCTGGAAGCACCCAGCCCCCTCGTCCTAGTGGTGGTCGTCGTTCCTTCTTGGTGGCGGCTGAGGGAAGACCGGTGTTGCCCTGGGGGCGATCCTCACGAGGCGGGTCCCTCCAGGCGCCCTCGCGAGGTTGGTCCTGCCAGCGGTCCTCACGAGGCCGGTCACGCCACTCCTGGCGCGGGCCAAGGTCGTCCCAGCGTCTGCCTCCTCGTCCTCCTCCGCGGCCGTAGCCCCGGTCGTTGCGCTCGGGACGTCGACCATAGCGTCCTTCCCGTATGGCTCTGAGCTCTTGACAGTCGCTGGTGTTGTGGGTGTTCAGGTTGTGGAAGGCGCAGAACGGTCGGCTGTTCTTGGAAGACTCAGGCTGATCTCTGCCCCACTTGGTGTCGGGCTCTGCTGCGAGCACAGCTGCCTCCTTGCGCTTCACGTCCTTGGCCTTGGCATTCTTCTCCTCTGCGCCCACAGCTGGCAGCTCAAGGAGAGAGAGGTGACCCTCCTCAGCTCTTGCGCACTTGATCGCCGTGTTGAACAACTCATGAGAGGTGTAGAGCTCCTCGTGGATGGCGAGCTCCTCCTTCATCTTGACGTCACGGACGCTGTCAGAAAACGCGGAGATGCTGGCCTCGTCCGTGACCTTGGGGATCTTGAGGCGGGTGTTGTTGAAGCGCTGAATGTACTTCTGGAGGGTCTCTCCTGGTTGTTGCTTGATGCGTTGCAGATCACCCGCGGCCGGTGGGCGGTCACGAGTGCCTTGGAAGTTGGCGACGAAGCGGTCGCGCATCTCGTCTCAGGAGGAGATCGAGCCGTGCTGAAGGTTCAGGAGCCAGGAGTGAGCTCCATCCTTGAGAGCCATGGGAAACCAGTTCGCCATGACTTTTTCGTCGGCGTTGGCCGCCTCGATGCTCAGCTCATAGAGCTGGACGAACTCCGCAGGGTCGGTGGTGCCGTCGTAGCGAGGTGGCAGATCCGGCTTGAACTTGCCTGGCCAGGCGACGCTACACAGCTCGGGGGTGAAGGCGCGGCAGCTGGCCGTGGTTGTCAGGGCCCGCTTCAGAGGTGGAGCTTGGTCTTGATGAGGTCCGCTCTGCGCCGCTGCAGGCGGCGCGCGGTCTTGATGAGGTGGCGCGGGGAGCACAGGTGCAGATTCTCACGGCCGTGGAATTTCTTGGCAGCTTCTCTCTTCGCGCGCGGGCGCTGGGCGCGGCGGATCACGCCGCAGAGCCGCGCACCTTGGTGCCAAGGCACCGTCTTGGGGCTGAGGTGGTGGAGGCACGCCATGAGCCCCGTCGCCCGCAGCTGGTTGAGGGGGAGGCAGAGAGTGGGACATCGCCAGAGAGCCCCCTGCGGCGCGGACGAGCTCGGCGACGCGGTCGAGCCACTCCTCATAGAGGTCATCGACGCGGCGGTAGCGCAGGAACTCGTTCGCCGCGAGGAGCGCGGCCCGTGCCTCCATGGGAGCGCGGTGTGCGTGAGACGAGGAACCGACATGGGTCAGTAATGGAGTAGCGGTGCGGCCGTCCTGCCGCACCGAAGGATGCAACGAGGACGCCTGCTTCTCGTTCCCTGCCAGGCTGGTGGCAGCGTTGGCAGCGGGAGACAGAGAATGACGAGGTGGCCCGCCAACGGGAGCCGTTTGAGCGACGCGGGTGGTGAGGGCAGCCCGACACTCAGCTCGAGCATGGCGAGCGTCCGCCATGAAGACGACGAAGCGACGGAGTGACAAACTGATGGAAGGGAAGCTACGGCGCACCCCTACCTTGCGCGCCAAATGTCGAATGTGGGGTTCCGGCAAACCCTTAAGGTTCGAACACTGGGGTGCGCGCGAAGTCTTTCCTTCCTACCGATCTACGCCCTAGCTCGCTAAGATCTCACGGACGAACTCGACGAACTCGCATCACAGAAAGACACGAGGTTTATACTGGTTCGGGCCACCGTTGTGGTGTAATACCCTACTCCAGTGTGGTGTTATTGGATTGCCTCTGGGGCTGATGATGAACAGTACAAAGAGAAGAACAGCCTTCTGAGGTCGAGGTGTTCTTGTGCCTGGCTAACTTGTGTGGGTGAGAGCTGGTGAATTGCTCGATCGGGTTGGATCAAGCTCAGATGATCCCACCACTACTATGGTGGCTAGCTCTACTTATATAGGCCCCGGTCCTCTTCCCAAATATCAAGCGAGAAGGGAGCCAACAACGGTGGGCAATTTTGAAGGGGGACAGCTAGTACAAGCTATCCTGACAAAAGCGGTCTTCGCCTGCGAAAAGCTCTGGTGGTGACGCCACCTTGGGCTCCACGATGACCTCCGCCTTGCCGTCCTCCTGGTCTTGGTATCGTTGCACCAATATAGCAATCTTTGCCTGATGCCTCGGTTCCCTTCGCCTGAGCTGGCCTCCTTAGCACCAAAGAGGAAATAAGGACACTGCGCGCTGGTGCCCACCTGGTGTCGTTCATCATGGCTCACATCACCAGATCCTTGTGAGGTTTGCCCCGCCTTGATATCTCCGCTCCTCGTGAGCCTGCCTGGCTAGGCCACTCCAGAGGAGGTCTTGCATCGTCCGCCTTGCGAGGCGTGGACCCTCGCGAGGATCTTGGATGCCTTGTTGATGAAGATGGGCCGCACGGCCTGCTGGCTTAGCCATGCGTGGGCCGCAGGCAGGCATGTCTGGGGACCCCCGTTGCCAGAACGCCGACAACCGCCTCCACGGCCACACACTATCAAGCAAGCATATAAGTATGTTCAGCTGGTCACTGTCAGATGGCCCATTCTGGTTTCTCCACCTGCTCCTGGTCCGCAATTTGATTATCATGTCGAATACAGGCCTCAGGTCTAGAAGCTGAAGCCAAGGTTGCCCAGGTTTCCAGGTACTGCCACTTCACCAGGGTCATTCAATGCAAATGGCTTCATTGCGCACAACACTTTCTTTGATAGTGCCAAGAACCCCTATTCCAAGCCAAGGGTTTCATCTGATCAGTTCTGGAGCTATCAGCAGCGCAGCTACTACTCTTATGTTCTCTATGATCAAGGGCGCATCTTCCCTCATATGCGTCTTGATTGTGAAGCCATTGCTGGACTGCCATGCCTAGAAGAAGCCCTTGACTGCTTCCATGATGCTGGATTGCTGAACTTTGTGACTGATAAGGAGCATTGGAATGAAGAGCTTCTGCTACAATTTTATACTACCCTCCACATTCGCGTCTACAACAGGGATCCGAAGACTTGGGTCCTTGAGTGGATGACAGGCAATGTCCATCATGAAGCTAAAGCTCTTGATATCATTGAGCTAACTGGCCTGCCCACTCCAAGTGAACTCTTCGAGCCTGGTTGTCAGCTTCACCGCAATGCATTGGAGAGCATCTTTCAGAAGCCAGAGCCCAACATGAGCCAAATGCTAAGCATGATGAAGCCTCTGCCATGCGATGCTGAATACCCAAGAGAGTTCTTTGTTGAAGACCTAGAGTATCTGCCCCGCACTATTTATCATATCATCAGGCGAACTCTACGGCCAATCAAGGGACATTCTTCTGCAGCAAAGCTCGAAGGAGCGATGAAGACATTGGTCTTTTATATCTTCAATGGCATAAGCTTCAATGCTCAAGACTTCTTTATTAGGCAATTGGCTACATCAGGCTCTGATCTCTTTGGTCTGAAGTTCTACGCTCCATGGGTTATGCTCCTTATTAAGCCTCATTCAGTTGTCAACAATCAGCCTTCTGCTCGCAACCATCTGATCTTTTTGCCAGAGGTTGATATGCCAGTTGAAGCCATATACCCAGAGCCTGCCAAGGAGCCCATTTATCTTCACAATGCTGATCACCAAAGCTTCACCCAACCCATTGAAGGAGTCCAGGCCGTCACTCGTGTTTATCCTTTGGCTGGCAATACACGTGGCCCTCATCGTGCCAATACTGAAGCCACTGATAGCACAATTGCGCAAAGGCCTCGAAAGCGATCTCGTGTTCTCAATGACCGAGAGCTTCTCGTTGCCCTGCATCAGAAACAGGATAAGCTTAACTACTGGCTGAAGCGATAGATGCAAAGCATCTTGGTGGATGTCAATCCCATTCGCAACCTTGCCACCAAGAATGCCTTTGTCACTCATGAAACCCGTCGGAGGTCATGGAAGAGTTTGACATTGCTGAGTGCTGAAGCAGATCTTCAAGACGATGGCTTCACTGAAAGATTCAAGTTTGACTCCACTCCTCCAAGGAATGCTGTCTTGCATCGCATGTTGGAAATATGCTCTAGAGGCAATAATAAATTAGTTATTATTATTATATTTCCTTGTTCATGATAATCTATTATTATCCATGCTATAATTGTATTGATAGGAAACTCAGATACATGTGTGGGTACATAGACAACACCATGTCCCTTGTAAGCCTCTAGTTGACTAGCTCGTTGATCAATGGATGGTTACGGTTTCCTGACCATGGACATTGGATGTCGTTGATAACGGGATCACATCATTAGGAGAATGATGTGACGGACAAGACCCAATCCTAAACCTAGCACAAAGATCGTGTAGTTCGTATGCTAAAGCTTTTCTAATGTCAAGTATCATTTCCTTAGACCATGAGATTGTGCAACTCCCGGATACCGTAGGAATGCTTTGGGTGTACCAAAGCGTCACAACGTAATCGGGTGGCTATAAAGGTGCACTACGGGTATCTCCGAAAGTGTCTGCATTGGGTTGGCACGAATCGAGACTGGGATTTGTCACTCCATGTGACGGAGAGGTATCTCTGGGCCCACTCGGTAGGACATCATCATAATGTGCACAATGTGACCAAGGGGTTGATCACGGGATGATGTGTTACAGAACGAGTAAAGAGACTTACCGGTAACGAGATTGAACAAGGTATCGGCATACCGACGATCGAATCTCGGGCAAGTACAATACCGCTAGACAAAGGGAATTGAATACGGGATTGATTGAATCCTCGACATCGTGGTTCATCCGATGAGATCATCATGGAGCATGTGGGAGCCAACATGGGTATCCAGATCCCGTTGTTGGTTATTGGCCGGAGAGTTATCTCGGTCATGTCTACGTGTCTCCCGAACCCGTAGGGTCTACACACTTAAGGTTCGATGACGCTAGGGTTATAGGGAATAGATGTACGGGGTTACCGAATGTTGTTCGCGGTCCCGGATGAGACCCCGGACGTCACGAGGAGTTCCGAAATGGTCCGGAGGTAAAGATATATATATGGGAAGTCATCATACGGTCACCGGAATAATTCAGGGGGTTACCGGTATTGTATCGGGACCACCGAAGGGGTTCCCGGGGTCCACCGGGAGGGTCCACCTGCCCCGGAGGGCCCTGTGGGCTGTTTGTGGAAAGGGACCAGCCCCTTAGTGGGCTGGGCGCCTCCCCCCTTAGTGCCCATGCGCCTAGGGTTTGGGGGAACCCTAAAGGGGGGGCGCCCCCTTGCCTTGGGGGGCAAGGCAACCCCCTCTGGCCGCCGCCCCCTCCTCAGATTGGATCTGAGGGGGCCGGCCCCCCTCTCCCTTGCCCATATATATATGTGGGGGGTGGGAGGGCAGCCGCACCCAAAGTTCTAGCGCAGCCCTCCCCCTCTCCCAAGTCCTCCTCCTCTCTCGCGGTGCTTGGCGAAGCCCTGCAGGATTGCCACGCCCCTCCACCACCACCACGCCGTCGTGCTGCTGCTAGACGGAGTCTTCCCCAACCTCTCCCTCTCTCCTTGCTGCATCAAGGCATGGGAGACGTCACCGGGCTGCATGTGTGTTGAACGCGGAGGTGCCGTCCGTTCGGCACTAGGAAAATCGGTGATTTGGATCACGACGAGTACGACTCCATCAACCCCGTTCACTTGAACGCTTCCGCTTAGCGATCTACAAGGGTATGTAGATGCACTCCCCTTCCCCTCGTTGCTATATTACTCCGTAGATTGATCTTGGTGATGCGTAGAAAATTTTGAATTTCTGCTACGTTCCCCTACAGTGGCATCATGAGCTAGGTCTATGCGTAGTTTCTATGCACGAGTAGAACACAAGTTGTTGTGGGCGTTGATTTTGTTCAATATGCTTACCGTTACTAGTCCAATCTTGTTTCGACGGTATTGTGGGATGAAGCGGCCGGACCGACCTTACACGTACACTTACGTGAGACAGGTTCCACCGGTGACATGCACTTGTTGCATAAGGTGGCTAGCGGGTGCCGTCTCTCCACTTTAGTCGGATCGGATTCGATGAAAAGGGTCCTTATGAAGGGTAAATACCAATTGACATATCACGTTGTGGTTTTGCGTAGGTAAGAAACGTTCTTGCTAGAAACCCATAGCAGCCATCAGAAACATGCAAACAACAATTAGAGGACGTCTAACTTGTTTTTGCAGGGTATGCTATGTGATGTGATATGGCCAAAAGAATGTGATGAATGATATGTTATGTATGAGATTGATCATGTTCTTGTAATAGGAATCACGACTTGCATGTCGATGAGTATGACACCGGCGAGAGCCATAGGAGTTGTCTTAATTTATTGTATGACCTGCGTGTCATTGAACAACGCCATGTAATTACTTTACTTTATTGCTAAGCCGTTAGCCATAGTAGTAGAAGTAATAGTTGGCGAGACAACTTCATGGAGACACGATGATGGAGATCATGGTGTCACGCCGATGACGATGATGATCATGGAGCCCCGAAGATGGAGATCAAAAGCAGCAAAATGATATTGGCCATATGATATAACTTTTTGATTGCATGTGATGTTTATCATGTTTATGCATATTATTTGCTTAGAACGACGGTAGCTTAAATAAGATGATCCCTCGCAATAATTTCAAGGAAAGTGTTCCCCCTAACTGTGCACCGTTGCGAAGGTTCGTTGTTTCGAAGCACCACGTGATGATCGGGTGTGATAGATTCTAACGTTCGAATACAACGGGTGTAAGCCAGATTTACACACGCAATACACTTAGGTTGACTTGACGAGCCTAGCATGTACAGACATGGCCTCGGAACACGGAAGACCGAAAGTTCGAGCATGAGTTGTATAGAAGATACGATCAACATGAAGATGTTCACCGACGTTGACTAGTCCGTCTCACGTGATGATCGGACACGGCCTAGTTGACTCGGATCATGTAATCACTTAGATGACTAGAGGGATGTCTATCTGAGTGGGAGTTCATAAGATGAACTTAATTATCCTGAACATAGTCAAAAGATCTTCGCAAATTATGTCGTAAGCTCGCATTTTAGTTCTACTGTTTAGATATGTTCCTAGAGAAAAATTCAGTTGAAAGTTGATAGTAGCAATTATGCGGACTAGGTCCGTAAAGTGAGGATTGTCCTTGTTGCTTCGTAGAAGGCTTATGTCCTTAATGCACCGCTCAATGTGCTGAACCTCGAACGTCGTCTGTGGGTGTTGCGAACATCTAACATACACGTTTTGATAACTACGTGATAGTTCAGTTAAACGGTTTAGAGTTGAGGCACCAAAGATGATTTCGAAACATCGCGGAACATATGAGATGTTTCGAGGGCTGAAATTGGGATTTCAGGCTCGTGCCCACGTCAAGAGGTATAAGACCTCCGACGATTTTCTTATCCTACAAACTAAGGGAGAAAAGCTCAATCGTTGAGCTTGTGCTCAGATTGTCTGAGTACCACAATCACTTGAATCGAGTGGGAGTTAATCTTCCAGATGAGATAGTGATGTTTTTCCAAAGTCATTGCCACCAAGCTGCTAGAGCTTCGTGATGAACTATAACATATCAGGGATAGATATGATGATCCTTGAAATATTCGCAATGTTTGACACATGAAAGTAGAAATCAAGAAGGAGCATCAATTGTTGATGGTTAGTGAAACCACTAGTTTCAAGAAGGGCAAGGGCAAGAAGGGATACTTCATGAAACGGCAAATCAGCTGCTGCTCTAGTGGAGAAACCCGAGGTTGAACCCAAACCCGAGACTAAGTGCTTCTGTAATGAGAGGAACGGACACTAAAGCAGAACCACCCTAGATACTTGGTAGATAAGAAGGCGGGCAAGGTCGACGGAAGTATATTGGATATACATTATGTTAATGTGTACTTTACGGTACTCCTAGTAGCACTGTGGTATTAGATACCGGTTCGGTTGCTAAGTGTTAGTAACTCGAAATAAAAGCTACGGAATAAACAGAGACTAGCTAAAGGTGAGCTGACGATATGCGTTGGAAGTGTTTTCCAATCTTGATGTGATCAAGCATCGCACACTCCCTCTACCATCGAGATTGGTGTTAAACCTAAATAATTGTTATTTGGTTTTTGCGTTGAGCATAGACATGATTGGATTATGTCTATCGCAATGCGGTTATTCATTTAAGGAGAATAATAGTTACTCTGTTTATTTGAATAATACCTTCAATGGTCTTGCACCTAAAATGAATGGTTTATTGAATCTCGATCATAGTGATACACATGTTCATGCCAAAAGATATAAGATAGTAATGATAGTACCACCTATTTGTGGCGCCATGTAAGTCATATTGGTATAAAGCGCATGAAGAAGCTCCATGTTGATGGATCTTTGGACTCACTCGTTTTTGAAAAGTTTGAGACATGCGAACCATGTCTATTGGTGTATATGCATGAAGAAACTCCATGCAAATGGACCGTTCGGACTCACTTGATTTTTGAATCACTTGAGACATGCAAATCATACCACATGGGCAATGTCACAGCCCTAGAGCTTGCTTGTAGCTAGTGGCATTGCATCCATGCATCATGTTTAATTTTCATGAAATTTGAAATGGGGATTGCCTAAACCCTAGCATTAAAGGAATTCAAATAGGCTCAACCATAAATATTTTCAGTGATTTCAAATGGCCTTCAAAAATGTTCACCATTTTTGGAAAAATGCTGGAAACAGTAACCAGAGATGTTGCACATTTCTCCATGACATTTGGATCCTTGAATTAAATCATAAGTATTTGAGTTTGGGCATTTAAAATTATATGAAATATTTCAAATGCCCAAATATTCCCAAACTAAAATGTTTCATGTTGGAAATATTCCAACATTGGACCAGGAGCAGTTTGGTGATTTTTGGAGCTGTTCTAGTATTTTAAATAACTCCACAAAATTACAGAAAATAGAAAAACAGAAATAAGAGAGAGAGAGAATAACTTACCTGGCGCCACCAACCGGCCCAGCTTCCCCCTCGCTGGCCCAGTTGGCCCAGCCCACCACCACCTCGCCGATCGTCACCTACCTCTGCCAAGGTGGCGAGAGGAGGGACCTGGCGCACGTCCGAGCTCGCCACGCCTCCTCCCTGCTCGCCTGCCTCACCGAAGGGCCTCAAGCTCCTCCTCGGCGCCGCTTTGGACCCCGGCCCCTCTCCTCTCTCAGGCGTCCTCCCTCTCCTCTGCTCCCTCTCTCGCCCGGACCAGGCGCCCGTCGCCGCCCCTCGCTGCCCTCGCGGCCACCGTCACCCCTCTCCTCCCCGACATGCCCCAGAGCTCCACCTAGTCTCCTCCCCTCCTCACTTTGAGCTTCCCGACACGGAGGCGCCCGGCCGCGCCGCCCGCCACTTTTCCCCTTCTCGGACCCGCCGGACTTCATCGGCCAATTCACCGCCTTCGGTCGTCCCGAGGGCTGAGCCTCCCTACGACATCGCCGTGAGCACCTCGTCGTTTTCCCTCTCCTCTCTTCCTCGTTTGCATGCCGTAGCCGCACTAACCACCGGACCCGAGAGCTCATCGCCGCCGTAGTTCCTCACCGCCGTGGCCAGGGCCACCGCAGCCCCCGCCTGAGCGCGTCACCGTGCTCAGTGCACCCCCAGGAGCTCGTAGCCACCAACCGCTCCTCCTCTAGTGCACCGTAGCTCCTTATCCCTCCCGCCGAACTCCGGCCGCCGCAAAAGTTGCCCGTCGTCGATTTAGCCCACTCCGTCGCGAGTTGTTGCCTCCGTTGGATGCGCGAGACTCCTAGCCTCCGAAGCCGCAAACCGCGTCCAAAACCAAGCCACAGTAGTGCAAACCGAAGGCCTCCGCCGTCTCGGCCTCGCCGGCGACTCGACGCCGGTGGATTAGCCCCGGTTGACCAGGGATTTGACCCCCCTGGGTCACTGACGAGTGGGCCCGGCCACTAACTAAACAGGGTTAACACTAACCGATATTAGTTAGTTAAACTAACTATCGACCATGGGCCCCGTCGAGAGTTGACACAGCGACCCGATTGACTCGTGACGTCACATCGACGTCGGTCGACGCAATAACTAGTTTTCTGGATTTAATATAATTCAGGAAATTTGAAAATAACCCAAACTTCAAATATTCATAACTTTTAATCTGTAACTCCAAATTAAATAATTTATATATGAAAAATGATCAGAAAAATATGAAGAATCTGTTTATGGCACTTTCATGCATGTTTGAACAAGTTAACCTCACTGAATAGGATGAATCATGATTAGGGCAAATTATGAAATAACATTTGGAGTTGGAGTTTAACCTTGTTTGAATTCCACTTCCATTAACTTGGCTAGATATTGCATTAGGTGAATTCAGTACCTTAACATGACATGTCATCCATGTGAATGTGCATTGCATTAATTGTGTTCTCTCTTGTTTGCCGGTAATTGCCCCTCTCGATAGAGCGACGTTAAGCGATTGTTCGATGACACCGATGAAGAACTATATTATCTTGAAGTGCCGGGCAAGCAAAACCCCTTGTTCATTCCGATACAATCCCACTCTCTCGCTCCTGCTCTATTTTATTGCATTAGGACAACATCGATTCAAGCTGTTACTTGTTGCGGTAGCTGAACCCCTTGATCCTCTGCATGACCTGTCATTCCACGATAATTAGATGAAACCCACTAGCATGAGTAGGAGTTGTTTGAGCCATGTTGTGCCTACTCATTCATGCTTGTTGTCATGCCTGCATCGCTTAGAGTTGAGTCAGGTCGATTCATCGGGAATGAATTGGAATGGTTGTGTGAACATGTCCTCTTGTGTGTGAGCTAAGTGTGTGAACACGATTTGGTAAAGGTAGCGGTGAGAGGCCATGTAGGAGTACATGGTGGGTTGTCTCATTGCAGCCGTCCTCGAACTGAGTTACGTGTTTGTGATCCATGAAAGCCAGTTACTACCACGCATTGGGCCCGAAACCAATGGACCCTCTCGCTTCTTAACCACTCTTGTCCTCGGTCCGGGAGTTGCAAGTAGTTTCGGTGTTTGTAGCATCTTTGGGGAGCCGCATAGCGCTGACCATAGGGGTGGGTTGTGTTGCGGTAGGCAAATGTTGAGTGTACCGATTCACCCGTTTGGTGTCTCGGGAACCCTGCACACATCGTTCGGGGCTGTATGGGAAACCTCGGCGGACTCCTGCGGATGGAACCCGAATAGGCGATAAACCTGGACTTGGGACTTGTGTGTTTAGGTAGGTCGTGGCCGACACCCACGTTGGGCTTCCGCAGAAGGTTCCAGTACATGTCGTGTAAACGGCGGTAAGTGGTGAGAGCGTGTGTGAAGAAGTACACCCCTGCAGGGGTTTAATATGATCTATTCGAATAGCCGTGTCCACGGAGAAGGACTTCTGGGTTGCCTATATCGGTTCATAGACAAGTGAAAGTGGGTACTCTAAAATACGCAAGATAAGCGTGAGTGCTATGGATGGCGTTCGTAGGGAGGCAGGGAGGCGGATCCATAGTGGTGTATTGATATGGTGGATATGTGGACTCGTGTGCCACCTCAAAAGAGTTACTTGCGATCGTAGTTCAGGGATAGCCACCGAGTCAAAGCTGGCTTGCTGCGGTCAAACTCCACCACCCCTTTTGATAATGATGCATATGTAGTTAGTTACGATGTAAGTCTTCTTTGAGTACAATTGTACTCACGTTTGCCTATTTTATGTTTTGCGAGAGACTTACGTTCTCGCTAGTAGTTCCGCTTGGACTTGACATTTAGCTTGTTACCTCAGCTACGATCTTGTGCCTCGGCAGGATCTGGTAGATAGTCGGGCTTCTCAGCCTTTTTTCATTTATAGTTATGCGTACTAGAGACATGTTTAGCTTCCGCTTATGCTTTGACTTGTATGCTCTGAGTGTGGGGTCATGAGACCCATGTTTGTAATATCTCGCTCCTCGGAGCCTATTGAATAAATATTTGAGTCGTAGAGTTATGTTGTGATGCCATGTTGTATCTACACATATTGAGCATATTGTGTGTATGTTTGAAATGCTTGGTATGTGTGGGATCCGACAAACTAGTTGTTTATCCTTGGCAGCCTCTCCTATGGGGAAATGTAGTCTCGTGCTTACGGCGATAGTAGTCCGCTACAGCCCGGTTCACCGGAGTCCTCGCTAGCCAGCACTACTGCTTGGACACTTGACTGCCGGCATGTGTTTCACTTCCTATATGTCCGTCTTCGGGAAATGTCACGCGGTGTTATTCGAGTCTGCCTAGCCTGCTACAGCCCGGGATACCGGAGTCCTGTTAGCCGTGCTACAGCCCGAATTTATCGTTGATGACCGACATGCTCGATGTGATTCATGTATGCCTGTCCCCATGGGTTAAGCGCCGCTTTGGGTTCACGACTAGCCATGTCGGCCGGGTTCTTTGTCATATGGATGCTAGCGACACTATCATATCGTGAGCCAAAAGGCGCAAACGGTCCCGGGCCATGGTAAGGCGACACCCGTGGGAATACCGTGCGTGAGGCCGCAAAGTGATATGATGTGTTACATGCTAGATCGGTGTGACTTAGGATCGGGGTCCTGACAGGCAAGATGACTGAAAGCCTCGTTTTCAGTAAAATGGAACAAGAAAGCAACTTGTTGGAAGTAATACAATTTGATGTGTGCAGTCCAATGAGTGTTGAGGCACGAAGTGGATATCGTTATGTTCTTACTTCACAGATGATTTGAGTAGATACTGAGTATATTTACTCGATGAAACACAAGTCTGAATTATTGAAAGGTTCAAGTAATTTCAGAGTGAAGTTGAAGATCGTCGTGACAAGAGGATAAGATGACTATGATATGATCATAGAGATGAGTATCTGAGTTACGAGCTTTGGCACGCAATTAAGACATTGTGGAAATTGATTCACAATTAATACCGCTTGTAACACCATAGTGTGATGGTGTGTCCGAACATCATAGTTGCACCCTATTGGATATGGTGCGTACCATGATGTCTCTTGTCGAATTACCATTATCGTTCATGGGTTAGGCATTAGAGACAACCACACTCACTTTAATAGGGCACCATAGAATTCCGTTGAGACGACACCGTTTGAACTATGGTTTGGAGAAACCTAAGTTGTCGTTTCTTAAAAGTTCGGGACTGTGACGCTTATGTGAAAAAAAGGTTTTAGGTTGATATGCGCGAACCCAAAGCGGATAAAATGCATCTTCACAGGACACCCAAAACAGTTGGGTATACTTCCTAATTCAGATCCGAAAGCAATAGGGATTGTTTCTTGAATCGGGTCCTTTCTCGAGGAAAAGTTTGTCTCGAAAAGTTGAGTGGGAGGATGGTGGAGACTTGATGAGGTTATTGAACCGTCACTTCAACTAGTGTGTAGCAAGGCACATGAAGTTGTACCTGTGGCGCCTACACCAATTGAAGTAGAAGCTTATGATAGTGATCATGAAGTTTCGGGTCAAGTCACTGCCATACCTCGTAGGGTGACAAGGATGCGTACTACTTCAGAGTGGTACGGTAATCCTGTCTTGAAGGTCATGTTGCTAGACAACAATGAACCTACGAGCTATGGGGAAGCGATGGTGGGCCCATATTCTGACAAATGGTTAGAAGCCATGAAATCCGAGATAGGATCCGTGTATCAGAACAAAGCATGGACTTTGGTGGACTTGCTCGATGATCGGCAAGCCATTGAGATAAATGGATCTTTAAGAGGAAGACGGACATGGACGGTAATGTCACCGTCTATGAAGCTCGACTTGTGGCGAAGAGTTCTTCACAAGTTCAAGGAGTTGACTACGATGAGATTTTCTCATCCGTAGCGAAGCTTAAGTCCGTCGGAATCATGTTAGCATTAGCTGCATTTATGAAATCTGGCAGATGGATGTCAAAACGAGTTTCCTTACCAGTTTTCGTAAGGAAAGGTTGTATGTGATACAATCAGAAAGGTTTTGTCAATCCTAAGGATGCTAAAAGGTATGCTAGCTCCAGCGATCCTTCCTTGGACTAGAGCAAGCATCTCGGAGTCAGAATATACGCTTTGATGGAATGATCAAAGATTTTGGGTTTGTACAAAGTTTATGAGAAACTTGTATTTCCAAAGAAGTGAGTGGGAGCACTATAGAATTTCTGATGAGTATATATTGTTGACTATTGTTGATTAGAAATGACGTAGAATTTCTGGAAAGCATATAGGGTTATTTAAAAAGTGTTTTTCAAGGGAAAACCTGGATTAAGCTACTTCAACATTGAGCATCAAGATCTATAAGGATAGATCAAAACGCTTAATGGTACTTTCAAATGAGCACATACCTTCACATGATCTTAAAGGTGTTCAAGATGGATCAGTCGAAGAAGGAGTTCTTGATTGAGTTGTAAGGTATGAAGTTAAGACTTAAAGCTCGACCACGGAAGAATAGAGAGAAAGGACGAAGGTCGTCCCCTATGCTTAGACGTAGGCTCCATAGTATGCTATGCTGTGTACCGCACCTGATGTGTGCCTTGCCACATGTCTGGCAAGAAGGTACAAAGGTGATCAAGGAGAGGATCACCAGATAGCGGTCAAAATTATCCTTAGAGGAATAAGGATATGTTTCTCGATTATGGAGGTGATAAAGAGTTCGGCGTAAAGGGTTACGTTGATGCAAGCTTTAACACCTATCCGAATGACTCTGAGTAGCAAACCGGATACGTACAGTGGAGCAACCATTTGGAAAAGCTCCAAGTGGAGCGTGGAAGCAGCATTTACAATATGACCTAGAGATCAGCGAAGTACATACAGATCTGAATGTTGCAGACCCGTTGACTAGTTTAGTGAACATGATGATGTGAACTAGTTTAGTGACACTAGTAAACTCTTTGGATGTTGGTCACATGGCGATGTGACCTGTGAGTGTTAATCACATGGCGATGTGAACTAGATTATTGACTCTAGTGCAAGTGGGAGACTGTTGGAAATATGCTCTAGAGGCAATAATAAATTAGTTATTATTATTATATTTCCTTGTTCATGATAATCGTTTATTATCCATGCTATAATTGTATTGATAGGAAACTTCGGATACATGCGTGGGTACATAGACAACACCATGTCCCTAGTAAGCCTCTAGTTGACTAGCTCGTTGCTCAATAGATGGTTACGGTTTCCTGACCATGGACATTGGATGTCGTTGATAACGGGATCACATCATTAGGAGAATGATGTGATGGCAAAGACCCAATCCTAAACCTAGCACAAAGATCGTGTAGTTCGTATGCTAAAGCTTTTCTAATGTCAAGTATCATTTCCTTAGACCATGAGATTGTGCAACTCCCGGATACCGCAGGAATGCTTTGGGTGTACCAAAGCGTCCTGGCAACGTAATCGGGTGGCTATAAAGGTGCACTACGGGTATCTCCGAAAGTGTCTATTGGGTTGGCACGAATCGAGACTGGGATTTGTCACTCCGTGTGATGGAGAGGTATCTCTGGGCCAACTCGGTAGGACATCATCATAATGTGCACAATGTGACGAAGGGGTTGATCACAGGATGATGTGTTACGGAACGAGTATAGAGACTTGCCGGTAACGAGATTGAACAAGGTATCGGCATACCGCTAGACAAAGGGAATTGAATACGGGGTTGATTGAATCCTCGACATCGTGGTTCATCCGATGAGATCATCATGGAACATGTGGGAGCCAACATGGGTATCCAGATACCGCTGTTGGTTATTGGCCGGAGAGTTGTCTCGGTCATGTCTACGTGTCTCCCGAACCCGTAAGGTCTACACACTTAAGGTTTGATGACGCTAGGGTTATAGGGAATAGATGTACATGGTTACCGAATGTTGTTCGGAGTCCCGGATGAGATCCCGGACGTCACGAGGAGTTTCGGAATGGTCCGGAGGTAAAGATTTATATATGGGAAGTCATCATACGGTCACCGGAATAATTCGGGGGGTTACCGGTATTGTATCAGGACCACCGAAGGGGTTTTGGGGGTCCACCTGCCCCGGAGGGCCTTGTGGGCTGTTTGTGGAAAGCGACCAACCCCTTAGTGGGCTGGGCGCCTCCCCCCTTAGGGCCCATGTGCGTAGGGTTTGGGGGAACCCTAAAGGGGGGGCGCCCCCTTGCCTTGGGGGGCAAGGCAACCCCCTCTGGCCGCCGCCCCTTCCTCAGATTGGATCTGAGGGGGCCGGCCCCCTCTCCCTTGCCCCTATATATATGTGGGGGGTGGGAGGGCAGCCGCACCCAAAGTTCTGGCGCAGCCCTCCCCCTCTCCCAAGTCCTCCTCCTCTCCTGCGGTGCTTGGCGAAGCCCTGCAGGATTGCCACGCCCCTCCACCACCACCACGCCGTCGTGCTGCTGCTGGACGGAGTCATCCCCAACCTCTCCCTCTCTCCTTGCTGGATCAAGGCATGGGAGACGTCACCGGGCTGCATGTGTGTTGAACGCGGAGGTGCCGTCCGTTCGGCACTAGGATCATCGGTGATTTGGATCACCACGAGTACGACTCCATCAACCCCGTTCACTTGAACGCTTCCGCTTAGCGATCTACAAGGGTATGTAGATGCACTCCCCTTCCCCTCGTTGCTAGATTACTCCGTAGATTGATCTTGGTGATGCGTATAAAATTTTGAATTTCTGCTACGTTCCCCTACATCGCACTCCCTCTCTTGAAGACTCTGACTATTCCTCCTCAGCTGCCACAGTCAATGCCAGAGTCATGGATGATCAAGATGAAGCTACTTCACCACAAACAACTTCAGCGCATGTCGACACTACACCAAGTTCTTCTGCACCACCAAACGCCAATGGCGACCCTGTAGCTTCACCTACTCCTTCTGGGAATGAGTAGACGCTCTATGTTTTCAAACCTTTTTGGTCATTACTGACAAAAGGGGGAGAAGCATATGAGTTGATAGTCTTCAAGCGGGTCCATATGGACGGTTGCATTATATTTTGCCTAGTGTTTACAACTCTCGCTTTTGATACATTTGGTTCTTTGAGTTGTAACACTTAAACTTAATGGTCGTATGCTTGTTTGCTATTCTGTGATGCGCTGATAAATTCCGCATGTGCGATGATAAATCCCGCACGAAGTCATATTGCTGACGTCCATTTTTCATTTTGCATGCCATTATCTTTGTTATATCATATCATGCATGATGAATTATCTTCATAAGTTGAAAAGGATCTCCACAAGTACAACCTGCCATGTGCATTTGCATTCCAAAAGCAAATTACTTATATATACATCTTCAAGGGGAGCCTGTTGCTACTTATGAAGACAATACCTTAATCCTTTACAATTTCACATACTTTTATCCCCGTTGAGAACTTCAACAGTTTGTCATCAATCACCAAAAAGGGGGAGATTGTAAGTGCATCCAGTGCCACCCCTAGTTGGTTTTGGAGTATTGACGACAAACCTGGTTGAGGAACTAATGTGTTTGTGAGAATTGCAGGATAACACAGGTATTAGTCCCTCATTGATTCGGTTTACCTACCGGAGATGACCCCTAAAAATGTATGAAGACATTGAAGACAATGGTGGTATGTGAAGTTATTCACATTGAAGACTATGACAAGAGAAGACATCGTGTGAAGACTATGGAGCGCGAAGACTTAGTTGTTTCGTTGTTTCCTTTTCTTCTTTGTTGAGTCATAGGAACCACAGTACTGTTAAGTGGGGTCCCAATGAACAAAGTCAGAGTGATTGAAGTGATGCTCAACCAAATCCTATGTCTTCGAGCGAAGACAATGAGAGCAAACCTTATCCAGAGTTGGATTAGTCAACTTTACTTGTAGCCCAAGTCAAGTTGTCGCGTGTGTTTGAAATCTGACCGTTGGAACACGTGTCAGTTCCTTAGTGACCCAGGGTCATTTCAGACAAATCAGGTCGGGTTGCCTAGTGGCTATAAATAGCCCAACCCTACACCATAAATTGGTGGTTGCTCAGAGTTAGTACA
The DNA here is from genome assembly GCA_021605145.1 of Aegilops bicornis. Lineage (NCBI taxonomy): Eukaryota > Viridiplantae > Streptophyta > Magnoliopsida > Poales > Poaceae > Aegilops > Aegilops bicornis. Next base: position 286,380,307 of record CM038669.1, read on the forward strand.
CGACTTTTGTCGTTTGAGAGCAACCCACCTCTGAAGCTTTTGAGAGAGAGAGAGAAATCCTTGCGAGGACAAAGCCCAAACACCCAGAGCTAAATAGTGTTAGGCATCACTGAAGTCTTTACATCGCGTGACCTGAAGACTTGTTACACTTGAGGACTGTGAATCCTCCAGTCGGTTAGGCGTCGCGTTCTGAGCATCCAAGAGTCATTGTGGATCGCTGGTGAACGAAGTCTATGAAGGTTTGGAAGTCTACCTTGAAGACTTACCAGCGTGATTGGGTGAGGACTGGGTGTCCTTAGCTCAAGGGGAATAAGGTGAAGACACGGTCTCTTGAGTTAAATCTCAGCCTCCCTAACCAAGCGTATAGTTGTCACAGCAACTAGAACTGGTCCAATAAATCCTTTGTCCTCACCAAGTGACTGGTTCTATCCTCTCCCTCTCTTTTCTTACAGTTTGTCTTCATGAAGTCATTGCCTGTTTGCACTAGCTGTTTGACTTCAATGTGTGACTACTATTGTTTTTTGGCTTCATACTATCTTCCATCCTGATCTTTTCTACCTGGCTGCTATTACTATTCGTGCTTTCACTTCATTGAATACTTGACTATGGCTTGCTTAGTGTAGTCTACCTTCCGCTGCATGTTTATAGGTTCATTTCTATTGTTTGTCTTCGAAACTCCCATGTTTTGAAGACTTCCATAAAAATCGCCTATTCACCCCCCTCTAGTTGATAACCAGCACTTTCACCTTTTCACTGAGACGAGAAATGAATCAGCTCAATGCAGCCAAACAACCAGTAAGCTTCTGAACATCATGCACACACACGGGGCATTTCATTCAGAGAATTGCTCCAACCTTTTCTGGGTTTGCGTCGATCCCTCCTTCTAAAATGAGGAAACCGAGTAACTTTCCGCCTGCGACTCCAAATGTGCATTTTGATGGATTAAGCTTGATATCATATCTTCTTAAGTTGGCAAAAGTTTCAGCAAGATCAGTCAATAGGTCGGAACCTTTTTGTGACTTGACCACGATATCATCCATGTACGCTTCCATGTTTCGACTGATTTGAGTGAGGAGGCACTTCTGAATCATGCGCATGAACGTGGCGCTAGCATTCTTAAGACCAAAGGGCGTGGTAACATAGCAAAAACACCCGAATGGGGTGAAGAAGGCTGTTTTTATTTCGTCGGGTCCATACAGTCGGATCTGATGGTACCCAGAATACGCATCCAAAAAGGACAAACGCTCACATCCCGCAGTTGAGTTGACAATCTGGTCGATGCGGGGAAGAGGGAAGTGATCTTCCGGGCCCGATTGATACACATACAAAGTGAATCATCTTTCTTGGGGACCATGACAACATTGGCGAGCCACTCAGAGTGGTATATCTCGCGGATGAACTCTGCTGCCAGAAACCGAGCCACCTCGTCACCAATTGCCTTCCTCTTCTCTACAGCGGACCGACGTAGATGTTCCTTGACAGGTTTTTCTTTTGGGTCGACACGCAAACGGTGCTCAGCCAGTCCCCTGGGTACACCCGGCATGTCAGATGGTTTCCATGCAAATATGTCCCAGTTCTCATGGAGGAACTGGATGAGTGCGTCTTCCTATTTGCTGTTGAGTGTTGTTGAGATGTGGGTCGGAGCAACATTGGGATCAGTCGGGTGAATATAAAAAGGCTTTGTTTCACCAGATGACTGAAATGCAGACTCTAAAGCAGGCTTCTTAGCTCGCAACAAATCATTCGGATCTGCATTCTTGTTGTATTCTTCCATCTCAACTGCTTCCATCTGTTCATCGGCAACCTTTGAACCCTTCCAGAGGCACTCTTCTGCTCTTTGCCGATTCCCTGTGACCGTGATCACGTCACTGGGACCCGACATCTTCAACTTGAGGTATACGTAACATGGTCGAGCCATGAAATGAGGGTATGCGAGCCTGCCCAGAATAGCAATGGTAGGCACTATGAAAATCCACCACCTCAAACGTCAACTTTTCCTTGCGGTAATTCTTTGAATCACCGAAAACCACATCAAGAGTGATCTGACCGAGTGAATCTGCTTTCTTTCCTGGGATGACTCCGTGGAATCCCATGTTGCTCTCACTGAGCTTGGACATCGCGATGCCCATCCATCAGAGGGTCTCAGCATACAGAATGTTCAAGCCACTGCCACCATCCAGCAGAACCTTGGTCAGTCGGGTGCCCCCAACGACTGGGTCGATCACCAACGCTTGCTGTCTGGGGGTAGCAACGTGTGCTGGGTGATCGGACTGTTCAAATGTGACGGGTTTTTTGACCACTTCAAATACGTCGTAGTTGCCGGAGCTACCATGTTCACTTCTCTGTTGATAACATTCAGTCGGCTTTTGCTCTCTATGTCAGCAAAAATCACCAAAGTAGCATTGACATTGGGGTAACCATCATCATCCTCTTTATCCTCCGCCTTATCAGATTCCTTCTCCTTTTCACTGGGCTGACCCTCTCGGAAACTCTGAATCAGGAGTCGACACTGTCGAGTGGTATGCTTTTGCAGAATCAAGTTACCCTCTTCATCTTTTTTGGTGTGTATGTGACACGGCAAATCAAGAACATCATTTCCCGCTTGATATTTCACCTTTTTGGGGATCCATGGCCCATTAGGCTTTCCCTTGAACTTCCCTTGATTCAGAACTGCGGCCTCAGCAGGACCTGCACGTTCAGCCTTGCGCTTCTGCTTCCGATTGGAATTTTCTCCTCTGGTGTCTTGGGCGATTGGTTTATTCTTGCCACTGTGGAGTCGGTCTTCCTCTTCGCCGTTAGCGTACCGAGTGGCTATCTCCATCATTCGGGCTAGGGACATGTCTCTTGACCAACCAAATTTCAGGTTGAGCTCTCTGTATCGAACGCCCTCTTTGAAGGCGCAAACTGCATGGTGCTCTGACACATTTTGTACGGTATGATGAAGAGTAGTCCATCTATGGATGAAGTCTCCCAAAGTCTCATTCTGGTGCTCAGTCCAGCAGGTCGCTTACAGGTGCCCTCGAATGCTCTGATAAACACTCGGGCCAACTCTTAACAACTGAAAATACTTCCAGGAGCCAACTGATTCAACCAAGCTCTTGCTAAACCTTCCGGCATCAGGGGGAGGTGCTTCATGGCTACATCATCGTTGCCTCCACCAATCTGCACTGCCACTCAGTAATCTTCTAGCCAAGTGTTGGGCTTTGACTCACCGGTGAACTTACTCATGCCCGTCGCCAACCTGAAGTTGGGAGGGATCTCAGCAGCTCGGATGGCTCTGCTAAAACATTCAAGTCCAGAAACATGTACTCTGCTTCCAGTCGGACAGTTTCTGTCTTGTCCTTCTTTGTGTGCCTGGCCCCGGTCGACCAAACCTTGTATGAGATGTGATCTTGCATCAAAGCCAGGCTCTCTTGGGTCGACTGGAGCTCTCTGCTCATCACCATACGGGCGCATGTCACCATACCGTCGGGGCGCGTATGATCCGCCCCTCGGAGGGGGCGTAGGCACTCGACGGTGGTCATCACAGGCATATCGATGATCATACTATCCGTGGCCCCGATCCAGGTACTGATCCTGGCGGTGCCCACAATCGTCACGCCGCGGAGGTGATCTTGGACTGTGAGCCGACTGAACTGTGTCTGCAACCACAAATCTTCTATGGATCCTATTGCGCAAATGAGAAACAGCTGAATTTTGTTCACCCGCTGCTCGGAGCAGCGCTTGGATCTGCAACAAACCTCTACCAGCTTATTAACGAGATGGCTGAATTGATTCTGCTATACGTGCTGCAGCTGCAAGATTCTGGACTGGAGTACGGTATACCTGAGGTTCAGGCAGAAACAATTGTCGACACCATCGACTAGATTCGGGGATCTTCCGGCGGGCACGTTCATCGAGTGAATGTTGAAGATTCTCCAGATGCGTGCGCTCAGCCAAGGTGGCCAGGCGCGCGGCCTCCAAGTCCCGAGCCTCGGAGGTCTCCCCCATGATGGGGGTCTAGAGTGCCTCCACGTTGCGATGATGCAACTCTTGTCTCTGCTCTGAAGTGAGGGCTTGGGGTTCATACTCATCATGAAGGTATGACGGGCCATCACCGTGGCCGCCGCAATCGTTGCAATGGAAACCAGGAGGGTTGCATCGGGAGTCGACCATGAGGACTTCCGCCGCGGGATCGCTGCTTCCGCACTCGGATAGAGTGTCTGCGGAACTAGTCGACAGGTTGAATGGTTCGTAGAGATATTCGTCAGCCTCGATTGCCATGACTTGAGGGGTGGCCGACTGTCGAGCCACCGCATGCCTCAGCCACTGCTGAAGCCGCGACCGACCGGATCGCTTGTGGCGGTGCACAGCGGGGAGAGTGGATGACGCGGGAGCCGACCGATACTGGGTCGACAGCTGCCGCAGGAGGACGCCGCACGCACTCACGGGCACTGCCCCACGGATGGGAAGGGCCTCAATATCGAGGGGGGCTTCTTGGAGCCAGGCGGACTCGTCGGCGATGAAAATGAGCGTGCTGAGACGGATCTCGCGGCCCAAAGCCAAACCATCACCGGAAACCATGTTGATGAAGATCGGAAAAACTGCAACCTCACCGGAAGTCGCTAAGACACCTGCCCCATGGTGGGCGCCAACTGTCGTGGGAGCAAGTCTGACATTAAGTATAGGGGGTACGTAGGAGGAGGCAAGTCCCTAGCTATGGCGAGGTTGTGCACGCAAGGTTTATGATTTCAGGCCCTTCTCGGAGGAAGTAACAGCCCTACGTCTCGGTGCCCAGAGGCTTTGTCGACTGGATTATGTGTGAGAGTTGCAGGGGGTGCGAACCCTTGTGCCAGAGGAGGGGGGTGACCTATATAGAGTGCGCCAGACCCCTCCAGCCCTCAGTTACACAGGGTTCAATGTACATTAAGGTAGGGGCGTTACTGGTAACGCTAGCTATAAAGGGCTATAATTGATCTTTAAGTTTACGAAATGAACGCCTGACCGTTGTCATCCTGGCGTGGCTTTAGACCTTCTGTACTTCGAGTGATTCTTTGTATGGTCGAGTGACTCTATCTTGGTCGAGTGGAATTGGGGTATCCGAGTGGGATAGCTGGTCGAGTGGATCGCACTCCAAGGTGATTTTAGTCGGTTTCTTTTGTTGTATTTTGAATGTCCTTGACTCTAGGCCAGTGTCCTTGGGTAGTGTGTCTAGGTCAGGCCTATGGCCCTACCCTAGATACATGTCATCGTCAATACTTATGTAAAGGCGAGGGATCGCATTCAGTCCAGAGCCTCGTTTAGGAGCGAAGGTTGGACGGGTGACGCCACCTGACTATGCTCAATGGATGCCGACCTCGAGAGTTTGTAGTTAGCGTCCAGAGGTGAGTCCGGCTTCCCGATGACAGGGAGAGTGCTGTTTGATTCCAGGCCTACCGATAATATGGTCACCTCTGGGTCTCCGGCAGGGAGCTTCGTAGTGGGAGAGGGTCCGGCGGGGTTCATACTCCCGTCTTCGAACAGGGTGGTCTGCTCTGGATCTAAGGCCAGGGCAGGAACGATAGTTGATCCTTGAACGGAGCTTGATGGTGGATCTGATGGGTTTCCTTCTTGTAGACGAGGAACAGCGATCGAGGCTGAGAACCCTTCGAAGATCAAGTCTCCTCGGATATCAGCAATATAATTTAGGCTTCCAAACCTGATCTAATGAACAGGGGCGTAGTTGTCGATCTGTTCAAGGTCACGTAAGCTACGCATTAAATGCGTCTTGTCCTGTAATACGAGCGATAAGCTCAGGGCATTGTACGCCTTTCCACCTCCTGTGTGCCACTGTGGCAGCCCCTTCCGACTATAAAAGGAGGCCCATGGCATACTGGAGAAGGATTCGGCTCTTTCGGACCACGCACTGAACACAACTAGTTCGAGAGCTCAAGAACTCTCTGAAATACACACACCAAAGCAGGACTAGGGTTTTACGCATCCTCGCGGCCGAAACCTGGGTAAACGATCCTTGTGCTGCCTACTAGCCCTGCTCTTCTCGCAACCCCGCGCCCCGACAACCGTAGTAGGGATTCTTGTGATCCCATAGGTGTTGTTCCACACCGACAGTATGCTTGAAGTATTATTGTTTTCATGTTAATATTAAACTTTTGTCTTGAATCTTATGGATCTAAATATTCTTGCCACAATAAAGAAGATTACATTGATAAATATGCTAGGTAGCATTCCACATCAAAATTTTAGTTTTTATCATTTACCTACTCGAGGACGAGAAGGAATTAAGCTTGGGCATGCTTGATACGTCTCCAACGTATCTATAATTTTTTTTATTGTTCGATGCTATTATATTATCCTTCTAGGATGTTTTATATGCATTTATGCTATTTTATATGATTTTTGGGACTAACCTATTAACCTATAGCCCAGTGCCAGTTTCTGTTTTTTCCTGGTTTTTGAGTTCTACAGAAAAGGAATACCAAACGGAGTCCAATTGACGTGCCAATTTTTGATGATTTTTTATGGACCAAAAGAAGCCCCCGGAGTAAAAGAGTTGGCTAGAAGAGTCTCAGGCTGCCCACGAGGTTGGGGGGCGCGCCCAGGGGGGTTGGGCGCGCCCCCTATCTCGTGGACAGCTCGGAGACCCCCCTGACATGAGACCTACGCCAAAAATTCCTATAAATACAGAAACCTCCAGAACATAACCTAGATCGGGAGTTCCGCCGCCGCAAGCCTCTATAGCCACCAAAAACCAATCGGGGCCCTATTTCGGCACCCAGCCAGTGGGGGATCCCTCACCGGTGGCCATCTTCATCATTCCGGCGCTCTCCATGCGAGGAGGGAGTAGTTCACCCTCGGGGTTGAGGGTATGTACCGGTAGCTATCTGTTTGATCTCTCTCTCTCTCTCTCTCTCTCTCTCTCTCTCTCGTGTTCTTGATTTGGCACGATCTTGATGTACCGCGAGCTTTGCTATTAGAGTTGGATCTTATGATGTTTCTCCCCCTCTACTCTCTTGTAATGGATTGAGTTTTCCCTTTGAAGTTATCTTATCGGATTGAGTCTTTAAGGATTTGATAACACTTGATGTATGTCTTCCATGTGCTTATCTGTGGTGACAATGGGATATTCACGTGATCCACTTGATGAATGTTTTGGTGATCAACTTGCGAGTTCCGTGACCTCGTGAACTTATGCATAGGGGTTGGCACACGTTTTCGTCTTGACTCTCCGGTGGAAACTTTGGGGCACTCTTTGAAGTTCTTTGTCTTGGTTGAATATATGAATCTGAGATTGTGTGATGCATATCATATAATCATACCCGTGGATACTTGAGGTGACATTGGAGTATCTAGGTGACATTAGGGTTTTGGTGATTTGTATCTTAAGGTGTTATTCTAGTACGAAGTCTATGATAGATCGAACGGAAAGAATAGCTTCGTGTTATTTTAGTATGGACTCTAGAATAGATCGATCAAAAATGGTAACTTTGAGGTGGTTTTGTACCCTAAAATAATCTGTTTGTTTGTTATCCGCTATTAGTGACTTTGGAGTGACTCCTTGTTGCATGTCGAGGGATAGTTATATGACCCAATTATGTTATTATTGTTGAGAGAACTTGCACTAGTGAAAGTATGAACCCTAGGCCTTGTTTCAATGCATTGCAATACCGTTTGTGCCTCACTTTTATCATTAGGTACCTTGCTGTTTTTATATTTTCAGATTACAAAAACCTATATCTACCATCCATATTGCACTTGTATCACCATCTCTTCGCCGAACTAGTGCACCTATACAATTTACCATTGTATTGGGTGTGTTGGGGACACAAGAGACTCTTTTTATTTGGGTGCAGGGTTGCTTGAGAGAGACCATCTTCATCCTACGCCTCCCCCAGATTGATAAACCTTAGGTCATCCACTTGAGGGAAATTTGCTACTGTCCTACAAACCTCTGCACTTGGAGGCCCAACAACGTCTACAAGAAGAAGGTTGTGTAGTAGACATCATGCCCTCCTCGGCCCACCTCCGGTGCCCATCTTCTGGTATATAGGTCATTTTGACCTAGAAAAAAAATAAGGAGAGGACTTTCGGGACGGAGTGCCACCGTCTCGAGGCGGAACTTGGGCAGGAGCACTTTTGCCCTTCGGCGAAGCGATTCCGCCGGGGGAACTTCCCTCCCTAAACCTGGGCAAACATCGGGCCGGGCCGGGTTTCAGGCCGGGCTTGTAAAAGCCCGACCTTCATTTCTCAAGCCCAAGCCCGGCCCGAAGCCCGAAATACTCCCTGATTTGAAGCCCGAGCCCGGCCCGAACTCAAGCCCGGCCCGAAAGCCCGGCCCGAACGCTGTTTTTGAAATGCGATATGCGTGCAAGCCCGGCCTGAAGCCCGAAAGCCCGGCCCGAAAAGTAGAAAAAGAGACCCCGAGCCTGGCCCGAACTACCTTTCGGGCTGCAAAACAAAGCCCGAGCCTGGCTCGAGTGTCAAGCCCGGCCCGGGTTTTTCATGCCGGGCTCGGGCCGGGTCGTCGGGCCGGGCTGCCCATGCCCAGGTTTATCCCTCCCGGAGGGGGAATCATCGTACTCATCATCACCAACAACTCTCCCATCTTGGGGAGGGCAATCTCCATCAACATCTTCAACAGTACCATCTCATCTCAAACCCTAGTTCATCTCTTGTGTTCAATCTTGTTACCGGAACTATAGATTGGTGCTTGTGGGTGACTAGTAGTGTTGATTACATCTTGTAGTTGATTATTATATGGTTTATTTGGTGGAAGATTATATGTTCAGATACATTATTATGCTATTTAATACTCCTATGATCATGAGCATGTTTATCATTTGTGAATAGTTACCTTTGTTCTTGGGGTCACGGGAGAAATCATGTTGCAAGTAATCATGTGAATTTGATATGTGTTCGATATTTTGATAGTATGTATGTTGTTATTCCCTTAGTGGTGTCATGTGAACGTCGACTACATGACACTTCACCATATTTGGGCCTAAGGGAATGCATTGTGGAGTAGAAATTAGATGATGGGTTGCGAGAGTGACAGAACCTTAAACCCCAGTTTATGCGCTATTCCGTAAGGGATCGATTGGATCCAAAAGTTTAATGCTATGGTTAGAATTTATTCTTAACACTTTTATCGTAGTTGCGGATGCTTGCGGGAGGGTTAATCATAAGTAGGAGGTTTCTTCAAGAAAGAACAATAGCTAAGGACCGGTCCTCCCACATATCAAATTATCAAAGTAGCGAACACAAATTAAACCAACATGATGAAAGTGACTAGATGAAATTCCCGTGTACCCTCAAGAACGCTTTGCTTATCATAGAAACCGTTTTGGCCTGTCCTTTGCCTCAAAAGGATTGGGCTACCTTGCTGCATATTTGTTACTACTATCGTTACTTGCTCGTTACAAATTATCTTGCCTTCAAACTACTCCATTACTTACAATTTCAGCTCTTGCATACATTACCTTACTGAAAACTACTTGTCATTTCCTTCTGCTCCTCGTTGGGTTCGACACTCTTACTAATTGAAAAGAGCTACAATTGATCCCCTATACTTGTGGGTCATCAATAGCTAATAATGTGATTGGGCCAACCAAGGCCCAAGATGAATTTGGCCTTATAACAGCCCATCATATCATTGGGCCAATCATGGGCCGAGGTATATTTCGGCCTGCTGTTGGCCCATGAATTGTTCGGCACAATTCAGGCCCAGTCTACTTTTCAGCATGTTAATAGCCCATGGTATTTTCTGGCCCAACTAAGGCTCGTGGTTTACTGCTACTTGTAATAGGCGTTGGATTTCCTCGAAGAGGAAGGGTGAAGTAGTATAGTAGCAAAAAGTATTTCCCTCGATAAAGAAGCAAGGTTTATCGAACCTATAGGATATGCACACAAACGACCTTTAGCAGCACGTACACACACAAGAGCAAAAAATTGCACCCAACGCGGTCAAGACGGTAGTCAATCCCCTTGTACTCGTTAATTGCAAGGATCAAATCTGATAGTACGAGATAAATAAATTGTAAAGTAAAATAAAAGTAAATAAATTGCAACAAGGTATTTACTCCCTCCGTCCGGTGAAAAGTGTACATATAGAAATGTTAGGACATATTATGGAATGGATTAAAAATGCATTGGAAAGGTGCAAGCTACCATCTCTCTCTTTAATTACTCAACCCCCAATGAGCCATGTGCATGTACAAATTAAGGAGACCATGCGTAGAATGTTAGTGGTCTTGATTACCGTGTGATGAGAGAGAATCATTTTTTTCTACTTCAAAGTGCATTTGGAAGATACAAGTACACTCTTTTGTGGACAAATTTTGAAGCCAAACGTACACTCTTCACCGGATGGAGGGAGTAGGGTTTTGGCAATATGATTAAAATAGATCCGGGGCCATAGCTTTCACTAGAGGCATCTCTCTCAAGAACATGTCATACGGTGGGTAAACAAATTACTGTTGGGTAATTGATAGAATAGCGCATAGTTATGATGTTATACATGGCATGATCAGTAGATAGGCATTACGTCTATGACTAGTAGAACGAAATAATTCTGCATCTACTACCATTACTCCACTTCAAGAGCGCTTTTATGCTTGCCTCTCTAGGTATTAAGTTCAGTAATGCATGAAGCATGATGACATAATGTAGACAAAATAAAACCAATCAATATGTCATCAGCTTAGTTCAAATGTAATTTTGGAAAAATCCCCTTATCCTTTTAAAATGGGTGCTAATCAACCCAGTCTGCTTCTTCCACCTCCCGTCGCCGCTGCACCGCAGGCCCTAGCCACTGTCGTCCACGGGCACCACGCGCCCCAGCCGCCATAGGGCTTAGCCAGCGACAAAGGCCCACCTGTGCCGCCGCCCACCTACACCGCGGCTGCCAATTTGCGCCGCTCCTGCTTACCTGCTCCACGGCTGACGGGCGGCGGAGATAGGGCTGACGGGCGGTGACACCTCGACGGGCGGCAGCTCCACGGCTGACGAGCGGCTCCTCCTTATTGTGCTGCTCGCGTCCCCGGCCCCTTTCTCGCGCCCGCAGTGGCCACCCACTCCAGTGCAGGAGTTGGGCAAGTTCCGGGCCGCCGCTGCTCTACCGCCGACCACGGAAGTGACCAGCAGATCCATCGTCGGGCCCAGCGCCGCCGCCCACCTGCGTAGCTCCCAGGATGAGTGCCGCCTCCCACCTCCGCTGCTGCCTCTGCTTCCCGCCTCCTCTCCCGCCTCTGCTGGTACCACTCCATGTTTTCCTCCTGCCTCCTCTGCTGCCTCTGTGACATTGATGTGAAATTACTCTCAAAGTGTATCATTCATGTGAAATTGAGCAGTGGAACATGAATAGTTTGTTCAATTACTCCCCCTGTGAAATTGTGCAGTGGATCAGGAATAGTGTGTAATGATGCAAACTGTGATGATGCGATGCGACACTAAACTCAGATGTCGATAATGATGCAAACTGTTTGATTTCGATAATGCTCATTCAAGCCAATGACAAGATTGCAAGATTTGGTATACTGGATAGATGAAACATAGCATAAGTAAAATGAAACTGACAGATGAGAGGTCAGTTGATTTTAGAGAAGCTGTAGTAATACTAAAGTCGATCTAAATTTGGATTATTTGAAGCAAGATCTGACAAATGATCACAAACAAATTTCAAAAATGCGGGGATGAAATGCTAAACATAAATTTGAGAAACTCTACTACTTCAAGCAATGATTTGCGAATGTGTATAAATAAAGGGAAGCACAAAAAATATGTATAGAGATGGCAGGATCTGAGAATGATTTGAGAATGTGTATAAATAAACTGAAGTACAAAATCCCAGCATATTTAATTGCTTCAAATAATCACCACTTCATGACTGCATACTTAATTCAGTAACAAACAAAATGCCTGTACAATCAGACTACATAGTTGCTAGATGCTAGATGGAGTAGGTGTTTCAAAATGCTTGTACAATCAGACAATACCACTTCAAACATCCAATTTTCTCTGTTTTACAAACTAAAAATCAACTTGATATTAATATGGGCCAGTTCCAAATACTCATGTTACTTTTGCTAGTTGCTAGATGGAGTAGGTGTTAAATGGAGATGACCAATAGGTGTTCAGTCTATATCAAAATAAGTTTGCCCTTAACATTACTTCTGCAAGTTGCTAGTTTTGCTCTAACTAAAAAAAAAATGCAAATAACACAGTAGCACAGCAGGATACTTGCTCAAGGTCCTAGTTGTGATACCTGGAGAAACATCTTTGAAATCATTCATGGTCTGTAGAACAAGGAAATGAGTAGATAGAGAAAGTAAAAAAGAAAGGTAAAGGGAAAAGGAAAAGAAAGGATAGGAGTATGTGATGTGTCATGTGTCATGTCTATGTCTTGTCTCATGTGTTCCATGAGAAAGGATAGGAAAAGAAAGGATAGGAGTATTTGGATTTATTTGATATTTTTGGATTATTTGGATTTATTTGTATTTATTGATGAAAATGCGCAGCACAAACGAATACTGGAATAATGCCCTAAATTGGTAACTAAATTACAGTAACAATAAGTTCAGTTTTCAACTAATTCTGCCATAAATTCAGTTTTCAAGACTCTACACTAAATATTCAGCTTACAAGATTCTACACTAGATATACGGTGTTATCCTAGTTACATTTTGATTTTTGCGGGCAATTCAATGGATGGCTCGCTCACCTATTGGAAGTTTGGAACACATGGAACAACTTCTATATGATCATAAATGATTCGATGGATGGCTTGCTCACTTATTGGAACACAGGGAACAACTTCTATATGATTATAAATGATTCGATGGATGGCTCGATCACCTATTTGGCACACAGGGAACAAATTCCATGGATGGCTTGCTCACCACTTCATATAGTAGGAGAGCTTAAATGATTCCTAGATGCACTACTGTACAGAAAATTCAGTTATGAACCTATCCAAATACAGTGCCAGTTAGTAAATGCAAATTTGTAAAGATTTGTGTCATTGTGCAAATTAAGTGCTAAGTGGGGGGCATGAACCTTGTCTTCTTTTCTCCATGAGTTTCCCTAGTCTTCACCTTGACAAGTGGAGGGGCATCAAGTTTATTTTCAGTAAACAATGCCCAAGTTTATTTTCAGTAAATGTAGAGCTATTGCTACAGGAGCAACCATTAGAAGAAGAAATGTAGAGCTATTTTCAGTAAATGATCTGTTTTGTTACTAGGAGTAGTCCTTTTCTGAATAATTGTGAGCAAAAATAGGAGCAGAGCAAAAATGGGAGTAGTGCAACCTAAGAAATCTCATCTTTGTTATCAACTTGTTGTACTGCAGAACGTAAGAAATCTGATCTTCTGTTCTAACCACTGAACATACTAACAGCAATTCATTTTGTTACACTGAATCTTGTGTACTGTAGAATCTAATCTTTGTTACACTGATGATTTTGTAAAATTCAGTTAATTATAGTCAGCAGCACTACTTCATATAGCAGCAGTATCTACAACAAAATTCAGAATTTGCAATTGTTCATAACTTAAATGATTCTTGGATGCACTAGTAATCATTTTGTTTAAAACATACGAACTCCGCAGCATAAATTATTACAGCAGATTGACAAAACAGAGAGACCACAGTACAGAACAGAAATTAAAAAACTCGGTTTTAAATTCTGAAATACTCCATGGAGTAGTAGCTTGATGCAGCAGGAGCATTCAACATTCAGAGATGGAGCACCTTCAGGCTGGAGCAGGGGTGGACGGCGTCCTCCATGGCGTCGGGGGCACGGTGCGCGAGCGAGCTGCGTGTTGGATCTGGGAGGGAGAGAGGATGGGGTGAGGAAGAGAGAATGGGGTGAGGAAGAGTGGATGGACTTACCAGAGCCTCGCTAGAGTCGAAGTACGCTGTAGAAGCTAACAGAGGAAGAAAATGGATTCTTAGGGTGAAAGGGGGCTGCAGGAGGCAGGTGAGTGGGAGGGAGGGGAGCTTCGTGAGGCGGGAGGGAGCGGTGGAGGAGGCAGCTGCGGCGGCGGCAGAGGATGCGCGGGAGAGCAGGGTAGTTGTGCGCCGAAGCTGAAGAGGGGAGCTCAGGTGGAGCTGCGTGGCTGTGCCAGGAGCGCGAGCAGACGACTGGAGAAGACGAGGAGAGCGGGTTATGTTGGGAGTTTGGGGAGGGCTTTTTTGCAAAAATTCCATGGTGACAACTTTTGTCGGACGGAGGGAGTACCTTGCAAATTATGAGAGAAAAGGCATTAGAATTACTCCAAAAAGCATTATTATGGATAAAAACATTATAAATAACAGTAAGAAAACATGATGCAAAATGGACGTATCACCAGACAACAGATTACATACACGAGGCATCAAAGGTAGCCACTAATGAAAATAAACGCACCGGCAAAATTATATACAAAACCAACAACACTTCAACATAATTCAAGAAAGGTTAGTCCTGTCCAAGAGCTGCAGTGCAAGCACCCGAGCAAGCTGATAAGACTGTATTTGTTTGACGCTTACATCCTCCAACTCTAGCTGCATAGCACCAATGGACACACTGGACTTCTCGTTGATCTTCCATAGAGATTGGAGTTGCAGTAGGAGTTGAGCTGAGCCACATCTTTCTGCTTGAAGTTGAGACTGATGAAGTCAAACAGATTCAGGTGGCAACGTCATCGAGCTTGAGTCACTCCTATTAGGGAGTAACTTCAACACTACATCAAGACATGACTTTGTGGTTTATTTCCCTATCTCCAAGATGTGTTTCCTTCTTCCCTGCGATATAAGTTAGAGGGACAAGCAATGGGTTTGTCTCACTATCATTGTGGTTGTTCTTCGTGGCATCAAAGATATCACTCTGAAAGAGAAACAAGCAGGCAGATAATAGGTTTTGCATGTATAAGCATAAGTGTTCTCAATTCATCCCATTTCTTATTGGAAAATAAAGATACACTTTAAAATATCATTGATATCATATGGCATTGTTCATAGTTAAGACATGGCAGGAAATGGCATTGCGCAGGAGCGGCCAGCTTAACCACACCACTGGATTACAAATCAAGAACACAAGCATACATGCAGTGCTAAAGAACGTATACGCATCAATGGCTAGTGTACTGTCAATTTATCCCATTTTATATTAGCAAATAAAGAGACACAATTTAAATAACATTAACATAATGTGGCATTGCTCATAGTTAAGACATAACAGGATATGACATTATGTTGGAGTGGGCAGTTTCACCACACCACTTGAATACACATCAAGAACACAAGCATAAATGCACTCTAAAGAAGATCACTTGCTCTGTTTAGTTAATTTACATGGTATGAATAAGGAACTTGGTTGTACAACTAAAAACTGAAATTGCGAAGGATAAAATTATGTTTAAGAACTTCTTCATAATAAACTTTAAACATGCAATTTGATGCAAACGCAAAAAATAAACAATGCAGCCATGCCTATCCAAATATACATAACAAAGTTTGAAGGCTCGAGAAGGATAAACTTACGTTAGTAGTGAAGACCGATTGTATAAATCCCTTGTACATGCTGATGGAGGGGCAATTCAAGAAGTTTATCACATAATCTTCTTCATAAGCACCGCCTTTATTCTACATTTTGCTAAGCGTAAATATAGATTTGATAATATAGGAACAAATTGCAAATATTTAAGCTAAGATGCAGAGTGATGCTACATAATCAACTATCCATAAATGTAAGTACAACGATACAGGCAAAAGGTACTAATAAGAGCAATGCCGAGCTAAACTTCTTTAGTAGCATATTGGTTTTATTCAACATTTTGGTAAGAGTGAATATAGATCTGATAATGTGTAGAAAATCGAGGGAAAGGGGAAATAAGTTGTAGAGTGATGGTACATGAGTAACTAGTTATCAATATAAGTACAATGATAAAGGAAGATAGGCACTTACAAGAACAATGCAGACCTAAACTTCTTCATAAGCATTGGGTTTATTCTACATTAATGTAATAATTAATACATATATGATAATTTGGAGCGAATAGTGGATAAGAAAGCTATCATGCACATAGATGTCACATAATCAACCAGGTATGAATGTAAGTACAACGAAACAGGACAACAGGTACTAACAAGAGCAAAGTAGTGAGCATCATAGTTGCGACACCGTCTCATCCATTTCAAACTATCATTCTTCTTCGAGCAGGTTTCCTGCAAAAGAGATCGGTAAGGCACATGCAGAAATGTAGGAGTACAAATTGTCATGTGTTATCATAGATAGTACCTCATCCTGGGCACGAGACGAGTGCATAACAAGGTTGTTACATTCAATGTCTTGTAAATTTAGCACATGAGACTTCCCCAAAATTTCATTTATAAACTTGCCATCAAAGTGGGTTTTCCTCAGGTAATATCGATACTGCTGCAACGCGTCCTTGAAAAGCGCAAGCAAGCTTTGCTTGTCATGGCTATCCAAATTGACCCTCGCATATTTAGAAGAACGTAATGTAAATCATTGGTGTGTTCAATCAGTAGAAAACAAGACAATAATCCCCATGAATAATACCACATACACATAAGTGGGACATGAAGATGTGAAAATGGTGTTTGTCTTCACTATAATCTTCCCATGATGGGAAGATACGCAAGTGGTTCCTAACAACATCGAAAGCATTGTCTTATAAACTGAGAATAACTTGAATGGGGTTCCAAACTATAGGAATTGGTGTTCTCTGAAGTTGCAATAGGTCTTTGGCCTATGGATTTGGTGTACTTTTTGCTGGACTGGGTTTTTCCTATGGTACGGTTGGTGCTATGGCAACTGAAATCGGGATACCTTTTGCTGGAGCGTGGTTCCTGTGTGGTGGGGCTAGTGGTATGACCAGTGGAGTATGGCTATAGTCTGCCAGAGTCGGGCCTAGGTTTTGTGGCACCAGTTCTATCGCCAATATAAGTGTGGTGCTATCTGATTTCTCTAGCACCACCACCTTTTTCAAAGACTTTATTTGTACTCCTTGAGGTTCTGCAATCTCCCTCTTCCTTTTGGATTTTTTATACACAAGAACAACATTCAAATGGAAAACATGTTATGATGGAAGATGGAATAGGTATTGATAATGGAGAGCATGGCATCAATGGCGACCGGAACTTTTGTGGAGCCTCAGCAAGTTGAGCCTCAGTGTATAATCTGGGAATAAAAAAACGGATATTAGGATACACAACATATATAGCACCAAACTTTAGAACCACAAATTCACATTAATAATGAAGTGAAAATATGAACATAATAGTCACACAAAATGTATTTTTAAAGTGAACTAATATACTTTAACATATGCTCTTCTCACATGGTCTTGAACAATGGGAGGATACTCACAAATTTGATTCCTCTTTCCTGGATCACGCTCAGTCAGTTGGATTAAATTCCTTGTCAAGCACTTGAGCCATGATCAAAACCTCATCCCCTTTTAATAGTATTGGACTTCCATTGGACTCAGTACGAACTTGGATCACTTAACCAAAAATGTAGTCTTGAAGCTTTTCCAGTCCATGTCCTTATTATTTTAAAGGGGTCCACATCCTCACATTCTTTCCATGCCAATGTTGAACTTTTCTGAAATATACTAGGTGAAAGTGCTAGTCCAACAACATGTATGTTGGCATGAATTACCAAAACTACTAAGGGAGCAATCTGCTTTGAGGTTACCTCCCGATAGCACGTTCTTTAGAGCCATATAGCTAGGCTTTGATGCTCCGTTTATTTTGCCAGACCATGTTTCAGAGCACCTGATATCAATTTTTTTCGAAGATGTGTCCGCTTGCGGTGCATCGGTATTATGTAGATGAACATGTCTTCGCTCTCAAGCCAAATTTGATGCATCGGATGGTATAAGCATGTCTCCTCAATTTTCTGCATCAAGAGGGTTTGAGGATTATATTTAGACTTCAAATTTTTACCTTGGGTACTGTTGTGTGCAAACACTTCATGAAATTCTTTAGAAGCCAAGAATGCACCCTTCTCCGGTAGGATTTCCTGCACCGTATTAGTGTGACAAACTGCATAGGAAATAATTACTCGAGATGTGATAGGCTTCACTTCTGGTTCATCATGATTGTTAATACTAGACTCCTTAAATAAGATATCTAGTGACTCATAATAACCGTCATCCTCATATTGAGGGTGACATTCCTACACATAAACGGCATTAGCATCGTATTCATCTAAACTAGAGTAATCATAATCATCAGGATTATTATAAATAACATCTTTGTCAGCAAAGATAAGACCCCAACATTGATATTCCCATGAATGAGTGTCGACAGAAAAGATCTCATTATTTTTGTGTGAAAAATTACTAACAAAGGTGGAAGGTATGGATAGGTGATCAATCTGCTCCTCCTCTTCTTCCTCGCCGCACACTTCCTTCTCTGCACACATTTGTTTGTGTTGGATATTTTTCCCTTTGTAGACCTTGTCTATTCCAGCCTTTGGAGCTATAAATTTTGCAGACATCAACAGTTGTTGGAGTGGTGCAGCCATGTTTCTTTTGATGTGGAGCTTTGTCAACATAATTCTTCTTGTGTATCCTTCTAGGAGATTTTTTTTTTCATTTTGTCATACACCAACCCGTTTCCTACATGGGGAGGTCTACAATTTGTAGGTACATCACAACAAGTTTGTATGGATGCCATCGATACTTCCATTTGCTTGGTGTAATGCTCCCATCCTTCATTCGGTACTTACAATGCTCGGTATAATTTTTGACAATTTGCAAGATTGTATTAGGATCAAGATGGAATCTTTCACTCGGGCTTTTGATATCTTTATACTTGGAGTAACTTTAAATACAATCATATTCAAGCTCTAGTGCTTCGTCGCCTCCTATATCTAATTCCGACTGCTCAGCATTCTCATCAATTTCATTTAATAGTTTCCAACATTGTTTAACCGTTTAATCCATAAAATCTCCGTTGGTAGTAAGATCTAATATCCTTTTACATTCATTATCTAGTCATCCACAAAAGAAATGTATCAGCAGCGCTGAATGAAATTTATGATGAGGACGAATACGTAGTAGAGAGTGGTGCCTTTGATAAGCCTTAACAAGACTTTCACCTGGTTTTTGGTTGAAGTTTACAATCATGCACCTTACTCCATAAGTCTTCCATTCCGAATAGAAGCGACCCAAGAATGCGCTAGACAATTTTCCCAAGTGTCAAAAGTACCTGCACGGTGAGTTACTAGCCAATTTGGTGCTTTAGCACACAATGAATGAACGAAAATCTTCAGTTTCATTTCATCATGAGTAAAAGCTTTTAATTTAAACATCTCGCATAACTCTTCAAATTTCTGCAAATGCTCATACGGATCCTCTGTATCATCACGTTTGAATTGCTTACTGTGCAACATACCGAGATATCCTTTCCGTTTGTATTTCATCTTCCTACATGGGTTATTCTTGCAAGGAATCAATAGGTGTATCCAAAATGACAAGAGTGAAGATTGTAATCATGTAATGTCAAAGGATATGTTTTGAGTTGTCTTGTTCCTTAGGCACACCTAAGGTCTAGATACTTGGTCCAATTTTGTTTGCTTAAAGTATGAGTTTTGAGATCAAACTTGTGGAATGAGTATATCCGAGTACCTACAAGGGGTTACCCGCAAAAACAGAGTACCTACAAGGGGTTAGATGAAATACAAGGGAGCAAAGTATCCAAGATATGGTATATTCATCATGAAAGAACTATCAAGGAATAGTCATTCAAGCTCATGCCCTTGCATGCCTCCAAGTGAGTTTCTAGTTCACACTGGAAGCATCAATGACATTCAACTCACTTCTTATGTGGCAAAATATTTTCTCATCAAGAGGTTTAGTGAAGATATCCGCCAATTGTTTGTCGGTAGGAACGACATGCTTGAGGTCAATGTCACCTTTAGCAACATGGTCTCAAAGAAATGATGAAGAACCTCAATATGCTCAGTTCGAGAATGTTGTACGAGATTGTGCGCAATCTTAATATCACTCTCATTGTCACAAAGCAATGAAACATGTTTCACATGTATCCCATAATCTTCGAGAGTTTGTGTCATCCATAGTAATTACGCACAACAAGATCTAACTGCAATGTATTCTTCTTTAATTTGGCGGTGGATAGAGATACCTGATACGTCTCCAACGTATCTATATTTTTTATTGTTCAATGCTATTAAAGTATCAATCTTGGATGTTTTACACTCATTTACTAGCAACTTTATATTATGTTTTGGGACTAACCTATTGACATAGTGCCCAGTGCCAGTTGTTGTTTTCTGCTTGTTTTTTACTTTGCGGAATATCAATACCAAACGAAATCCAAATGCCACAAAAAAATTTAGAAATATTATGCTGGACAGAAGACACCCAAGGAGCCAAAGAAGTGCACGGGAGGAGGCCCGTGGGGCCCACTAGGCACCAGCATGTGCCAGAAGGCCCAGGCGTGCCCTGGTGGGTAGTGGGCACCACGGGAAGCTTCTCCATTGCCATTCACCTCTATATACTCTAAAATCCCAAAAAGCACAGGGGGTCGAGAGAAAACAGTTTTCGCCGCCGCAAGTTCCAGAACCACGAGATCTAATCTAAAGGCCTTTTCCAGCACTCTGCCTGAGGGGTCAACAATCATGGAGGGGTTCTTCATCATCCATGTTTCCCCTCCGATGATGCGTGAGTAGTTTACCACAGACATACAAGTCTGTGGCTAGTAGCTAGATGGCTTCTTCTCTCTTTTTGATCTTTAATACAATGTTCCCCTCGATGTTCTTGGAGATCTATTTGATGTAATGATTTTTACGGTGTGTTTGTTGGGATCCGATGAATTCTGGGTTTATGATCAGTTCTATCCATGAATATTATTTGAGTCATTGCTAAAATCTTTTATGCATGATTGTTATAGCCTCGTATTTCTTCTCCGAAATTTTGGTTTGGTTTCACCAACTAGAATGATTTTTCTTGCCATGGGAAGAGGTGCTTTGTGATGGGTTCGATCTTGCGGTGCTCAATCTCACTGACAGAAAGAGACATGACATGCATATCTCATTGCTATTAAGGATAAAAAATATGGGGTCTATTCCTACATGAATAGATCTTGTCTACATTATGTCATCGTTCTTATTGCATTACTCCATTTTTCCATGAACTTAATACATTAGATGCATGCTGGATGGCGGTCGATGTGTGGAGTAATAGTAGTAGATACATAATCGTTTCGGTCTACTAATATTGGACGTGATGCCTATATACTGAAAGTGCGTTATATCGACTAGAGGGGGGGGGGTGAATAGGCGATTTTTATGAATTCTTCACTGAGGAATTTGCCGGTGAGGAAATTCCTTAGCGAAGAACTACTTGCAGCGGAATAAGTACTCAGAAGTAAGCATAAGAGAATGCGGGCATGGTCATCATGATGAAATGAAGACAATCAAAGAGTACGTAAAGCGTAATACAGGATAGCACAAGATGAAGACAAACGGTGAAGAAATTGAACTGAGGAAATAGAGAAAGTCTTAAGTCAAATTCTTTAAACATAGATATGAATGAACACTCAACACAGTAATGAGGAAATGAGAGGGTTGAGGAAATAGAACAAGTAAGGTTGGTGAAGACAATGATTTGGTAGACCAGTTCCAACTGTTGTCTCAGTTGTACGTCTGGTTGGAGCGGCAGAGTATTTAAACTCGAGGACACACAGTCCCGGACACCCAATCGGCCGAGCACGCAGCTCAGAAACCAAGTCCTCACCGTATTCTCCTTGAACTAAGGTCACACAGACCTCGTCCAATCACTCGTGGTAAGTCTTGAGCGACTTCCAAACCTTCACAGACTTGGTCACTCGGCGATCCACAATTCCTCTTGGATGCTTCTAGACCATGACGCCTAACCGTCTGGAAGAAGCACAGATCTTCAAAGGTAACAAGCGTCGGATCCACGCAGGATCAATCTCTTGATGATGCTCAATCACTTTGGGTTTGTAGGGGTTTGGTTTTGGGTTTTCCTCACTTTCGATGATTTTCGCTCAAAGTCCTCAGAGGATGGGTTGCTCTCAAATGACAAGTGTCAAGTTTCTCTCGGAGCAGCCAACCAGCTAGTGGTTGTACGGGGCGGCTATTTATAGCCTAGGGAGCAGCCCGACATGATAAGACATAAATGCCCTTCAATGATATGACTGTTAGGTGGATAAGATATTTTGGGACAGTCATGCCAAGAAGACAAAGAACGGTCGGAAATTTGAATCTCAAATTCCTTAGGGCTATCATCTTCCTCACTGTGTAGGCAATCCGACCTTTGGCGAATTCCTAACTCCTCGGTCGAACAAAATTCTCGTGACGGAAGAACTTCTTCTCATCCTTTGAAGAAATTGACTAAACTGTATGAGATTTCCAAAGGCTTCACTCGAAGGGATTGGTAGGTGTAGGATTTTGAGTTGAGCATCACATGGAAATTTTTCCTTAGTATTTCCTCGACCCCCTTTAACAGTACGGTGTTTCCTATGACTCAAGAAAGAGAAAGCGAAACTACGAAAACAAAAGTCTTCACGCTTCATGTTCCTCAAATGAATACCAAGTCTTCAAGGTCACACCAATTTCTTCACTTTCAAAGTCTTGAAAGTCTTGAATATCAAAGTCTTCAGTCAAAGAACTTCATTTTTAGGGGTCGACTTTCTTGTAAATATCAAACTCCTCATAGACTTATAGACCTGTGTACACTCATAAACACATTAGTTTCTTAACCTATAAGTCTTCAATACACCAAAATCACTAAGGGGCACTAGATGCACTTACAATCTCCCCCTTTTTGGTGATTGATGACAATATAGGTTAAGTTTTCAACGGGGATAAACATATGAAGTGTAGATACTGATGTTGAGGAATTTGATTGCAAGATATAGAAGAACTCTCCGTGAAGATGTGCATACTGAGGAATTTGCTTTTGAGGCAATGCACATTTGAAGAGTTGAATCATGGAGATCTCCCCCTATATCTTGTAATTCATACACGCATTTGACATATAATATGAAGAATTTGAAATGCATGATGAAATATGGTGCTTGATGAAATTTAGCATGCGTGCAATAACATTAATGAGGAACATGCATGCAAAATAACGCATCAAGAGTATCAGAGCATAGTGCCAGAGCACAGTGCATCAAAAGTATCAAAGCACCATCGGGTTTAAGATTACAACTCGATCCAATAAAAGTTTCAGAAGAACGAGAGTTGTAACTTAACAAAAAGATGCCCATATAATAGACCCGCTTGAAGACTAACTCAAATATCTCCCCCTTTGTCATCGAATGACCAAAAGGATCAAAACTGAGGACTAACGCCCCTGAAGATTTCAAGTTGATGAAGGAGCGCTTGGCGTTGTTGGGGTCGATTGTTGTAGTGGGGCCTGCCGCGGTGTCGTCCAAGTCTTCATTTTCATCAGTGTCTCGTGATGAAGAATAGGAGCTGGCCACCAAGGAAGGAACTTTGACCTTCTTGTATTTCTTCGGAGGAGGTGCAGACCAGTCAAATTCTTCCTTGAGACCCATTGTTGTCAGTTCTTCCGTGCTGTAGAGATTTGAAAGAACAGCCCAGGTGCATTTGAAGGTTTCATGGAGGTAGTAGTGGTTTTTCTTCACTGCATTGTGTGTAGAGGTCATTTTGTGATGAATTGAACCAAACTGACGCTTGACCCATTTATGATTGCGATCAACCTTCTGATGAAGACTGAGGAGTAACTCACGATCAGTCATCACCCTGGGTGATGTGGCTTGAGGACTTTGCTTGGATGAGGTATTTGCGGCAGAGTCATGTGTGGCAGAGTCATCATTGGTGGTGTAGGATGCAGCTTTGCAAAACTGTCCATCCAATGGACGAATGCCTTCATCGATCACAGCAGTTGCCTTGCTCTTGTCATCAGCTGAGGTAAATGTCCGTTTGAGGACTTCAATCGGGGGCAAGTAGCTGCAGTGGTTCAGAGTATCAACCTTGTAATTGAGTGAAGACCTTGTTCTGATGAATCTCATTATCCAAGGCGCATAAGGCTTCAGCTCAAATGGTGACATAGCAATGTTTGCCAGAGTCCTCATGAAGAAATCATGGAAGTTGACGGGAACGCCATGAATGATATTGAAAAGCATATTCTTCATGATGCCAACAACTTCTTCATCATTTGAGTCATGGCCTTTGATAGGACTCATTGTCTTCGTCAGAATCCGATAGACAGTCTGAGGCACATACAATAATTCCTTGACGAGGAATTTGGTTCTTGGGGCCTGCCACGGCTTCAAAGGCTTCATCGGCACTTGCATATAGTGATTTGAAAGCTCAGGTTCGTTGTAGATACAACGAGCACCATCAAGGGAGGATCGAGTGGTAGAGCACGAAGCAATTCGATTCTTTGGTGCCTTGTAGTGAGTATTTTCGGACATCGATCTAACACCCATGAGTTCACATCATCAGCGTCTCCGGTGATGTGCATCATTACATAGAATTGAAGAATGAGTTCTTCATTCAAATCATGATGTCGGTCAGAAATTGAAGTCACGCATCGTGAAGAACACCGAGGACTGGCTCGAAGCTCGGCAGAGACTCCATGTCCACATGAGGAATATGTGCATGATCGAAGACTTTGTCTTTGTTGAAGAGCACTGAGGAATAGAAATTGGCTTGACTGGCAGTCCAGAAACGCGTCTTCCTTATGCGAGCAGAATCATATGGATTGTAATCAATGAAGAATACATGCTCGCTGAAGAAATCTTCAGCTTTGAACTTTTTCTTTGTTGAGAAGGGATTCTTTGGCTTTGGCAGTGGAGTGTTAGTGAGTTGCATCACGACCTATGGAATCGCAATCTCAGGTTCTTCAGGCTCAGGAATTTCTTGTTCCTCTCTGAGTGCGATCCGAGGATAAGCAGAAGAAGAGGTTCATCGGCGCTAGTGGCTGGAATTTCTTCATGGACAGATGAAGTGGGATGAGTTTCTTGAGCCCATTTGAACTGTTGGAGCAGGGACCGAGGAATCTGTTGGATTGGGGTGAAGAGTGGAGAATTTGGATCTTGACTTTCCCAAAGTCATCGTTCATCACCGGCGTTGTGCTTCCAATGTCCACATCTTCTTCAATTTCTTCAACACCGCCTCTTCACTGTGAACCGAGGCATAGGCGAGGAAATGATTGGGGTTGAAGGGATTGCTTTCACTTAAATTTCTTCATCAATCTGCTCGACGGCAAAGCAGAATGATTTTCTTCATCAGATCCGCTTGGGATCTCATAATCTTCACCAAAAGGAACAAGGTCCTTTGATGGAATTGAGCAAATTGTAACAGCATCAATAGGATTTTCAAAGGAGCTGGTCATTGGCTTCATTTTCTTCACAGCCGAAGAATTTGACGCAGCTGATGCTTTCCGTTTGTTCACTGCAGCTCATTCTGCAGCCTTGGTCTTCTTCACATCAGAGGGAGATGGAAGAACTGGAGTTGGTGTTGGCGCAGGAGGAGCTGAGGAATCTGGTTGTTTTTCTCAGCGCAATCGATGCGGTTGCTCGACTTGTTCGATTTCTTCAGCGCACCACTAGTGGATGCCACGGCATTTTCTTCGGGCTGGAATGGGATCATCAGCCTGGAACTAGCATTGTCTTCAGCAGCCTGAACTTCATCAACGGTGCTGGCATGTTCTTCAGTCTGCTGAGCTGAGGCTCTAGCCCGAGGAATTTCTTGTTGCGTTGGGGCAGCAACATTGGTGAATTTCTTCGTCAGGTTGACGAATCTGACTTTGGCTCCTTGCCAATCAGCATAATAGGAGTCAAATTTGTCGCTGAGGGCTTTGATGTCAGCCAGCATCTTGATAAGTTCTTCAGTTGTCATCTTGACAACTTTTTTTCTTCAGCAGTTTCTCCTTTCTGTACTACGATTCCTTGATCTCTTTGGAAGTGTCAAATTTCCATTTCTCCTCTTGGATGAAATGACTCAGCCTGTGACTTTGACCAGGTGTCAGATTGAAGTCAGGCATAGGAGTGTTAGGGTCCTTGTGCCAGAGATCAATGTAGTCTAGGATCGCTCTTGGATCCAATGTGACGCAGGTGTGCCTTTTGCTCTAGCGTCCCTTTCTTGGCTGTCTCTGATGATTTCCGCATGTTCATCATCATCAGCCTCTTCTTCTTCAGGTGGCACTTGGAAGGCAACCTGTTTCTTCTTGGGACTTGGCCGAGGACCTCGTCCAGCTGTGGCTTTAGTCTTCAGCAGAGTCGGGCCAGATGAAGAATTTGGTGCAGCTGAGTAACTTGCTGAAACACCAAATGCAATGGAGAAGCCTGCAGTCCTTTGGCACGTGGCCAGATGCACAGGTGCTGAGGACTTTGTCAGAACTGCTGAGGACTTGGGAGGAGCTGCTGAGGACTTTGAAGGAGCTGAGGATTTTGGAGGAGCAGGAGCAGCATGAGGAATTGGCCGTGAGGGCACAGCTGAGGAACTTGGCCGTGAGGGCACTGTTGGTGAAGCACTTGGCTTGTGTGTGGGCTTCTTTGCCATAGATTTTCTTGGCTTGACAGAGGCCTCGGTGGCAGCAGCAGTAGTAGAGTCCTCATTGAATTTCCTCACTGCCTCGTTGGCTTGTCTTGCCAATTTAGCTTGGCGCCTCACCCATTCTTCAGGAAAGTCCTCACCACGCTTGATGCTGGTGGGGTCAGCTACTTGACCAGGTGCCAATGGAGCTCTTGGGCATTGAGGATTGAGAGCGAATTTCTTCATGTACTTTGGAGTTACATATCTGTACTCCCTCCATTCCCTTGCCCATCTCCGTTCAATCCTTTGAATGCGCACCTTGCGCTGATTTTTGTTTTCTTTGTCGAACTCGGCTTCATCAGGTGTGCAATAATCTACATATATTTCCTCAGGGATTTCAAACGCAGTCATGACCTCATGCCTCTTTCCTCCTTTCTGTGGCTTCTATCCTTCTGCCATATGTTTCAGCTGAGGAATTTGAACAAACGAATTCTCTGAAGAAGTATGCAACTTTTCTTCGAGGAACGCTGCAAATGAGTTAAGTTGATGAGAACCTAGTGATTCAGACGGACATGAGTACCTGTGAACAGAGTATAGTTGCGAGGAATTTGGAGAGGTCATATGCGTTCTCAGAAGGTTTTTCAAAAAGAGCTAGTTTGAGGAATTTGACCAGATTAGCCTTGAAGAATTTCACTAAGCGATCTTTGTCTTAGGTTCCAGAGTTGTATAGATCGAGGATCCACACAATTGAGGAATCTTGAGGAAAACCATTGCTTAGAGAAATGAATCAAGAGCATATTTTGTTTGAGGTGTTCATATGTGTGAAGATTTGAAGAATAAACACCTTTGAAGATTTTCAGGAAGGTTTGAGAATCAAAGCGAGTAATAAAAGTAACTTTTAATTACCCGAAGTGAAGAACACGACGAACTAAGAAGAACAGATGGGAAGATCGTCAGTTCAGATCTTCCACGCCCTAACTCGGCAGAGGAAGACAGCTATGGCGGCGGCGGAGTGAAGATTTCCGCGGTCGGCGCGAGTACGTCGGCGACGAGGTCGAGGCAGTGAAGCTCTTACTCACCGGCGACGATGGAGTAGCGGCGGCGCTAGGGTTGGAGAAGCTCGAGCGAGAGAGAGCGGTCGAGCGGAGTAAAGGACATGAGGAAGGGGAGAGGGGGTATATATAGCCACGGTGAAAAACTGTTCGCCCGAAGATTTGGGACGAACGTGCCCCTGACCCTTCTCATTCGCTTGACATGTGTCACCCACGTACTGAAAAGTGGAGATCGTGTTAGATCGTGGGTGAATAGATAAATCCATCATGGGATGCGGAACGGTTTGAGCGGCAAAACCGAAAGTTTGGATAAGATCAGTTTTAAAGTTCCGTTCGCAATTTCTTCAGCTGACAAGGACACAGTGAAGATTTTGAACGAGTTTCAAATAGAACACACATGAAGAATTTTTGAATAGATTGGGTCGAGTATAGCATAGAGGGGGAAGGGTCCGATCACATTCACTTAGCAGAAAAAGGCAACTTGAAGAATTAGCCATAAGTGAATGCTGTAGAGGACATAAACCCATATATATATATATATATATATATATATATATATATATATATATATATATATATATATATATATATATATATATATATATATAGCTAATGAAGAAAAACGACGGAAATAGTGAAGATTTTGAAAAGTTGAAGAATGTGAAAAACTGAAGAATTTCAGAAACTGAGGAAAAACTCAAATTGAAGATTTTCAACTTTGGGGGTGGCGTGACCCACCGTATAAGAATGATGATTTCAGACACCGCGTACAATTGTCGAGGGTTACGAGAATCAAATTCTTCATTAATTTCTTCACACTTAGAGAGTTATTCTTCATTGATTGAAGAAAAACGTTTCTTCGTGTGTTGCACATCTAAGTCATCAATTTTGCATAAGTGTCAGGATGTGTGTCCTTTTCAAAGAACATTCGAAGATTCGAAGATATTTAGCTCACACCGCAACTTGCTAAATCTCTTCTCATCCAAGGGTTTAGTGAAGATATCGGCTAGCTGTTCTTCAGTCTTCACATGATCGATGGAGATGTCGCCCTTCAACACATGATCATGAAGAAAATGATGACGAATTTGAATGTGCTTTGTCTTCGAGTGCTGAACTGGGTTGTGAGCAATCTTGATGGCACTCTCATTGTCATGATGAGAGGCACATTCTTCACGTTGATGCCGTAGTCCTTGAGAGTTTGCTTCATCCACAGCAATTGAGCACAACAAGAGCGGCTGACAATGTATTCAGCTTCCGCGATGAAGCGGTGATACGCGAATTCTGTTTCTTCGAGGACCAACGGACCAAAGATCGTCCGAGGAAATGACAAGTACCAGAGGTTGACTTGCGGTCCACACGATCACCGCATAGTCGAGTCGAATATCCAATGAGATCAAAAGTAGAGCCCTTGGGGTACCATAATCCTAGTGTTGGTGTGTGAGATAGATATCGAAGAATATGCTTCTGACCTTATGGTGTGAGTCCTTTGGTGTAGCTTGAAATCGGGCACATATGCAAACACTAAGCATTATATCTGGCCTAGATGCACATAAGTACAATAGAGAACCAATCATGGAGCGGTATACCTTGTGGTCGAAGTCAATACCATTTTCATCAGTGTATAGATGGCCATTTGTGGGCATAGGAATTTTGACGCCTTTGCAATCTTGCATGCCGAATTTCTTCAGGACATCTTTGAGGTATTTCTCCTGAGATATGAATATGCCATTGTGTTGTTGACGAATTTGAAGACGTAAGAAGAATTTCAACTCTCCCATCATAGACATTTGATGTTCTTCACTCATCATATAGGCAAATTCATCACTATAACGTTGGTCAGTACAGCCAAAGATAATATCATCAACATATATTTGGCACACAAACAGTTCACCATCATATGATTTAGTAAAGAGAGTAGGGTCGAGTGAACCGGTGTGAAGCCATTCTTCACGAAGAATTCCTTCAATGTATCATACCACGCTCGTGGGGCTTGTTTGATACCATAGAGGGCCTTATTGAGTCTGAAGACTTTGTCGGGATTCTTTGGATCTTCAAAACCTGGGGGTTGAGCAACATATACTTCTTCCTCAAGCTTACCATTGAGGAATGCACTTTTCACATCCATTTGATATAAAGTGATATTGTGATGGTTAGCATAGGCAAGTAATATGCGAATATACTCAAGTCTAGCAACAGGTGCAAAAGTTTCATCGAAATCAATTCCTTCAACCTGTGTGTAGACTTGAGCTACAAGTCGTGCCTTATTCCTCACCACAAGGCCATTTTCATCTTGCTTGTTGCAGTAGATCCACTTTGTGCCAATGATATTATGCTTGCGAGGATCTGGACATTTGACCAGGTCCCAGACATTGTTGAGCTCGAACTGATGTAATTCTTCTTGCATGGCCTGAATCCACTCAGGCTCCAGAAATGCTTCATCTACCTTAGTGGGCTCTGTGATAGAGACAAAAGCATAGTGGCCACAAAAGTTAGATAAATGTGAAGCTTTTGAGCGTGTGAGAGGACCTGGCGCTTCAATGTCATCGATGATCTTGTCAACTTGCACTTCTTTTTACGCGAGGATGAGCTGGTTGTCATCGAGGAATTTGATCATTTTCCTCGGCACCATTGTCTTCAACATTATCTTGGTGCATTAGCTCGGCGTTCTTGGCGTCTGAGGAATGAATTCTTGATGATTCTTCAATAGGAATGACATCCTCGGTTGCCTTGAACTTGATAGATTCCTCGGTGCGGGTCCATCTAACACAGAAGGTAGGTGCTCTCTTTGCGAGCCATTAGTTTCATCGAACCGCACATCTATGATATCAACAATCTTGTGAAGAGCGATGTTGAAGACTACTGTAGGTGTGCGAGTCCTTTCCGTAACCAAGCATAAAACCTTCATGTGCTTTCGGTGCAAATTTAGCATTGTGATGAGGATCTCTAATCCAGGATTTAGCACCGAAGACTTTGAAATAACTCACATTGGGTTTCTTGTCAGTGAGGAGTTCATAGGCAGTCTTCTTGAAGAATTTGCGAAGATATACTCTGTTGATGATGTGGCACGCGGTATCAATTGCATCAATCCAAAAACGACTAGGCATTTTGTATTCATCAAGCATAGTGCGAGCCATCTCAACAAGAGTTCTGTTCTTGCGCTCCACGACGCCATTTTGCTGAGGAGTATAGGGAGCAGATAACTCATGAGTAATACCAAGTTCATCAAGATAGGCATCAAGACCGGAATTCTTGAACTTCCATTGTCACTCTGATGTGTCGATCTTCACACCAAAGTTAGTTGAAGCCCTCGAGGAAAATCGTTTGAAGACTTCCTGCACTTCATTTTTGTAAGTAACAATGTGTACCCATGTGTAACGAGTGATCATCAACAATAACAAAGCCATATAGAGATGCATCATTAGTGACCGCTGAGTAATGATTAGGACCAAAGAGGTCCATGTGAAGCAATTGAAGGGACGAGTAGTGGTCATGATAGTCTTATTTGGATGGTTGGCCTTGGTCATTTTTCCAGCTTCACAAGCTCCACACAAGTGATCCTTGAGGAATTTGACATTCTCAATGCCAATGACATGCTTCTTCTTTGCAAGCGTGTGCAAATTCCTCATGCCTGCGTGACCAAGTCGCCGATGCCATAGCCAGCCTTGAAGCTTTTGCAAGTAGACACACGGCTGGTTGTGGTCTGTAGAGAAATCAACAATATACAAGTCTCCTCTCCTAAAGCCTTGAAGACTTTGGAATTGTCGACTTCCATAATCACAACACAACGATACTTGCCAAAGATAACAACCATATCAAGATCACAAAGCATTGAGACTGACATGAGGTTATATCCTAATGACTCAACAAGCATGACTTTGTCCATGTGTATGTCCTTAGAGATCGCAACCTTACCAAGACCCAATACGACTTTTGCCTTTGTCGGCAAAGATGATATGCTTGGATGTGACCGTGATAAGGGAGCATCCATCAATAGATTCTTCTCACCAGTCATGTGATTTGTACATCCACTATCGAGAACCCACTCAGTGGCTTTGGGTTGATCATCCTGCAGATGAATTAGTGCAACTTACGATCTCATATACTTCATCAGTGAAGAATATGATATCAAGTTCATCAGATGAATTTCATCAGGTAGTATAACAGATAAGCAGTATGAGGACGTGTGAAATGAAAGTTCATTTCTTCATGATTAGCATGCGTCCTTTCAGGCATTTTTGTCAAGCCCCCAGCAAATTCTTCAGACGTTTAAAGCATGTCTGGAGACCTGACCCTGCAGAAGAGGTTAGTTCTTTTTCTTCACCACCCACATCTGAAGGGGTGGCAAAGAGTTCATCACTCTGCGAGCACCATATGAGAATGGTGGCATAGAGGCCAATCCATTTCGTTTCACATAAGAGGGGTTAGGGTAAGCATATGAATAAGCAGAGAAATTCTTCGAGGACTTATGAACATATTGGTTTGAAGAATAATGCACATATTCATAGCCCTTAGCTCTACCCTGCGAGACAGAGTTGTTAGCACGATGATAATCATATGAGGACTTTGATCCTTTTGAGGAATTTGATCCACGTGAGGAATTTGGTCCGTATGAGGACTTGGATCCATATGAAGAATTTGGTCCATATGAAGAGTTTGATCTGGGGTTCCTATTCTTCACAGGTGGTGTCATGAGGACATTCACTGAAGACTTTCAAGGCACTTCTTGGGAACCCAAATTTTCTTCATAGGGGAACCGTTCCTGCGATTAGTGCCAACATATCTAGCAAATACTTCACCATTCTGATTTTGAACAGTTTATAGTTGAGTCAAATGACTCATCGGAAGAATGAGGAGATTCGCATGTAAAGCGGATAAGTTAGATGGATCACTGGAGGTCCATTTGCAGCAACCCATGAGGTTTTGGGATCTTGCTCGGGCTTCCAATATGTTCCATCAGCATTGAGTTTCCTCTCAAAGGCAATACCCTCTTTCCTAGGGTTCTGTTGAGGATGCGCCTTTTAAGCACATCACAAAGAGTGATGCCTTTTGAGGCTTTTGTACATGCTTGTCATGTACAATTCCTACAACCCTGCATCGTCGGTGATACTAGCAATGTCCTCGGATGAGGAATTAGTGATAGCAGAGGTAGGTGAAGAATTTGTAACAGTTGAAGCATTTGAACATTCGGTGAAGAATTAGCGATTCACGTTCAATGCACTTTAAGCATGGAGGAACAAATTCTTCACGAGAAGCGCTGATTTGTTGAGCAAGTAATGAATCGCGCTCATACGAAGATCTTCATAACTCACTCTTAGCTTCTCAAGATCTTGCTTTCTTTGAAGAAATTCATAAGAAAGTTTCTCATGATCAGACAAGAGAGTGTTATGATGACCTTGAAGGCTGTCAAACCTAGACTGAAGTTTCTGAAGATTTTCAGTCAGGGCTTTAGTCGATCCATTTCTTCACCTAACATATCATCACTCTTATCTAGCATGTTTTGAACCTTTTCAAAAGCCCTTTGTTGTTTTACAACAATCTTAGCAAGTTTTTAGTAACTGGGCTTTACATCTTCATCAGATTCATTTTCACTAGATTCAGAGGAGGTATATTTGAGTACCTTGGCACCCTTTGCCATGAAGCAATAGGTGGGAGCGTAGTCATACTATCTTCATCAGCTTTGTTGGTGAGGTCATTTTCTTCAGAGTTGAAGATGGACTTGCTGACGAAAGCAGTAGCGAGAGCTAGACTCGCCACACCAGACTCAGATTCTTCTGATGCCTCCTCTTCCTCATGTTCTTTGCTCAGATGGCCACATATGATATTCTTCGCTTGATAATCGAGTTGCTTGAATCTCTTCACATCGGCAGCATTCAGAGAAGGTGTGACCGAGGGAACACCATTTTCCACAACATACCAGAGATCGTTGTTAATTGCCTCAAGATGCATTCGCATCTTGTTCTTCCAAAGGGGTAGTCCGTCCCATCAAAGGTAGGACACCCTGCCGAGACCTTGATCATACCTGCGGTCGACATAACTAAAACTCGGTGGTTAAACCAAAATCACACGTAACAAGGAGTACCTTGCTCTGATACCAATTGAAAGTGCGTTATATCGACTAGAGGGGGGGTGAATAGGCGATTTTTATGAATTCTTCACTGAGGAATTTGCCGGTGAGGAAATTCCTTAGCGAAGAACTACTTGCAGAATAAGTACTCGAGTAAGCATAAGAGAATGCGGGCATGGTCATCATGATGAAATGAAGACAATCAAAGAGTACTGAAAGCGTAAACACAGGATAGCACAAGATGAAGACAAACAAACTGAAGAAATTGAACTGAGGAAATTGAGAAAGTCTTGATCAAAGTCTTGAAACACATATATGAATGAACACTCAACACAAGAATGAGGAAATGAGAGGGTTGAGGAAATAGAACCGATAAGGTTGGTGAAGACAATGATTTGGTAGACCAGTTCCAACTGCTGTCTCGGTTGTATGTCCGATTGGAGCGGTGAGTATTTAAACTTCGAGGACACAGTCCCCGGACACCCGATCGCTGGAGCACGCAGCTCAGACACCAAGTCCTCACCGTATTCTCCTTGAACTAAGGTCACACAGACCTCGTCCAATCACTCGTGGTAAGTCTTCAGCGACTTCCAAACCTTCACAGACTTGGGCACTCGGCGATCCACAATTCCTCTTGGATGCTCTAGACCATGACGCCTAACCGTCTGGAAGAAGCACAGTCTTCAAAGGTAACAAGCGTCGGATCCATGCAGGATCAATCTCTTGATGATGCTCAATCACTTTGGGTTTGTAGGGTTTTGTTTTGGGTTTTCCTCACTCGATGATTTTCGCTCAAAGTCCTCGGAGGATGGGTTGCTCTCAAATGACAAGTGTCAAGTTTCTCTCGGAGCAGCCAACCAGCTAGTGGTTGTAGGGGGCGGCTATTTATAGCCTAGGGAGCAACCCGACATGATAAGACATAAATGCCCTTCAATTATATGACCGTTAGGTGGATAAGATATTTTGGGACAGCTGGCGCCAAGAACACAAAGAACGGTCGGAAATTTGAATCTCAAATTCCTCAGGGCTATCATGTTCCTCACTGTGTAGGCAATCCGCACTGGCGAATTCCTAACTCCTCATTCAGAACAAATTCCTCAGCGACCAAAAGAACTTCGTCCCTGTCACTGAAGAAATTGACTGAACTGTATGAGATTTCCAAAGGCTTCACTCGAAAGGATTGGTAGGTGTAGGATTTTGAGTTGAACATCACATGGAAATTTTTCCTTAGTATTTCCTCGACCCCCTTTAACAAAGACGGTGTTTCCTATGACTCAAGAAAGAGAAAAGCGAAACTACGAAAACAAAAGTCTTCACGCTTCATGTTCCTCAAATGAATACCAAGTCTTCAACGTCACACCAATTTCTTCACTTTCAAAGTCTTGAGAATATCAAAGTCTTGATCGAAGAACTTCATTTTTAGGGTCGACTTTCTCTGTAAATATCAAACTCCTCATAGACTTATAGACCTGTGTACACTCATAAACACATTAGTTTCTTAACGTATAAGTCTTCAATACACCAAAATCACTAAGGGGCACTAGATGCACTTACATATACATGATCATTGCCATCGTCATGATTATTCGCTTTTCTATATATCGCCCAACAATAATTTGTTTACCCACCATATGCTATTTTCTCGAGAGAATCCTCTAGCAAAAACTACGACCCCCGGGTCTATCTTCCTATCATATAAAACCAAAAATACCTTGCTGCGTTTTTCCTTTATTTATTTTATTTTTTGTTTTAGTTAGATCTATTTATCAAATCTCATACAGTTCAATCTATCTCAATACCGAGAAGGGATTGACACCCCTCTTACGCATTGGGTTGGAAGTTTTTGTTGTTTGTGTGCAGGTGCTATTTACATAGTATTGCTTGGTTCACCTACTGGATTGATAAGCTTGGTTTCATAACTAAGGGAAATACTTACCGTTGTTGTGCTGCATCATCCTCCCCTCTTTGGGGAAATACCAACGCGTATACAAGCAATCAGGAAGAATTTCTGGCACCATTGCCGGGGAGGATCAAGTCAAGGTAATCTCCCGTCAACTTGCCAATTTTTGGCGCCGTTGCAGGGGAGATATCATCAAGATATATCAAGTACCCAATCACAAATCTGATCTCCTTGAAATTACTTTATTTTCCATTTGCCTCTCATTTTCATCTCCCCCACTTCTAAAACGCTTTTGCAAAAATATAAAAATATTTTCCGTTTGCCTTTTATTTAGCCTGTTTATTTATTTGCTTGTTTTGCCTTTATGACTCGAAAAACAGAAAAGAAACAAGAAATTAAATATGGATCCTCATCCACTTGCTAATATTTTTAAGAGATCCAATTATGATGAACCAATTGCTAGAGATTTGAGTGCACTATATTATCTTTATGAAGTTTTGCTTGAAGATCGTGAATATGGAAATTGTAATGAAGTGTTAAACGGATTTTTTTATGAAGTGATTCATGATAGCTCCTTCAATGAAAAGCATGATTGCAATGATGTTATTATAAATTCTATTAATGTTAACTGTGCTAATAATGTGCAAAATCCAAAGGTTAGGGATGATAATTTTGTTATGTCTACTACTTGTTGCAATGATCATCATTGGGGTGATAATGTTTCTTATGATCTTGAAAGTTTATTTAAGACAAATGATGAATATGATATTGATAATAATGTCTGCAATAATAGCGAAAGTGGGTTTGGAAGAGCGTCAATTTTAGGTAAAAATAATCCCACATTTTTGGAGAGTGTTCAATCTTATGAAATTTTTGATGAAAGTGGGTTTGGAGAGGTCATGACTTTAGTTAATGTTAATCCCACTATCTTGGAAGATTATAAAATTGTTATGCATGTGGGTCATGAAGAGAAAATTTTATATGATAGCTATATTATTGAATTTGATTATGATCCTACATATAATTATTATGAGTGAGGAAAATATGGTTGTAGAAATTTTCATGTTATTAAATTTCCTCTTGTTATGTTGAGATTGTCAATGTTTTATTCATCTCCTTTGCATATGCTAGATATTTCTTGTCTTGATAATTTGTTTGATTATAAAATTTCTATGCATAGGAAGTATGCTAGACTTAAATGTGTTTGTCACATGTTTTGTGATGCTCTCTTTGCGTTTCAATTATTATCTCTCATGTGAGCATCGATAAAATCTCAAGCCTATCTTAATGGCTATACAGAAAGAGCTTGTTGGGAGACAACCCAATGGTTTTATTTTCTATTTTTCAATAAATACACAATTATGCCTCTGTTATGATTGTGTTTTTTATGTTTTAGTTAGTGTTCGTGCCAAGTAATGCCTTTAGGATGGCTTGGGTGATAGTTGATTTGATCCTGTTGGAGAACAGAAACTTTTAAGTCCAGTAGCAAAATTGTTAAATATAACCGGAGAGACGACAAATTCTGAATTTTTTACACAAGATTTATATACGAATTTCCTTTATTTTCCTATTTTTTTTCAGAATTTTTGGAGTTACAGAAGTATGAGGTTAATTCGGTTCTCTACAGACTGTTCTATTTTTTGACAGATTATGTTTTCGTTGCATTGTGTGCTTATTTTGATGAATCTACGGTGTGTATCGGGGGTATAAGCCATGGTAAAGTTAGAATACAATAGGTATAATGAAATAATAAAATATGAATAGGTTGCAGCAGCACTTATAGTAGTGAATTATTTTCTTATACTAACGGATCTCACGAAGGTTTTTATTAAGTTTTATGTGATTGAAGTTTTCAAGTTCTGGGTCAGATCACGATGGATGAAGTAATAAGGAGTGAAAAGAGCCTAAGCTTGGGGATGCCAATGGCACCCCAAGATAATTCAAGGAGAACCAAGCAACTGGGCTTGTGGATGCCCCGGAAGGCATCACCTCTTTCTTCTAACGACCATCACTAATTTTACTTGGAGCTATATTTTTATTCATCACATATCATGAATTTTTTCTTGGAGCATCTTGTATTATATGAGTCTTTGCTTGTTTTGCTTGTTAGTTTTCCATAATCATCCTTGCTGGAGACACCTATTTGAGAAAGCCATAATGATGTGTAACATCCCAAATTTTCAATTTGGAATGTTATACATAGGTCATCATATGCATATCATATTTTATTTAAATTTTGGTTTTGATCCTAGAAATTCTAAGCAACTCAAGGACCCACAGAGAGAGTTGGGGATTTCATTCATTTTCATATTTGAATTTTTTCAAATATTGAAAAGAGGATCATTTTGGTTTTAATTATTTTAAGCACCATCACATGCAGCACTTACCAACCTCGGACATCACACAATCATCTCAGGATCAAATCAAGCTTGG
The DNA here is from genome assembly GCA_021605145.1 of Aegilops bicornis. NCBI lineage: Eukaryota > Viridiplantae > Streptophyta > Magnoliopsida > Poales > Poaceae > Aegilops > Aegilops bicornis. Next base: position 286,418,238 of record CM038669.1, read on the forward strand.
TATAAACACTACCGTAGTAATCATTAAATGACCACAAGGAGCTTGATCTTTACCCATGATTCTCGCACAACATCACGAATATACAACATCTCGGTATCCTTGATACCACGATGATCATTCAAGGATCACAAATGGAACCACTTTGGGTTCAACGGGCTACCTCGTAACCAAACGGTGATCTTTCCGGCGATCACAATCCTGACCAACACTTGGTTTCAAACGGTGATCTTTCCGGCGATCGCAACCAACTTATCTCATCATCGAACTGGGGTTGTCATTAATCAAGTTATTATTAATATTGTTGACCCATAGTGTGGCCAACTACGAACTGGGCCCTTATCCGTGGGTGCGGCTATCATTAGATTTAATATACACTCTGCAGAGGTTAATACACTGTACCCACACCACAGAACCCATGGCTTCACACTCCCATTCGGGTGGACCAATGGCGTTCCGACAAAACCGATCTACTGCCATGACACTCAACCGGCCACTCCGACTCACTCCCCACTGGGCTAGTCCTGGGTGGCCCCGTGTCTACCAAAGACACCAACGGCCACCGTCGTGGCCAAAACAATAAGTCGTCCCAAACACGGACATGTGCACATAATAACAACAATGGGCACACAAGGCTTATGTCCGCCTACCTGATCAGGGTAGTGCGTGCCCATAACCTTCCCTCGTTGGAGGCACCGGCGAGAGGCATGACAATAGACCAAGTTAGTACCTTCCCATAAAGGTAAGCGTGGTTGCACTGGTCAGCTCGATATGGTGGCACCATGACTCAGCCAACAGTTTTTCAAGTTCAATTTAATCTAGTTAAACTTGAATGCAATATGCCGAGCCATGACAAAATAACATGATGCAATTACAAAGCATGAGCATGACAACAACATAAGCATGAGAGTACAACATAACTATCCACCATATCAACAATGATTCATATCCAACTGAGCATGGCATAATGATGAGCATGAATATTACAAGTACAACACTACTCATAGCATAACATGACCCTTATCATCAACATTAAGTACCATGCAAGAACACATCAATAACATAACCGAGTAAACACTTAACCAACTAACAACAAGGAAACAAGCATATCAACGATACTCGGTAACCGACATTAGTCATGCACCGAAGAACATGACCAACCCAACATGTACTACTATCAAGCATGACCAATATGAAAGTAATACTAGCAAGTAATTCATGATAACAAAGTGCAAGAAAACAAAGCATGACGGTAACCACCGATCCATAAGCATAACCGGAATAACGACAGTAGTAGTAAAACAAGCATACAGTCATTAAAGATTCAAGTTGAAAACCAATGCTACTGCATGTCTATCATGCAAATGGTGGTTGTGGCTTGCCTGGGGATGAAGAAAACACCGGGAAGTTGTGCGGAAACATCACAGAAATATTCGCCGGAAACACTTCTCTCTCGAAAGGGGCTGGTTAAGGGCAAGGGCAAAGGTCATTTTCACAGCACCAAACCATTCTGAAAATGATACCAAAAGTTCGGCCTCGAAGAGACGAAGATGTGGGCGTTGGAATCACCTCATTTGGAGTTGGGAGTAAAAAGATATGATAGTTTTTCTGCCAGGGACCAATCTGTAATGAAATCATCAAAAACAAGCCCTCAGCGGGAAAAACAGAAAGCGCCTTCTAAGGAAATACGTTTTCCGGAACAGAAAGCGTATTTTGGCTCGAAGAAGAAGAAACAGAATGAGCTTTCGGTTAGCGAAGGCGTACTCCCTGGAGTACGTCTCCACTTATCCAGCGTGGCAGTGGGGGCCCGTGGCGCTGTGCGGCTGACGAGTGGGGCCTGCCTTATCCATCTCTTTCTCTCTCTCATCTCACCTGGCTTCTTCCTCGCGCCCGACCAAGGACGGAGGAGAGGTGGGGCTGGCTCGGCCGGCTCCGGCCGTCTGCGGCCGTGAGGATGGCGCCGGTGAGCGAGGCTTGGCCCAACGCGCCCATCCAGAGGGGAATCAGGCACTGGGGAGGGACAAAACGGCGGCGGCGCATGGCAACCGCAAGCAGATGAGGCGGCGGCCGATCTTGAGGACGACGACCACAGCTACTCCGACGACTAGTTGAGGGGAGGGGAGGCTTGGCGGGTTGTTGGGAGGCCTCTGGTGGTGGTGGACGGAAGAGAGGGGCTCGGCTTCGGGCTAATTTAGCCAGCAAGGAGTGGCGGCCATGGAGGCAGAGGGTGGCGAGGAGAGGTTCTCCAGCTCGGGTGACTGGTTGGGGAGGTAGCTAGGAGGGAGGGAAGAATCTTGGTGAGGTCCAGAGGCCTTGGGGTGGGCTTATATAGGCAGGGGAGGGGTGTGTCGCGCTGTCATCGCCGCGGACGCATGGCCAGCGCCGCGGACGCGTGTGCACGCGCATGAGCTCGGAGGCAGATGACGAGGGAGGCATAGGGGAGAGCTCACAGGGAGAAGGAGGTCAAAGGAGCGCAGGGAGGAAGAAGACGGAGAGCTCCAAGCCAAACCGCTACTGTTCGCGCTTGGGCACGCGACGGCTTCCGTCGGTGAGGAAGCGGACGGAGGGGGAGAGGGGTCCAGGGGAACGGCGACGTTGAGAGGAAGACAATGGACATGGTCACGCGTGCGGAGGCGACGAGAGGAGGAGGGGCCCGAGCAAGAAGCCATCCTAGGCACGGCCAACGGCAGCAGAGCGCGTGCGCAGGCTTGCTATTAACGCGATCACCGCGTGTACTGGCATGTAGCGGGGGAAATGAGCTGGAGCGTGTTGTCTAGTGGTAAGTTCTTCCCGAGTAGGTCTCAACTACGGTGGTAGATCGATGAAGACTGCTATGGTTAAATGGTAATCACCCTCTGAAGTTTACTGCAGTAAACTTGGGTGAGAACTGCTGATCAACAGGAAAGCGATTGGAGTCAGAGAGTTTGTCTGCGAGGTTTAGGGTAAGAAGGACCTTCATCCTGGTAGCTTTGAGAAGATTTGGACCGGTAATGAATATAGTTGCTTCACAACTGCATTTTTGGTCCAGAAATAAGATTTGGATGGTGCACTCACATGGAGCATCAACTTGAGCTCAAATTTGGCAAGGCTTAGTGATTTGTGCATAGTAAGAAGCTGTAAAAATTTCATACCAATTGGATTCACCAAAATGGTACTTCCTTCACAGCTATCTTCACTGACCAGAATCTTGCAAGAATTTTGGAGAAACATTGGCTTTGTGAAATGGTGCCAAATTTTGTGGAGAGAAGTTATTTGGGTAGGAGAATAATCTGGTAATTTATCAGGATTTTTAAAGCAATATAAAATGCACTTGCTTCACAACCTAAAAATATTGCCAGAATCAAAGATTTGGTCCTGTGCTCACATAGATCAAGGGATGTAGCTGAGATATGGAGGAGGCTAATTTAATGAGCACATGTAGAGGCGTGCAAAATTTCAACTCATTTGGATGCTCCTACCTAGTACTTCCTTCACAGTGGCTTCTGTTTGACAGAAACTTTGAAAAATCACTGAGGAAGATTGGCTAAGCAAATAAAGTTGAATTTTGGCATGTGGCAATGATTTGGACATAAAAGAATGCCCAACAAGTTTGGGAGAAAAAATATTGGATAGGTAGCACTTCCTTCACAAAGTGCCACTCTGGACAGAATGGAAGAATAATTATTGGGGAATTATTCTTCGGCTAGGACAGGAAATATTTTCGGCATATTTGAGCAACATATGACTCAAAGGAATTATGAAAATTATTTGGGAATTTATGGATGGACAGAAATATAGGTTGCCTCACAACCTAGGGCAGACAGGGTTATTCCTTTAGTAGAAAAAAGGAATTTTCCCTAGAAAAATAAATTAGGGTTTGGTCAAGCAGTGGAGTGACATGATCTTGGCAAGGTTTTGAGAATGATGAGCCACTTGGGAGGGGGAATGAAGATGATTTCCCAGGTGGCAAGGCCACAGAACCACTCCAAAAAGAAAAACAGAGCAAAAACCAATAAAATTAAAAGAAAAAGAAAAGGGCCAAAAACCAGGCTGTTACAAGAGTGTACAAACTAATCATGGTTAGCCGTGTCCCCGGTTATGGACATCTTGAGTGTCTGGTTCTTGGATTATCATGTTGATCTCAACACTCTAAATTAATTTGTTGGGTTGTTAATTACTGTTTAATTGGGATTGAGATGGGGTTACCATTCTCAATGTTTCAACTACCATGATAGTTAAATAAAATATATTCCTTTGTTGTATGGAAAAATTGGCTTTTCACAAAACAATATAACCGTAGAGCCTCCACCATCCATATATGCATGTAGTGATAGCATTTACTTGTTCATTTGCTCTACTGTGTTATATTGCCAGCATATTCCATGTGCTGACCCGTTTCGGGCTGCAACATATCATGTTGCAGACTTTTCAGACGAAGAGTAAGGTGCGCTAGTTCGTTGTGGTGCACCCAGCTATGTCGTTGGAGTTGATGGACTCACTTTATCTTCCAAGTCTTCCGCTGTTATCTTATTTAGATGGCCTTAAGCCATATTATTGTAATGAGTTATCTTTTGAGACATTCGATGTAATAAGTGTGTGATTGCACTCTGCTAAAAATCCTTCAAGTATTGTGTGTATCAGCATTACCGATCCAGGGATGACACTTAAGCACAGAGATTTGACCGTTTGAGGTTGGATCGCTACATGATGCTATGATTTGTTAGAATTGCTCCATGTGCTTCACTTAAATTTTTTGAGTTAGGAATTGCTCTAGTGCTTAACTTATATCTTTTTGAGCAGGGTGGTGCTTTAATTTTGAAGAATATGCTCTCATGCTTCACTTAGATAATTTTGAGAGTTGGAAGTATGTGTTGTACAACATGGCATCACAACATAACTCAACAACTCATATAGATAAAGGCCCAGAAGAGCCATGACCCATCATTCAGAGCATACAAGTAATGGAAGCATAACATGTCTGAGTACAGACAACTACAAATGAAAAAGCCTGAGAAGCCTAACTATCTACAAGACCCTCCCAAGGGTACAAGACCGTAGCTGAGGTAACAAGCTACTTGTCGAAGTCCACGAGGAACTACTAGTGAGACCGAGGTCTCCTCTACAAAACATAAATAAGGAAAACGTGAGTGCAAAGGTACTTAGCAAGACTTACATCAGATCCTATCATACATGCATTAGTATCAAGAAGGCAATGTGGGGTTTAGTTGCAGCAAGCCAACTTTGAATCGGTGTCTATCCTGTTCTACGACTACGAGTAACTTCTTTGAGGTAAGAAAGCGCACACGAGTCCACTAATCACCACATCAATACACTACTATGGATTCATTCCCGTCTCCCTACGAAAAGGCCATCCATAGCCCTCACACTTGTCTTGAGAATTTTAGAGTATCCACTTCAAATTGTCTATGTACCACGTAAGCATCCAAGAAGTCCATAACCGTGGACCCGTCTATTCGAATAGATCATGTTAACCCTGCAGAGGTGTACTTCTTCAGACACGCTCTCGCCACTTACCACCATGTACACGTCATGTATCTCGGCAACCTTCAAGCGGAAGCCTGGCGAGGGTGTCGGCCACGACTTGACTAACCACACAAGACTCTAGTCCAGGTTTGTCGCCTATTCGGGTTCCATCCGCAAGGAGATCTAGCCGGGGTTTATATCACGGCCCCAAACGATGTGTGCAAGGTTCCCAGGCCCACCTCGCCGGATGGATCTACACTTGGTACACCGTGCCACGGTGCCTAGTATATCCCAAGTCCACCCTGCCGGGTGCCACTCGGTAGAAAAATAGCACTACCTACAAACACCAAAAACTAGTAGCAACTGCTGGACAGAGATCAAGGTGGTTAATAAGTCGAGAGAGCTTGGAGCGCCCGGAGCCCAATGTGTGGTAGTAGCTAGTCATTGGACAACTTACGCAGAACTCAGTTCTTAAGGACGGTCCCAATGAGACAACCCACCATGTACTCCTACATGGCCTCTCACCGCTACCTTTACCAAATCGTGTTCACACACTTAACTCTCAGCATCAGAACTTATCATAACACTCCAATCCATTCCCAATGAATTAGACCTGACATAACTCTAAGCAATAGCAGGCATGGCATGGTAGGAACACAACATGGCTCATTCAACTCCTACACTGTCGGATTTCGGGTTCCAGCAGACCCTTGAGGTTCGAACACTGGGGTGCGCGCGGAGATTCAACCCTCTACCGTCTCGCACCTCGCCGAATCGCTGGGACCTAAACTACTAAACGGAACATCACAAGAGACGCGAGATTTACACTGGTTCGGGCCACCATTGTGGTGTAATACCCTACTCCAGTGTGTGGTGTGGTGGATTGCCTCTTGGGCTGATCAGGAACAATACAAGGAAGAACAGCCTCGGGAGGGTCTGTTCTTGGCGGGTGCGATGAACTGCTAGGTGGTGTTCAGTCGCTCTAGCTACTGGTTTCTTGATGAGGATTCAGATCTCTCTGCCCTGGGGGTGGCTACTCCTATTTATAGGCAAAGGCCATAGGCCTCTTCCCAAATATTGAGCGGGAAGGGCGCCAACAATTGGCCATTTTGAAGGGGAACAGCGGGTACACTTATCCTGACTAAAGTTGGTCCTCGCCTGCCAAAGGCTCTGGTGATGACGCCGCTTGGGCTCCACGATGACTCTTCCAGCCGTTGGGCTGGTCTTGGTCTTGTTGCACCAAACGGATGCCTTTGCTTGATGCTCTCGCTGCGCTTGCTCCCTTTGCACCAAAGAGGAAAGGAGGACACTGCTGGCCGGGCGCCTCGATCGGGCGCCCTTGGTCGTCATGGCTTGCGTCATGGGCACCTCGCGAGGTACCCTGCCTTGAACTCTCTGCCTCCTCATGAGCCACTCGACGAGGCCGTGCTCGAGGAAGCTCCTTGTCGTCCGCCTCATGAGGCTTGGCCCCTCGCGAGGGTCTTGAGCTTGCGTTGATGAAGATGGGCCATGCCGGGCCTCCTTCGAGCCACGCCAAGAGCCGCAGTGCGAGCAAGTCTGGGGACCCCGTTCCCAGAACGCCGGCAGTAGCCCCCGGGCCCATGGCGCGCCCGAACTTGGCCGAGCAGAGAGGCGAAAGGGCAAGTGCGAAGCGTCGCCGGCCCTAACAGCCTGCGGCCTTGGGCGACGCGTGGCGGTTGATTGGACGCATGCGCCTCTGCAACCGCGTGTGTTGATAACAGAGCGGCATCTTCCTTGCCTCCCTTACCTTCTCCAGTTGCTGCTCAGATCCCCTTTCTTGCGCCTCTCCTCTCTGCTTCCAAGATCTTCAGATCCACTCCGCCTGCGTGCCCTAGCCAGTCATGGCTCCTCGCCAAGCCCCGGCCGGAGCTTGGTACTCTCCTACCTTGGACCCGCCAAATGTGTCAGGGGCGAGCCTCGCCCTGGTGCGCCGGATGGCGGAGGCGCAGGGCGTCAATGGAACGGAGGCGTTCAAGGCCAGCTCTTCCGCCCCTGAGGGTCGGGGGAGTACCTTCTACCCGTTCTTCGTGAGCGCCATCATTGCCGGTCTGGTGCCTCCCTTTTCTGAGTTCTTCTTCTCCGTCCTCCGTCACTACAACATTCAAGTCTGCACCTCCATCCCAACTCCGTCCTTATTCTGGCAATCTCCGCCTACTATTGTGAGACCCATGTTGGGGTGAAGCCGTCGGTGGCCTTGCTGCGCCATTATTTCTCCCTCCGAACCTCACGTGGTTCCGCCTCCAAGGCGCTGAAGCTTCAAGATACGGGTTGGAGCCATCGCCATTTCAAACCACGGGAAGCGGATTGAGGGCTTCAGGAGCAAGTGGGTCTTGGTGGATGCCGGGCGCATCCACCTCGGCTGATCCTGCCCACGGAGCACACCGCGAGCTCCGACGACCGGTCCCGAGTGGAGCTTCGGATCCCCGCTAAGTCTGGTGCCGAGAAGATGGACGCAGATCTGGCCGCCAACGCGGGCGCCGGGCCGGCTGGCCGGAGCGCCGCTGAGGGAGTTCTGAGCATCAATCGGCTCGCTTCGGCCAAGATTTCGCCTCGATGTGGAGGCCTCACTCGAGCCCCGTGGTCCTGGCCGGCGAGGATCTGGCGGCGGTCCTCCAGTCCTTGGTTGGGGGCGACGTGGCGAGACTGGAGGGCGCCCCCGCGCCCTTGTTCCTTCGTGAGGATTGGGAGCAGGTAGTGGGGCCCATGTCTGTCTTCAATGGGGACGGGCCCGTGCCCGTGGAGGTTGCGGAGGACCTGGTGGACGTGTCCTCTGCCGACTCCAGCGAAGAGGTGGAGGAAAGAGAGCCGGGAGAGGGGATTGATTCGGGGGCGGAGTTAAAGGCTCCTCCCCTTCGGCGCAGGTCCCGCACTCTCTGCCTCCCCCAGAGTGACGACGACGAGGATGAGGATGAGCAGGAGGCGTAAGCCTGCCTCGATCCCAAGAAGGACCGGATCGACTGGTCCCTCATGGGTCCGCCTCTGCCCCGGGCATCCGCAGACGCGCTCCCGCCTCCCGGCCCCTTGAAGTCGACCCTTGCAGCCGGCTTGCGGGCTTTAAATTGGCCGGAGGCTGCTCGAGTCCACCAAATATTTACATGTAAGTGCCCGCCTGCCTTGATTATTTCTCCGTCGACGAGATCTGATATCCATGTCCTTCGGCCAGGCTGGCGCCCGCGGCGAAGAAGCTGAAGGGGGCTCTTGAGGCCCCATCCGTGGCGGTGCCTCTGCCCGAGAAAGAAGGTGATCGTGACGCACAGGCCTCTCCTTCAAGCGCCCTCGCGAGGCCTCGGCCGAGCCTGGCCACGAGCTCAGCCCCCTTGACCCAGGCGACTCCCGAGGTGCCCTTGCTTGGCGCTGCCTCCACTGTCGCCGAGGCGCCGCTGGTTCCGCCTCAGGGCGCAGTGGTCACACATCCGTTTTCTCCTCCTACTCCACCGACCGCTGCTCCTCCGAATACTGTTCCAGATCGCGCCGTTGCCGGACTGGACCGCCTGTGGCAGGATCTTCTGGGCGCCGACTCCCGTCTGATGGCTGGGCGTTTGGAGCTGGCTTCTGGCTGGATTCGCTCCGATGCTTCGATTCAGGCGGCGCTGGTCCAGGCCTCGACGGCTTGCGACGAGGAGAAGCAGGCTGTTCGTGAGGCGAAGATTGCCCGCGATGCTGCCCTGGGGGAGGCAGCTAGCATCCAAGGTCGCTGTGAGATACTGGAGAGCGAGCTGAAGGGCCTGCAGAACCAGCTTGCCGAGGAGGCCCGCCTCCGCCAGGAGCAGGAGGAAAGCATGAAGGCTCGCGAGGCGGCCGTGGCGACCGGGAGGCCAGGCTCAAGAAGCACCGCGACCGCTTAGGCGCTACTGGAGCAGGAGCCGGAGGCGAGGAAGGTCGAGCTGGACGACAAGGCGCTGGTTCTTGCAGAAGATCGCGTGGCCTTTCACGGATATGGAGGTGAAGGCTCGCTTTTGCCGAGGACGCTTTTACGACAACGGCTCGAGAGTCTGGCCTGGCCGGGCGCCGAGGATGGTCCCGCCAAGCCGCTTCCCTTCTGGTTCGTGCTCTCAAGATGTCACCTTAGCCTTGGCCCCACGGCCGAGGCCGAGGCGCGTCTTGTCTTCGCGGCACCGACGCGGGTCCTCACCCACATCTACCTTCGCGATCCTAGCGCCGACCGACAGCCTTTGGAGCCAAGAAGCGGGCGAGCATGTAGCCGCCGCTGCCGAGGCTGTGAAGGGTCGCACGGAGGCTACTGGGGGAAGTTCCGGCCTTCAGCACCAAGCCAAAGCGAGGCGCTGCCAGCCCTGCTGCTCCACGAGGCGAGCCCACTCCGCGCTGCTCCACCGCCGACAAGTGACTCCGTTGTGGCTCCCGTCCTGCTTTTATTTCCTGCACATGTATCATGCCTCGGGGAGGCGTTTAAACTTGCATTTGGTATTGCGATAACAAAGGTGGACTGTAATATTTGCTTTTGTATTCCTTGAAATTTGCGCTTCCTTCTTGCTTATGTTCTACGCCGGCAGAGCCCAGCCCCGCGCATACCTCAGCCGCTGTTAGCCCCGACCGAAAACCAGGACGGGACCAAGGAGTGAGGGGCTACGTGACAAGTTAGGCTCCTGAGTCGCGATGCTCAGGAGTCCCCCTTGGCACACAAACAACAAGTAGGGAGGTGAGACGCGGGCGGATCTACCATTCTACGTCTGCAGAGCCCGGCCCCGCGCATACCTCAACCGCCGCTAGCCTTTCGTAACTAAGGGGTGAGGGGCTACGTGACTAGTTAGGCTCCTGAGTCGCGATGCTCAGGAGTCCCCCTTGACGCTCAAATGGCATTCGTACCTTGGCTCCGCCGGGAGTGACGGCGACGAACCAGGCCTGGGGGCCCGACTGGGTGGCGGCGTCTGGGCATGACCCAGCGCAGCCTCGTGCCCAGCCCTCGCTGGGCGCCCGAGGGAGGCGTTGCGATGAGGCCGGACACCGAGCCTGGGCTCCTCGAGGTTGATGCGACCCGGAGGCCACCCTCGCTTGTTTATCACCAGTGAGCATAGCGCTTCCGCATGCAGACGGGCATAGCCGCTCCTCGGCAATGTCGCCGCCCAACAAGGAGCATGGTGCTTCCATCGGCACGTGGGAGGGGCTCCTCCGAGATGAGCCCCGGCGATACAGCCCACCCCGACACGTGGCTGGCACGGTAGGGCTGGACGAGGTGTATCTGGGCACCCGTGAGCCAGCTGGGACTCACGGGCCCTACCTCAAAGGCGGGTTGCGCCTGGCTCTGGGCCTTATCTTCGAGTGTGTTCCTCCAAATTTGGGCCAGATGCCGTTTCACGCCTTCGGGTCCCGGCTCTCGGGCTGGTCTCAGCCGTCGCTGGCAAGCTAGGTCGCGATGCCATGGACAAGACCAGAGGGTGAGGGCCGGAGAGCCGGTAGGAGCCCTGAGTCGCGATGCTCAGGCACCCCCCCTTTAACGCACAAGCTGGGTCAGATGTGAAACTTACGCCCTCGAGTCCCAGCTCGGGCTGGTCTCAGCCGTCACCGGCAAGCTGTCGCGATGCCATGGACAAGACCAGAGGGTGAGGGCCGGAGAGCCGGTAGGAGCCCCGAGTCGCGATGCTCGTGCACCCCCTTTAACGCAAAGCTGGGTTAGATGACGAAACTTCTACGCCCTCGGTCCCGGCTCTCGGGCTGGTCTCACCGCCGGCAAGCTGTGTCGCGATGCCATGGACAAGACTAGAGGGTGAGGGCCGGAGAGCCGGTAGGAGCCTGAGTCGCGATGCTCGTGCACCCCCTTTAACGTGCAAGATTCCGTCACCCAGAAAAGGCACCAAATAACAAGCATGGTGGAACGAGAGCATAATCCTAAGGAAAACGTAAGAAGGATACATGCCGGGACAGGCCCGAGCGGCTTGGGGATGATGCAGCCGAGGCGCCCCAACAGGATAGGCTAATGACATGAAATAAAGGGATACATGCCGCAGGATGGACCCACGCTGCCTAGGAATAATGCGGCCTCAAGGCGCCCCACCGGAAATAAAACTTAAAGATGTCACTGGTGATGTTGGGGACGAAGGGATGTTGGTGTAGCAGACTCGGTGGGCTGCGGGAGCCGATCCTCACGAGCCCCTGTGCCCGGGCCTCGGGAGGATCCGGAGGCGCTGGCGGCTCCTCGGGGGCCATCTCCATCTCCGCCAGGGCTGCGGCGTGCCTGACCTCTCGAGCCTCCAGGATGGCCCTCATGAGATGCTGGTGCGCAGCAACCGCGTTTGGTAGGCCGTGAGGCATGCGCACGTAGCTGTGGGGCGGGCCCTGAACGTCCCCACTCGCGAGGGCCAGAGGCGCTCTTGAGACGCGGCTCGGTTGAGCCCTGGTATGTCGATGCAGACGCGCAGCCCACCATCCTCGCCTGGATGGGGGGGCCACAGCGGGTAGGCGGCGGCTGCCCCTCATGACCCTTGACTCCTGTAGCTCCTGAATGGCCTTGCTAACGAACACCTGAGGGTTTGGCCCTCCTTGCCTTGCTCCTCCTTGCGGGAAACGTGCTTCGAAGCACGCCTCCACGTGGTGCCCAAGCGCCTCCCTCGCGACCTTGGCGAGGTCGGCGGCCCTCCAGGGGAGAGCCCCCGAGCCCGGCTTGAGGAGGGCGTCGGGCGTGCTTTCCTATGCGATGGAAGGAGGCTCCCCCCGGCCAGTCACGGGCCACGAGGGGCCTGCCTCTTGAGGAGCCGGGCGGTCGATGTCTTCTTCTTCTTGGGTGCGGCCTTGGGAGGCCTCCTGCTGCTGTGGTGCAGGTCTTCTAGCGATGCGGCCTGAAAGGCTCGCTCCAGGGAGCACACTGCGTCTCTCTCTTCACAGGGCACCGTGATGACCCTGCCGCTTCCTAGCATCTTGAGGACGTTGTAGCCGTGGTGGGTTATGGCCATGAATTTGAGCAGCGCCGGGTACCCGAGGATGGCGTTGTACGGCAGGCGAATGTGGGCGACGTCGAAGTCGATGAGCTCGGTGTGGTAGTTGTCGCGAGCTCCGAAGGTGACAGGAAGGCGGACCAGCCCGATCGGGACCGTGGAGCCGGAGGTGACTCTAGAGAAAGGCCTGGTTGGCTGAAGCTGACTGTAAGGCACTTGAAGATTGTTGAATGTTTCCACGGACAGGACGTTGAGTCCTGCCCCGCCGTCGATGAGGGTCTTGGTGACCAGCACGTTCCTGATGATTGGGGAACAAAGCATCGGGAGAACTCCGGCTGTGGCCGCGCATTTGAGCTGATCCGCTGAGCTGAACGTGATGGCGCACGCCGACCACCTGAGAGGGCGCGCGGCCTCGAGCTTGGGGAGGACTGCATTCACTTCGCAGGGGAACTGCTTGAAGATGCGCTGAGAGGCTGGGGCTTGAGCTTGGCGGGCCACGCGACGCTGCGCAGCTCGGAGGTGAAGGCGCGGCAGCCCGCCGTGGCCGCGGGGGGCCTCGGACGACAAAGAGCTTGGTCCTGCGGGCCTCCTTGCGCTTGGTGGGGCAGCAGGTCTGACGTCTTTGGAGCGGGGAGCGCTCGGGCAGCTTCTCGTGGGCGAGGAACTTCTTGACAGCTCTGCTCTTGCCGTGCCGGCGCCTGGCGGAGCAGGTTCCACCCAGGGGCCGCGCGCCTTGGGGCCAGGGCGCATTCTTGAGGAGGAGGCGGATGGGGCGCCCCGAGAGATTCATCGCCCGCGCGGGACGGGGTGCGGTGCAGCGAGACGGACGGTGCGGGGGCGCCTCCTGCAGCGCGGACGAGCTCGGCGACTCGGTCGAGCCATTCTTCATAGACGTCGTCGACGGGGCGGTAGCGCAGGAGCTCGTTTGCCGCGATGAGTGCAGCCCGGGCCTCGATGAGCAGCTGGGCGCGTGATTTAAGAACCAGCGGGGGTGAGCGAAAGCGTGGCGGTCTGGCCGTCCGCCTCATGGACGGGTGTCTGGGGCGATGCTTGCTGCTCGTTCCCGCCGGGACAGTGGCGGCGTTGACGGCAGGTGACGGGAACGACGAGGCGCCCGCCGACGGGAGCTATCTGGGCGACATGGGAGGCGAAGCGGCTTGGCGCTGGCCTTGAGCCCGGCAGGCGTCGAACATGGTTGCGGTGGTCGGGGAAGAACGAGGCGACGAAAGGCAGATTCCGGCACACCCCTACCTGGCGCGCCAAATGGTGGATTTCGGGTTCCGGCAGACCCTTGAGGTTCGAACACTGGGGTGCGCGCGGAGATTCAACCCTCCACCGTCTCGCACCTCGCCGAATCGCTGGGACCTAAACTACTAAATGGAACAGCACAAGAGACGCGAGATTTATACTGGTTCGGGCCACCATTGTGGTGTAATACCCTACTCCAGTGTGTGGTGTGGTGGATTGCCTCTTGGGCTGATGAGGAACAATACAAGGAAGAACAGCCTCGGGAGGGTCTGTTCTTGGCGGGTGCGATGAACTGCTAGGTGGTGTTTAGTTGCTCTAGCTACTGGATTCGGATCTCTCTGCCCTGGGGGTGGCTACTCCTATTTATAGGCTAAGGCCCTGGGCCTCTTCCCAAATATTGAGCGGGAAGGGCGCCAACAATTGGCCATTTTGAAGGGGAACAGCGGGTACACTTATCCTGACTAAAGTTGGTCCTCGCGTGCCAAAGGCTCGTGATGACGCCTTTGCTTGGGCTCCACGATGACTCCTTCCGGCCGTTGGGCTGGTCTTGGTCTTGTTGCAATCAAACGGATGCCTTTGCTTGATGCTCTCGCCGTGCTTGCTCCCTTTGCACCAAAGAGGAAAGGAGGACACTGCTGGCTGGCACCACCGGGCGCCCTTGGTCGTCATGGTTTGCGTCATGGGCACCTCATGAGGTACCCTGCCTTGAACTCTCCACCTCCTCATGAGCCAGCCGACGAGGCCGTGCTCGAGGAAGCTCCTTGTCGTCCGCCCCATGAGGCTTGGCCCCTCGCGAGGGTCTTGAGCTTGCGTTGATGAAGATGGGCCGTGCTGGGCCTCCTTCAAGCCACGCCGCAGGCCGCAGGCAGGCAAGTCTGGGGACCCCCGTTCCCAGAACGCCGACATACACATGCTAGTGGGTTTCATCTATTTACTGTGGCAATGACAGGTCATGCAGAGGAATGGGTTCAACTACCGCAGCATAAAGTAGCAGTTGAATTGTTGTTGTCCTAATGCAATAAAAGAGAGCAGGAGCGAGAGAGTGGGATTGTATCGAAATGAACAAGGGGGTTTGCTTGCCTGGTAGATCAACAGGGAGGCACTGCTCCTTGGACAGGTACTCTGGAGCACTCTCCGGAGCAGGACATATCGAGAAGGACGGTGTCGACAATCAAAACACAAGCATATGCAACAATATGATGCATGAACATGGCATGCAGATGTGATGTGGTTTGTGCAAATGCATCTAGCATTCTATTTGAATGAAGTCCATTTGAACCTGCAACTCCAAATTAAACATTTATAAAGGCCATTCATATGTTTTCACCTATACAGCAGGTTTAGGTTGGTTTGTCATGCATGAAACTGGTATAGATGGATAGATTGGATTTTTATGATAATTTTTCATATATAAATTATTTCAATTTGAGCTACGGTTGAATTTCTGTGAATTTTTGAAGTTTTGGCTACTTTCTGGGATTTCCAAAATTGTTTAAACCCAGAAAGTCAATTAATGCGTCATGCTTGCATCAACAGGTCAACAGTGCTTTAATACCGGTTCATAAGGGCCTTTAATACCGGTTCTGCAACCGACACTAAAGAGTGGAGACTAAAGGCCCCCCCCCCTTTAGTACCGGTTCGGCACGAACCGCCACTAAAGGCCCACCACGTGGCATGAGCTCACGCTGTGGTATGGGGGACCTTTAATACCGGTTGGTGTTACCAACCGGTACTAAAGGTATGTTTTTGAATTTTTTGAAAAAAATTGATTTTTTTTATTTTCAATTTTCTGGATTATTTGATAATTTAGTCTCTAGTCGCCCCTCTTAACTACTCAAGTGTGGATCACTCATTCCAAATCGTCTAACTTCCCAACCGGTCACCCATCCTCTCACTCCCCCAGCCTGAGCACGCTTAACTTCGGAGTTCTATTCCCCCTACTTTCCAAGTCTGCACTTGTTGTTTTCACGACAAATGTAAGTCTGTAAATCCTATTAACCCTCAGCAGTTTAGCTTGAGCATTAGGTCACACATTTCACCGTTTGAGTTTGAAACTATTATTCTAAAAAACAGTAATCATTTAGTAACAATAATATTTCTTAAATAAGTTTGACCATAGTTTGACCACAGGTTGACCATAGTTTGACCAGATTTGACCAAAATTCAAAAAATTGAAATAATTATTTAGTAACAATAATATTCTTGAATAAGTATGTAGTAACATTAATACTTCTTTAATAAGTAGTTTGACAATAGTTTGACCAGATTTAACCAAAATTAAAAAAACTTAAATTTGAGCATATCTTTTTCTCCTTTTGGAATTTGGGGATTCTAAAAAGTGCAAACAGGGCCGTAGGCCGTCAAAATTGGATGCGGATTTTTGTGCTGAATTTTTTGATATATCATACGTTTTTTTCCGACATAGTATGCAAAAGTTATAGCCGTTTTACATTTTCCCTACACTTTTTGCAAAACATGTCCAAATTTAAGTTTTTTAATTTTCATAACTTTTTTATTTTTTAATATAACTACATCTTGAAGAATTTTATTTTTTGAATTTTTTATCATTTTCTTATGGCGATATACGGGGGGGGGGGGGGGTAGAGATTTAAAATTGCCCTTTAGTACCGGTTTGTGCCACGAACCGGCACTATAGGTCAAACACTTTTAGTACCGGTTCGTGGCACGAACCGGTACTAAAGGTTAGCCCTTTAGTACCGGTTTGTGCCATGAACCGGTACTAAAGGTGATCAAGGGGCCCCGGTGCGACGCCCTGCCACCACCCTTTTTAGTACCGGTCGGTGGCACGAACCGGTACTAAAGGTTCAAAACGAACCGGCATTAATGCATAGCCGTTCGAACCGGCACTAATGGTACCATTAGTACCGGGCCAAAATCGAACCGGCACTAATGTGTCTCACATTAGGTCTTTTTCTACTAGTGACCACACATCAGTGACATAGCGTTTAAGCAGGGGGTTAATTAGCCTAACTAAAAATTAGTGGGCGCTGGGGCCCATCTGTCATTGACCCAGAGGGGGTCAAATCGTCACGGGGAGGGGGTCAAACCAGCCCGGCGTTTAGTCGGGCAAGGCAAACCAGATCTTTGGAGGTTCTCGGAAAACCTCCATGGGGCTCGGATCGATGCGCTGAGGGCATCTCTAGGACGCTGGCGATGCGCCGCGTTGTATGGTGGTGGTCTCCGGGCCTGGGATGGCCGGAAACACCGACGGCGAGCACCGCAGCGGGGCCGGAGCTCGGGTCCGCTCGAGTTTGTGGCTACGGCGCTGGAAACGATGGGAAAACAGAGGGGAAACGGTCAGGGCCTCACAGCGATCTCGATGGCGTCGTCAGCGAGCTCAGGGGAGGCCCGACGGCGACGTGGCGTTGCCGGTGATCTCCGAGGCCGAGGGTTGAAGACGATGGTGATGGCGGCTTCACAGGGCGTCCGGCGACGCATGGTTTGACGGAGAGGACGAGGACGACTGCGCGGAGCTCTTTGACTCGTCGGAGAGGTGAGGTCGTGGCAGTGGGTGCGGCAACAGCGAGCGGCGGCGACGGGGGCGTTCAGTCCAGCGAGAGAGAGAGAGCATAGGAGGCAGGGAATGGGGATGAGAGTGAGAGGGGTCCGGGGTGCACCGTGGCGACGTCTAGAGAGACCGGGGTGTCGAGGGGGAGGGCAGGCAGGCAGGTGACGTGGCGCCCATGCACGCGAGCGGCGGGCGCGTGCCCCTCGTCCTTTTGTCGTCTCCAGGAGGACGATGACTAGCGGTTGGGCCAGTGGGCCGCACAGTGCTGGGCCGACTGGAGACGCTAGGTGAGTTACTCCTTTTTATTTCTTCTGTTTTTCTTTTCTGTAATTTGTTTCTGATTTAGTGAAAACACTAAATCAATTTATTTTCTTCTGATAATTTTTGTAGGGACTAGTTGGATTATTCCAGAGCCCCTCACCAATTTACAGAATTATTGGAGCAATAAAGTATTTATAGTATTTATTTGCTCCAATTCAAAATACAATATGTGTTAATTCAACAATCCAAAATGTCATGCAAAAATGTGCATCACCTCTGGTTGCTGTTTCCAGCATTTTCCAAAAATGATGAACATTTTTGAAGGCCATTTGGGTTCACTGAAAAATAATTTTAGTTGAACCTATTTGAAAATTTCATTGATGCTAGGGTTTGAACATCCCCCAATTCAAGTTCATTTGAATTTTAAACATGATGCAAACAACAGTAGCTAGCCTAGAGCATACCAGAACTAGGGATGTGACAATTTTGAAAAAAAATATGCTCTCATAATTCACTTAGATTATTTTGAGAGTTGATTTTTTTTGAAGAAATATTTATCTCTTGTATCTCACTTAAATTTATTTGACAGCTTGAAAAGTAGCAATGGTGATATATGAAATTAGTCCCAAAGTGATAGATATACAAGAGGGATAATAAAAACTATCATGAAGATCATTGGATATTAAAACTTGATTCCTTCCAATAGTTTTGCAATATGAGATTGTAATATGTGAGTCGCGTTGGTGAGTAATTATGCTTAGTAAGAATATTGGTGTTAAGGTTTGTGATTCTCTATGCAAGCATGAAAGTCAATAGTTACGCGTTGGGTTGCAAGTATTTGTTATTTGTGTGCAGGTACCGTTTACATAGTGTTGCTTGGTTCTCCTACTCGATTGATAACCTTGGTTTCATAACTAAGGGAAATACTTACCATTGTTGTGCTGCGTCATCCTCTCCTCTTAGGGGAAATACCAACGTAGATACAAGCAATCAGTCACCATACATTATGCCCCTCGACTTCGATCCGATCACCATCGCCTGAAACTTCTTGGCGGGTATGTACCGAGTCGACTTGAACTCCCAGTAGATGGCTGTCATCAGAGAAGACCGGAACAAGTTGGTTCTCGTGAACTTCCACACCTCCCATGAGATTATCCTTCCGAGGTTCGATTATATAGGGTTTTACCGTCGTGGTAGTAGTCATCTAGATTACCACGTCAGTTGGATGAACCTTGTTTTGCAGAAGATTTTAATCTACCAAGTGCCCACACGATATGCGGATTACGTAGACTTTAAGTTAATTGCCTTGTTCGACTGCGGACTCGCCTATCTTTCTGTCGGTGCCTTCTTTAGGTGGAGACAACTCACCTCGCAGTGGCACGTCAAAGCTGATACACACTTCTGTGATGCTATTGAACACAATGGCATCATCTACGTGATGAAGAAAGCAGATGGCATGACGTATTGGTGGGACAACGCGTGTAAGTTGTTTCCGTTTGATTTTAATAATAACGCCATAACACCGTTGTAAATTTCGTGACGATTGGTATGTCCCTGTTTGAGCAGAATTTGAGGAGAACTATGGCAATGTATTAGAGACACCGTAAATCAGCTATATTTGGAATGAGTTAAATCATGCGATTGACCATGTCATTACAACCAATTTGTACCCTTGAATAATCAAACGGTTAGGAAGATACGAATATTCTCCTAACTTTGTAGTAATCTATATACTACTAAATATGAGTGTGTATCAATATGCATGTTAGTTTCCTCATTTTCATGATGTAGAAACATGCTTCACATTGTTGGTTTCATCTAACCATATATACATTAGGGAAGTAAATGTGCATATGGAGAACTCTATATTTGGAAGTAGTGAAATCCTGTAATGCTTACCATGTGTACATACCTATATCTCCCTTCAGCAATCAATGGCTAGAATAATATCCTCGCAAGAATTTTGCCCACGGGACATAAGTATATAACAATGCATGGTGTGTTAGTTTCCTTGCAGAATTTATTTGTGAGGACAAAACATGATTACATAACATGCATGGCATGGTAGTTTCGTGTGAAGAATCGATTGCGAGATAACAAGTATAACATGCATGGCACTTCGATATTTTCAATCCCAGTATAGATTTCCCTGTATTTTCCTCTCAGTTCCAACAGGGACAGATCAGTGTAATTGGGTTGTTGCATCGAAAGGGTGGAGTCCTGGTGTCTTTGAATCACTGGTGGCTGAAGCGGGGCTGCAAATTATGATGGTGTTGGATCATCTCTCTTGGAATGACTTGTTGTCTTTGCTGCTTGTTCTGGATGGGTAGTTCTCTCTTTTGTTATGCAGACTCCTTGTCATTTGGTCATCCTCGTCTATGTCACTCTTACTATGTAATAGTTGCCTCTCTTTAGAATGTCATTCTCGTCTGGATCATGAGAGTCTGAGCGCTGCAGATGGGTGCGTTTTGGGGTGTAGCAAGACTTCTTATGAACTATCATGTCTTGTTGTTTATGTCAGTAGTAGTCACTAGTCAGTCTTTGAATGTTGTATATATCATTGTTTCGAACTATTTATTGTCTCAAACTGCTGGTGGGATAAATGAGGGCATCACCATTCTCCAGTGTTCAGTGTATATATCCTTTTTTCAAGTTATAACTTGAGCTCAGTGTCTTTTCAATGATGTACACTTGTTTGGGCCAATGTGAGGTGTCGTTGAATATGGGCCAAGTAGTAACGCAATGCTAAACAGGCCAATTATGAACTCTTAGGCCGGGCGCTCAAAAAAAGAATGAAAAGGTACTCTTAGGCCGACATATGGGCGCTACCAGTGTTTTCATGCGCTTGCACGCCGAGAGTGTATTGGCGCGTGTTCGAAATTCATGCTACCTTTTCATCCCCAATATCCCGCCCCTCCCCCACCTCTGGAATCTCGATTCCCACTCCAGTTCCCCCTTCTATACTCCCTGTACTCAAGCGCACTATCATGTCGCCGGTCAACGCGGATCTCCGAGCAGGAGATCATGAGGTCCGTCCCGCCTTCGGGCGCTGTGTGCTGTCGCACAACAGTGGCATGGCGGCGTTTGACGACTAGTTTGCCGACAAAGTGCTAATGGTAACCATCAACGGTGACCGGCCTCCCATATCGCCAGACAACCTTGTCAAAGCTCTTGGCATTGCGCATGGCATCCAAATAAGTGACTTTCTCGTCGAAGTATTTCCGCCACCGGCTGATTTCTTCGTCAAGTTCCGGACAACTTTCGACTTCAATCGTGTGTTCGAATCTTCCCGGCGTTTGTTCTGCGATGGCGCGCTGGTGAGCTTTGATCGGTGGCACCCAGGATGGGGCTCGGTGCTGTCGGTGTAAAGCCGCGGATCTCGAGTGGGGTCCCAAAGCATGCGTCTGGCGGATGGTAACCTTGAGGAGACAAAGGGACACGATGTTTACCCGAGTTCGGGCCCTCTTGATGGAGGTAAAACCCTCGTCCTGCTTGATTGATATTGATATTGTGGATGTTTAGAAGAGTGGATCTACCATTGAGATCAAGGAGGCTAAACCCTAGAAGGTAGCCTATGGTATGATTGTAGGGTTGTTGATGTTACGATTCTCGATCCCTACGGACTAAAGCCATCCGGTTTATATAGACCTGGAGAGGGCTAAGGGTTACATAGAGTCGGTTACAATGGTAGGAGAACTACATGCTCCGTATCGCCAAGCTTGCCTTCCACGCCAAGGAAAGTCCCATCCGGACACGGGGAGAAGTCTTCAATCTTGTATCTTCATAGTCTTGGAGTCCGATGCGATGATGATAGTCCGGCGGTGATAGTTCGGTGATGATGGTAGTCCGGCTGTCAGGGACACCCCCTAATCGAGGACTCCTCATTGGCCCTGAACAGGGCTTCAATGACGATAAGTCCGGCTGGCGTATATTGCTTGGCATTTGCAAGGCGGGTTCCTCCTCCAAATGATAGAAGATTGTGAACACGGGATAGTGTAAGCTCGCAAAAATAAATTCCACATTCCACCGTAGAGAATAATAATATATACACAAGTTCAATACTTTCGTTTTAGTGGCATGACGTCACACCACTACCAAGCCATTACTCGAATTGTTTTTACTTTTTACCACCTCGGTAGCATTTAGCGGCGGTTTCCTTAACACGTCTTGTTGGAAGCGAAGAATCGTGTTTCCCCTATCAGGATTCTCATCAATGCAGTGTGTATTAACCTTGGCGCCAATGGTGGCGCTTTTGGAGATAAGCGAGTTTTACCCGGGCGGTGGGGACGCGTAAGACTTCGCCATACATATAAGGATAAGGATTCACCTTCTCACCTCGCCTTCTTCCTCCTTTGCTTATCCATCTCCCGCTTTCGAGGCTCCAGTGCCCAAGTTCGCATCTAAATCTCAACCTTCTCAGGCCATATATCGGGAGGCCGGGAGGTAAATGGTTGGCCTCCACCGTTAAGGAGGGCACATGTAAGCTACCTTGGCGGATACCTTTAAGAATCGCTTTATGCCCTTGACGAGGGGCCTCATCCACCCAGGCCCCATGAGAGGTCGTCTTTCTTCCCCACTTCCTCCATGAATGGGCTTTCCACTTCACCGCTTTGTCAGGGGCTCATGTTCTACTCGGCTGGTTCCATGATCTGGCGCGAACTTCATTCTCAACATCTCGGCGTTTATCGTGCGTGTGAAACCTTCCTGCATCCGCCCCACTTGACTTGTGGCTCAAGACCTTCAATGTCAAGCGAAGGTTGTGAAGGCACTCAAAGCGGAGTCTTGGAGGCGCCATGTTGGGCAAGATTCTTAGCGTCCTTTAGTTCAAAGGGCCTTCGTGGAATCCGTCAAGGGGTGGCAGGGTGGTTCTATATCACCGAACGCGTGACCCTACATGGGCAGCGGCCCCGAGTTCGAATCTGAAGTATTCCCCATAGCTCACCTCACGGAAAGAAGGGCTTGCTTTATTAGGGGTAGTTGGAGGATGACGGGACTCCTAGCACGTATCAAGCTGGTGAAGAAGCTCGGGCTGGTTAACGTGGTCAAGTCATGCTCGTCCGGAAATCCGGATCCTCCCATGCCAAGAGCGGGCATTCAATCTGTGGGAGTTGATCCGGAACAGCACCAGCGCTTTGAGCAAGCTCTTCGACCACGACGTCTGAAAGGCGCTGGAGGTGCTGTTCAAGGGCGTAAAGCCCCGCCTCATGTTGAAGATCATGCGATTTAGCTCGCATGATGCGGGCCGGCAGGCAAGTGATTCTACCCCTACGGGACACTTGTTTTTCATAGTTTGACTTTGTCACGGGTTTTAATTTCCCTTTTCCTTTGACAGGACTGGATGAGGAAAGGCGGAACAGTTATCTGTCCGGCTCCTATGCAAAAATCCGGTGGGCCGCCGTCTAAGCAGGCTGCTGGTTCCGGCACACCTTGCCACGTGGTGCGGAGAAGAAAACCAAGAAGGAGGCCACGGGTGCTCGAAAAGTGCCGTTTTGGTGTCCAAGCGACTCCGGGGCGGACTCTCCCAACGAGGAGGAAGAGGACTCTCTCCCGGAGGAGGAGAGAGGAAGAGGAAGCTTCCCTAACGGGGAGGCGAAGGAGTCCAAGAGGAAGGACTATTCCCCGGACAGCTCGCCAACATCAACGTTGGCGAGGAAGAATGACCTTGAGGCCAGGCCCCGGCGGATAATGAAGTATCTGGATTCTGAATGATTTATTGTTTCTGCGTCACATAGTGTCATTCTAATGCCGCATGCTGCATGTAGTCCGGCCGGTGATGATCTCCCGCTTCTTGGCGGGTCGTTGGCTCCGTCCGGATGTAGACTCCATCCCGGCCGCCTCCGCCCCTCGCGACACCGAGGGCGCGAGGTGGGATCCCTGAAGGGCCCATCGGGGAGGCTCGGAGGCGCCACAAGGCGTCCTCGGACTTTCCGGACTCCACCTCGAACCCGCGGTGGTTCCGGAGTCCGTGGCGGCCGAGCGAAGGCAAGACCGTGATGCCGGCGGCTTCCGTCCAACGGGCGCCGGGCAATTATTGATGGGCTGCAGGCGCTTCCATCGAGGAAGAATACCGCTACTATGAGTGCGGTGATTCGAAGGTGCAGCTTCGCCAAGGTGGAAATTTGGCCAAGGAAACTTCTGAAACCTTCATCAAGCTTTGAGGTAAGAAGTTAAAAATATGCAATGTAATACCGCATAGGCAGTATAGCCCCGATGCTCGGTTCGGTGTTCGGAAAAGAAAAGCGGTGAGGATCTGAAAAAAGGATATCTGTGAGGGTTGCTAAAAATTATGTCAATATGGGTTGGAGGCTACTGACTGGCTGACCTCGCTGCAGGTTGTGCTACAGTGGTGCTTAGGCAGGGAGCTCAGGCGGTCCGGCGAGGCTCGGCCGCAGGAAGCAGCTCGGGACAAAGAAGGTGAGTAACACCACTTTGAACTTGTACCTTACAAAAAAAGGATTTAGGTTACCTTGAAAATAACAAGGATAACATGGGTCTTTGGGGGCCCACGAGCGAGGTGGCGACCTGAAGGAGGCCATGTCCGTGTGACATAATCTTGACCACCAAGCAGAGTAAAGCGAGGAGGCGCGTGGCGGTGGTTCAACAGGCTCCAGGGCTCTCGTGGAGAAGCATGAGAGTTTGGGCGTGACTCAAAGACTCGAGTCGAGCTTGCCTCGCTCGAAAGTGCCAAAACCGCCAAGGCCGAGGCTCATAAGTCCACTTCCGAGGAGATTGAGTTGATGAGGAAGATAAGCGGCGGGTAAGGCATTTTTCATGCAAAGCAAGCATGTAGATAAATTCACGTCTTACTTACCCGAATCAGACTCTCGGGGGTTTGCGGTCTGCCTCGAGGCGTGTATCGATGCCGCATTCTCACGAGCCGAGGGGGGAGCTCAGCGGAGAAGGTCTTACGGTCTCGATATCTTTGAGGCCGGCCATCCAGTGCCCCCTAGCGACCAGGTGAAGCATTTGGTCGAGCTTCCTAAGGTGGCGGAGCAGGCCATGAAGAACCTCATAGTCCGGTGTGGCACGGAGAGGCCATGCCTGGAACTACCGGCCTCTGCGGCGGCTGAGGTGGATCGTGCCCACAGAGTGGAGGTTATCAAAGCGCTCTACTGTATTGTATGAAGGTGCTCGTCGGGCCCTTGCCAGCGCAAAGGTGCATTAGGGGCATAAATTTGGATGCGGAGAAGCTAATCAGCACGCGCCACGGTGACAAGGAACATAAATACGCCCGGGATCTACTATAGGCTGTCACGAAGGGTGCCCGCATAAGATTGCGGATGAGTGCCCCAGGGGATGTAATTTTGAGTAAATTCACAATGTGTTATCACAATGCGCTCAAAACTTTGTTCATATGCACTAAGCAACGCTTGTTAATTTAAATATTACCTTCTATCACCTTATTAAATCTGAGAGATGGCAAGTCGTCGGCTTCAGCCCCCATTTATGCCATGAGTGCTTTGGGGTGTTAGGGATAAACTTGGCGCTCTAGTTCCCATGTTTGGGTCCATCGAGGCGCTCAACACATGCGAACAAGGCAACGGACTTATAGTGCTTGAACACTCTCACTTAGCCATAGAATTCTATAATTTTAAATTTGGCTGAAGCCCCTAGTATTCGGAGGACCCGAATTGAGGCGCTATCCACGCCTTCATCGGACATTATACGGAACTTCGCTCGAGCGGCGTGAGTCTTTAAGGACCCGAAAGGACCTCTCGAACAGCGACCAGTCTCTCGCCTTATCATGACAGTCAGTTTTAGCTTTCTCCTTTGAGGCGTTAACTTGGGCTCAGCAAGGCAATGTCGCGATGGTTCTCCAGTCTACCTTAAGCGCAAATAGGAAGCGGGCGTGAGTCTGAAACATGGGGAGCCGGGCAAACCCAACTATTGACCCAAGACATGATTAGGGCCGATTCATATAATGCTATAAGTTAAAATTGCGCACTTGTGGAAGTGTCTGAGACTTTATCACACCATAATCCGAGGAGAACATAAGCCCTGGTGTATTTAGTAGTACCAAAGTGTACGGATGCAACATGTCGTAAATGAACATATATGTATATAAGGTAATGCAATTATAGGCAAAAAGGTGCTGCATTTTATTAGAAGATATGCTATGAGTGCGGAATGATACAAATAGTCACGGAAAGCAAGGGATTGGACGAATTAAAAGGTGTCTCCCTCCGAGGTAGGCATGGAATGTTGTATGTAACAAATTTAATGCTCGTGATGGAACCACACGAGTGTTACGGCCTTTGTCCTTCCACAGTTGTTGCATCATGAGTTTGGCGAGAATTAAGCATGGGACATAGTTCTGTATAAAAAGAAAAATAAAAAAGAAAAAAAAGAAGCGACACACTTGAGGAGCCTGGTGTGGTCGAACCGCACTACTGGAGTCGGTTGTGGTTGTGCCTTTCCCCTATGCCCATGGTATCTCCAAGGCGTAATTATATGCAGCGGAGAGTTTCTCTTACAATTTCGCGGTTTGGGGTTGAGGCCGCATTACTCGCAGCGATGCTGGGCGTGCAGGTGGTCTTGGTTGATGTTGCTCGAGGCGCGTTTGGCGTGTCGTTTAACGGCGGACTAGAGAGTTCTGTAAAAGGCTGCTCTGTACTTACTGCGTGAGCATTGTATGTTCCTCCGTTAGGAGGAGCGTTCCCGATGTTTCCATTGGCCGTGATGACTCCACGAGGCCTGGCATCTTGAGCTTAAGGTATGCATAATGCGGCACGCGTTGAATTTCGCGAGCAGCAGTTCGTCCGAAGCGAGCGTGATAGCGCGGAGCAGGGACTATGTCGAAGATTAACTCCTCGCTTCGAAATTATCCGGGGATCTGAAGACCACTTCATGTGGCACAGCCTGTACAATTGGCCTCGACACCTGGTATAGCGCCTTTGAAGGTTGTCTTTGTAGGTATAATCCTTGAAGGTCTATGCCCATCTTACTGTATCCTGATAAAGCGAGTTCGAGGCTCTTGCCGCCCGTCCATCGGACTCGTGAGTGAAATCCATCAGCGATTGGGTCTAAAACCAATGCGGCCCGAATCCGCCATGGCGGATCTTGGTCGGATAATCTCTTCGATCCGAAAGTGATCGGGCAAGAGGACCATGGGTTGAATTTTTGGGCGACAGGCTCCGCCAGCGTATCGTCCCTTAGTGCATGCTTCCGCCCTCTTGGGAATATCGTTGTGTATATCATATTTACCGTCGAACTTGAGGGGAATCCCTTTTGTCCTCTTGTTGTTCGTGAGATCTCTTCCTCGTCATCGTGTAGCCTTGTCCTTTGCTTTCGGCGATTAATTTGCCTTTGCTTGAATACCCAACAATCTCTGTTGGTGTGGTTAAGGTAGCTTTCCGAAGTTCCATGTATTTGTGAGGAATGATCCGAGTATTCGATCAAATTAGGGCGGGCAGGAGTGGTTCTTTTGAATGGCTTCTTAGTTGGCCGGGTTTGGAGCCTCGGAATCCGGCGTTGACTGCCGTATCCTCATTATTGCTGTCGCCGTTAATGCAGCGTTTGTTTTTGTTTCGACGCAACTTTGCCGTTGCGGTCCTTGGTATCTGGACTGCCGGCGTTTTCTTGAGGTTGTTCTTTACTTGAGCTAACCAGCTATCCTCTCCCGCATTACGAAGCGGGTCATGAGTGATGTGAGGGCTGCCATGGATTTTGGCTTCTCATCCTAGAGTGCCGGGCCCAGCCACTCGTCACGGATGTTATGTTTGAAGGCAGCCTACGCATCCGGACGATCGACGATTTGATTTTTCTTTGTTAGGAACCGTGACGAAATTGCACGGCGATTACGTGCGCTGCTGGATTATGTGGCTTAGGTCATCTGCGTCCGGTGGTACTTTATCGTGCCCTGGAAGTTGTCGAGGAATGCGGCTTCTAGGTCCTCCGACATCAATTATTTCTGCGGACATTTTATTAAGCCAATGCCGTGAAACTGGTCCTTTAAGCTTAGCGAGGAGATATTTGATGGCGTGAAGATAAATGCATACAGGCCATGTGTATATGGAAGATAATCCTCAATCCAAACCGGCGGGGTACATGTTGTGCCATCGTAGGATTGAAATATTATGAGTTTAAACCCTTGAGGATTTCATGATCATTACTTCGCATTTGAAGCATAGCGGGTGTCTTGGCGCCCTACGTGATGAGCAATATCGCTGACGTAGCTCGAGAAGCGTTGTCTCATGTTAAACGGCGGAGTAGTTGTATCCGGCGTGAGCGGTGTCGTGGGTGGGTAGGGCGCCCGTGATCCATAGATAGATCTGGATTGTCTTGCCTTATCCTCAATATATCTACTTAAGTCCGGTCTCGTTCCCCTTGGCTTCACTGCTTTTGAAGCGGCGGGAAGTCGCAGTTTTAGTGGAGGGCTTGCACGCCTCTCTCAGCAGCCACGGTGGTGGTTACTGCCCGTATTATGTCGCTGGTGATGCTTCCTCCTCTAATCAGAGGAGCAACTTGCGTTTAGGTAACTTTTGGAGGCGTTCGAGTTCATACTCTTGACGCGAGGACCTCGGTCCATCTGTCGGCCAGCGAGATCTTAATCAGCTTGAAGTTGTTGCTTGCTTTTCTTTAGGCTGTTTGCCGTGGCCATTAACTGCGTGCAAAGCGCTCTTGTTGAGCCCAGGATCCTCGGAGCCTGACCAATTAAATCGTCGTCGAGGCTTACCTTGTCTCCGGACGGAGTAAGTAATAGTGTCATCCTCGACCTCTTAAATGCGCCCTCTTGTGAGGAACCTTGCACCTCCTCCTGCTATTTGGATCGTCTTTGGAGGGAGTTGTCTTCGGCACTTTACGGGGTGTTATTATCTCCTGTGCGGAATCTCCATTCTTGATGGCAGGATTTAGAAGCGGCGCCCGGTAGCGTCGGCGCTTGGGCTGTTTCTTTAGGGAATCGGCCTCCATTGCTTCTTCACCGTCCCCATCTTTTGGGTGTCCACCATGTATATGTCGTATGGCCAGGTGGTCTTCCGGTGTATCTGTCAAGCCTTTGGTTCTTGTAATCTCCGGCATACGTCGTCCATACCGTCGATGTCTTGAATCGTGGTCAATCGATACGTCGGTTAAATAAATCGGCGGTGGCTCTGAAGTGGGTGGTGGGTGGGCTCACGAATTTCTTACGTCGTCCAGCGTCCCAACCGGAATCTGGCGTAGCTTCGGCCGAGGCTCTCTGAATGTGAAGATGCTTGATGAATTATGATATCGCCCGAAGTGCTGAAAAAAGATATCCAGCGGTGAATTCCATAATCGGCAATCGGATTAAACTAGCGAAGCCTTGAGGAGGTTGAGTCCAAACACCTCGGAGTCATAGAGCTTTATCTTGAGGACAAAGGTAAGTGTTCGGCTCTATCGCCCGTGAAAGTTCTGACTCGGCGGTGTCCAACCATCCGTCCTCGATTGACGATCGGCTCGGTTGTGAGTCGGGCCGGATTGATGTCTGACCTTCAAAGTCTTGTCCGGCGAGTTAAGTCATGCCCATCGTGACAGTGTGACACGCTCGGGCGTGGCTCAGATCCTTGAAGATCAAGTCCCCGCGGATATCGGCCGTGAAGTTTAGAGCTTCAAACCTGACAGCGGCGAGGCGTAGCTTCGATCTGCTCCGGATGGCCAAGTGAGTTGGCCCGCGATCTGAAGCCGCCCGAATCTGAAGATCTGTCCGGGAGAAAAGTCTCACAGGACTGCGTCGTTGTTGATTGAAGAAGCCATCAAGCCTGCTCGGTGGCGACGGAGGAACTCTCAATGAAAGCACCAATGTCGATTGTCAAAACCGGCGGATCTCGGAGTAGGGGTCCCGAGCTATGCGTCTTGGCGGATGGTTAACGAGGAGACAAGGGACCTACGATGTTTACGCGAGTTCGGGCCCTCTTGATGGAGAGTAAAACCCTCGTCCTGCTTGATTGATATTGATATTGTGGATGTTTACAAGAGTGGATCTACCACGCACGTGATCAAGGAGGCTAAACCCTAGAAGCTAGCCTATGGTATGATTGTAAGGGTTGTTGATGTTACGATTCTCGTCCTCGGACTAAAGCCATCCGGTTTATATGAACCTTTGGAGGGCTAGGGTTACATAGAGTCGGTTACAATGGTAGGAGAACTACATATCCGTATATGCGTAGCGTGCCTTCCACGCCAAGGAAAGTCCCATCCGGACCACGGGAGAAGTCTTCAATCTTGTATCTTCATAGTCTTGGAGTCCGGTCGATGATGATAGTCTGGCAGGTGATAGTTCGGCTGATGATGGTAGTCCGGCTATGCGGACACCCCCTAATCCAGGACTCCCTCAGTGCCCTCTGATCTTGAGTTTTTAAAAAATATTACCTTCACGGCATGCCTCGATGTTCTTGGAACAACAAGTCCATGAATGAGCTTATCAATGACCTAGGAGGTGAGCTCGTAAGTATGTTTGTTCCTCCAGACAGCTGGGCTCTGACCGTTATGGCATGGATGAAGAAGACGTCCACCATACCGAAGGTGATTGGTATTGAGATACTGGTGCAGGAACCATGGTTGTACTATTTGTCGCCATCAAGGTCGTCGCGGACCACGTTGGGGATGTACCTGTATCGAGTGTTCGTGCATGTCAAAGAAGTGGTCAAGTCAAAGTCCTCCCGCCATCGCTGGTGCCAGGGTCCATCGATGACGTCCATTACAGGAGTCAACTTTAGACTTTCCCTGTGTTTCTCGGAACAATGAATGGCACAGGGTCTACTCCATCACGTGGCGGAGGCCAATGCTTCTTTGGGAGAAGAGGCTGTGTTGGCTGCCTGGATGTGCTCTAATTTGAGGTAACAACTGAATCCTCTCAGATACTAGTTAAATCGCCAGTACATTTCATTGTGACCAATTCTATTTTGTCCCTGAACTTCTTTTAGAAAGGGGTGTATGTCAACTTAATGTGTTAGCAGAATGAACTTATTGTGTTGTTTGTCTGTTTTCTTTGCACGGCATTCAAGATATTTCCTCGTCATTGATAAAGACGATGAACGGTTATGTATGAGTTTGTTGGTTTCAACATAGCCCTACCCATAAAGATCCACTACTTCCACCCTGATTGTGCCGCCTATGTGAAATTTTTGTATGCAAGTTCAATGTGCTATGATGTTGTATATGATTGTGTCAACTATATAAGTTTCTACTAAGCATTAGCAATGCATATGGCTGAAAGATGTATTCACGAGCATCGGCCAATGGGCATCTCACACACACACACACACACACACACACACACACACACACACACACACAATTGGGACCCGTTGAATTATTTCTTCGCTCGTGACAACTTTTAATTAGTATCCATTGTACTCTAACTTCTTTCTTAAGTCATAATTTGAGCTCAGTAACTTCAAAATGTTGTACACGAGCCTTGTTTGGGCCTTTCCAGGCATCATTGAATGTGGGCTGAGTAGCTATGTAAAGTTGTATTGTACTGCATCGGTCTTTTTCGCTGAACATCAGCAATGAAACTCGGCCGAGAATTGTACACAAAATCCTAAAATAAGCGCAGGCTAGCCTATGTTTCTTCTAGTAAAATGCACAACTCAGCTCATTTTTATATAATAAGATTACCAAGCCCAACTTAAGTTTTTTTAATAATATTCCTATCTCAATATTAATATTTTATACAAAATGCTCAGTCCAAACCATCATTATTTTTTCACCCATCCCAGAAAATGAGTCCATTTCTACTAAAATCAAATGGGTTGTATTATAAGAAATAATAAATGGGCTTCATGTACGCAATATTTTTTTCACCCAGCCCATTAAATAGGTGTATTCAAATAAATAATCAAATGCGTTCTAAATTATCATAAATAGTAAATCGGGTATTATTATTTTTATCCAGCCCAGGAAATAGATTGTTTTTTGAGTCAAAGCCCAGTAAATAGATGTATTGGCAAACAAAATGAAATGGGTTGTAAAACCTAAATAAATGGGCTGCATTCCGCCATAGCTTTCGAAGCTGACTTTGTTGGCCCACTAGGAAGAAGCGTGCGCAAGGTGTTGTCCATTTAGTGAACAAACGATTTAATGGTCTAAAACAAAAAATTCAACAAATTATTCTGACATCTGTAGCCGTTGGATTGACATGCAACGACAATCCTACTTCTTCAATCTCTGATGTAGTTGCTCTTGCTCTAGCTGCCAAAACCATCACCGGCTAGAGCGCCTGCATCTGCCTCCCGTGGTCGGCTATGCTGCCGCGCAGGCCTCGCCGCCCCACCCTACTCCCAATGTTTTTCTGCGGTGACGGCAGCCTCACCCCACAGCCGAACCAGTCCCTCATACTCCCCTCCTCCAGGGACTCCAGTGCCCCTTCTTCCATGACTCCAGATTGTTCCGATCTTAGTTCTCACCGTCGTCCACCGCCGTGGTCTGCTCGACGATCCGTGGTCAACAACGAGAACCAACATGGAGTACGTTGAGAGGCTGGACCCACCAGCTACAATCTTCCTTATTATGCGGGAACAAACGATTCCTCCCCCTGTCAGGTTGGACCCACCAGCTACAATCTTCGCACGCAAGGAAGTTCCTTCTTATTACGCAAAAAAAGTTTCCTCCCCATGACAGCTGGGACCCACGAGGTACATCTTCGCACGGAAGGAAGAGCCTCCTTATTACGTGCAAGAAAAACGATTCCTCCCTCTTCTAGCTCGGGCCCACCTGATTCGGAGGATGACTTGTGGGCCTACTAAGTTGACACATACACATGGCTTTGTTAACCTAGTCAACAAATGATTCTAGCTATAGTGACCGTTGGATTAACATCCAATGGCCGCGTTGCTTCTTCAATCTCTGATCTTCTTGCTCTAGCCGCTGAAACCAGCACCGACGGGACCGCGTGCTCCTGCCACCCGTGGCCACCTATGCTGCCACCGCTGGCCATCCCATCCCTCTACTCACCCATACCTCCTATTATTCTCTGACGATGGCAGCCTCACACCACAGCTAAAGCAGTCAACCCTCGTACTCCCCTTCGCATGGGCATGCATCCGCTGCCGTGTCTTCCCCGGCTCCATGTCATTACCTTCCTAGGCCTTGCCATCGTCCACCGTCTTGGTGCTCTCGACGCGGAATGGTCAACGTGGTTAATGAATGACAGCCATCGGAAGACGACTATACGTGGTGACGCTGAAAGCTAGACCCACCGGCTACATCTTCGGATGCAAGGAAGTGCCTCCATATTAGGCGCACAAAACCGATCCCTACCCTGACAGCTAGGACCAAGCAGCTATATCTTCGCACGCAAGGAAGTGCCTCCTTATCCTCCCTGACAGTTGGGCCCCACCCGGTCGAAGCATATGCAACATTGTCTGTCTGGTCGCGAACATGTACGTACATACTGGTTGATCGGTCTCTCTACAACGATGAACCATGGTAGACCAAGCAGCAGCACATGTCGTAGTAAAGCCCTCGACATAGCAGGTCAGCAGTCCTGTCTAAACCTGTACACATACGTACAACCACAAGGCAAACAATACGACCACGTATGTACATATGGGCGGGGTCTCGAATGGGTACCCGCGCATATGTACGGCCAGGGCTCATGTACATAAAGAGGCAACGGACGGCAGCAACAGCGTCCTGTTCATCGGCAATCAACCGGTTGGGTCAGAGTGGAGAAACATCGTCGTGTTCATCGGGAGGCAACGAAATGCGTCTTGTTCGTTAGAAGCCAACCGGCTTGGACGGAACAGCCAAAACAGGGTCTGGCGTACCACAAAACGAAGGAAACAACCTTCTGTTCGACCGCCTATGGTTGAAACAGGATCCTATTCATCTGGAGCGGTCTAGGATACCGCAAAATGGAGGAAACAGACTTATGTTCGAGCGCCTATGGTCGAAACGGGGTCCTGTTGATCGGGAGGGGTGTGGCGTACCGCAAAATGGAGGAAACAGACTTCTGTTGGAGCGCCTACGGTCAAAACAGGGTCTTGTTCATTTGGAGGGGTGTGGCGTACTGCAAAATAGGACTCCACAAGCTACTATTCATCCACAGTCTACTGCCTCGCTCCAGCCTCCATGGGCTACTGTTCATCCACCATCAACATCCTCCAGCCTCCATCGGCTACTGTTCATCCAGCCTCCACGAGGTACTATACATCCACCCCAACTGGCTGGGGTGTGGTGGCCTCCTCGGGGTCCTGTTCATCCAGTGGCAACGGCCTACTACCACGGGGTCCTATTCATCTAACCCCCACCAGGAACTGTTCATCCATAGTCAACCAACTGGCTCGACTCAACACGTCTCTATTCGTTCTACATACCACACGCACAATAGCAACGGTCACGGTTCATCGAGAGGCAACCCAACACTGGCTGGCTAGCTACGTCTCGCACAGGGGCTCGATCAGCTTCAGTTAGCAGCAATAGGGCAGGAATCGCTCGGGTTCAGTCAGCAGCGAATGAACCCTTCAGGTTTAGGTAACAGCCAAGGGATCAATCTCTCGGGTTCAGTAACGTAGCTAGTGCGATCGCTCGGGTTCAGTTAGCCAATGCCTCGCACACACGCGTGTACGAGAGAGAAACGCGCAAACCACAGTGCATCGCTCGGCCCCGACCACCCACCGTAACCGGGAACTCCCCGATATTTTCCTCGCCCTCGCTTCTACCATGATTTTTTCTGTCATGGACGGCCCAAAGAATGTCATGCAGGTGCGTCTCCGGTCCACCAAGGACGAGAAGCCCATTTTCTGTCATGATTTTTTGTCATAGAAGTAGGAGCCCACCACATCTATGATGATACGTGTTTTTGTCACAGTTATCGTCATAGAAGTGTCATAAGCATGGCAGAATTTTTTTCATTCGGGCCATAATGTCATGGATGTGTCTTTTTTGTAGTGAACCCTGGTTCATCATTCTTGATTTGGTGCTTATGTAGTTCTTTTTTGATGTAATTCTTGAACATATGTACCTGTGAATCAAATATTGCATTGGTTGTAACCTGATGGATATGAATGAGCTTATAGCCTACTTTCAAATTGAATTTTGGTACAATTTTAAATAGCAGCAATTAAATTAGGGTGAAAATACACTCTGCATGTCATTACGGCACACACGGTTTGTAATGCACAACGTGTGTTATATACATCATAACCCGACACAGTTCACGGGGAGGAAACATGTGTAACCATGCACACAATTGCCATTTGTCAAGCGTGTGTGATGTCAGACAATATCACAGACGGTGCGAGCAAACTAAATGTTTGTGATAGTCGCCTTATCGTACACGCTTTACAATCATGAATTGTTTCTATGTGGCGGGCATTGTAAACGTCGCACCACAAAATATCGACTGCGATGGCAATGCGAGCACAAACGAGTAGCAAAGATGGACCATTTGGGATATTCAAGATATCACAAACAGTTTTCTGAAGACACGCATTTGGGATACATGCCAGCAACGCATACACTTATTTATGAAAAAGCATTGCTACTCCCTATCCTTGACGGTTTCTGGGTCATGTGGGAAGGACCCCCCCTATCGCACACACTGGCTAGGTGGCGGCTTAAAATGCCGTCACGGAAAGGGGTTAAAAACCGCTTGTATAGCAGCTCGTTGTACCAGTGTTCTATCGATGCTCTCCCCATTGACATTTTGATGGGCTCCCCTTTATGAAAGTTGTTCAGGTGGACGATCTGCCTCGGTTTCCATGCAACACAGGTACTCATACGAGTGCACATGCCTATATGGAACACCATCTTTTGTGCTATCTTCGCAGAAATGCCTCCCGTTGATTACTTCTTTCTACATTTTCCTTCCTTTCCATTTCCATACGTGATTTCTTCCCTTTTCAGACCATTTCCTATGGAAACACATCAAAGAGAGGATTTGTGGAATCCATTGCATTCAGTAGTCATTAGTAGTCATATCAAAGCGAATATCTCTTTTTAAATGAAATATCTCTGTTTAAACTAAGGTAGATGAGTGTAAAAATATCACTCATCGGCGCGTTTTAGAGAAACCGAAGAAAACACTTTGTAAGGCGTAATGAGAACTTGGTAAGGTGATGAGTGGAGCAATGAACACATAATCAGAGGCAAAAAGGAAAGAATTGTCTCATTTAGTGGAGTACCTTCTACAGCTTGAAGAAATTCACCAGATGCGGTGTTCATGAGTTAACTAGCTACATACCGGGGACTGAAATACACAGTTTTTCACCTTTTTGCATCAGCCGTGAGGAAGAGGAATAGAATAACTTGCCTAAAAATAATCATGGGTAATGGGTGGAAGGTAACAATCAACTGAACTCACTGATTAAATCTTATCTCAATGACTTGGCTTCTTCATAGGTTCATGGTACAGATCCGACGGTATTGGAGAAAGTTCACAGTCGAGTAGCAGACCAGATGAATGATGCCCTCTTGGCTCCATACACAACTGAGGATGACAAAAAGGTTGTCCAGAGCATAGCTGGCCTCAAGGCACCAGGACCGGACGATCTCCATGCCATCTTCTTCAAAAAAAATACCGGTACCTTTTTGATGAGGACATCTCTCAGGAGGTGTTGTTCGCTATAAATTCACGTAATAGATCGGAAGAATGAAATGACACGAGCATGGTTTTGATCCCTAAAACTGAATCTCCTGGATTAATTACTTAGTAGCACCCCATTAGCTTGTGTAATGTGATATATAAAATCATCTCAAAAGTGTTGGCTGCTGAAAGTGCAACTATCCCTGGGTGGTTTTGGTAATTACTAACAACATATAGATCAATGAACTAATTCTATTTCAAGATGATCATTTCAGAAAATTCAATGATTGTCATCGCATGGATTAGGAATGTGGACCCCTCAAAATGCTAAGGACACATATTGGCTCAAGCTCAAGGCTCTACATTTTCATTTTAGTGATCCAAGATCACATTGAGTCCATAGGAAAAGCCAATACTATTAAAAGGTGATGAGGTGTTGCTTAATGGCTTGCTTGCTCAAAATGCTTAGTGATATGCTCCAAAAGCCCTCAACCACTTTCTCATATCCACATTTATCACAAACCAAAAGTCAAACTCGGCCCTACCGATTTGATCTATCCGGCGCCACTGAGTTCACTTGTCATAGCCACTGCCAGAAACCCTAGTCACTTCGGTCTCACCGATAGGGATCTCGGTCTCACCGAGATGGGATTGCAAACTCTTGTTTCCCCTTCGTAACGTTTCGGTCCAACCGAGATGAGCGGTCGGTCCCACCGAGTTCGCAATGCAAACTCTCTGTTTCCCTTTCATAACGTTTCGGTCTCACCGAAATGAGTAAATCGGTCCCACCAAGTTTGCCTTACCAACTCTCTATTTTCCTATTACAGAAATTGGTCCTACCGAGTTTATGTGATCGGTCTCACCGAGATTACGTTATGCCCTAACCCTAACGAAATCGGTCCCACCGAGTTGACATGTCGGTCCCACCGAAAAGCCTAACGTTCACATTTTGAACTGAATCGGTCTGACCGAGTTTCATGATTCGGTCCCACCGAGTTTGGTGAATTGTGTGTAACGGTTAGATTTTGTGTGGAGGCTATCTATACCCCTCCACCCTTTCTTCATTCGTGAGGAGAGCCATCAGAACGTGCCTACACTTCCAGCATACTTTTTCTGAGAGAGAACCACCTACTCATGTGTTGAGACCAAGAATTCCATTCCAACCACAAGAATCTTGATCTCTAGCCTTCCCCAAGTTGCTTTCCACTCAAATCATCTTTCCACCAAATCCAAATCTGTGAGAGAGAGTTGAGTGTTGGGGAGACTATCATTTGAAGCACAAGAGTAAGGAGTTCATCATCAACACACCATCTATTACCTTTTGGAGAGTGGTGTCTCCCAGATTGGTTAGGTGTCACTTGGGATTCTCCGTCAAGATTGTGGAGTTGAACCAAGGAGTTTGTAAGGGCAAGGAGATCGCCTACTTCGTGAAGAACTACCCGAGTGAGGCAAGTCCTTCATGGGTGATGGCCATGGTGGGATAGACAAGGTTGCTTCTTCGTGGACCCTTCATGGGTGGAGCCCTCTGTGGACTCGCGCAATCATTACCCTTCATGGGTTGAAGTCTCCATCAACGTGGATGTATGATAGCACCACCTATCGGTACCACGGAAAAAATCTCCGCGTCTACATTGCGTTTGCTCCCTCCAAACTCCTCCCTTTACCTCCATATGCAAATGTTTTACATTCCGCTGCTATACTCTTAGACTTGCAGGTGTAGGTTGATTGCTTGACTTGTGCTAAGTTGCTAAAATCTACCAAGACTTAAAATTGGGAAAAGGCTAGATTTTTACTTGGTCAAGTAGTTAAATCACCCCCCTCTAGACATACTTTTGATCCTACAAGTGGTACCAGAGCTTTGGTCTCCATTTGCCTTGATTTCCATAGCTTTTGGTGATCATAGCCTTGGTTTCACAACCTAGGAGAGTATGGCGTCTAGCGAGGGAAATTACCACCGTAGAGGTCCTTACTTTGATGGTACAAATTTTTTTAGTTGGAAGCATAAGATGAAAATGTATATTCTTGGACATAACCCCGCCGTTTGGGCTATTGTGTGTATTGGCGTGCAAGGTGAATTCTTTGATGGGAGAGAACCGAACCGTGAAGCTACCGCAGAAGAGTTGAAGATGCTGCAATACAATGCTCAAGCTTGCGATATCCTCTTCAACAGATTGTGCCCCGAAGAATTCAACAAAATCAGTCGTCTTGAGAATGCAAAGGAAATTTGGGACACTTTGATTGATATGCACGAGGGTACCGACTCCGTCAAGGAATCCAAATTGGATGTGCTACAAAGTCAAATTGACAAGTTCAAAATGAAGGATGGTGAAGGTGTCGCTGAAATGTACTCTAGGCTTGCTCTCATCACAAATGAGATTGCCGGCTTAGTAAGTGAAGAGATGACCGATAGATTCATCATCAAGAAGATCCTAAGAGAATTGGATGGAAAATATGATACCGTGTGCATGTTGATCCAAATGATGCCAAATTACAAAGATCTCAAGCCAACGGAAGTCAGTGGAAGAATTGTTGCTCCTGAGATGTCACTCAAGGATAAGGAAGAGCTTCACAACAAGTCAAGTGGTGCTTACAAAGCTTCATGTGATGCCCCTACATCATCAAGTGAGAAACAAACCTTCATTGAGGAATTGAGTCTAATGGTGAAGAACTTCAACAAGTTCTACAAGAGTAGAAGGAAGGAAAGAAGTTCCAAGTCAAGGTCCTACAATGACAAAATATATTCAAGTCGTAAGTGTAATTGCTACAATTGTGGAAGACCCGGACACTACTCCAATGAGTGTACAGCTCCCTACAAAAGAAGAGAAGATTCGCCCAAAAGGAGAAGTAGAAGAGAAGAATCACCAACAAGAGAGAGAAGGTGTAGAGATGATCGTTATGAACGAAGAACCTCTCGGAGAAGCAAGGATTCGGAAAGGAAGGACAAATCATCAAAGAGCTACACAAAACAAAGACATCAAGCTCATGTTGGTGAATGGGTATCCTTCTCCGACTCCGACCACCACTCCGAAAGAAGTTATCACTTCGACTCCGAATATACTCAAGATGAAGGTGTTGCCGGTCTAGAACTCGTGTCAACCAACTCCTATTACATATTTGACTCACTAAATGAAAGCATTGGGAGATGCTTCATGGCCAAAGGCCCAAAGGTATCACACCCTGAGTATATTGATTTCAATAGTGATGGAGATGACTTGCTAGGTGATGATGATTTACTTGTTGACAACTCTAGTGATGAAAAGTATGATGAAATTGCTATTAATCATGCTAATCAAGATAAAACGAATGATGATGATAAGAAGGAGATTGAGCGTCTAACTAAGGAACTAACCACTCTTAAGTTAGCCCATGAAACTACCTTGGAAGATCATCAAGAACTTTTAAAGACTCATGAAAAGTTATGCTTTGAAAAGCTAAATCTTGAGCAAGAGCATGGGTTCTTAAAAGCAATCAATGAGATCTTCACAAGAAAAGTTCTTCTTACATTGCCAAGCGTTTACTCTTGTCTACTTACATGCCACAAGTTAAATCTAGCAACAAGAGCAAGAAAGATTCTTCTTCTAGTAGTAAAAATAGTCATGTTAAATCCAATGTTGTTGCTTCTAGTAGTTCTCTTGATTCCACTAATGGTTCTCTTAGCCAGGTTACACTTGAGCAAGAAAATAGCTTATTGAAGGGAATTATAGAGAAAGGTGTTAAGGCACCAGAAGAATCAAGGCGTTGGTTTTGAACGAAAGTTCAATGCCAATGGAGTTGAGTGGGAAGAAGATCAATACCCCAAGACAAAGTTTGTTCCTCAACAAGAGAAGTATGATCCTACTTCCTTCCAAGGGACAAAAGCTCAAGATGATCTTACACCACAAGACCACAAGCAAAAGGGCAAGGACAAGCTTCAAGAGGATATTGATGCATTTGAATAAGCTCCTAAGGTCAAGTGGGTTCCCAAGACTACATTAAGTTGTACTACATCAAGTACGACTACAACTCCAAGGATTCCCATCAAGATGATGTGGATCCCGAAGAAGCAGAAATAGAGAGTTCTTGAGGGTGACTCTGCCAACATACTTCACTCAAATCCTTTTGGCTAGGACAAGTGCAAACAACTTCCACATCTTGCACTAGTTCAAGGAGTCACAAACCCTCTTGTTGGTAAGACAAGGGACAAGGTAACCTAATGCTTTCATGGACATCATCTATGTGTACATCACTCTATGTCTATGGATATCCTTGTTTGTTCCTTGTGGGACTAACCCGTGTAGGTATAGAAAATTCAACTCACTCCAATGGATTGCTCCAAATGATCTACATCAACATTGAGAATCCACATCTTCAACATCTACATGAAGTCATCATCGACAAAACCCAAGGTTAGTTCATCCCTCTTAGGGGGGATATCACATCTAGGGGGAGCTTTACTCTAATCAATTGAGATAAAGAAACTCTAATGGTGTGAACACAACAATGCTTTATGTAAAAGTGGTAAGCCCACTTGAGCTTAAACGCTGAGTATGACCTACGATCAAATGTTCTCATTTTACTCCTAAGTCAATATACTCATATATAGATGACCTAGTCATCGCCAATTGCTTGATAGATGCTAGAGTGTTTGTGCATGCTTTGTCACATATTTCATTTGCCATTTTATTGTGTGAGCATGTTGATTGCATATTTTACTCATTCGAGGACAAGAATGGATGGACAAATGGATGGACAAGAATGCCTAAGAACTTCCTCTAGCTATCTATGATTTTCTCATCTCAAACTCTATTCATGCTACATCACAAAGTTTGATCAAGTCAGATTCAAACCACTCTGTGTGAGGAGCACTTTCGAGTCCGATTCGTCATAGACTTAAACTTCCAAAACCTCTCTATGCATTTCGGTATGACCGATCCATCCACTTCGTTCACACCGAGTTCACTGAGTTGATCTAGGTTTTCAATCTCGGTGCAACTGAGTTGAACTTTTCGGTCACACCGAGTTGCGAACCGCTATGATTACGCATCTCGGTGCCACCGAGTTGTTCCACTCGGTCACACCGACGGGGTCAGGATATATAAACCCACCGGTGAGATTTTGGAAATTTCTTCAAAACCCTCCATCCCGCGCGTATCCTGCTCTGCCGCCTCGGGTCTCCGGATCGTCTTCTTGTCGCCAGTGACCTCCCGCCGCTAGTTTCCATCGCCGTCAACGGGATTCTGCCCCGCCATTGTCGCTGTAGAGAACCCCCGCCGAACTAGGGTATGCGTTCGATCTTTTGTGCTAATTCCTTACTCCGATTCTTAGCACAATGCAATGCCATGTTCTTTACCATGTATGAAATCAATCTATCCAGAGAAAACTTCCTTTAGGTTAGGTTTGATTCTAAAATTTAGGGTTAGGTTTACGCCAAACTCATCTCGGACCGACCGAGTTGTGGAAATCGGTCTCACCGATTTGGCTTAGGCCATAGCAGTTGCACTTTTCGGTCTGACTGAAAGCTACAAATCGGTGCAACCGAATTCAACTCTTTGTGCAACCCTAGAAATCTCGGAGCCACCGAACTGTGGCTAGTTTAGACTCCAAAAGTTGCTTTGGTGTCACCGAGTATAACAAATCGGTAGCTCCGAAATGCTAAACTAAGTTTTTGACTCATCTGTTTTGCAAAAATTCTGCACTTTGTGATGCTCATCCGCTCCATCTCATCTACATCTATTCACATGGTCTACTGTCAGTTTGCTTGCCAGAATGTCTGACCAGAGTGATAGCCAGAACAAATCAGAAGAGCAAGTACAAATGAGTGAGGGCACTAGTCCCTCAAGCAGCTATGATGAGGGCAGCAGGAGCACTCCCATTAATTTGCCCAAGGCAGCCACCAGATCAAGGAAGAACAGAACCTCAGACTCTAAAGATGAGGACTATATGGCTGTTGAGGAAGAAGTGAGCTCCAAGAAGAAAGTCTTAAACAAGCAATATGGTACTGCAGCTCCTACAAAGCATGGTTTGAACAAGAAGGCACCAACTAAGAGAGTTCCGATGTCTAAGGCCAGATCCTCCACTCAGGAAACCATGGAGTTCACACTTGAACCTAAGGAGGTTGCTGGTGAGGGTAAGAAGAGGAAAGAGAGGGTCAATAATACCATTGTAAGATACATTGGGAGATCCTCCATGTTTAGAGATCCAGAAGAAGAAGATGAAGAGGAAGAGGATGCTGCACTAGCACCCAAGTCCCAAAAGCTTATGGGGGATGCTATTAAGTCTGGGGCTGCTCCTTCAAAGCCCAAGACTACCCCCAAAGCTACTGCTCAAGCTCAAAAGACTTCTAAGCCCAAGAGAAGCACTAGGAACATTCCAGCTGAGGAGAAGAACAAGGCCTCAGTGCCCGAGATAGAAGAAGAAGAAGATGCCGAAGCCCAAGTACTAAGGAAACTTAAGCCAAAGATTCCAGATCACAATGACACCCATCCAGTGGCAGTGGATATGAGCATCAGGAAGGATGCAGGTGTGAGACTTTGGAGACAGTCTGATCCATATGTTGTGAGAAGGAAGACTGTTGTGGACTACATGTTCCACACCAAAGAACAACAAAATTTCTATGAAACCATACTGTTGGACAAGAAACCTATAGTCTGTGATATGAAGTGGGTTGATTGGAAATTCATTGATGAGAATGAAGATTATGTTCCAGGAGTGCATGAAAGCTTCAAAGC
Organism: Aegilops bicornis; assembly: GCA_021605145.1. NCBI lineage: Eukaryota > Viridiplantae > Streptophyta > Magnoliopsida > Poales > Poaceae > Aegilops > Aegilops bicornis. The sequence continues at coordinate 286,460,838 of CM038669.1, forward strand.
TTGTGGAGTTGACAAGTTTGTGGGACAAAAGCTTACCAAATGGAATGATGAGCTCATTATGCAGTTCTATTCTACAACTCATTTCTATCCAGATGGTAGACTTGTTTGGATGTCTGAAGGTACAAGGTACCAGTCAGCTATTGATGAATGGGCCAAGTTGATAAAAGCCCCTGAAGAGCATGAGGATGATTTGGATGTCTATGCCAATAAGAAGAAAGACCACAACTCCATGGCAAACATGTACAAGAAGATCCCACACAAAGCATTGGATACACACAAATCTGGATATGTACATTACTTGTTGTCTGGTCTAGTGACAATCAGCACTATATTGAGGCATACATTGTTGCCCAAATCTGGAGATCACAAGATGATCAGAGGCCATTTAATCAACTTGCTACAGATATTTGATGTGCCTCAAAAATTCAAGGTCGTGAGTCTGATTGTTGAAACAATCAAGAGGACAGTTGCTGATCAGAAGAGATCTTGTGGGTATGCTCCACACATTCAGGTGCTCATCAACTCCAACATGGGCACATGAACTTATTTGTTGGACAAGGAGCACTTACCTTTGAGACCAGAATTTGAAGATAACACGGTTTGATGAATGAGGATGATCCTACATCTGTGCAAGCACAAGAGAAGAGAGCAAAGGCAAAGGATGAGAAGGCTGCAAAGATGCCAAGTGTTGAGGAGGCATCTCAAGTTTTTGTAAAGTCAAAACAAGATCAACTAGCTTATCTGATACAAGCAACTTTGAGGATTGAGAAGGGCTTGGCCACCCTGACTCAGAATCAGGAGAGCTTGGAGAGGATCATTGAGACAAAGTTCTATGATCTTGATCTGAAAGTAGCAGAGATACAGACAGTTGTTGAGTAGCTCCAGGAGGAAGCAGAGGAGAAGAAAGGAAAGGCTACTACAGAAGCTTTTCAGAGAGTGCCCAGAGGTCAGAGATCTGCGCAGGGCCAGTACCTGACACTAGAGCAACTACTTCAGCACCAGCAACAACAGCTTCAGTGCCACCTCCAGTTGCCACTCCACTAGCTCCAACAACTTCTACTGATGCCTTCGTCCTTGGAGTCCTCTCTACACCACCTCCCGAAGAGCCTAGAGAGACGCATAGCACTATGCATTTTTCAAACCTTTTGGTAACTTGTTGCCAAAGGGGGAGAAATGTATAGATCATAGGCTTCGAGAGAGAGTGTTGCTTCTTTGTATTTCTTGCTATTTGCTTGATACTTTTGTGTGTGCTAGTTTGATACCTTATTTCTGTGCGTAAGATACTTGTATGATCATGTGTTTGATCATATTCTACTTTATGTTTGCTTGGATGAAATTATCTTTTATATCCCTATATGATCATTCACTTTGCTTGGTGATGAGTGCATGTGTTAATTCCTATCATTTTGAGAGCTCCACCAAGATGTATGTGACATGGAAGAGTAACCCATGATCCTAATCGATTGTGCATTTGCATTCAAAAGAAAATTTTAAATAATGCGCAAATTTAGGGGGAGCTCTTGCTTATTACATACTTCTCAAAGCGACGATGTATTTTAATCTTATTATCATTTGTCGAAGCTTTGATCTATATCTTGTCATCAATTACAAAAAAGGGGGCGATTGAAAGTGCAACTATCCCCGGGTGGTTTTGGTAATTACTAACAACATATAGCTCATTGAACTAATGCTATTTCAAGATGATCATTTCAGAAAGTTCAATGATTGGCATGGCATGGATTAGGAATGTGGACCCCTCGAAATGCTAAGGACACATATTGGCTCAAGCTCAAGGCTCTACATTTTCATTTTAGTGATCCAAGATCACATTGAGTCCATAGGAAAATCCAATACTATTAAAAGGGATGAGGTGTTGCTTAATGGCTTGCTTGCTCAAAATGCTCAGTGATATACTCCAAAAGCCCTCAACCACATTCTCATATCCACATTTGTCCCAAACCAAAAGTCAAACTTGGCCCTACCTATTTGATCTATCCGGCACCACCGAGTTCACTTGTCATAGCCACTGCCAGAAACCCTAGTCACTTCGTTCTCACCGATAGGGATCCCGGTCTCACCGAGATGGGATTGCAAACTCTTTGTTTACCTTCGTAACATTTTGGTCTAACCGAGATGGGCGATCGGTCCCACCGAGTTCGCAATGAAAACTCTCTGTTTCCGTTTGGTAACGTTTCAGTCTCACCGAAATGAGCGAATCGGTCCCACCGAGTTTGCCTGACCAATTCTCTGTTTGCCTATTACATAAATAGGTCCTACTGAGTTTATGTGATCGGTCTCACCGAGATTACGTTATGCCCTAACCCTAATGAAATCGGTCCCACCGAAAAGCCTAGCGCTCACATTTTGAACTGAATCGGTCTGACTGAGTTTCATGATTCGGCCCCACCGAGTTTCGTGAATTGTGTGTAACGGTTAGATTTTGGGTGGAGGCTATATATACCCCTCCACCCTTTCTTCATTCGTGAGGAGAGCCATCAGAATGTGCCTACACTTCCAGCATACTTTTTCTAAGAGAGAACCACCTACTCATGTGTTGGGACCAAGATATTCCATTCCAACCACAAGAATCTTGATCTCTAGCCTTCCCCAAGTTGTTTTCCACTCAAATCATCTTTCCACCAAATCCAAATCTATGAGAGAGAGTTGAGTGTTTGGGAGACTATCATTTGAAGCACAAGAGCAAGGAGTTCATCATCAACACACCATTTATTACCTTTTGGAGAGTGGTGTCTCCTAGATTGGTTAGGTGTTACTTGGGAGCCTCCGTCAAGATTGTGGAGTTGAACCAAGGAGTTTGTACGGGCAAGGAGATCGCCTACTTCATGAAGATCTACCCGAGTGAGGCAAGTCCTTCGTGGGCGATGGCCATGGTGGGATACACAAGGTTGCTTCTTCGTGGGTGGAGACCTCCGTGGACTCGTGCAACTGTTACCCTTCGTGGGTCAAAGTCTCCATCAACGTGGATGTACGATAGCACCACCTATCGGAACCACAGAAAAAATCTCCGCGTCTACATTGCGTTTTCTCCCTCCAAACTCCTCCCTTTACCTTCATATGCAAATGTTTTACATTCTGATGCTATACTCTTAGACTTGCATGTGTAGGTTGATTGCTTGACTTGTGTTAAGTTGCTAAAATCTGCCAAGACATAAAATTGGGAAAAGGCTAGATTTTTATTTGGTCAAGTAGTCTAATCACCCCCCCCCCCTCCAGACATACTTTCGATCCTTCAGCTGCCTGTCTGAAAATTATTCTTTCAGAGATTATTTTGCCATATCAGAGTGCTTTTGTCCCAGGCAGACTCATCATAGATAATGTTCTTGTCTCTTATGAGTGTGTGCATAAAATAAAAAATAAAAAGGAAGGTCGGATGGTTTTTGTGTGCTGTGAAACAAGATGTGCATAAGGCCTATGAAAGGGCTGAAGTTCTTAAGGAATATGATGATCAAGCTAGGTTTCCATGAGCAATGCATCAACTTAATTATGAATTGTGTGAGCTCTATTAAGTACACAATCAGATATAGTTCTCAAGAAACAGAAGTTGTACACCTACGAGAGGTATTTCTGCACATTCTACCTCTTTTTACTGTGTGCGGAAGGATTGTCAATCCTATTGATGCATGAAGAAGTTGCAGGTATTGATGGTATTAGAGTGTGCAGAAATGCGCCATCGGTGTCACACCTATTTTTCACCGATGATCCTTTAATTCTCAGGATGGCGGATTTGTTAAATGTAGCTTCCTGATGGCTCTATATACTACGCATTTTTACAACTCATATGTTGCATGTTCTCTTCAGATATCATGTCCCATTGAACCAAATATATGTCCATTATGCATAATTACCGGTTTTCACACTTATCATTGTGAGCATTGCTCATTCATGTATTTATTTATTTTTAACAGTTTTCCTTTTTTCTTTTGTTTATAGGTGTACTGGAGCAACCAACGACCAATCACGATAAAAGGAGAAAGGATGGGTTCAATACGGAGTCAGCCAGGTGTCGGACTAAGCCATTTCAAAGGTCGGAAAAAGTCATTAGTTTCCAAGTGCTCCAAATCAATATCTATGAGTATAAACGGATCAGGTCGTTCATACGAATCCAACGAGCCCAAGAACGTCAAATTCCGAGTTCGTATGAAGAAATGGCGGCCGTTTTATAGGAGGATTCTAGACCAAATGACGACATTTCGAACGATCGCACGCGGTCGTTTGACATGCACACAACTCCGAAAGTTGCCCTTTGAGACGGTATTCTTCACCGATTTTGTCCCCAATTGCTCCCACGGGATCCTTGGCTCAAAATGAAGGGATTGGCAGAAGATAAAGCTCATCTTGAGCCCTTGGATGACCACATCAATGGAGGAGATAGCGGAGGCCTTCATATAAGCACCATCAACCCTAGCCGCTGCTTCAAGAATCATTCATTCATCCATGCAACTGTCATCCATCTCCATTGATGCTCCAAGACCACCTCCATCGAGAAGAGAAGGGCCAAGCCAAGAGGAAGAACAAGGGGAGCCTCCATCACGAGTACCGGCCTTCGGGCCGGTGCGTTCTTCATCACCGGCGCCGCCACCATCACCATCTCCACTGCGGCTGCTGCTGCCATCACCATTACCACTCCTCTCTTCCAGTGGCTCCATGCCGGCTTTTAACTTGCTCTCTCCCTCTATGATGTTTCAGTAGTTGTGTTAGTTCTTGGGGAATTGGATGAACCCTTGCATGATTCGTACTTTGTTGAATAAGCTATCCAATATTCTCTTTATATGTGTTGCATTGATTGTCGTATGGTATGGTGATGACTGTGATTCCCTCGAGAACGTTTACTACTCAAGCACTGTTTCACTTAGTTTGGTCCCTTTATTTTATGTCTTCTATTTCCTATTTGTAGTTTAGTAAACACTTTATCTATTACTTGTGTTCCTAGCAACTTACTAAAGTAGGTTATTTTCAAACTATGGTTTGGGTGCGTACGTAGCTCGTTGAGTGACAGCATAGCTGCGGGGTTTGTGGTGCCTTCCTATTCGCTCCCTGTGGGTTCGACACTCTATTTATCACGAAAGTGCTACAACAACCCTATGCACTTGCAGGTCATCAAGCATTCTCTGGCGCCGTTGCTGGGCAGCATAGGCTTGGTTATTACTTACCCGCTCGCATATTGTTTATTTATATTTTTTAATATTTAATTAAAAATACCAGAAAAATATTTTTCTTTGAGATGTGTTCTAGAGGAACTCGTATGGCTGCAATGAAACAAATCGAAGAGAGAGGAACAATTTATGCTCAACACCGACATTCACCTAAAGGTATTGAAGTGGGTGAAACATTGAAGGCATTGGATATTATTGCTAAAGCTATTTTCAGCATTCTAGTTTTTTTGTGTACATATTTTTCACAAAATATTATTTTCATGTGTTGGGTTTTTCTTCTATACTTTTTGTTTGGATGAGATAATCAGTTTCAGATAACAAAACAAAGGCAAGAGAAAGCAGGTAAGGGAGGCAACAGAGGGTCATTATTCTATACAAGTGGAAGAAGATGAAGGCGGTGGTATCCGAGGTAAATTTCACATGTTCAGCTACTTGCTTACAATGATTCACTTCTTTATTAATCCAATTTTGTGCCCCAACTGATTAATAATGTGTTAGTGCTTATTAGTACTGCATAACCTAACGCCAATATAGAAAATTATTAGTTTTCTCCAAAATAGAACAATTCATTTTAGTCAACAATTGGTTTTCCTGATGCGTACTCTTTTCGTTGAATGATTTTTTCTCCAATGTTGTTGAGAATGTACATGGATAGATTAAACAAAGCATCTATAACCAGAGAGAAACATACATTCTTTTATCCAGCATCAGGGGCGATCGCCCACCTGAACGATTATAGCGATCAATATTCTGGACATTACAAGCCGGGCCAAAGTGGGCCATATGGAGGTACATAAAACATAGGAAGGACCGAGAGGAGTGGGCACACAAGGACCTACACCATTGTTCAAGGGGAGCACAATCTAGGTGAGGCGAGGCCTGAAGGACCCATGTCCGCAGTTGGTCGAGCAGCATGCCTAAGAGAAACACAAGTTACCAGTACTATTAACAAAGGACACAAAGCCAGATATTTATGGATTTTTCTTGACTGTAATGACTTAATTTTCTCTTGAAATGGAGAATCTTATTTATGTCTCTTGTAATGGCCGGTAATGAGATATATAAGTTTTTCCACTTCAGTTCAGATTTACAATATAGCAACTAACTTTCCTATATGTTGTTTGGGGTATCGCTTTAGAAATTATTGCATGATGCCCTTAAGCCATTTGTTATAGCTTTTCATATATTAGTTCTGGTTCTTAAGTGCGGCATTTCAAGGTTCTCCATTCGAAAACCTCATATTCTCGCGATGCAAGTATGTTGAGCTGGCAGATCCTTGAAGTAACAACAATTACTAGAGACTAGAGTGATGGAAGATGAAGAAATTGGAAATGGTAGGGATGGAGAAACGAGCCACCTTATCTCACTTTATTCTTTTCTTATGTCACTTTATCCTTTTGCAAGGAGTGAGTGCATGGGAAACATGAACCACATGCAATCCTGTTTGATACATATTTATGAATTTAAATAATTGTTTGATCATTGTGTTTGCAATTTTTTTTCTGTGGCAATGCACGGGCACTCTTGACGTGATGCTATATACATGATCGTTTTGTTAGATGCAGAATCGTTTTGGTCTACTAATCTTGTACGTGATGCCTATATACATGATCATTGCCTTGGATATCGTCATAATTATTTGTTTTTCTATCAATTGCCCAACAGTAATTTGTTTACCCAGTGTATGCTATTTTCTCGATAGAAGCCTCTAGTGAAAACTATGGGTATATTTTCTATCATATATTAAAATTAAAAATACCTTGCTGCAATTTTCTTTTACTTAATTTATTTTTTATTTTTGTTAGATCTATTTATCAAAACCTATACAATTTAATCTTTCTCTTAACTGTTGAGGGATTGACAACCTCTCTACGCGTTGGGTTGCAAGTATTTGTTGTTTGTGTGCAGGTGTTGTTTACATAGTGTTGCTTGGTTCTCCTACTGGATTGATAACCTTGGTTTCATAACTGAGGAAAATACTTATCTCTACTGTAATGCATCATCCCCTCCTCTTTAGTGAAATCCCAATGCAGTTCACAAGTAGCAGCTCCTCGTTCGCCTCCCTCTGGAAGGGCACTACGTCTCTAGGGTGCATAATTTGCACTCAAAATCCCATGGGAAGCTGAGGAGCCGAAACACAGGGCGCGTCGTTCTCGGCTCAACCAAGCAACAACGAGTTAAAGACTCGCACACCGACAAGACACTGTAGAAGGCCTAAACAGGAGCAGCATGACTACATGGCTTAAACCATCAAGCGGCAGTTGCGCACCTTTTCAAAGGACCCAGCCGTCAACAACATCAAGCAGATGGACGACCGAGGTAGCAGGCCGCGCACACCAACTTCGTCATGGATGAAGATGAGCTGGTAAATAGCAAGGCGGTGCACACGTGCGATATGGTAGGTTTCGGGCTAATAAACCCAGCAACGACCACCTTGTTTTTACTCCCTTTCTCCTCTTTATCTCCTTTTCACTAAGTTGTATCTTTTACAAGTCTCTTTTGCTAAAGCTCGGCATGTATGGCTTGACCATATCGTCGAGGTCACTACGCATGTACTCATGTTCCTTTCATCTCCTGCCTTCAAGCCAAAAGAATACTTTCACGATACAAATGTTATTTATATAAATAACCATGGGCTCTGCTTTTAATCTCATTCCTAACTTACAATTCCTTTACTTTTCGTGCCCACCCTATGATAACACGCCCTAGGCTGGGAGGGATGGGCGGAACAGCCTCATGTCCCACCACCGTTGTGGTAGGAATGGCGGTCTCTGGCTATTGTGGTGGCGCTAGAGATGCTTGGGGCTAGGCATTCATCTGGCCCTACCCTTCCTCGAGGACAACGTCCCCTTGACCCTGTTTGGCCGAGGTTTCGGCCTCGGCCGCAAGAACCTGTACCTCATCCCTTGTAGTGTCGACTGGGGGAGCCAAGTCGGATGACGTTTCCCCTAGCCCTTCAAGACCAGGGGGTCGCTACGTGCTCGGGGGTCTGCTGTCCACCATGAATAACGGAGGAAGCCCGTCCTAGGCGTCATCGCCTATGTGAAGGTGTTGCGGACTAACAAGACACATACCATGAGTTTTACTTTATGAACAGGCTCTTGAGCTTTACTTCAATCATGTCAACATACCTCTGAGGTGTCGGCTTCTTCCTCTTTGGCTGGAGGAGGTCACCGTCTGACTCGTTAGAGAGTGTGATCTTCTCCGGTGAGGCCCTCTTGTTGGCAGGGTCGGTAGAGGACTTGCGCAGCCTTTGGGTTGCGCGTCCTCCTTGGCCTCCTCGGACTCCACTCTCTTTCCCTTGAGGGAAGGCCCTCCTTCCCTCGTGTTCTCCTCCTCGTCGTCCTCGTAGGTGGAGGAGGCGTGGGTCTCCCCGGATCGGGTCACTGTGGTTTCCTGTGTACGGAGGTCGGCTCTACCCTTCGGAGGATTCGGCTCCTTGTGCAGCACCACGTACGGGCCCTTGATACGTCTCCAACGTATCTACTTTTCCAAACACTTTTGCCCTTATTTTGGGCTCTAACTTGCATGATTTGAATGGAACTAACCCGGACTGACGCTGTTTTCAGCAGAATTGCCATGGTGTTATTTTTGTGCAGAAATAAAAGTTCTCGGAATGACTGAAAATCCACGGAGACACATTTTGGAAATAATAAAAAATACTAGCAAAAGAATCAGCATCAGGGGGCCCACACCCTGCCGACGAGGGTGCAGGGCGCGCCCCTTGCCTCGTGGGCCCCCTGAGACTCCACCAATCTCAACTCCAACTCCATCTATTCATCTTCGGGGAGAAAAAATCAGAGAGAAGGATTCATCGCGTTTTACGATACGGAGCCACCGCCAAGCCCTAATCTCTCTCGGGAGGGCTGATCTGGAGTCCGTTCGGGGCTCCGGAGAGGGGAATTCATCGCCATCGTCATCATTAACCTTCCTCCATCACCAGTTTCATGATGCTCACCGCCATGCGTGAGTAATTCCATCGTAGGCTTGCTGGACAGTGATGGGTTGGATGAGATTTACCATGTAATCGAGTTAGTTTTGTTAGGGTTTGATCCCTAGTATCCATTATGTTCTGAGATTGATGTTGCTCTGACTTTGCTATGCTTAATGCGTGTCACTAGGGCCCGAGTGCCATGAGTTCAGATCTGAACCTATTATGTTTTCATGAATATATGTGAGTTCTTGATCCTATCTTGCAAGTCAATAGTCACCTACTATGTGTTATGATCCGGCAACCTCGAAGTGACAATAATCGGGACCACTCCCAGTGATGATCTTAGTTTGAGGAGTTCATGTATTCACTAAGTGTTAATGCTTTGGTCCGGTACTCTATTAAAAGGAGGCCTTAATATCCCTTATTCCAATAGGACCCCGCTGCCACGGGAGGGTAGGACAAAAGATGTCATGCAAGTTATTTTCCATAAGCACGTATGACTATATTTGGAATACATGCCTACATTACATTGATGAACTAGAGCTAGTTCTATGTCACCGTACGTTATAATTGTTGCATGAGGAATCACATCCAACATAATTATCCATCACTGATCCATTGCCTACGAGCTTTTCACATATTGATCTTTGCTTAGTTACTTTTCCGTTGCCACTATTGCGATTACTATATAAACTACTACTGTTACTTTTGCCACCGCTACCCTTACTTCCATATTACTTTACTACTAAATACTTTGCTGCATATATTAAGTATTTCAGGTGTGGTTGAATTGACAACTGACAACTCACTGACAACTCAAATGCTAATACTTGAGAATATTCTTTGGCTCCCCTTCTGTCGAATCAATAAATTTGGGTTGAACACTCTACCCTCAAAAACTGTTGCGATCCCCTATACTTGTGGGTTATCAAGACTATTTTCTGCACCATTGCCGGGGAGCATAGCTCTATTCTTTGAGTCACTTGGGATTTATATCTACTGATCACTATGAGGAACTTGAAAGATGAAAAAACCAAGATTTATCCCTCAACTACGAGGGGAGGTAAAAATCTGCCATCTAGCTCTGCACTTGATTCACCTTCTGTTATGAGTAAACTTGCGACACCTATTCCTGCTATTGATTCTGATATGTCGCATGTTATTGATGATGCCACTTCTGCTATGCATGATGCTTATGATGAAACTACTTCAATGCTTAATGATACTGTGCCATTTAGGTGAATTTCTTGATGAACAACTTGCTAGGGTTAGAGATAATGAAATTATTGAAACTGATAATATTGATGAAAGTGATGATGAAGATTCTCCCCCTAGATATGAATTGCCTGATGTGCCTAAGGGTTATGTTATGGATGAAGAAATTGCTAGGGCCTTTTTTGCTTGCAAAGATAGATATGATCTTAAAAAATTGTTAGCTAAGCTGAAAGAAAAGTCTTTGAATGCCAGAATGAAATATGACCCTGCTTTTGCTACTTCACCTATCTATATTTCTGATAAGGATTATGATTTCTCTGTTGATCATGAGTTAATTACTTTGGTTGAATCTGATCCTTTTTATGGCTATGAATATGAAACTGTTGTGGCACATCTTACTAAATTAAATGATATAGCCACCCTATTCACTCATGAGGAAAAAATTCATTACTACTATATCCATAAGCTATTTCCGTTCTCGTTAAAGGGTGATGCTAAAGCATGGTTTAATTCTCTTACTCTTGGTTGTGTGCGTAGTCCCCAGGATATGATTTATTACTTCTCTGCTAAATATTTCCCCGCTCATAAGAAAGAAGCTGCCTTAAGGGAAATATATAATTTTGTGCAAATTGAAGAAGAGAGTCTCCCACAAGCTTGGAGGAGGCTTCTCCAATTACTTAATGCTTTGCCTGATCATCCTCTTAAGAAAAATGAAATACTTGATATCTTTTATAATGGACTAACTGATGCTTCCAGAGACCACCTGGATAGTTGTGCTAGTTGTGTTTTCAGGGAAAGAACTGTTGAGCAAGCTGAATTGCTATTGAATAATCTATTTCTCAGTCCTGAAGATATGCAAGAGGCAAAGAAATCTATGAAAGAAAAGGGTATTAAAGCTGAAGATGTTAAGAATTTACCACCTATTGAAGAAATACATGGTCTTGATAACCCGACATAGGTAGTAAAGGTAAATTCTCTCTATAGATTTGATGAGGGTGATATTCCTCGTAATAAGTCTGCTAGCCAATGCTTAGATTAATTTGATAATTTTATTGTTAAACAAGAGAACTTCAATGCTTATGTTGGTAGACAATTGAAATGTAATGCTTATATGATTGAACACTTGAGTGATTATATGTCTAGAGTTAAAGGTGAACTTAAACTTATTAGTAAACATGCTTCTATGGTTACCACTCAGGTAAAACAAGTGCTTAAAGCTCAAAATTATTTGCTCAATGAATTAAATAATAAGAAAAATGATAATGATGTTAGAGTTATGACTAGAGGGGGTAAAATGACTCAGGATCCTTTTTATCCTGAGGGCCACCCCAAGAGAGTTGAGCAAGATTCTCAGAGAACTAATGTTGATACACCTAGTCCTTCTAAGAGGAAGAAAAAGAAAAATGATAGGACTTTGCATGCTTCTAGTGAACCTGTTGTTGACCCACCTGAGAATCCCAATGATATTTCTATTTCTGATGCTAAAACAGAATCTGGTGATGAACATGAACCTAGTGATAATGTTAATGATGATGTTGATGCTCAACCTAGCAATGACAATAATGTAGAGATTGAACCTGCTGTTGATCTTGATAACCCACAATCAAAGAATCAACGTTATGCTAAGAGAGACTTTGTTGCTAGGAAGCACAGTAAAGAAAGAGAACAATGGGTTCAGAAACCCATGCCTTTTCATCCTAAACCATCCAAGAAAAAGGATGATTAGGATTTTGAGTGCTTTGCTGAAATGATTAGACCTATCTTTTTGCATATTCATTTGACTGATATGCTTAAAATGAATCCTTATGCTAAGTACATGAAAGATATTTTTACAAATAAAAGAAAGATACCGGAAGCTGAAATTTCCACTGTGCTTGCCAATTATACTTTTAAGGGTGGAATATCAAAAAAACTTGGAGATCCGGGAGTACCAACTATACCATGCTCCATTAAAATAAACTATGTTAAAACTGCTTTATGTGATTTTGGAGCCAGTGTTAGTGTTATGCCTCTCTCTTTATACTGTAGACTTGATTTGAATAAGTTAACACCTACTGAAATATCTTTGCAAATAGCCGATAAATCAATTGCTATACCTATCGGTATTTGTGAGGATGTGCCTGTTGTGGTTGCAAACGTTACTATTTTAACGGACTTTGTTACTCTTGATATTCCCGAGGACAATAGTATGTCGATTATCCTTGGTAGACCCTTTTTGAATACTGGAGGGGCTGTTACTGATTGCAACAAAGGCAATGCCACTTTTCATGTTAATGGTAATGAGCATACGGTACATTTTCCGAGGAAACAACCTCAAGTCCATAGTATCAATTCTATTGGAAAAACTTCAATGATTATTATTGGAGGTTTTGAATTTCCTCTTCCTACTGTCAAGAAGAAATATGATATTCTTATTGTTGGGGACATGCATATCCCTGTTGAGGTAACCTAGTGTTATTCGAAAATTCTCTGGTTTCATGCGATTCAGAAAGAGTTTGTTAACAAGACTTGATCAACCTTGTTAGTGGATTCCTTTTGATGAGCATGAGATGGATGAAGTTAGAAAGCACAACTCTCTGTACCTGTTGGGGATATAACTATTTGTGTAAGCCGCCCAGGAGGGGCTGGGTTACGCAAAGAGAGACTCATTAGAAGAAGCCCAAGACCAAGCGTGAATATGGCGGTTCATTAAGGGGTCTAAGGCCCATAGGCGACTTAAGGCCCATAGAGATAAACCGCCATGATGGCATGACTTGTATTGTAAGGTAGAATTAACTAGTCACCGAGCCGGACACTGTCTATAAGCCGGCCGGGACTCTATAGGCCGCAGGGCGCCAACCCGTATATAAGGGGACGACCGGCTGGCGCTTAGGGCAAGAAACAACTTATCGAGAGCCGGGCATAGCGTATCTCGCTCCTCGGTCATCGAAACATCAAGCAATACCAACCCAACTAGACGTAGGCCTTACCTTCACCGTAAGGGGCCGAACTAGTATAAACCTCTCGTATCCTTTGTCCCGATTAACCCCTTTAAGCTTCCTAGTTGCGATGGCTCCATGACTAAGTCCTTGCAAGAGGACATTTGCCGTGACAATTCCACGACAGTTGGCGTCCACCGTGGGGCCAGTGCAGGGTGGATTTGAGTTCTTGAAGGGCAGCTTCGAAGGGCTCAAGGGATATGCAGTGGGCCGGATGACCAAGAGACGTCGCGGCAAGATCTACATCGACAACGAAGGCTGGGGCCCCGACGCCGACTCTATTGAGTACGGGTACCGGGTCTCCTTCGGTGGAATCCACGTCTTCATCGGCCGGATTGGTGAGCTGGGCACTGAGCTGGATAATTGCACCGACCTTGTTGAGACGGCTCCACGTGCGAGACCCGCCCGGGCTCAACCTTTCATGAAGCGTGCCTTCGTGGGCTGCGTCCACGGAGAAGAACTTTATGAAGGATCTAAAGATGGCGGTGAGACGGCCGTCCCCTCGGATGATGATTCGTCTGCCGGTTCAACAGATTCGTTATATCAAGTACAAGATGGCGTGCTCGGGGGTTGTTCCGATGGCTCCAGTATTCCGGACCCCTATGAGCCGCTAAGCTGGGCAAGAGTATTTATGGCTGGTACTCAACCCGGTCAAAACTCAACGGCTGCAACAGCAATAACATCCGGGTCAGGAGCGGCCGGGGCAGGAGGCCCTGTGTGCCCGCCGGCTCAGATACTCATGGATAAGCTTACGACCCTGTTAACCGCCACGGTTATTCCTGCAAATCAAGATGAGCATAACGCGGAGGTGGCAAAGGTGCCTGAGGAGATAGCCCGGGCCAAGGAGGCCTTGGCAGCCGAGGACACCAGGTTAGCTACAGAACGTGCGGCTTTAGATGCATGGGTGCAGCGGCTCCAGTCAGAGGCTTTCCAGCTTAATATGATCCTGAACGCATCTAATGAGGTAATGAGAAGGAGGCACCAGAAAGTTCAATCCCGTTTGCCTCCGGTTTACGACCCTTGGAACCTTTTCACTACACCTGGTGCCGGTCCTAGCAACCCGCCAGAAGCCAATCAGTTTATGACACCCGGAGTGGGAGGACCGGCTCAGCCTCGAGACATGGCACCTCCTCATGGGAGTATGACCCCGCCCCGCTATGTGCCAATACCACCGGGTCACTTTTCCAACCCCATGGAGAACTTAATTGCAACATCGGCGCGTTTGGAGGCTCTCCAAGTGGACGGGGATGATCCAACGGCAGTGTAGACCCGAAGGATCAGAGACCTCGTCCAGACAGCCCTAGCTCAGCAAGAGACTTATTCTTACAGGATTCATTCAACTCCTCCGCCTTGGTTACCTCTGGCTCGTCAAAACCGGAGTCCGAGTTACCGCAGGCACATGGAGTCACAAGCTTTGTCAAGCAATGCCCAGCGTCGTAACCAGCCCGGTGGCTATAACCCGGTGCAAGACCGAATACGTCAGGAGGACGAGCGGGCGGCTCAATTAGCGGCTCAGCTAGCGGCTCAGCAGGCGGCTCATCAAGATTTCCCAGAGTATCCAACGACTTCTGTTGGGGCAGGAGTGGCTACTAGAACCGGCAGTGTTCCTTGCTTGGTGCCGGCTCTGCAGGATGTACGTCTACCCAAGGATTTCAAGGGACCTTGAAAGGTGCCGAATCATACGGCCGACTTACAGCCCGGAGCATGGATCGAAAGTTACGAGATGGCGATGGAGCTACTGGAGGTCAGCGACGCAGCAATGGCTAAGTACTTCACCATGATGTTAGACGGAACAGCCCGGTCTTGGTTAAAGGGTTTGCCACCCAATTCCATTAGCTCATGGGCAGAGCTGAAGGCCCGGTTTATCCAGAACTTTAAGGACACTTGCAAGCAATCTATGTCAATTATAGACTTGACCAATTGTAAGCAGGAGGAGGGTGAATCCACAACTCATTGGGTGTGTCGGGTCGAGGAAATAATACACTCATCTGATAAGATGGATGCCCGCTCTGCAGTACTCATGTTGGAGAAGAATTGCCGCTTTGAGCCACTGAGGCAGAAGCTACGACGCCTTAAGCGTGATTGCAATGATATGGGTACGCTGATGGCGGCCTTAGTCAAATACGCCGATTCTGATAGTACCAAGGATCCCGCATCTGATGAGGAAAAGACAGGGAAGGGAAAGAAGAACGGCAATGGAAAGGGTCAGCAGCATAACCCCGCAAGTCAAGGAGGCAACAAGCGTAAGGAGGAGGGTAACCCGGAGTTTGTGGCCAATGCCAATGCACAAGGTAACAACCAGAAACGTAAGGGAAGACCGCCTCTCGATCTGGCGGCTCAGGCCCATCTCTTGAGCAGCTTCTCAATGAGCCTTGCCCAAGACACGGCACTCGGGAACGACCCGCCACCCACTTATGGAAAGATTGCGCGATCATGAAGGCTTTCAAGAATTCCAACATGTTTGACGGCAATCATGGATCGGGCGGCGGCTTAGGGACCGGTGGCTTTCATGGCCCCGGCGGCGGTTGAAGTTCCGGCTTTCAGGGAAGTCAAGGTGGCTATAATCAGCAGCAGCCTGGTCAAGGGGGACAGCAGCAGCAGCAGTCAGGTTATCAGAGCCATCCAAAGCAGTTGAATGGTGGGCAATACCATGTGTTCACCACTAATTTGTGCAAACGTGACCAGAAGGTTCATAAGAGGGCCGTGAATTCTGTTGGGCCGGCGGTTCCCCTTATTTGAGGTGGTCAGAGCAGCCCATCATATGGAGCAGGGAAGATCACCCCCTCCGAATTGATAACCCGGGTCAGTTGGCCTTGGTGGTAGCACCTCAGGTTGGTGGATATAGATTCACTAAGGTACTCATGGATGGAGGAAGCAGCATCAATATTCTCTATTATGAGACCTTTCGCCTCATGGGGTTGACTGATAAGGACTTGAGGACGTCCAACACTGTCTTTCATGGAGTGGTGCCTGGTAAATCGGCATATCCAGTTGGTAAGATTGAGCTGGAAGTGGCCTTTGGAGATGAATATGATTCCAGGGCGGAGAAATTGACGTTTGAGGTAGTCATAATCAAGAGACCGCATCATGCTCTGTTTGGACGGCCGGCTTATGCCAAGTTCATGGCGCGACCGTGTTATGTTTATCTGCAGCTCAAGATGCCGGGTTACAAGGGCACCATCACTGTGATGGGAGTCGAAAGGTAGCCTTGGAATGTGAAGAAGGCGATGCGGCTTATGCTCAGTCTGTTTGCGCAGCAGAGGTGCTAAAATTTTATCAAAATAATGTTGACCCGGCGGATATGACCTCTTTAAAGAAGCCAACTACAGAGCAAGACTCGGCATTGAAGTTTAAATCGGCCGCTGAAACAAAGCTTGTTGACTTCACTCCAGGCGACTCTTCCAAGCAGTTCAGCATCAGTACCAATTTGGATACTAAATAGGAAAGCGCGCTCATCGAGTTCATCCGTGAGAATCGGGACATCTTTGCATGGAAACCTTCTGACATGCCGGGTGTCCCGAGAAAACTCGCTGAGCACACTCTTAATATTGATTCGAAGTATAAACCGGTCAGGCAATTTCTTCGACGGTTCAATGAGGAAAGACGTAAAGCTATTGGGGAAGAGGTCGCTCGGCTCTTAGCAGCTGGGTTCATCGTGGAAGTTTTTCACCCAGAGTGGTTGGCTAACCCAGTGCTTGTGCTCAAGAAGAACGGCACCTGGCAGATGTGTGTGGATTACACGGACTTAAATAAGGCTTGTCCGGCTGATCCCTTTGCTCTACCCCGTATTGATCAAATCATTGATGCTACGGCGGGTTGCGCGCGTTTAGATTTTTGGATGCTTACTCTGGTTATCATCAGATCAAGATGGCAGTTAAGGACCAAGAGAAGACGGCTTTCATTACTCCGTTTGGAGCCTTCTGCTATGTATCTATGCCGTTTGGGCTCAGGAGTGCTCAGGCGACTTATCAGCGGTGTGTACAGAACTGTCTCCACGATCAGATTGGGCGCAATGTTCATGCTTATGTGGATGACATTGTGGTGAATCCAGGGAGAAGGAAACCTTGATATCTGATTTGAAGGAGACCTTTGATAATCTCCGAGTTTATAAGATGATGCTTAACCTGGACAAGTGTGTGTTTGGTGTACCTGCAGGCAAGCTTCTGGGTTTCCTGGTTTCAAACAGAGGCATCGAAGCTAACCCGGAGAAGATCAAGGCGATCACCTTCTTATCCAAGCCGGCGTGCATCAATGATGTTCAGCGACTGGCAGGTCGTGTTGCTGCTTTAAGCAGGTTCATAAGAAGGTTAGGTGAGAAGGCCCTGCCGTTATATCAGATGATGAAGAAAACAGACACTTTTGTCTGGAGTGATGCCGCTGATGCCGCCTTTGAAGATTTAAAGAGACAGTTGTCTGAGCCGCCGGTCCTCGTGGCTCCCATTGATAAAGAGCCGTTGTTGTTGTATGTCGCTGCTAACTCACGAGCTGTCAGTGTTGCCATTGTGGTGGAGCGTAAGGAGACTGGTAAAGAGCATCTGGTTCAGCGGCCGGTTTATTACATCAGTGAGGTGCTCATAGAGTCCAAGCAAAGGTATCCACATTGGCAGAAACTTGTTTACGGAGTGTTTATGGCAAGCCGGAAGTCAAGCAAGATTTCCAAGGTCATCCTATAATCGTGGTAAGTTACGCCCCTTTGGGAGACATCATCCGAGCAGGAAGCCACGGTGATCTAATCGCCAAGTGGGCTATTGAGCTTGGGCCTCATGGTTTGAAGTACACGCCACGTACAGCTATTAAGTCTCAAGCCTTGGTGGACTTTATCAATGATTGGACAGAGTTACAGGAACCTGAGGAGAAGCCAGATAACACATATTGGACTATTCACTTGATGGGTCCAGGCGGTTGGAAGGCTCGGGGTCGGAGTCGTTTTAACTCCCCGAGGTGACAAATTTTGTTATGTGCTCCGGCTTATGTTTCCCTGTACTAACAATGCAGCTGAGTACGAGGCTTTAGTCCATGGTCTCCGGATGGCCAAAGAGATAAATTTGAGCCGAGTAAGGTGCTTGGGCGATTCAGACCTCGTCGCTCAACAGGTGTCAGGCACGTGGGACTCCAAGGATCCCCTTATGGCGGCTTATCGTCGTGAAGTTGATGCGGTGGCTGGACACTTCAAAGGTTATCAAGTGGAGCACATTGATGAGGAAGAATGAGGCGGCTGATGCTTTGAGTCGGCTGGGGTCTCAGCGTAAGCCGGTGCCGCCTAACACCTTTCTTGATGTTTTGCATAACCCTTCTGTCAAAGTGCCTATAGAGGAAGAACTAGCAGTGCCAGACCCGGAGGCACAGCTGGTGGCAGCTCTCCATGCTATCCCAGATTGGACAGTCCCATATTTGGCCTATATGACTCGGGGAGAGTTGCCTGAGGATGAGACTTTGGCAATACAAATCATTAGGCGGTCCAAATCTATGACAATTGTTCATGGCGAGTTGCATCACCACAGCGTCACTGGGGCGTTTCAATGTTGTGTATCGCCTGTGGAGGGCCAGGAGATACTTCGTGAGATCCATGAAGGAGATTGTGGTCATCATGCCGGCTCAAAATCTCTGGTGGCCAAGGCTTTTCATCATGGTTTCTATTGGCTGACGGCTCATGCTGATGCGGAGGATCTGGTCAGCAAATGTGACGGATGTCAAAAATTCTCACGACGAGCTCATGTGCCGGCTCAATAATTGAGGATGATTCCAATTACTTGGCCGTTTGCAGTCTGGGGGCTCGACATGGTTGGACCTTTCAAAATGTCTAAGGATAAGAAGACACACCTTTTGGTGGCAGTGGATAAATTCACCAAGTGGGTTGAGGCAGAGCCTGTCAGTAAGTGTGATGCAGCCGTGGCGGCTCAGTTCATGAAAAAGGTGATCTTTCGTTTTGGCTTTCCACACAGCATTATAACTGATAATGGTACTAATCTCTCCAAGGGTAACATGGAAGAGTTCTGCCAACGAGAACATATCCGGCTTGATGTTTCGGCTGTTGCTCACCCTCAATCTAATGGTCAAGAAGAGAGAGAGCTAATCAAGAGATCTTGAAGGGTATCAAACCCCAGCTCTTTGTTCCCTTACAGCGAACTCCGGGTTGTTGGGTGGAGGAGTTACCCTCTGTGCTATGGAGTATCAACACAACGCCTAACAGATCTACAGGTTATACACCTTTCTTCATGGTGTACGGAGCAGAGGCAGTTCTGCCAAGTGACATCCGGCATGACTCACCCCGAGTGGCGGCTTACGTTGAGGCTGATAATGAAAAAGCTCGTCAGGATGCACTTGACTTGTTGGATGAGGAGCGAGACTTGGCAATAGCCCGCTCGGCGATTTACCAGCAAGACCTGCGCCGCTATCACAGCCGACGGGTTAGAAGCAGAGCCTTTCAGGAAGGCGATTTAGTGCTCCGGCTCATCCAGGATCAGTCTAATATGCACAAGCTATCCCCTCCTTGGGAAGGACCTTTTGTGGTCAGCAAAAATCTGAACAACGGGTCGTACTACCTTATCGACATTCGAGAGCACAAAGACTCATGTAAGTCGGAGGAAGAGACCCGCCGGCCGTGGAACATAGCTCATCTTCGGCCTTACTATACTTGAGCCACCGGCTCTCAGGATATATATATTTTTTTATTATTTTTTAGCAATGTATATATTATATAAAGCAATAAAGCAAGACCTCTTTTTCTTTCCACCCTCAAAGGTTTATATATCTTCTTTACCAGGTGGTGGAAACAACCAACAAGGAGCGGATCATATCTGAATCCAGCTTTCCCTTTGGTCCGGCTTATGATCATATCTGAATCTAGCCATGGTCACTTGGGGGCTTCCTATTCAAACATAGGTCGTATTCGAACCAAAGAGAACATAGCTGTCGATACCCAATTGATCGGTATATCGCCAAACCCACTTGGGGGCTTCTTGATCATATTTGAATCATAGCTTAACCCTTTGGGTCCGACGTGGATCGTATTCGAATCAGCGCCATTAAACAACTCTCATGGTCACTTGGGGGCTTCTGTTCAAACATAGGTCGATTCGAACCAAAGAGAACATAGTTGTCGATACCCACTTGATCGGCATCGCCAAAGCCACTGGGGGCTATATGATCATATCCGAATCTTAGCTTAACCCCTTTGGAACGGTTTACTGATCGTATTCGAATCAGAGGCCTTTGAAAATTAATTTTACTATTCATTATACTCTGTAAGTATAAATGATATTAAGGGCCAGGTAAACATTATATGTGCCAACTTTCAGGAGTTAAACTAACTCTCTGTTTTTGGGTCGCATAAGCCGGTGAAGTATATACCAAATAAGATAGCATGTATGTTGTTGTGATCATAATGATAAACCGGCTTTTATATGATGTTTTGGTTCATACTCCAGGTTATCAATACTTTATGTGACCCCGGAAGCGATAAGTCGCCAAGGAAATTCTATTTTTGTTTTATGCACAGGATAAAGCAAGAAGGTTTTGGACATCAAGGAAAAATTAACATAAGATGAAGTATATAACGATGGCGGCTTACGACAATATTAAGCGCCACGAACATGCGCGAAGGCATGAAAAAGTTAAGAGGTTTTTCTACCCTATTACAAGACTCCACGAGTCTGAATAATGAAGCATCGTTTTTGCAAAGTCATAGCGCCAGGCAATTTACTCCTTTGGTGGGCTTGAAGATTCCGGGTTATCCTTCTCCGCCTCTACGTCTGCTGCTCTATCCTGGAAGGTTGACGAGGTCCAGTCAATGCCGCTTAAGGCTTCAAATTCAGCTTCATCATCTATTAAACTGGCTGGGTCAACTTCAGGAGCAAAGGTATGCTTACGAGTTGGAGGGATCAGGGTGACGTCATCGTAGTGAGGTGTTGGAATTCTCCGGTTCTCACTATCATAACCCGGCTGATACTTGGTAAGATCAATATCATTTCCTATAATGGTAGCCACAGGACGTACGACTCTCACACAGGCGGTAAAGTCTGATTCATCGAATACAGAGCCGTCTTCCTTCAAGCTGGGATATCCAAGAGCAACGTCTGCTAGGTCTAACTCTGGAAGTAACGCCTTGGCCCGGCTTAAGCCTGCTATGGCCCTGGTTCTGGCAGATGCCCGCCTTAGCTCTTGAATCCACT
Source organism: Aegilops bicornis (assembly GCA_021605145.1). NCBI lineage: Eukaryota > Viridiplantae > Streptophyta > Magnoliopsida > Poales > Poaceae > Aegilops > Aegilops bicornis. Next base: position 286,482,310 of record CM038669.1, read on the forward strand.
GGAGTAGCACGGCAAGCCACTTGAGCACATCCTGCAGGAGATAGGGAGCATCATTTGATAAGCCACAACGGCCAAGGCACGTTGTGACCCGGTGTATAGCTGTTCCACCAGAGTGTACACCACCTTAAGCTTGATCAGCATATTCTGCTTGAGGTTTGTGCTCCTGGGGCCTGCGTTTATACATATAAGGTGAGCCAGAGTTAACAATTAAAATAGTCATCAAAGGAACCATTGTGATATTCAAGATTATATATAGTAACTTCATCAAGATTGTCGAGACCATTTGAGATATCTGGCGCTTTAAGCCGGACAGCTCGGCGGTTGCTTCGGCAAGTGATGCTTCTGCTGTCTCGGCCCGGGTCACCAGTGAGGCCTTTTCATCAGCCCAGATTTTCTTCTCCGCATCGAAATTCTTATTGAACTTCTCTTGTTCAGAGACGTTGAATGCAAATTTGGAGTTGGCCTTCTGAATTTCAAGTTCCTGGGCTGCCAGGCGGTTCTTCAGGTCAGCAATCTCCAACTCAAATTGACTTGTGGAGGCTTGTGTTGATGTCAGGTTATAATCAAGGTTATGGTAAGATATCATTAAGTTCCAAGCACTTTGCAAACAAAGATACTTGACACTTGGGGGCTAATGTATGCTGAAGAAATTTTAATGTACAATGCCGGATCAAGAGAAATTAAGTCCCAAGCACTTTGCAAGCAAAGATACTTGAGACTTGGGGGCTAATGTGTATTGCAAATTCAAGGTATCATGTTACAACCAGGTTAAATATTTTCATATAAACCGGACAAGGCAGTGCTAAGCCGGTTTCTAAAGTCTACAACATATTCATTCATAAGCAATAGACTTGGGGGCTAATACAGTAAGTATGATTAAGGAAAATAGCATAAGTTGTACCTCAGATTTTTGCTGTATCTGTTTCACCATATCAATTTCCAGGTCGCGGCTGTTATGCACTTGATTGATATAGCCAGAGACTATATCACCAATGCTCAAATGAGTATAATCTACAAGGTCTAATTTTCCCTTTCGGCGCTCCGAAAGTTCCTCCTTGGCAGAACACTTGGCAAGGACGATGGGCTATCTTGGCTCGACAAACTGAGTTTTGGTAATTTCAACTTCCGGGTCAATGGTCTTGTCCGGGCTAAGAGTTTCCGGTTTATCAGAGCCACCAAGAGTTTCTTCAACGGGCGGATCAGAGGATGGTGCTGGAATTTCATATGCCGGTTCAGGCGGCGGTTGATGAGTGGAAGCGTCAGGGGCAGTTGTTCCGAGTTCCGGCTCAGTTGCTACCGGGTCTTTGGATGGCTTATTCTTTTTTGCCCTCTTACTGGGCTTCACCTGCACGCTGTGGACAAAACAGAAGGGTGAGTACAAAAGTATGAGTAAGGTAAAGCATAAGGATAACAAAATTATATTACCCAGGGGCATTCTTGAAGGCCGGCATGTTAGATTGCATAGACTCTCCAGAGGAAGGAGAGATATCCTGATAATTGGAGTCAGATGAATTGAGAGGTTGACGAATTAAACCCGCCAAAGGGTAAACAGAACGTAAATCGGAGATGACCTCAGTCCGACGCTTCCTGGTTACATCGGGTAAGCCGGAAGAGAGTTCTGCATCCTTGCTAGTCCGGGTCTGCCTCCGGCTTTCAAGCTGTTGTTGTTGCTTCAAAAGAAATTGAGGATCTTGATAAGCTAGAGGATGTGAAAATCTTACTTTCCGGGTCACCCTCCGGATTTTGTGCTTTGGCAAAGGCTCTGAGTCGGAGGAGATGATAGTTACCTCTTAGTCAATCGCTTGGCTGTTTCCTGTATCCTCCTGAAAGGATAAGAATGTCAATAAAATAACGACAAAGGAGTTTGGAGAATTAAAAAGATTACCTCTTCGTCATCATCAGAGGTATCATCCAGTTTGAATAAATCTGAAGCACTTGGCTTCTTCTTCTTTGAGATTCCTGTTCGGGCGGCTTTCCTTTTGGTTTTTCTGGCTGCCCTGGCTTGTTTGGCAGCCTCATGGTCATACTCGACCTTCCAGAAGTTGTCATCGGCCTGTAGAAAAAGATAAGGGATTGTGAGTAAACATAAGGGGTAATATAGTAAGGAATATTTGTTAAGGCTGATGATTTACCGCAAGGGCCGGGTTCTTCTTGCAAAAAGGAAGTAAGCCGAAGGCATTACTTGTCACTGTGCCCTCCTTCAGCAGCGTTTGGGTCGTAGCCTCCACCACCTCATCTGCTAAGTCATCGGAGCTATGACGCAGTGGATCATCTTTTTCGCCTGTATAAGTGCACATTAAACCGGGACGGCGGCTTAATGGAAGCACTCGCCAAGTGACCCAGACTCGGACCAGGTCGATGCCATTTAAGCCGTTGCCCAAAAGAGCTTTGATTTTCTTGATGGTGGGAGAGAGAGGCAGACGCTCGGTAGCAGACAGTTTATCCGCCAGCGGGTGATTGGACTCAAGACGCAGAGCGCGAAAGCCGGGCAGAGGGTTCTCATCAGCCGGAGAAGTGTCCTGACAATAGAACCACGTCTGGTTCCAATCTTTCGGATGACTCGGCAGTTCAGCATAAGGAAAAAGGCAGTCTCTCCGCCGCTGGGCCGTTGGCACGTTCATTCTGCCGGTTTAAGTAGAAAAGCTCTCTAAACAAAAGCAGATTGGGTTCTTCCCCCAGGTACACCTCGCAGAAGACTTGGAAATTGCAAATATTAGACACGGAATTGGGTCCAATGTCTTGCGCTCTAAGGTCAAACAAATTCAAGACATCCCTGAAGAATTTTGAACCGGGTGGTGCAAATCCACGGCTCATATGATCCGTAGAAACTATCACCTCCCCTTCTTTGGGTTGAGGTCTCTCTTCAGACGGGTCAGGAGCACGATAAGACATGACCTCCTTCTTGGGCAGATGGCCAGACTTTATAAATTCTGACAGTTTGCTCCTTGTGACTATGGATGGGACCCAATTACAGGTCACAGGGGCCTTGGTTGCCTTAGGTGCCATGACGGCAGTTGACCTATAACAAAATAAGAGGTTCCGGTTCAAATTTAATTCGGAGGTAAACATTTTAAAAACTGTTCAAGGTGGCGGTTTAAGAAGGGGCCTAATGATATATGGGTAACTATGCAACAATGTTTAAGCCGCTACAGGTGATAAGAGCAGTTAAACCGCTGGAACAAGCGAAGCTGACAATTGGTGTTGTCTTAAACTGGCCGAATGGGCCACCATGGCTAAACAGATTCAACAGATGCAGTTTTTGGCTAAGTGTGGAACAAACAGGTTTCACAACTTTCTGAAATTATTTTGGATCAAACGGTTGCTCTAAAAAGAAAAATTTCTAGACCTAAAAAAAGTGCAGAGAAGCTCATACCCTCGAAGAGGGCTTCCAAACAAGGGAAATGAGGTCTGTTTCTATGCAAAATGGGCACAAACAACTACCGCAACAGTTTTATGTTGTTTTTATGATCTAAACGGTGCATTGGAAGTGAAAACTGGCAAGGGTTGGCATCGGGCGGCGATGAACGCCGACGAACTCAAGGCAGTTCCAATGCAGATCTAAGAAAGGGAAAGAGAGGAACTCACTGAGGTGGACGAGCTGCGGAGATTCGCCGTCAAGTTCTGGTCAGAATCAGGTCGATGCAGCAGCCTGAGTCGGTGAACACGAGGGGTTCGACGGCGGCGGCGGAGGAGCTCGAGAAGAGGCAAGAGGAAGAAGACGACTAAAAGAGGGAAGAATGGAAGACCTAGGTCGTGCCTATTTATAAGGGAAGGCCGACTGAGACGGCGCGAGAAACGAGGAGACCAAGTATCATTATTTAGCGACCCCGACGCCTCGATTTTCGGGATGGTCAGTAAAGGCAGAGATCCGTTGAAGATATGATGGAATAAAATAGGGATTTAATTGAAGATGACGTCACGATGGGTTAAACCGGATCCAGAAGATGATGTCATGATGGGTTATGACCTTTTTACGGACAGAAGACAGAAAGACTGGTTGTCAAGATATTTTAAGATTGACATGAACCGATTCAAATCAATCTGGGGCCTAATGTTGGGGATATAACTATTTGTGTAAGCCGCCCAGGAGGGGCCGGGTTACGCAAAGAGAGACTCATCAGAAGAAGCCAAAGACCAAGCGTGAAGATGGCGGTTCCTTAAGGGGTCTAAGGCCCATAGGCGACTTAAGGCCCATAGAGATAAACCGCCATGATGGCATGACTTGTATTGTAAGGTAGAATTAACTAGTCACCGATCCGGACACTGTCTATAAGCCGGCCGGGACTCTATAGGCCGCAGGGCGTCCACCCGTGTATATAAGGGGACGACCCGCTGGCGGCTTAGGGCAAGAAACAACTTATCGAGAGCCGGGCATAGCGTATCTCGCTCCCTGGTCATCGAAACATCAAGCAATACCAACCCAACTAGACGTAGGCCTTACCTTCACCGTAAGGGGCCGAACTAGTATAAACCTCTCGTATCCTTTGTCCCGATTAACCCCTTTAAGCTTCCTAGTTGCGATGGCTCCACGACTAAGTCCTTGCAAGAGGACATCTGCCGTGACAATTCCACGATAGTACCCTCCTTTTACTTTCTGTTATTTAGACTAAATAAAGGAAAAATAGTATTTTCTGTCTGTTTTCTGAATTATCCTTGTAATAAAAATACCCCGAAAATAAAAGTTCTCCAAACGCCCGAAAATGAAATATAATTTTTTGTAGAATATTTAAGAATTTCTGGCACTGAGAACACACCAGGGGGGCTCACCATCTGGCCACGAGGGCACAGGGCGCGCCCACCCCCCTGGGGCGCGCCCCCTGCCTCGTGGACCCCCTCCACTTATCCTGCACCCACTCACTTCGTCTTCCTCCAGAAAAAAATCGTCCCATAGCTCAATCCCGTGTTCTAGCTCACCTTGCAGCCATTTTCGATCTCATTGCCCAAAGCTTCATTCACAAAACTGTTTTGGGTGATTGTTCTTCGGTATGTGAATCCTCCAATGGTCCAATTAGTTTTTGTTCTAGTGCTTTATTTATTGCAAATTTTTTGCTACCAAGGTGACCCTGTTCTTGAGCTTGCAGGTCAAATTTATATGGTCCAAAGTAGTTTTAATGCATGATATAGCCTCTAGGCACTTGTGGGAGTAGTTGCTATCAATCTTGTTGAGTTTGGTTCACTTTTATTTTGAGTCACTAAAATTTCAGAAATTTTCAGAGAAAGAAAAAATGTTCAAGAAAATGTACCAAGGTGGTTCCTCAAGGAAGCAAGGACCAAGGCTCGCGATACGTGAGCCAGACGATGAACCGTCGAGGGAAGCTCAAGTGCGGCCTTGTGAATGGCCGTCAGAGGAGTTTATGGTCCAAGCAGGCATCAAGGATGAATTTGACGCCTATGTGCGTAACGCTGATCTTGAGGGCTTCGTGTCAGATAACTGCCCACAATACTACTACCTAACTGATTCCTTTGTGAGAAGGTTTAAATTTACATCCTCGTGCAATTCTCATACCGTTTTATTTGATCTTTATGATAAATCATATACATGGACCTAGAAGATTTTAATACTGCTTGTAAACTCCCGCAGTGGGGCAATGTTAGCGAACCTCGCAAATCTGAATATAAAGACTTTCTTGCTAGTATCACTGTGGGGGAATTTAGAGAAATCACACAAGCTACCATAGGGAGCATTCATTTTCCTTCCATACATTATTTTGCTCTGTTTATAGGTAGATGCATTAACGGCAAAGATGAGGCTTGTCATATGTGCGTTCTAGATCTTAGTGTCCTCAAGAGTGCGGTATTAGGTGTTAAACAACATAACTTGGAGGCCATTGTTGCACGAAGGTTGCATCTTAACGGTACAACTGGAGATTTGTTTGGTGGAATCTATACGACTCGTGTAGCTAATTATCTTGATGTACCCATACATGAAAATGATATGGAGTTACCTCCTGCTTGTCTATATTATAATGCTATGGGTCGCCATCAGTTTATTGAGAGGAATGAACAGTTCCTCTAGTACCGACTAATCTTTGACAGACGTTGCACTGTCCATGTTGCTCTCCCTGCTCCTACTTTCTTTGACTTTCAGGCAAAAAGGAGATATGTTATAACCAGGGAGGAGGCGAATGCGTATGAAAGGAGGATGGAGGCAGCTCGCCTCCAAGCTGCAGCTCGTCAGCAAGAGCCGCTTGCATCTCAAGACGACCCTGCCATAACTTTGGATATCCACTGTGCCAACAAAGGGCATAGACCAACTTAGGCCAAAAGCCTAAGCTTGGGGGAGTACGTATTTCTCACCGATATTACATTCATGTTCACACACTCATGCCAGTTGTCGGTGCTCATACTTTTTCATTGTACTATCCATGCTAGTTTATTTTATTTTCTAAGCCTTCTTCTTGTGTGTCTGAAAAACCTTAAGAAAAACCAAAAAAATTAGTTGTAGCTTTTATCTAGTTTACTTTCCATACCTGTTGTAGTAGTAACTAAAAGAAAACCCAAAAAGATTTCTTGGTCTTCTTTTGCTTATTGAGTGCATTCCCGTGTAAATAGTTTTATTTCTTTTCTTTGGGGTCGAGAGGAGAAGACCATGATGAAAATGTTGACTGGCTCTCATATACATTATTGTTGAATTAACCAAGAGCCCATATTACCTTGTCTTCTCCCTTGTATTAAATGCTTGCAGATTCCAGCTTAGTCCAAGCACGTGCACTATTATTATTATCCACACCATTTGGTCGTGCAAGTGAAAGGCAATAATGACGATATATGATGGACTGGTTGAGATGAGAGAAGCTGGTATGAACTCGACCTATCTTGTTTTTGTAAATATGATTAGTTCATCATTCCTGATTCAGCCAATTATGAATGGAACATGTTTGCAATGACAATTAGAGATTATAGTTGCTCATGCCATGCTTAATTAGCTATGAGTTTATAATGGTTTACCTTGCGTGCCAACATGTTATTAAAATGGTTGTGATGTGGTATGATAGGGTGGTATCCTCCTTTGAACGACTCGAGTGGCTTGACTTGGCACATGTTCGCGCATGTAGTTGAAACAAAATCAACATAGCCTCCACGATGTTTATGTTCATGGTGATTTATATCCTACTCATGCTTGCACTCATTGTTTATTAATTTTGATGCATGTTCATGACTGTTGTCGCTCTCTAGTTGGTCGCTTCCCAGTCTCTTTCTAGCCTTCACTTTTACTAAGCGGGAATTCTACTTGTGCATCCACTTCCATAAACCTCAAAGTTATTACTTATGAGTCCACCATACCTTGCTATATGTGGTATTTACCTGCCATTCTAAGTAAATTTGTATGTGCCAAACTCTAAACCTTCAAATGAAATTCTGTTTTGTATGCTCGAATAGCTCATGTATCAACTAGGGTTGTCTATATCTTCCATGCTAGGTGGGTTATTCTCAGGATGAGTGGACTCAGCTCATCACTCACGAGAAAATGGCTGGTAACCGAGATGCCCAGTCCCATGCTCAAATCAAAATAATTGCAAACAAAACTCCCCCAGGATTGTTGTTAGTTGGAGGCACCCGTTGTTTCGGACAAGCCATGGATTGATTTTTGTTGGTGGTGGGGGAGTATAAACTTTACCATTCTCTTTGGGAATCGCCTATAATGTGTGTAGCATGGTAGATATCGAGATCTCTTGGTTTTTATGTTGACAATGAAAGTATGCAACTCAAAATATTATTTATCTCTGTTTCAAAACTCGGGCTCTGGCACCTCTGCAAATCCCTACTTCCCTCTGCGAAGGGCCTATCTATTCACTTTTATGTTGAGTCATCATCCTCTTACTAAAAAGCACCAGTTGGAGAGCACTGTTGTCATTTGCATGCATTACTATTAATTTACATTGAGCATGACTATGACTGGATCTCTTTTACCATGAATTATAATGTCTAGTCAGTCCTTGATCTTCAGAGGTGCTCTGCACTTATGTTTTGCGGTCTCAGAAAGGGCTAGCGAGATACCATCTTGTTATACCATATGATGATTGTTTTGAGAAAGTGTTGTCATCAGAGAGTTATTATTATTGCTCGCTAGTTGATTATGCCATTGATATGAGTAAACATGAGACCTAAATGTTATTGTGAATATCGTTAGTTCATAATCTTTGCTGAAAACTTGAATGCTGGCTTTACATATTTGCAACAACAAGATCAAATAGGGTTTGTAAAAGTTTTTTCTTTATCACTTTCAGTTTGTCAACTGAATTGCTTGAGGACAAGCAAAGGTTTAAGCTTGGGGGAGTTGATACGTCTCCAACGTATGTACTTTTCCAAACAATTTTGCCCTTGTTTTGGACTCTAACTTGAATGATTTGAATGGAGCTAACCCGGACTGATGTTGTTTTCAGTAGAATTGCCATGGTATTATTTTTGTGCAGAAATAAAAGTTCTCGAATGACCTGAAAATCCACGAAGACACGTTTTGGAAATAATAAAAAATACTGGCGAAAGAATCAACATCAGGGGGCCCACACCTTGTCCACAAGGGTGCATGGCGCACCCACCCCCTCGAGCACGCCCCCTGCCTTGTGGGCCCCCTGAGACTCCACCGACCTCAACTCCAACTCCATATATTCACGTTCGGGGAGAAAAAAATCAGAGAGAAGGATTCATCGCGTTTTACGATACGGCACCGCTGCCAAGCCCTAATCTCTCTCGGGAGGGCTGATCTAGAGTCCATTCAGGGCTCCGGAGAGGGGAATCCGTCGCCATCGTCATCATCAACCTTCCTACATCACCAATTTCATGATGCTCAACGCCGTGCGTGAGTAATTCCATCGTAGGCTTGCTGGACGGTGATGGGTTGGATGAGATTTACCATGTAATCGAGTTAGTTTTGTTAGGGTTGGATCCCTAGTATCCATTATGTTTTGAGATTGATGTTGCTATGACTTTGCTATGCTTAATGCTTGTCACCAGGGCCCGAGTGCCATGAGTTCAGATCTGAACCTATTATGTTTTCATGAATATATGTGAGTTCTTGATCCTATGTTGCAAGTCAATAGTCACGTACTATGTGTTATGATTCGGCAACCCCGAAGTGACAATAATCGGGACCACTCCTGGTGATGACCGTAGTTTGAGGAAATCATCTATTCACTAAGTGTTAATGCTTTGGTCGGGTACTCTATTAAAAGGAGGCCTTAATACCCCTTAGTTTCCAATAGGACCACGTTGACACGGGAGGGTAGGACAAAATATGTCATGCAAGTTCTTTTCCATAAGCATGTATGACTATATTCAGAATACATGCCAATATTACATTGATGAACTGGAGCTAGTTCTGTGTCACCCTACGTTATAACTGTTGCATGAGGAATCTCATCCGACATAATTATCCATCACTGATCCATTGCCTACGAACTTTTCACATATTGATCTTTGCTTAGTTACTTTTCCATTGCCACTGTTACGATTACTACAAAAACTGCTACTGTTACTTTTACCACCGCTACCATTACTTCCATATTACTTTGCTACTAAATACTTTGCTGCAGATAATAAGTCTTTTAGGTGTGGTTCAATTGACAACTCAACTACTAATACTTGAGAATATTCTTTGGCTCCCCTTGTGTCGAATCAATAAATTTGGGTTGAATACTCTACGCTCAAAAACTGTTGTGATCCCCTATACTTGTGGGTTATCAGCCCTCAGTTCAGAGGGCTGTGAGTTGTGGAGACCTCTCCTCCTCTGGCAGCAGCACTGGACACAGCATATGTTCTGCCTTGGGGATGCACTTCTGAAAGGGAAGAACCAACAATTCAATTAAGGTTTGCAAGATTGAAAGGAATGCGGAATGTAAAGCTGCATATTAAAATTACCTTGTCGTGGGCGGCTTCAAAGCCATTCTTCCTATCCTTTGGGAGAAGCTCATTTCGGGGCGGGTTGAATAGTGTCGTCCACATCTCGGATAGGGAGGTGCAGAATAAGTGGTGCACAGGCACCGCGTCCTCGGGCTGGCCCGAAGCTGGAGCGGCAGGATGCGGTGGTGGAGCTTGACGTCAACCACATCCACCAGCTTTATCTTCTTCTTGTTAGTCAGAAACTTGATCTTCTATTGCAGCTCCATCACCTCTCTGGGTTTCCCCTAGTCCATGCCCTTCCTCCTCTAGGAGGCGAGCCTCCTTGGAAGACCACCGTGTCTTCATTGCGTTTTATCTTCCCATCTCACTACAAAAAATGACACATCAGTGACATTTTGGGCCGAACGAAAAAAAATTATGTCATACTTATGACACTTCTATGACGATAATTGTGACAAAATCCGATATCATCATAGATGCGGTGGGGTCCTACTTCTATGACAAAAAATCATGACAGAAAATGGGCTTTTCGTCCTAGGCGGGCCGGAGACGTAACTGCATGACATTCTGTGGGCCGTCCATGATGGAAAAAACCGTGGTAGAAGTGAGGGCGAGGAAAATATCAGGGTGTTCCCGCTTACGGTGGGTGGTCGGGGCCGAGCGATGCGCTTTTCTCTCGTACACGCACGCGCATGGGTGCGAGGCGTTGGGCTCTAATCGAACCCGGCGACAGTAATCAAGGCTACGACATCGAACCCGAGCGATCGATCGATGGCTGTTAATCAACCCGATCGAGTGATTCCTTCGCCATCGCTGCAAAACAAGCCGATCGATGCTGCCTCTGGATGAACAGTGAGCGTTGCTGGGGGGGTTTGGATTAACAGTTCCCGGTGGGGGTGGATGAACAGGACCCCGTGGTGTTGCCTCTGGATGAACAGGACCCCAATCGATCGAGTCGGTTGGGGCTGGATGAACAGGACCCCGTGGAGGGCTGGATGAACAGGACCACCCCGTGGAGGGCAGGATGAATAGTAGACGGTGGAGGGCTGGATGAACAGTAGCCCGTGGAGGTGTGGTTGAACAGGAGCATGTGGGGAGGGCTGGTTGAACTGTAGTCGGTGGAGTAGCACACGGTGGAGGCTGGATGAACAGGAGCCCGTGGATGAACAGTCGCAGGTGGAGGCTGGAGGAGGTCGACAGTGGATGAATAGTAGCCCGTGAAGGCTGGAGGGGTCGACGGTAGAGATGAACAGTATCCCATGGAGTCCATTTTTGCGGTACGCCACACCCAGCCCGATGAACAGGACCCCCGTTTCGACCGTAGCGCCCCAACACAAGTCTGTTTCCTCCGTTTTGCGGTATGCCACACCCCTCCCGATCAACAGGACCCCCGTTTCGACCGTAGGAGGTCCGTTTCCTCCGTTTTGCGGTACGCCAGACCCCTCCCGATGAACAGGATCCCGTTTCAAACGTGGCCAGTCGAACACAAGGCCGTTTCCTCTGTTCTGCGGTACGCCAGGCCTCATTTCCATTGGTTGTTCCGTCCAAGCCCTCCCGATGAACACGACGACGCATCCCGTTCCGACCCAGCCGGTTGGCTCCCCATGAACACGACGACGGCGCAGTTTCTCCGTTCCGACCCAGCCATGTACACGAGCCCTGGCCGTACGTATGCGCGAGTAGGTGTTCGAGACCCTGCCCGTATGTACGTACGTGGCCGTATTTTCTTTCTTGCACACTGGCCGCTGTACGTACGTGTACATGCTACGTGCGCGCCTCTACATCGAGCAGTATGTACGTACACGTTCGTGACCAGAATGACAACGCTACGTACGCTTCGACAAGGTGGGTCCCGACTGTCAGGCACTTCCTTGACTGCGAAGATGTAGCTGGTGGGTCGCAGCAGTCAGGGGGGCGAATCGTTTTTTTTTCCCGGACACACTTCCTTGCGTGCGAAGATGTAGCTGGTAGGTCCCAGCAGTCAGGGGGAAACATTTTTGTCGCGAAATATAGTTGCCCGTCCGGTGGGTCCCTGCTGTCAGGTGGAGGAATAATTATTTTGCACGTAATAAGGAGGCACTTCCTTGCGGCCGTCGTGGACCCAGCTGTCAGCCTCTCTACAGTACTCTTCCGATGGAAGTTGTTCCTTGACCACGTTGACCACGTCGCGCCGAGACCACCAGGGCGGTGGAGGACGGCGATGCCTAGGAAGGGGACGACGCGGAGCCGGGGAAGACACGGCAGTGGAAGCCCGCGCGGAGAGGAGTACGAGGGTTCACTGGTTCGGCTGCGGTGTGAGGCTGCCGTCGCCGCGAGAACTGGCCAGTGATGGGAATAGTAGGGGCGGTGAGGCCTCTGCGGCAGCACAGCCGGCCACGGGAGGCTGGAGCATGCGGCATGACCGGCGCTGCTTTGGGCGGCTGGAGCAAGAAGACCAGAGGTTGAAGAAGCACTACGGCCGTTGGATGGACATCGTCATCCTTTGGAGCTAGAATCGTTCATATTGACTAAGTTGACAAAGCACTCCGTCCCCGTCAACTTAGTAGGCCCACAAATTAGCCTCCCACCAAGGTGGGTCCCAACTAGCAGGGGGAGTATTCATTTTTTTGTGCGTAATAAGGAGGCTCCTTCGGTGGGTCCGAGCTGACAGCGGGGAGAACATTTTTTTCGTGAAATACGTTGGCCCGTCCGGTGGGTCCCAGCAGTCAGGGGAGAAACGTTTTTTTCACCAAATACGGTGGCCCGTCCGATGGGTCCCTGCTGTCAGGTGGAGGAATAATTATTTTCCGCGTAATAAGGAGGAACTTCCTTGCGGCTGCCGTGGACCCAGCTGTCAGCCTCTCCACATACAGTACTCTTCCAATGGAAGCCGTTCCTTGACCACGTTGACCACGCCGTGCCGAGAGCACCAGGGCGGTGGACAACGGCGAGGCCTAGGAAGGGGATGACGCGGAGCCGGGGAAGACGCGGTAGTAGATGCCCACGCGGAGAGGAGTACGAGGGTTCACTGGTTCGGCTGCGGTGTGAGGCTGCCGTCACCGCAGAATAATAGGGGGTGTGGGTGAGTGGAGGGATGCCCTGGCCAGCGGTGGGAGTAGTAGGGGCGGTGAGGCCTGCGCGGCAGCACAGCCGGCCACGGGAGGCAGGAGCAGGTGGCACGACCGGCACTGCTTTGGGCGGCTGGAGCAAGAAGACCAGAGGTTGAAGAGCACGACGGCCGTTGGATGGACATCGTACGGTCACTGCAGCTAGAATCGTTTATATTGACTAAGTTGACAAAGCCCTTGGTACGCGTCAACTTAGTAGGCCCACAGGTCAGCTTCCAAAATGGTGCGCCCCAGATGTCAAGGGGAGGAATCATTTGTTGGGCGGGTGAAGCTAGAATATCCGAGATTGAAGAAGAAGCGCGGCATCCGTTGGATGGACATCCAAGGGCCACTGCTGCTGGAACCGTGTGTTGACTATAAGTTGACAAAGCCTTGCATACGCGTCAACTCTCTTTTTTTTAGGGGACACATCAACTTAGTAAGGCCACAGGTGTGTGGCAGAGAACTTATAGCCCATTTGAGATTTGTAAGAATGTGCAGCCAATTTTTGAATTCTAATGGAATTTACTACAACCCATTTACAGTTTGTTAAAAGTACGGCCCATTTCAACCAACCGTTCAGAACATAATTCAATAAAATTTCCCACATTTTGATGGGATCCGAAATATTTTTATCCCGAAATTTCTAGTCAGATTAAATACAATTTAAATATAAATTTATATTACGTAAAAATCCAACAAAACATTGCGTTGCAACAATTAATGGAATTAAAATTTTCAATATCCAAAAATAATATTTTATAAAGTAATTAGTTGTTTGGTGCATTTTTTATAGTTACTGCCCAGTTTTTATAATTACATCCCATTTATTATTTCTTAAAGCCCATTTTATTGTTAAGCCTAATGCATCCCTCCTAGGAAAGATTTGCAGCCCAGCGGGGCGGAAAATAACAACTTGACCTTGCCTGGGTATTCCTAAAAATAAGTATAGCTGGGCTAGCCATTTTTAGCTTGACAAAAAGTTAATATCTTGGATGGATATCTAGCCTGGGCTAGACGGGCCACAACCCGCCTAGTTAATAGCTGCAGCGATGTTTTCGTTGTTGTTCGGAGGAGAAAAATTAATATCTGGGCTAAACATCGCTCAAGAAAAACTCTGCAGTGCTCACACCTCAAAAACACAAATACTGCTCGAGCTGCTTGGTCCCAGCTGTCGGCCGCTTCTTGTGCAATTCTCTCGTTATTGACTACATAGGTTGACAATGGTGTGGGACCGTGATGTTAGGAAACCAGGAGAAAGCAAAAAAATTATAGTTTTATATACTAATAAGGAGGCATGCGTACGTGCGGCTATGGCCCTGGTGGGTCCCCACTGTCATCCTCTCCAAGTAAAGTCATCTCCTCATCCTCTTGTACGTTGACTATGTTGACAACATGAGACAATGGCGCCACGGCGAGCGCAACAACTCGAAGGACGACGGAGAGGGCCTCGCGGGCCCTACGGATGGTCTGATACAGCGACCGCTGCTCATTCGGGAATCCAGGATCATAGGGCCACATGTCCGTGACGGCATTCTGTGTCAGTCCCATCTAAACCAAACATGAGGGACTTTTAGGGACTAAAAGTGGGCATTTGGGACTAAAGAAAGAAGACCCCGAGGGAGAGTCTTTTTGGGACTTTTTCCAATAGTTGCCCCTGCCACGCATCGCACCTTGTCTCTATTAGTTCATTACTAGGGGTAACATGGTATTTTAGCATGTCATTTAATAACCTCTAGTCCATGTTTAGTCCTCGGAACCAAGCGGTAGGGACTAGGGAGTTTTTAACCAAATAGGGCCTTAGATTAACAATAGCTAAAGAGCTGCAGGACGATGGGAACTCAGCACCATGTGCATCTACCGATGTCTTTGGGGTGATGCGATCTGTTGCAACAAAGAACAAAAAACCAAGGAGCATATTTGTGTTGGTCCCAGTTTTGTTATCTTTAGAGACCTTTCCCTATGTCAGCGCAGCAAATCTAGTCCTGCTCAAACTCTACAGCCTTATCCCCCAAAACAAAAGATCAGTTTGTTATAGATGTGCGTAATGCGTTTGTCATTGTTTTACCTTTTCGACCAACGTAGGTGCTGGATAGCCAGTCTGTACTAGTACTTTCCCCACTTCCTTTCCTCTATGAACCACGTCCTAGATTTATGCTATACAATTTTCCCCACTACTTTCCCCCATTCCTGTCCTCTTTGAACCACATCTAAGATTCATGCGATACAACTTTCCCCACTACTTTCCCCCTTCCTTTCCTTTTTGAACCACGTCCTAGATTCATGCTATACAACTTTTCCCACTACTTTCCCCCATTCCATTCCTCTTTGAACCACGTCCTAGATTCATGGTATACAACTTTCCCCACTACTTTCCTATTTGATCCAACACCTAGATTCGAGTGCAGAAGCGGAAAAAGCCCACATGCAGCTAGATCAATGCATGTGGAATAAGTAAATTATACCTTAAGGTTCTTGGGGTGTGGTTCGGTGGGCGACCGGAGGCCGTTCGACCCACACTATGTACGACGGGGAAGAAGAAGGGGTCAGAGGCCCTCCCACACCACCGCTGGGTGAAAGTGAACAGCTGCGGCGGTAGTGGATTCCCTCCCTCGCCGACGGCGACATCGGTAAGCCTCCTTCCCTTCCCGGCGGACGGATCCTGCCGGCTCTTTGACCAGCAGTGAGGGGAGAGAGAGAGGCCAACGAAGTCTTGTTTAGATCTGGAGAGGGTGAGAGAGTGTGAAGAGAGCAACTACAAGCAGACCAGCAGTGAGGGGAGCGAGAGAGAGGCCAATGAAGTCTTGTTTAGATCTGGAGAGGGTGAGAGAGTGTGAAGATAGAAACTACAAGCGTTGAGGCTCCAGCGTGTATATATATATATATACTGGAGAGAGTGTGAAGAGTGCAAACCCTAGAAAACAAGCGCTGAGGCTGCAGCTTATACGTGATGAGGTGATTATACGGTCACTACGAGATCGTATAGCTCCGTATCCATCCATCTTGACCAGTCAAAGAATCCTCCTGGCAAGAATTATTCTCAAGTGTAGTTATCAAACCCGAGACCTCAAGTTTGATGAGCAAACAGGCTAACCAGCTACACAACCCTCCCGTTATGTTCAACGAGAGGAAAATAACCTTTTTATACATTCCTGAATTCGTGTGACAAGCATGCCGTGTTTTGTGTGTGTGTGGGAGTCATTGGGATTTAAATCATAATCGTGTCATGTGGCTTTGGTGGTAAGACTATCCACAGTGGTGCAGAAATAATGCAGCCTTAGTCACCTTACCTCTCTCCATGTAGTACGTTGGGTCCCACCAGTCAGAGGGTGAAACAAACAAATTAATAAGAAAAACTGAAAGCGCTAGCAGTGTATCTTACCACACACATCTTGCTACTGCTCGGGAACACTGTCCAATTGATCCCTCTGTTAGCTCACGTACTATTTTAAGTGAATCCTTATTATAACATGCACACAATTTTGGGCACTTGTATACGACCTAAGTCAGTGTGCCACCGTATCTCGTACGACTCCCTCCGTCTAAGTGTAATAAGTCACGTTAGAAGGTGCAGCGGGACCAAGGTGCAAGCAGATTGGAGGAGAAGGAGAAACTTGACCCGTAATTCCTCCAATCAAAGCCCTGATTTTTGTCTCTAAACGCAACAATTAATCCAAACAACTAAGAGATGCCATTTTAGCTACCATGCAGGTCCACGTATTAACTCGCATGCAAGCCGACTTTGATTTCTTGATTGATCAACGCGTAGTTGCGCTCCATGCATTGGGTTTCCGGGGGAGATAACAAGGCAGTGTAATTAAGGAGCGTTTGATTACATTGCTTAGGCTGGTCATAGTGGTGAGTAACTTGGACTAGTACAACATGCATATATTACTAGTCTATGTTACTACTACGCGAAGTTTGCCGTCGGAAGCGAGCCAATCTGGCTCTCCTGAGCTGGCAAGGTTTTTCTAGCCCAACCAAGCTAGCTGGCCCACAAAAGCTAACATATTTTAACAGTTCCAAACGCCTAACCTTGCCCGGCTATGCTATAAGCTGTTCTTGCTAAGGATCCAAACTCTCCCTAAGTAACAATGCTCGCTAGCAACGAGGCCAGGAGGGGATTGAGATCCGAAGTTAATGAACGACGGCCAAACATTTTGGGAATATCTGATTTCCATAGGATGACTTAACACCTAGACGGAGGGAGTACTACTCCTCAGTCCAGGTTTGATGGAATATTAGTCACCTCTTCTCTTCTTGTACGTACTCCATTTTATCTCATTTCCTGTGGCTTCGCACTCGCACGATTTTCCTATTCTATGAACCTGTGTGTGCATGTGCGTGTGTGTGTTTAACAACATGTGTGTGTTAGAGAGAGCGACAGATCGACCTACTCCTATAGAGAGATGGTGTGTAGTGTACGATTTTAGCCACGAGAGTCGGTGCATCCTCTCATTTCCGGGCGTCCGGTAGGGACGGGCGGACAGCTGCCACGCCCGCTCCTGACCAGCCTAGCCCACCCAAAGCCCCTCCATCGCCCGCACGCGCTTCCCGCCCGAAACGGTCAGCGCCGCTCCAAAGAATTGGTGCCGCATTCATGCCCGGGCAGAGCGGACGCGACCTCTCACTGGCGCCTGCATTGAAGGGAGAAGCAGATTCAAGAGTGATGGTTGCTTCGTCCAACTTCTTCTTTGGGTGTATGTGATTTGACAGCTCATTGGTCATTATTACTGAGGTTCTAGGACTGCTGGATGTCCCACGCTTTCGGCGAAAGGAGGTACTACTAGATTACAATTTTCTCCATTCTTACGGTGGATGAGTGCAAGAGCACTGAAAACACGCAGGCTCGGTGATTACATGGCCCACCTCACACTATCACCATATTTTCTGGACACCGTGCAACACCTAACTCTTTACATAGTACTCCCTCCGTTCCTAAATATAAGTCTTTGTAGAGATTCCACTAGGTGGACTATATACGGAACAAAATGAATGAATCTACACTTAAAAAGCATCTATATACATCCGTATGTGGTTCATGGTGAAATCTCTACAAAGACTTATATTTAGGAACGGAGGAAGTACTTGTATAGTACGTAATGTAATTTATCAGCGAGATAGTACACTGTTATGAAGCTTCGACACATTACATGTATCTTGCGTCCAAGGTTGCCCGTTGCAACATTTCATCAAATACAAAGGAGACTAACATGCATGCTATTGCATCTCAATGATTGACAGATCATAGCAAATATGTACTCCATCTGTTCCAAAATAAGTGTCTCAACTTTATGCTACATACGGAGCAAAATGAGTGAATCTACACTCTAAAATACGTCTATATACATCAATGTTTGGAGTATGTACTAGTAGTTCATATTGAAATCTACTAAAGGACATATATATTCCAAACAATATGATAATATCTATAACCACGGTATTAGGGACGAGGAGTAAACGGAGGGAGTAGTAAAATTTTCTCCTCGTCGTGCGAGCCACCGCGTGCGTGGGCGAGGGAGCGGGCGTAAGGCGTATAGTACTACTACTACTCATGTAGTCCCTAGCCATTGAAACAGAGACAGCTAAAGAAAAAAACGATCCATGCAGTCCCTAGCCCTTGAACTGTAAACCTTAACCAGGATTTAATTTGCTGGCAACGTCGACGCTTCCTAAGAAATGAAGTTTGCAACCCTTTGCCCATCGGATCATTTTGTGCAGTTTCACCAAAATCGAGATGAGCATTCCTGTGGCAAAGAAATTGAAGAAGCGTGATTAGAATAAGATTACTGGGACTAGTTGATGAGACATAAACTCATCACAAATATAGTACGTAGAAGCCAGTAGAGGTATGTGCGGGGCAAAGAAGTAGAGAAATATCCACATGGAGTGATGTGGGCAGCTGGAGCAGTGGTGCAAGCCGGCTGTAAAGGGAGTTGTACCTGAGGGATGTCGGGACGTAGCTCAACCTAGAGGAGGGCGGTGGGAGGAGGCAACTACCCACGTCGCGGCAGTGAGCAATGGACGAAGGCAACCTCACCGGCTTTGTGAGAGAGAATGGCGGGGACCCCTGATCGGGACGTGCCGACAGTGGGTTTTCGCTGTCGGCGACGGCGACCGCATCTACACTAAGCATCCACCCCTTCCCCCGGCGGACGTGATCCGCCGGGATGTTAGAGATGTGGCCACAGTGGCTTTGTGCGAGAGAGTGTGAAAACTGAAGAGAGCAACCCCAGCATGCAACCGTGTAGGCTCGTCCTACCTATGTGTATAGTGGAGCGGTTTCCTTTTCTCTCCATATGAACCTATTTATATTGCGTACGTGCCACTGAAGAAAAAAAAAATTTATTTATAAATGAAGGGACACCTACTACTCGTTCTCCTATAAACCTTGCGCTTGGCACCTCCAAACTATTAACCTTGTGATTGGCTCTTCGCCTCTTCGGGAAGTCGAGCAATAATGGTACTGCAGTATATATCGTTCTGGCTATATGAGACCGAATGAATTGCTGCATGTCCACCATCTGGCAAGGGTCAAGGGGCGAGGGAGAGTGCATAATATTATGTACGTTTCAATATGGACTACATACGGAGCAAAATGAGTGAATCTACACTCTAAAATACGCCTATATACATCAGTTTTTGGAGTATGTACTAGTAGTTCATATTGAAATCTACTAAAGGACATATATTCCAAACAATATGATAATCTCTCTAACCAAGGTAGGGACGAGGAGTAAACGGAGGTAGTACTAGTAAAATTTTCTCCTCGTCCTGCGAGCCACCGCGCCCGTGGGCGAGGGAACGGGTGTAAGGCGTAGTAAGAAAGCTTCACCTCATCCTGCGAGCCAACGCGCCCGTGGGCGGGGGATACGGCGTACTAAGCAAGATTCTCCTCGTTCTACGAGTTGACGGGACACATCAAAAGTACTCAAGTGTATAGAGCCTTGCCTCTAAGGTAGGCCCCACATGCTTTGCCTCTTTTTGAAAATAACGCGTCAAGTCGCAATTTGTTTGTTCACCTGTGGTAGATGATCCTCCCTCCATCTAGTGGAAAACTAGTACACGTGTCAAATTACCACGTGGACTGCCTTTTCTTACAGAAATGAGCTCCACCGTGTACCCGCGCGGGTGTGGTTGGGAAAGAGACGGGAGTACGTGCACCGTGCGTGCACCTCTTCTCTTCATGCACGTCCCCCACCTACGTGGGTGTGTGTGAGAGATACAAACCTAGACAAATGGCTTGTGCATTCGTGAGTGTTTTTTGTTTTTTTTGGGGGGAGTTTGATTTCGTGAGTGTATTTGTGGGAATATGTGTCGATGACATCTCAAACAAAATTTTGCATGCAATGTGTGTGAAATGGAGGCCTGTCCATATCATATATAGAGGATTGGGCGATCCATGAGAAGAGAGGGAGTGGTCATAGATATCGATAGAGTCGAAGAGAGGATCAAGTGGGTGGGTGCGAGATCGATGAAGAGAGCCATCGAAATGGTGTGTGTGCAAGTCAAAGATATAGGGCGACTGACAACTCCCACCATCTCAACCCGCGCCTTGCTATTCCAAAATTACAACACGCGCAAAAATTCCCACCTCCTGTGAAATCCCGACATGCGAAATGCCCGTGATACCCCTGAACCGAAAGAACCGCCTCAAATCGGTGGGGGTACTTTTGTAACTTACCCCACATTTCGGACAAGCGCGTCCCTAAGCCATGGTTCCCCACTCCCATCCCATCTGCCCACCCATTCATACACCGAGGCCGGCAAAACCCGCGAAGCCCCACACCCTCCTCCATCCGCCACCCAGCCGGAGCCTCTTCCCCGACGACATCGTCCACAGCAACACCTCGACGTCCCTCATCCACCGTACCGGATGAGGATCAGTCGTCGATCTGGTCGTCCCGCCAGTTCAGCCACCCTGTCCTCCACCTCCAAGGAGCTGCCCCGACGTTCCCCTCGTCTTTCACACCACCTCCATTCCCACACCGCCGTCTTCACCTGCACCATCGGAAGAGCATCATCATCACCGTTTCCTCGGATGAAGCTGCGGCCTAATCGGCGCCACCAAAGAGGTTGTACACTAATCACCGCATTTTCTTCTTGATTCGATCTCACGGTGCTGCCGGCGCTCGGTCCCGAGCCGACACGGCGCGGCTCCATCCACGGCGGCGTCGCCGGCCACTTCCTCCACGGCGTCGCTCCCTCGGTGGCGACGTCCACAACAGTAGGAGATGTTGCTGCTTTAGCTCTCGCTCGCGCTGCTGCTCTGCTCTTGCTCTCGGTCCCCTGTCTGGTCTGCTCTGGCTCATGCTCTTGCTCGCGCTGCTGCTCTCACTCTTGCTCTTGCTTGCGATGCTGCTCCGATTTAGCTACACTTTAGTCAACTGAATCGACTTTTGGGCCAGTCAATTTTCAGGGGGGAGGCTCGCCCAAGTTAAGGAAGAACCAGCCGCAGCGGAGCGGGGGCTCGCCGGAGAGGTACCCCACTATCTATCTTAGGGTTCAGGGTGGGGGCGGTGGTCGTCGGCGGTGGTGGGGCGGTGGCGTGGGGATCGCCAGAGAAAAAGCTCGGCACGGGGGGGAGGGGGGGCTACAGGGATGGCCGGGCGGCGCGTGACCGGCGGTGGGGAGTGTTTTCATGGCGAGGCGGTGGGGGCTGTTTGGCCGGTGGTGGCGGGCGGCTCAGGGGGGTGGAGGTTGAAGATGAACTGCAGGCCCTTGATTTCGTATCCAACGGCTGCAAAATCGACTGACCAGAGATGAAAAAGTCAGTCGACTGACGTGTAGCCTCACCTCTAGTGCGTT
The DNA here is from genome assembly GCA_021605145.1 of Aegilops bicornis. Taxonomy (NCBI): domain Eukaryota; kingdom Viridiplantae; phylum Streptophyta; class Magnoliopsida; order Poales; family Poaceae; genus Aegilops; species Aegilops bicornis. The sequence goes on from CM038669.1 coordinate 286,504,044, forward strand.
CAGTTTCGACAGTAAAATTCAGTTTCGACAGCAAAATTCAGTTTCGACAGTTAAGTTCAGTTTCAACAGTTAAATTCAGTTTCGACAGTTAAGTTCAGAGATGAGCGGCTGATGTATACATCTAGCACTTTGTGGTTATGTATTTTACGTCATCTATTGGAGATGCTATTATAAATCCACTCAGGTTAACGTTGTCTCTCTTGTCCTGCTTCAGCCTAGGCGTCGTACAACTCACCGGAGCTGCTCCAACAATGAAACCCTCCATCACAGCGGAGTAGTACCTCGGGCTCCATCTCCAGATGCCTAAGATCTTCTTCCCCTCCTCCGACAGCCAACTCATCCGGAGCATCCTCACCGGCCAAACTAATCACGCTGAGATCGACATGGCTTCGCCAAAGAGGTTGTACACTTCTTGTGGTTTGACTTAATCTCACCATGCTTCTTTGCATCCTGTGATCTTCCAATTCTTGTGAACCAAACACCCAGATTGGCAGAAATCCTGTGTTTTTAAATTCTACATTTTTGCACGTGCATTCCTATCCTATTCCTGTCTATTCCCTATCCTGCATTGTTAGAATCCTCAAATTCAAACAAGCCCTTACACAATTACTTCTGTTACAGATATGTGTCAAAGAAAACCTTGTGTGGTTTGTCCTGCTCCTGCGGTGTTGTGTTCCACCCCAGATCAGCTGCTCCAATGACGGAAGGGTTCACCACAGCAGGGATCCACTCTCCAGACTGTCTTTCGCCACCTCAGATCTTCTTCCCCGCCGCCGGCAGCCACAACAACTACATTACCATCATCAACTGAGCAGATGACCTTGAGGACTACATGGGTCTGCAAGAGAGGTTGCACTCTTTCGTGTCTGCTTACGTTATGGATCGCTTAATATGATGACATGCTACTTTATCGTCGTGTTCACCTATTAGACTCCGACTCAGGTCCAAACTTATGCTGAAACTTGAGTTTTTAAATGGTTGTGGGGTACATATTGGGGCAGCAATTAGTACTATCTGTCTACTATCTGGTTAATCTCGGGTGTCTACTATGAGTTTCATGTTGGGTGCAAACAAACATTAAAGGAGCCATTATCTGTATTTTTTAACTAAAGCTATTATCTACCTGCTATCATTGGTTTTGGGTCTATCCACAGTTTGTTACCTTCACTTAGGATTTGTGCATGCACTCCTTACATAATCTCACTATGTTTTATTCCTATGCATGTCAGTTATTGTACACAATGGAACTGAACATGTAGAGAAAAATAGTTGAGCCTTGCGTGGCAATAAAATTTCATGCAGACATCGCTCCATGGTGGGCGCAAAGGCAGCCCCCCTCCACCCATTTCGGATCGTAATCAAGAGGAAGATAACAGTTCTGAGGGGGATTCAGAAGCAGAAGACCACTCCTATTTACCCCATGAGGTCTTCGCTCTAACTTGGCATGCTGATGTTGGTAATATCATGCATATGGTGCCTTGCATTGCTTACTGTATACATCAAATATGTCATCTGCTTAGTTTAGACATGCTTTGTGCCAATGCCATATATTTAGTTTCTTTATCGTATATGTGAATCATGCAATGCCATCTTGTTTAGCCCGGCATCATATATGTGAATTTTGCAATGCCACCCTGGTTAGCCAGTCATCTTAGATGTGAATTATACCATGACATCATTTTTTTATTACGTGTTAAATTTGTCAACAATTTTAGTACATTCAATTACTCTTCCTGTGCATCACCCATTCGGCACGATCATGGAGAACTGGAGTGGAAACAAGGTCTTCAGAGCAGACAATACTATCTAACGAAGCACATGTCTTGCTGGTTACAGGTAGCTCCTCAGAAGAGGATTCACGGACAAATGACCAGTCCTATCCCCCCTTGAGGTGCATGCTCTAATTGGCAGGGTTATGTTGCTCATATCGTGCGTATGGTATCTTGCATTGCTATGTCATTTGCTTAGTTTAGACATGATTTGTGTGAATGCCACCTGTTTAGTGTCTAATTACCATATATGTGAATTATGCAATGCCATCTTTTTGCAAGACATTATATATGTGGATTATGCAATGCTATCTTTTTGCAAGGCATTATATATGTGAATTATGCAATGCCATGCTATTTAGCCAAGCGTCATATATGTGAATTATATCATGCCATCCTTTTTTTGTATTTCTCATTGCTTTTGTCGATAATGTTTGTATATTCAACTGCTCTTCCTGTGCATCATCCATTTGAATTGGTGATGGAGAAATCTGGAGTGAAAACAAGGTCTTCAGAGCAGACAATGCTACCTGGTGAAGCAGATATGTTGCTAGTTACAGATAGATCTTCAGAGGAGGATTCAGAGGCGGATGACCAGTCCTATTATCCCCGAGGTGTATGCTCAAACTTGGCAGGGTTATATTACTCATATCATGCATATGTTGTATTGCAATGCTTAGTTTTTACATCATATACACGATATTGAATGCCATCTCCTTAGTTGACACATCATATATGCGATTGCTCTCTGCTCACTTCCTTAGTTTATAAATCATATATTTGAATTATATCATGCCATGATGTTTACATAGACAGCATGTATCTGAATTATGGCATGCCAACCCATTTTCTAAAGACATAATATAGTTATATCATCTCATCCTGTTCACATAGTCATCATATTTTGAATTATGTCATTCTATCTGCGAATTATATCATGCCATCATGTTTCCATCGACGGCATGTTTGTGATTTATGGCATGCCAACCACTTTAATAGACACATCGCACAGTTATATCATGTCATCCTGTTTACATAGTCATCATATTTTGAAGTATGTCATTCTATCCTGTTTAGTTAGCCATCATACATGTGAAATTGTGTCATGCTATCCTGTTTAATTAGCCATCATATATTTGAAATTATGTCTTGCTATTCTATTTGGTTAGACAACATAAATGTGAGTTATTTCATGCCCTGTTTTCTTCCCTACTATCCATTGCACCTGTCTATCTTACAATGTCTGTACATTCAATTAATTTTCTTGTTTATCAGACATTTCAATTGGAGGGGGTGATAGCAGTATCTGTGAGAGTAAAAACACGGTCTTCAGAAAAGATCATGCTACCTGTTGATGGAGATTCAGTTGTACTTGCCCAAGAACCAGCCCCACCACACATAACCCAGACTCACGTAGATTGTACCCCCACCCAGTTGGACAGAGTACCTGCTACACCCCTTCTAACCCCAACCCCAGCAGATAGTAACGCAGTTCCCATTGACACAGCACCGTCTCCACCACAGAGCACCCAAACACGAGCAGTTAGTAAGGCAACTGCAGTGCCCAAAGCACGAGGACCACCACTCCGAAACCCAAGTCAACGCTTAAAGCAGAAGAAGAATTGTTCTCAGGTCAGGTTCCGTAGCTATGGTTCATAGTACTTTGCTCTTGCATCACTGTATTTACTCATACCAACTAATTTCAAATTTGAAGGATGCAACTGAAACTCCAATGGTGCAACAGGTATGTTTTAAACCTGTTTCTTTAACGTGTTTGCTGTTGTAACTTGCTCTATGTTGATTTCAGTTTCAATTGAATAAACAGTTTTGTTCTCATGCCATGCACATTACAAGTGTTGTTATTGTTGTGTAGTTTCCCACACTTATATTATGTCTATCTGCTTTGTCTTAAATAGATATGATTCAAGCTGTATCTATCTTGATTTGGCAACATAAACTAGAATGATATAGACCATACATTGACCATACTACATAGATATATGTTTGTTTCATGCTATTATCCTGTCCACCTTACTACTGAACTGGTTTACCAAAATGAGTTTCATATACTACATTGTAAACCTGTGATGTGTTTGTTTGTTTCTCCTTTAGAACACGGATAAAATATTGGAGAAGAGTACCCCATTATGCAATGGTAAATGAAGTAATGCAGATCAGGTTCAAGATAGTGAGACATCCATGTTGTTCTCCAAGAAAGCTGATAAAAACTATATTGAAGGCACTGAGACAACCCCGAAGTCCTGTCTTGATGTAGTGTTCGAGTTACTGGCTACTACTACTGGTACTAGCTCTTCGTGCTCGCTGCCTAAATCAGTTTGGCTTCTTGAGTCTCAACTTCAAGTTGAAAGACATTGATCAGATGTTATGCGACAGGAAGCCGAAGGATTGAGGAAGTCCCTGCAGAATTCAGATGCATACTCTCTGGTGCAACAACAGGTGCTGGAGGATTTAAGCGCCAAACAAGAGAAAGTTAATAAGCTTGCTAAGCATCTTGCCGACATTATGGGTACCGAGGATATTGTTTCTTGAGCTCTTACAAGTGGTTTCAGTTCTGGACTTGTTTTGTCATGGCGTTTATATGTCGCTTTGTTCCCTATATTTGCACTTGTGTCAAACTTTGATGCCAGATGGATGTAATATGTGTAATAGCCATGATAGCCTAAGCGTAAGTTGCTTGCTTATTTATTTCCGTTGTCTTGTTTATTTGTTTTCTTGTAGTCGGTGCAGTTCTTTTTCCGTGGTTTGCTAGTGGCCGGAATAAGCTATTTTTTAAAACTAGGCCACATTAACAATGGGCTACATATTTACTGTAGTTAACATGGGCCTCCTACGGGGCGTAGACACAATGGGCCTTCTAAGGGCCGTAGAAACAATGGGCCTTCTACGAGGCGTAGACACAATGGGCCTTCTACGGGTCGTATCATCAATGGGCCTTCTACGGGCCGTATGATCGGTTAGCCAAACATGGGCCAATAACAGACCACATTATGGCCTTAAATGGTCTACAGTTGAAATCGTCCGTTCATGGGCCAACCATAACGGGCTGTCGTTAATAGGCCGTATTTGATGACGCTATGAAAATGGCCCAATGTTTAATGGGCCACAAACGGGCCGACTGTAACCACGGGCTGTATTTGGCCCACAAGCAGAAAATGACAGTAACGGGCCAAAAGTAAACGAATGCTGGAAATGAGCCCAAGAATAAATGGGCCCTGAGAAGGCCGAAAGATAACATGGGCTGGAAATGGCCCAACGGAATAATGGGTCGTTAATGGGTATAAAGTGATACACTGTTCATTACGGGCCAGTTTTACCACGGGCCATTAATGGGCCGAGGGTTACTAAGGGCCTCATATGGGCCAAAATACGTCATGGGCCATACATGGGCCGGAAGTTAAAATGGGCTGGAATTATATTGGACGGCCCAGATGACGCTACTAGGCATAATTCAGAGAGGTCATAAACGGGCCCTCGGTTAGCGGGTTGTAAATGGGCTATATGCGAACAGGCTGTTAACAGGCTTGCTGTGGGCCGGCCCACCACCTTTTGACCAAGTCAAACGGGCTGGCCTTTTCACAGGAATGGGCCTCTGTTGGGCCGTGCCACGTGTCGACGTATCATAGGCGCTTTGGGTCCAATGAGTGGATGACATCTGTCCCAACGGTGAGCCGACACGAGTTTCCTCCAGCCAATGATGATTTTACACGTGGAAAATCCCCATTGGTCGGGGCTGTTAACGGGTTATCGGATCCAAAACCGGACCCGATAGCTTAACGGCGTTCCGTTACGGCGGATGCCACGTGTCGGTCACCCTTGACGAAAGCACTTCTGTGACACGCGATTTATCGTCATGGAAGTGGACACTTCCATGATGATAATTTTGGTAATGTCATGGAACACTTCTACGACAGCACATGTATGACTATCTTGATTCTGTCATAAATTTGTCATGGATGTAAATGCATGACAAAAAACGTGACCCACTCTGACAAACACGTATCATCACGGAAGTGTATTTTTTTGTAGTGCCTCTACCCCTTTACTTTCCGCGCAAATTGCATGGTGTACAATTTCCGCTGCTCTATCTCTAGATATGCATGTGTAGGAAGAATTGGTTGTATCTTTACTAGTGCCAACATCTACATAAACTTCAAGAAAACTAAAAACCGCACCTTTGGTTGGTTAAGTGTCTATTCACCCGCCCTCTAGTCCTATCTTCTTGATACTACACCAGCTGTAGAAACACTAGCTTGTTACTGGTCAACGCAGAACAACAAGAATAAATGAATCTCCCGAACAATATCATAATAAGATATTCATCTTAGAAGAAGATGAACTTGCGCACTACAAGGAAGCAATGGTGGCGCCTAGCTCGAAGGAACGGCTTATAGTCATGGACACCAAAATGGAGTTCATATACAATTAAGTTTAGAACTTGGTTGATTCTCCAAAAGGTATAAAGTTCATACATGACAATTAATTTTGGAACTTGATTGATTCTTCAGAAGGTATGAAGTAAATGAAATGGATGTCAAAACTAGTTTCCTAAGTGGAAAGGATGTATGATTGGTACAACAAGAAAGTTTATCCTTCAAATTACAAATAAGTGTGCAAGCTTCAAAAAAAATTGAAGCAAGAACAAAGGAGCCAAAATCAACATTTTAGTAAAATTTGACTTTATTATAATGATGAAGAAACTTGTGAAGTTTAGTGGGAGCTCTATGGCATTTCTAGTCCTATATGTAAATGACATATTATAGATTGGAAAAAAATAAAGTTTCTAAGACAACGAAATATGAAGAATATGTTTCCAACATAAGTCTGAAGCAAATAAAATTATTGGATATAATGATCTATAGAGGTAGATCAAGATGTCTAATTGTGCTAAGTTGAATTGAATACATCGACAAGTTTTTGGAGAATATGTTTTCTCTCAAAGTCGCATAACATGATGCTTAGAAGAAATCAATGTCTTATGACAGTTGATAAGCATGAACAGATGCGTGGATTAACGAATTCATCATGAATGTTATGATATGTATTAAGCCAAATATTTTGTGTACTAAATGTTAGTAACAGGTACCAAAGTGATCATGGATTTGATCACTAGATAATTATTAGCATAATTAAGTACCTTGGAAGGGAAAATGACTTGTCCATAGAGGAGATGAATAAGTTTGTTATAAAAGTTAAACGAAGACCAACTTCATGACTAATAAAAATTATATAGGGATATTGTTGTTTAGAATAGTCTTCAAGCATAAATATTATTGTGAATTCTATAACATCAGAAGATTATATTAAAGCATTAGATGTTCCAAATTTGTCTGAATCAAGAAGTGTCTTTTTCCCGAGTGTAATAAAAACCAATAATACTATACAATCAATATAGCTAACCAATAAGTGTCTTGATATTATTGATTTAATCACAAGTGTGTTAAAATCAATGACACTATATTATGAATATAGTTAATCAAGAATTTTCTTGATATAATTGATGTAATCACAAGTGTAATGGAACCAATAACACTGTATTATGAATATAGTTAATCAAGAGGTATCTTGATATAATTGGCGTGATCCCAGGTGCAATGAAATCAATGACATTATATTATGAATAATAGTGTCATTTGCTCAGGCCAGAAGGAATCAAGGTCCTACAAAACATACACTTTTGGCACAAATTTAACATGGTTTTGAATGAATCAAAACTGATGACGAAGGCTCTACCACGAGCAAATTATGGGTGTCGGTGTCAAAACTGGCGGATCTCGGGTAGGGGGTCCAGATCTGTGTGTCTTAGGCTGATGGTAACAGGAAGCAAGGGACACAATGTTTACCCAGGTTCGGGTCCTCTCGATGGAGGTAAAACCCTACTTCCTGCTTGATTGACCTTGATGAATATGAATATTACAAGTGTTGATCTACCACGAGATCGTAGAGGCTAAACCCTAGAAGCTAGCCTATGGTATGATTTTTGTATATCTCTATCGACTAGCCTGGCCTCGGTTTATATAATGCACCAGAGGCCTAGGATAACAAGAGTCCTTGCCGAATACGCCGGTGGGGAGGAGTCCTTGTCTTGATCGCCAAGTCTTGTGGAATCTTCCTTGTATGCGGCAGCTGTCCGGACTGGCCCATGAGTATACGGCCATGGGGTCCTCGGCCCAATCTAACAGATCGGGAGATGACGTGGTGAGTACCCCCTAGTCCAGGACACCGTCAGTAGCCCCCTGAACCGGTCTTCAAGTTAAGGACGCTCCTCGATTCTTCCGAACCGTTCTTCATCTTCGATCATCGATCTTTAAAACTGGTTCAAAAAATCTTCTCATCTTCGATCTTGAGGATCGCCGAAGTGCATCCGAAGAGTTTATACATCGGGCATCTGAGGAGCCCCTTTAAGTTTCCGGCCTTTATCAATGCCTTGTTATTTTTATGCCTCACCTCGGGTTTGAAGTTTTTCCCAGGAGGTAGTGTCCTCTTGCGTCCGAGCTCCAACCCGGACTGCATTCGAGGTATCTTTCGCAGCCGAGCACCAATGCCGGACTGCTTCCCAGCTCCAACGCCGAAATGTATCCGAGCTCCAACGCCGGACTGTGTCCAAGCTCCAACGCCGGACTATATCCAAGAAGTCATAGATCATCTTGGTCCAAAAAAGTTGAAGGAGTTTAGCCGAGCTTAATGCCGGAAATGCCCTCTATGGAGCTAGCCGCTAGCGCCCGAGCTTTATGCCGGACTGCTTCCAAGGTGGTGCACCACCCCGACCGCAGGCTGATTTTTTGTGAATATTTTTAACTAGTGCAGTTTATTCTCTGCTGATATATATCTAGTAGCCCTCAAGGTGTGTATCAGTCTAAAAACCGAGATGCACCTGAAGGCAAGCATAAAAACCGATGTTCCCAGTAGCCCCTGAGACTCAGGTCGATGCGCAAAATCGGCATGAGGATCAATTCCTAGCTCGGCAACATACATAGGAATAAAAACGCAGTGTAATATATTAGAGATAATAGTGATCGGTGAACGGGCCCCTAAGAGAGGGTCGTGAGAAGTCGCCGCAATATACTAGCTTGATGCCGGATAGGTCCATATGGTACCTACTATTGTCCGAAGACATGTATGCGCATAGTTCGTTCAAGCCGAACACTGAGAAATTTGAATTCTCTGCATTGAATAAGCAATGCAGTAGCCCCCGAGACACTGGTCGGGTGGCAACACCAGATCAGGGGATCGATGTGCCCCTTTAATATTTGTAGATAATGCGCAATGCCCAGTAGCCCCCGGGCCTTAATGTGGGCACGGGTGGCCGAATTAAGGATCGATATCCAGAGTAAAATCACAGATTATGTGTAATGATTCTATGTATCCAAGTACTTTACATCATTATTTGTACTCCATTATGACTGTTTTATCAGTTGAAAGTGGCCCATCGTCGGCTTCTACCCCTTGGTAGATACTACGCAGGGTGTTTCCGCACTAACAAAACAACCCTTAGCCGACGCCCTGCGTGCGGAGGCGGTTGTGTTAGCAGAAACAAAGCAATCAGATATGCGGGCTTTATAACTTTCGCTTAGTCATAGGAGCTTTAAACCGGGGAAGCTAGATATGAGCCCCTGGTTAGTGTTCGGCGACATCCGAGGTCAAGCCGTAAACACTTCGGCCAATGTTATGAATGGCCCGTCGTTTAATATAGTCCTCGGACCGCTGACCAGTTTACGCTTATCGTGACAGTCAGTTTTCGGCTTTCTCCACTGCGGTGCTTAACCATGCGAGCTGGAAGCACAATCGCAGTGGTTCTCCCATTGCACACCTAGCCGAACAAAGCGGAACATAGGAGGCAAGCGCAGGAGCCGCGCAACCCCACTATTTGACCGAAAACACAATTCGAAACTGACGCATATATAGCAATATCCGAGAATTTTTGTCGAATCCCTAAAGGTGTCCGGCGTTGCACTTCGAGACTTATGCGGAAAACACACAAAAAGTTTAAAAGTGCCATAGGCTCGAAAAGCCAAAAAACTTATTAAAAAGTTTAATGTCCGAACTAGATCAAGTGTTCGGTGCCAATCCGAAAATTGGACTTTAAAAAAAAGGTGCTTCTGCCATGCTTTAACATGACACATCCTATCTCCAGACTTCAAGCGGGTCAGCCTATGGCTTCAACCTCCTTATCCCGAAAGCGGAGTGCTTCTCCGAGGCTAGTTTAGCAAACTGCACTCGAGAGGATTTAGAGAGAAGCAAGGCTATCCGGCTATTGACCACACACTTGCATCGAGAAAGGAGTGATAGAAAAAGACTTTGCAACGACTAATAAGAAGATCACTTATTATAAAATAGCTAACATAAATTTAAGAGCCCCCGAGTGACTTGGGTAAAAGAATGATTGTATGCACCGAAGTACTTATATAATATCTATGTTCACCCGAACTTTAAACGCGTCTTAACTGACCATCGGCTTCTCCCTCTTCGGTCAAAGACCGAAAAGTGTTATGTACTCCACCTGTCGAGAATGTCGACGGTGTTTCCGATAACCAGGCAATCAGGTCATAAGGCTCAGTAATGCATAAAGCGCTTGTGGAACTTATGCTATATTACTGATAAAGTGTAAGAAGCATCTTACCCCCACCGATACCTTTCTTCGGTGCTCATTGTTAATATGAGACTTGTGCAATAGATATTTTGTACTCATGAGTTCCTTTGTGTGCCGACCATTATTGAAAACAGTAAGAGCGCTAGCTTTCGGCTTCACCCACCGAGGTCCGGCTCGGGTGACCCGATCGTGACAATCGCAGAGGTGCTCCCTTTACTCCCTAGCCGAACAATCGGAAACGAGGGGTAAACACAGGAGCAAGGCAACCCAGCTTGCAAATCGCTTAAGTCAATATGGTGCATATTGTGGCGTAATACACGAACAAGGAACGAAGCCATACAAGTATAATCATATGCAAGAGGAAAGGCTTCATGAAAGAATCCCCAAGGAAACGGGGTATTTGAATTTGTCCGTCACAAACAAAGTTTGGACAAGGAAATTTTTTACAAGAAACTTTTTTTCAAAAAAGTATAATGCTTGATCGAACCGAACACAAGTTAAAAATTTAAAACTTTGAGCATGACGGCAACTTAGCTGGTTAATGTGTTTGGTATTGATGACGCGTTCCGAGCTTGATGCGGGACAGGTTCCATCCCCCAAGCCGGTCCCGAGGTGGCGGAGCAAAGAGCTCGGCACTCCGAAGTGGTGACATAGCATGGTCAATGCAGGCCGGCAGAGTGATGCCGAAGTCCCCGGCATGGGGTAATGAAGTGTTGACGAAGCCCCCGTCCAGCCGAGGTGACGCCAAAGGATATAGTCCGGCTGGATCATTTTCCTGTACACAAAAAATAGTGCAAACCGGGGTAATAGTAATAATAATAATTAAAAAAATGTTGCATAATAAATAATTTATGCAAAGTGAGTAATAAAAGAAATATGTCCTGGTGCCGAAGTCAATGTCGATGCAGGGCGTCGGCGTGATGAAGTAAAGGCGTGGCAAAGCCTGAATTCACAAGTCGTTCCAAGTTCCGGATGCGGCGTCACGGACTATGTCTGTAAACCGACCGAACCACCATGCGACCGTCGATAATGCGGCCACCATCTGATAGACCTGTGTACATATGATGGACAAACCAGAGTAATAATTCCTTGGGAAAAATGAACCCAAACAAGCAAAAAAAATACTAGGATTAATAGCACCTAGTTTATTTGTTGTAGCAATCCAAAGGAAGGTGATTCCCAGAATTGGGACTCGATCTGCACACCCATTGCCTGATGGGCGAGAAAGCGACGGCATGGCAATGCTCGCAAAGAGACGAAGCTGGTCGGCTGGTGACGCCAAAGTCACCGGAGTAGGTTGATGAAGAGATGGCGAAGCCCCCGGTCCAGCCGAGATGTCGAAGCCTCGATGTCAGCCGATGAGTCGAAGTAGGTCGGCATGATGGACACCGGCTTGAAGGAGCAACAGTGCGGCCCTGCCGATGCAGGTCGTGACGTGGTCAATGCCGGCTTGATGAAGTGACCGTGCGGCGATGCCGGTGTGCCCGCTCCGTGTAATCCATGGGGTGGCGATTTTGTTGATGATTTATACTTTGCGATGCCAAACTCTTGTTCGGCTTGCCGAGATGATGATCCGAAGAAGTTGATGAGCTCGGCTCAACAAAGTGACGACACGTCTAGCGCAGGTCGGCAGCCGTGGAGCAATATTGCCGGACTGGTTTGACACCAGCATGATATTAAAGATCATGTTCAAAGGATTTTAAAGTTAGTGGGATGAGTTCGGGAACAAAACACAATACCCCATACAAAACTTCCTTCAAAAAGGATGTTCGAAATCCCGTTCATAAAAACGACGAACTCGGGTCGGATTCGTTTTCACGCAGAACACAGATCCGAAAAGGGATGCACTAATCGGAAGGTTCCCGGAGTTTGGACGGTCGGATCGAGATGAAAATTTGAGGGGTGGTTGATATAGAAATTCCTCAGCCGATCAACGGTTGGATCTTCCAAAGGAAGTCCGAGCTAGAAGCTGGACACCACGCCCTATACTCGTCCAGATTCTCGTCTAGATTTGACAGGGCTCCGGTATATCGCGGATTACCAGAGATTCCTCCATCGGAATTCGATGAAATTTTCCAGGGTTGTTATAGACTCAATTCCGCCCAATTCCACCAAAGCAGTCGTTAAAACGACACTTGAGGAGGCGGTGGCGGCGGACACAAGTCCGCCGTCCAGAAAAACAGTACGGTCGCCCGAGGGCAATGTTGACGTTGAGCCCCGGGGCTCCCTGGATGATTCCTCCATGATCTTGATAGAGATCGGAGTTGATGTTGATGAAGGCCCTCATCCGAACATGACGATCGGAGGTAGAAGCGCAATCCTTGGTCGAACCAAGGTGACCAATTTGGTGACGAAGATGCCGAAGTCGCAGTTGATCTGCAGGCGAGCCATCGACCTTTTGCCGAACACACAGCGGAACTCTCAATGAAAGCACCAATGGCGGTGTCAAAACCGGCAGATCCCGGGTAGGGGGTCCCGATCTGTGCGTCTTAGGCTGATGGTAATAGGAAGTAAGGGACACAATGTTTACCCAGGTTCGGGCCCTCTCGATGGAGGTAAAACCCTACTTCCTGCTTGATTGACCTTGATGAATATGAGTATTACAAGAGTTGACCTACCACGAGATCGTAGAGGCTAAACCCTAGAAGCTAGCCTATGGTATGATTGTTGTCTATCTCTATCGAATAGCCTGGCCTCGGTTTATATAATGCACCAGAGGCCTAGGATAACAAGAGTCCTGGCCGAATACGCCGGTGGGGAGGAGTCCTTGTCTTGATCGCCAAGTCTTGTGGAATCTTCCTTGTATGCAGCAGCTGTCCGGACTGGCCCATGAGTATACGGCCATGGGGGTCCTCGGCCCAATCTAACAGATCGGGAGATGACGTGGTGAGTACCCCCTAGTCCAGGACACCGTCAATGGGCAACCCCAGATTGTCATAGGTGTTAAAAAGACTATGCAAACTAGATTATTGACTCTAGTGCAAGTGGGAGACTGTTGAAAATATGCCCTAGAGGCAATAATACAATATTGTTGTATTTTCATTTTCATAATTAAGAGTCTATATTTCATGCCATAACTACTGCGATACTAGAATATGTGATTCAGCGAAAAACTCATATGCACGTGTGAAATGATAAACGATAAAGCATAGGTTCCCGGTCTTTCATCTAAGACTGTCACAAGTGTTGTTGTTGATCATGTTTTCCGGATAATAGGTTATCGTTAAGTGTAACGATAATCCTAAAACAACATTGAGAGTATGATGTTATTTAGAAGAACGATCATATTGAATCGACCCAATCTTGTGTGTTATACTTTGAGATAAGATCGTCTAAAATCAATTATAACATGGAGTGTTAGCATGTGTTTTTTAGTTCCATAGACCATGAGAGTATCTTAGTCATTTCCTACAGTACGGTGGACTGTATGGTTGCTCAAACGTCAGCAGTAACAAAACGATCATAATGACAACTTACAGGTTCATCAGAAAGTATGACAAGGGACTAGATAGCTCAAGAGTGGGATTTACTCCTCCGACGATGGAGAGATTGAAGGAAATATGCCCTAGAGGTAATAATAAAGTTGTTATTTTATATTTCATTATTCATGATAAAGGTTTATTATTCATGCTAGAATTGTATTGATCGTAATCTTAAATAAATGTGTGAATACATAAACAAATACCAAGTCCCTAGTAAGCCCCTACTAGACTAGATCGTTGATCAAAGACGGTTAATGTTTCCTAACCATTGACATTTGTGGTCATTTGATAACGGGATCACACCATTAGTAGAATGATGTGCTGGACAAGACCCATCTGTTAGCTTGGCATATGACCGTTCAGTTTGTTGCTATTGCTTTCTTCATGTCAAATACATATTCCTTCGACTATAAGATTATGCAACTCCCGAATACCAGAGGAATTCCTTCTATGATATAAAATGTCACAACGTAACTGGATGATCATAAAGATGCTCTATAGGTATCTCCGAAGGTGTTTATTTAGTTGGCATAGATCAAGATTAGGATTTGTCACTCCAAGTATTGGAGAGGTATCTCTGGGCCCTCTCGGTAATACACATCATAATAAGCCTTGCAAGCAAATGACTAATGAGTTAATTACGAGATGATGTATTATGGAACGAGTAAAGGGACTTGCCGGTAACGAGATTGAAATAGGTATGGAGATACCGATCATCGAATCTCGGGCAAGTAACATACCGACAGACAAAGGGAATTATGTATGTTGCCATAAGGTTCGACCGATAGATATCTTCGTAGAATATGTAGGAGCCAATATGAGCATCCAGGTTCCACTCTTGGTTATTGACCAAAGAGGTGTCTCGGTCATGTCTACATAGTTCTCAAACCCGTACGGTCTGCACGCATAACGTTCGTTGACTATATAGTATTATATGAGTTATGTATGTTGGTGACGAAATGTTGTTCGGAGTCCATGATGAGATCACGGACATGACGAGGAGCTCCGGAATGGTCCAGAGGTAAAGATTGATATATGGGATAATAGTGTTTGGTCTCCGGAAAGGTTCCGAAATTCATCGGAAGGGGTTCTGGATGTTTCCCGAAATGTTTGGGTGCGAGGACACTTTATTTGGGCCAAGGGGTAAAGTCCACGAGGTTTTTGGAAAGTGCAAAAGGGAGTTTTGTGGAGACTAGAGGCTAGACGCTCGGAACCCTGGCGTCTGGCCCTAGAGTCCGAGAAGGACTCGTGCCTTTCCGGCAAAACCGACTTTGAGGAGGCTTTTACACCAAGTTTCGACCCCAGGGCTCAACATATAAATAGAGGGGCAGGGCTATCACCCAAGACACATCAATATTTAACAAGCCGTGTGTCGGCAACCCCGTCCCCTCTAGTTTATCCTTCGTCATAGTTTTCCTTGTGCTTGGCGAAGCCCTGCGGAGATGGTTCTTCACCAACACCGTCACCACGCCGTCGTGCTGCCGAAACTCATCTACTACTTCACCTCTCTTGCTGGATCGAGAAGGCGAGGATGTCATCGAGCCGAACGTGTGCTGAACGCGGAGGTGCCGTACGTTCAGTACTTGATCGGGACAAATCATGAAGGTGTACGACTACATCATCCGCGTTGATTGATAGATCTCCAACGTATCTATAATTTTTTATTGTTCCATGCTATTATATTATCTGTTTTGGATGTTTTATATGCATTAATATGCTATTTTATATTATTTTTGGGATTAACTTATCAACCTAGAGTCCAATGCCTGTTTATGTTTTTTCCTTGTTTTTTAGCTTCGCAGAAAAGGAATACTAAACGGAGTCCAAATGGAATAAAACTTCACGATGATTTTTCATGGACCAGAAGACACCCAAGGGACTTGGAGTGCAAGTCAGAAGGGCCATGAGGCGGCGGCAAGGGTGGAGGGTGCGCTCTAGGTGGGGGAGGGCGCCCCCCTACCTTGTGTGCCCCTCGGTGACTCCCTGACCTAGATCTTCCTCCTATATATTCACATATATTCCAAAACCCTCATAAGCATCCACGAAAACACTTTCTCACCACCGCAACCTTCTGTTCCCGTGAGATCTCATCTTGGGGCCTTTTTCGGCATCTTGCGGGAGGGGGATTCGACCACGGAGGGCATCTACATCAACTGAATTGCCCTTCCGATGAAGCGTGAGTAGTTTACCACGGACCTACGGGTCCATAGCTAGTAGCTAGATGGCTTCTTCTCTCTCTTTGATTTTCAATACCATGTTCTCCTCGATGTTCTTGGAGATCTATCCGATGTAATCTTCTTTTGCAGTGTGTTTGTCAAGATCCGATCAATTTGTGGATTTATGATCAGCTTATCTATGAATATTATTTGAATCTTCTCTGAATTCTTATATGCGTGATTTGATATCTTTGTATTTCTCTTCGAATTATCGGTTTGGTTTGGCCAACTAGATTGGTTTTTCTTGCAATGGGAGAGGTGCTTAGCTTTGGGTTCAATCTTGCGTGATTTCACCCAGTGACAAAGTACGGGTAACGAGACACGTATTGAATTGTTGCCATCGAGGATAAAAATATGGGGTTTTCATCATATTGCTTGAGTTTGTTCCTCTACATCATGTCATCCTACTTATGGCATTACTCCGTTCTTTATGAACTTAATACTCTAGATGCATGCTGGATAGCGGTCGATGTGTGGAGTAATAATAGTAGATGCAGGCAGGAGTCGGTCTACTTGACACGGACATGATGCCTATATTGCATAATCATTGCCTTGGATATCGTCATAACTTTGCGCTTTTCTATCAATTGCTCCACAGTAATTTGTTCACCCACCGTATTATTTTCCTTCAAGAGAGAAGCCTTTAGTGAAACCTATGCCCCCCGGGTCTATTTTCCATCATATTAGTTTCCAATCTACTATTTTGCAATCTTTTATTTTCAGATCTATAAACCAAAAAACCCAAAAATATTTTATCTTTTGATCAGTTTCATCTATCTCTATCAGATCTCACCTTTGCAAGTGACCGTGAAGGGATTGAAAACCCCTTTATCACATTGGGTGCAAGTGTTTGATTGTTTGTGTAGGTGCATCTATTGGGGACTTATGTGTTTCTCCTACTGGATTGATACCTTGGTTCTTAAGTGATGGAAATACTTATCTCTACTGTGCTGCATTGATGTCTGCTAGGACTACATCAGTATTTCCCCAAAGAGGAAGGGATGTTGCAACACAGCAGCGGTAGGTATTTCCCTCAGTGATGAAACCAAGGTTATCGTACCAGTAGGAGAACCAAGCAACACAACGTAAACAACACCTGCACACAAATAACAAATACTCGCAACCCGACGTGTAAAGGGGTTGTCAATCCTTTTCGGGTAACGGCGCCCGAGATAGGCAAACGGACGTGAGAGAGTTGTAGATATTGATAGATCGAGCGCCAAATAAAATAAATTGCAGCAAGGTATTTTTGTATTTTTGGTTTAATAGATCTGAAATTAAAATCCAAATAAAATAGGTCGCAAAGGCAAATAGTATGAGAAAGAGACCCGGGGGGCGTAGGTTTCAGTAGTGGCTTCTCTCGAGAAAATAGCAAATTGTGGGTGAACAAATTACTGTTGGGCAATTGATTGAACATCAAATAATCATGAAGATATCCAGGAAATGATCATTATATAGGCATCACATCCAAGATTAGTAGACCGACTCCTGCCTGCATCTACTACTATTACTCCACACATCGACCGCTATCCAGCATGCATCTAGTGTATTAAGTTCATGGAGAAACGGAGTAATGCAATAAGAATGATGACATGATGTAGACAAGATCTATTTATGTAGAAATAGACCCCATCATTTTATCCTTAGTAGCAACGATACATACGTGTCGGTTCCCCTTCTACATCCTTTGGGATCAAGCATCGTAAGATCAAACCCACTACAAAGCACCTCTTCCCATTGCAAGATGAATAGATCAAGTTGGCCAAACAAAACCCAAATATCGGAGAAGAAATACGAGGCTATAAGCAATCATGCATATAAGAGATCAAAGAAGACTCAAATAACTTTCATGGATATAAAAAGATAGATATGATCATAAACTCAAAGTTCATCCGATCCCAACAAACACACCGCAAAAAGAGTTACATCATATGGATCTCCAAGAGACCATTGTATTGATAATCAAAAGAGAGAGAGAGAGGAAGCCATCTAGCTACTAACTACGGGCCCGTAGGTGTACAAAGAACTACTCACGCATCATCGGAGAGGCACCAATGGAAGTGGTGAACCCCTTCGTGATGGTGTCTAGATTGGACCTGGTGGTTTTGGACTCTGCGGCAGCTGGAATTAGTTTTCATCGACTCCCCTAGGGTTTCTGTAATATTGGGGCTTTTATAGAGCAAAGAGTGGGTTCAGGGGGCACCAAAGGTGGGCACAACCCACCAGGGCGCGCCTGGGCCTCCTGGCGCACCCTGGTGGGTTATGCTCCCCTCGGAGCACCCCCAGACGCTTTTCTAGCCCACTAGATGTCTTCTGGTCCAAAAAAATCCATAAAAAGTTCCGCTGCATTTGGACTCTGTTTGGTATTGATTTCCTGCGATGTAAAAAACATGAAGAAAACAACAACTGGCACTTGGCACTATGTCAATAGGTTAGTACCAAAAAATTATATAAAATGACTATAAAATGATTATAAAACATCCAAGAATGATAATATAACAGATCAAAAATTATAGATACGTTGGAGACGTATCATGCATCACCCTTTCCTCTTCAAGGGAAAAACCAACGCTGGCTCAAGAAGTAGCAGGAAAAATTTCTGGCGTTGTTGCCGGGGAGATTTACGCCAAGTCAAGACTAGTCCCATCAACTTGCCAATTTCTGGCGCCGTTGCCGGGGAGATCTACGTCAAGCCTACCAAGTACCCATCATAAAACTCTCATCTCTTGCATTACATTATTCGCCATTTGCCTCTCGTTTTCCTCTCCCCCACTTCTAAAATGATTTTCGAAAAGATTTGCCGTTTTATTCGCCCTTCTTCGTTCGTCTTTTCATTTGCTTTTTGTTTGCTCATGTGTTAGATTGCTTGGTTTATCACGATGACTAAACAGAATACCAAATTGTGTGACTTTTCCAATACTAATAATAATGATTTTATTATTACTCCGATTGCTCCCGCCACTAGTGCAGAATCTTATGAAATTAATGCCACTTTGCTGAATCTTGTTATGAAAGACCAATTTCCTGGCCTTCCTAGTGAAGATGCCGCATCCCATGTAAATTATTTTGTTGAGTTGTGTGATATGCAAAAGAAGAAAGATGTGGATAATGATATTGTTAAATTGAAGCTATTTCTGTTCTCACTAAGAGATCTTGCTAAAACTTGGTTTTCATCTTTGCCTAAAAATAGTATTGATTCATGGAATAAGTGTAAAGATGCTTTTATTTCCAAGTATTTTCCTCCCACTAAGATCATCTCCCTTAGGAATGATATTATGAATTTTAAGCAACTTGATCATGAACATGTTGCACAATCTTGGGAGAGGATGAAATTTATGATACAAAATTGCTCTACCCATGGTATAAATTTGTGGATGATCATACAATTTTTTTATGCCGGATTGAATATTGCTTCTAGAAATTGTTTAGATTCAGCCGCGGGAGGTACTTTTATGGAAATTACTTTAGGATAAGATACTAAACTCCTAGAAAATATTATGGTTAATTATTCTCAATAGCATACCGAAAGATCTTCTACTAGTAAAAAAGTGCATGCGATTGAAGAGATTAATGTTTTGAGTGGAAAGATGGATGAACTTATGAAATTATTTGCTAGCAAGAGTGATCCCATTGATCCTAATGATATGCCTTTGTCTACTTTGATTGAGAATAATAATGAATCTATGGATGTGAATTTTGTTGGTAGGAACAATTTTGGTAATAACGCTTATAGAGGTAATTTTAATCCTAGGTCGTTCCCTCGTAATTCCTCTAATAATTATGGTAATTCATACAACAATTCTTATGGAAATTATAATAATATGCCCTCTGATCTTGAGAATAGTATTAAATAATTTACGAGTTCGCAAAAAAAATTCAATGCTTTGATTGAAGAAAAATTGCTTATGATTGATGGTTTGGCTAGGAACGTGGATAGAATTTCTCTTGAGATTGATTCTTTGAAAATTAGATCTATTCCACCCAAGAATGATATTAATGAGTCTCTTAAAGATATGAGAATTTCCATTGATGATTGTAAAGATAGAACCGCTAAGATGCTTGCTAAGCGAGATTGGTTTGTAAAAGCGTGTTGTTCTAGTTTTTGCGAAAATAATGATGAAGATCTTAAAGAGATTGATGTGAATCCTATTGAATCTTTGTTTTCCAATATAAATCTTGATAAACGTGGGACTGGAGATGAGTCAACTTTAGTTAAAAGTCGTCCCAATGATTTGGAGTTTATAGATCTTGATGCAAAAATTGATAAAAGTGGGATTGGAGAGGTCAAAGCTTTAAGTAGCGATGAACCCACTCTTTTTTATTTCAAGGAATTGAATTATGATAATTGTTATTTAATAGATTGTATTTCCTTGTTGCAATCCATGTTGAATTCTCCTCATGCTTATAGTCAAAATGAAGCTTTTACTAAACATATTGTTGACGCTATGATAAAATTCTTTGAAGAAAAGCTTGAATTGGAAGTTTCTATCCCTAGAAAACTTTATAATGAGTGGGAACCTACTATTAATATTAAAATCAAAGATTCCGAGTGCCATGCTTTGTGTGATTTGGGTGCTAGCGTTTCCATGATTCCAAAAACTTTATGTGATGTGTTAGGTTTCCGTGAAGTTGATGATTGTTCTTTAAATTTGCATCTTGCGGATTCCACTATGAAGAAACCCATGGGAAGGATTAATGATGTTCTTATTGTTTCAATTAGGAATTGTGTGCCTGTAGATTTCATTGTTCTTGATATATATTGCAATCCTACATGTCCTATTATTCTTCGTAGACATTTCCTTAGAACGATTGGTGCAATTATTGATATGAAAGAAGGAAACATTAGATTTCAATTTCGTTAAGTAAGGGCATGGAACACTTTCCTAGAAAGAAAATTAAGTTGCCATATGAATCTATTATGAGAGCTACTTATGGATTGCATACCAAAGATGACAATACCTAGATCTATGTTTTTATGCCTAGCTAATGGCGTTAAACAATTGTGCTTGGTGGGAGGCAACCCATTTATTTTTTTTCTTGCTTTTTTGGTTTTGTTTTTTCAATAAATAATTCATCTAGCCTCTGGTTAGATGTGTTTTTGTGTTTTAATTAGTTTTTGTGCCAAGTAAGACCTTTTGGATGGCTTACGGTGATAGTTGATTTGATCTTGCTGAAAAACAAAAAAAAATTGCGCCCAGAAAAACAATTCTCATTTTTAACAGAAGCGTGAGAAAATACTGATTCCTTTTTCACAAGATTGATATACAAGTTACCTATGTTGTCCTAATTTTTTAGAATTTTTGGAGTTACAGAAGTATTCAAAGTTTACAGATTGCTTCAAATTGTTCTGTTTTTGACAGACTCTGTTTTCTATATGTGTTGTTTGCTTATTTTGATGAATCTATGGGTAGTATCGGGGGCTATGAACGATGGAGAAGTTGGAATACAGTAGATATTACACCAATATAAATAAAGAATGAGTGGTGATTTTATTTTCTTATACTAACAGATATCATGAGATTTTCTGTTGAGTTTTGTGTTGTGAAGTTTGCAAGTTTTGGGTAAAGATTTGATGGAATATGGAATAAAGAGTGGCAAGAGCTTAAGCTTGTGGATGCCCAAGGCACCTCAAGGTAATATTCAAGGACAACCAAGAGCCTAAGCTTGGGGATGCCCCGGATGGCATCCCCTCTTTCGTCTTCGTCTATCGGTAACTTTACTTGAGGCTATATTTTCATTCACCACATGATATCACTACAAAAAAAGACACATCCGTGACATTTTGGGTCGAACGATTTTTTTTCTGTCACGCTTTTGACACTTCTATGACGATAATTGTGACAAAACAAGGTATCATCATAGATGTGGTGGGCTCCTACTTCTATGACAAAAAATCATGACAAAAAATGGGCTTTTCATCCTGGGCGGGCCGGAGAGGCAGCTGCATGACATTCTTTGGGCCAT
Source organism: Aegilops bicornis (assembly GCA_021605145.1). Taxonomy (NCBI): domain Eukaryota; kingdom Viridiplantae; phylum Streptophyta; class Magnoliopsida; order Poales; family Poaceae; genus Aegilops; species Aegilops bicornis. The sequence goes on from CM038669.1 coordinate 286,526,083, forward strand.
CCATGATAGAAAAAACCATGGTAGAAGCGAGGGCGAGGAAAATATCGGGGAATTCCCGGTTACGGTGGGTGGTCGGGGGCCGAGCGATGCGCGTTTCTCTTGTACACGTACGCGCGTGGGTGAGAGGCATTGGGCTCTAACTGAACTCGAGCGAGGCATTCTCCTACTGAACCCGAGCAATTGCACTGTAGGCTACGCGTTACTGAACCCTAGTGATCGATTGATCCCTGGCTGTTAACTGAACCCGATTGAGAAATTCCTTCGCTACTGCTGCTAACTGAAGCCGATCGACCTGTTGTCTCATGATGAACAATGAGCATTGTTGGGGGGTTGGATGAACAGTTCCTGGTGGGGGTTGGATGAAGAGGACCTCGTGGTAGTAGAGGCCGTTGCCGCTGGATGAACAGGACCCCGATTGATCGAGCCGGTTGGGGATGGATGAATAGGACCCCGTGGAGGGCTGGATGAATAAGACCCCGTGGAGGGCTGGTTGAACAGCAGCCGGCGGAGGGCTGGATGAACAGTAGCCCATGGAGGGGTGGTTGAACAGGACCCCGTGGAGAGGGCTGGTTGAACAGTAGCCAGTGGAGGAGCGGTCGAGGCTGGATGAACAGGAGCCCTTGGATGAACAGTCGTAGGTGGAGGCTGGAGGAGGTCGGCGGTGGATGAACAGTAGCCCGTGGAGGCCGGAGGAGGTCGACGGTGGAGATGAACAGTAGATCGTGGAGTCCCATTTTGTGGTACGCCACACCCCTCCCGATGAACACGACCCCCGTTTCGACCGTAGCACTCCAACACAAGTCTGTTTCCTCCGTTTTGTGATACGCCATACCCCTCCCGATCAACAAGACATCGTTTCGACCATAGGAGGTCCAAGAGAAGTCCGCTTCCTCCGTTTTGCGGTACGCCACACCCCTCCCGGTAAACTGGATCCCGTTTCGACCATAGGCGGTCGAAGACAAGGCCGTTTCCTCCGTTCTGCGGTACGCCAGGCCTCATTTCGATCAGTTGTTCCGTCCAAGCCGGTTGGCTCCTGATGAACACGATGCATTCTTTCCCGACCCAGCCGGTTGCCTGCCAATGAACAGGACGCCGTCGCTGCCTCTCCATGTACATGAGCCCTGGTCGTACGAAATACGGTGGCCCTTCTGGTGGGTGAGGGTGTCCTGGATTAGGGGGTATCCGGACAGCCGGACTGTATACAACGTCCGGACTATTGAAGCGTGAACATACAAGACTCAAGACTTCGTCCCGTGTCCAGATGGAACTCTCCTTGGCGTGGAAGGCAAGCTAGGCGATCCAGATATTGTATTTCCTTCCTTGTAACCGACTCCATGTAAACCCTAGCCCTCTCTGGTGGCTATATAAACCAGACAGGTTGGTCCTTAGAAGGCCGATCACAATTACAATCATACCATCATAGGCTAGCTTCTAGGGTTTAGCCTCTATCATCTCGTGGTAGATCTACTCTTGTACTACCCATATCTTCAATATTAATCAAGAAGGAAGTAGGGTTTTACCTCCATCGAGAGGGCCCGAACCTGGGTAAACATTTGTGTCCCTTGCTTCCTGTTACCATCAGCCTAAGACGCACGGATCGGGACCCCCTACCCGAGATCCACCGGTTTTGACACCGACATTGGTGCTTTCATTGAGAGTTCCTCGGTGTCGTCGCTGCAAGGCTTGATGGCTCCTTCAACCATTGTCAACAACACGGTCCCGGGTGAGACCTTTCTCCCCGGGAAGATCTTCGTGTTCGGCGGCTTCGCCCTGCGGGCCAATTCCCTTGACCATCTGGAGCAGATCGATAGCTACGACCCTGGCCACCAGATCAGGATCGGAAACCTGAACTACACGGCGGGCACCCGCGGAGACTGGATCTTCGACGGATTCAGGCCTATGCCAGGAGCACCGGACAATCACGACGAGCACGGCTTAGACTTGCTGTCGGACAAAGCTCGGGGTATCACCCCCGCAGTAGCCTCGGACCTAAATCCGGAGCAGGCTGTGTTGCCTAAGGACGGAGGTTTGGACCCCGCCCCGCAAATCGCACACTCATCGGCGGTGGAGCCAAACACGGGCCTTACCTCTGCGATGGCCTGTGAATCCGGACCCCCGGATTTGTATCCAGATGTTGGTTCCGGTCCGCGCACTCCCGAGCCAGTCGAGCCAGATTGGGCTCCGGTAATGGAGTTCACTGCTGCGGATATCTTCCAGCACTCGCCCTTCGGCGACTTGCTGAAATCGTTAAAAACTCTCTCTTTGATAGAAAATTCCGGGCCAAACTATGTCCGGCTCGAGTGGGAAGCAGGCAACGAAGAAATTCGTTACCCACCCACCACCCACTTCATAGCCATGATGTCTACTACACAACCTTCTTCTTGTAGACGTTGTTGGGCCTGCAAGTGTAGAGGTTTGTAGGACAGTAGCAAATTTCCCTCAAGTGGATGACCTAAGGTTTATCAATCCGTAGGAGGCGTAGGATGAAGATGGTCTCTCTCAAGCAACCCCGCAACCAAATAACAAAGAGTCTCTTGTGTCCCCAACACACCCAATACAATGGTAAATTGTATAGGTGCACTAGTTCGGCGAAGAGATGGTTATACAAGTGCAATATGGATGGTAGATAAAGGTTTTTGTAATCTGAAAATATAAAAACATCAAGGTAACAAGTGGTAAAAGTGAGCGTAAAAGGTATTGCAATGATAGGAAACAAGGCCTAGGGTTCATACTTTCACTAGTGCAAGTTCTCTCAACAATAATAAAATAGATAGATCATATAACAATCCCTCAACATGCAACAAAGAGTCACTCCAAAGCCATTAATAGCGGAGAACAAACGTAGAGATTATGGTAGGGTACGAAACCACCTCAAAGTTATTCTTTCGGATCGATCTATTAAAGAGTTCGTACTAGAATACCACCTTAAGACACAAATCAACCAAAACCCTAATGTCACCTAGATACTCCATTGTCACATCAAGTATCCGTGGGCATGATTATACGATATGCATCACACAATCTCAGATTCATCCAACCAACACAAAGTACTTCAAAGAGTGCCCCAAAGTTTCTACCGGAGAGTCGAGAACATGTGCCAACCCCTATGCATAGGTTCATGGGCGGAACCCGCAAGTTGGTCACCAAAACATACATCAAGTGGCACATGATATCCCGTTGTCACCACAGATAAACACGGCAAGACATACATCAAGTGTTCTCATAAAAGACTCAATCCGATAAGATAACTTCAAAGGGAAACTCAATTCATCACAAGAGAGTAGAGGGGAGAAACATCAAGATCCAACTACAATAGCAAAGCTCGGGGTACATCAAGATCGTGCCATAGAGGGAACACGAGAGAGAACACGAGAGAGAGAGATCAAACACAGCTACTGGTACATACCCTCAGCCCCGAGGGAGAACTACTCCCTCCTCGTCATGGATAGCACCGGGATGATGAAGATGGTCACCGGTGTTGGGTTCCCCCTCCGGCAGGGTGCCGGAACAGGCTCCCGAGAGGTTTTTGGTGGCTACAGAGGCTTGCGGCGGCGGAACTCCTGATCTATCTTCTGTTCTGGAAGTTTGAGGGTACGTAGGTATATATGGGTGAAAGGAGTATGTCGGTGGAGCTACGGGGGCCCCACGAGGCAGAGGGCGCGCCCTAGGGGGGTGGGCGCGCCCCCCACCCTCGTGGGCAGCCCGTATCTCCCCTGACGTGCACTCCAAGTTCCCTGGGTTGCTTTCCTTCCAAAAAATAACTTCTCTAGTAGATTTCGTTCCGTTTTGACTCCGTCTGATATTCCTTTTCCTCGAAACACTGAAATAGGCATAAAACAGCAAATCTGGGCTGGGCCTCCGGTTAATAGGTTAGTCCCAAAAATAATATAAAAGTGGATAATAAAGCCCAATATTGCCTAAAACAGTAGATAAAGTAGCATGGAGCAATAAAAAATTATAGATACGTTGGAGACGTATCAAGCATCCCCAAGCTTAATTCCTGCTCGTCCTCGAGTAGGTAAATGATAAAAAAGAATTTTTGATGCGAAGTGACACTTTGGCATAATTTCAATGTAAATCTTCTTAATTGTGCTATGAATATTCAGATCTGAATGAATACAAAATAAAAGTTCACATTGATAAAAAAATAGTAACACTTCAAGCATACTAATCAAAGTAATCATGTCTTCTCAAAATAACATGGCAAAAGAAAGTTCATCCCTACAAAATCATATAGTTAGGCTATGCTTCATTTTCGTCACACAAAGATGTTCCCAACTTCTATTCCCCCGATGACAAGCCAAGCAATTGTTTCATACTTAAATAATCTCAAACTTTTTCAACCTTCACGCAATACATGAGCGTGAGCCATGGACATAGCACTATAGGTGGAATATAATGGTGGTTGTGGAGAAGACAAAAAGAAGAAGATAGTCTCACATCAACTAGGCGTATCAACGGGCTATGGAGATGCCCCTCAATAGATATCAATGTGAGTGAGTAGGGATTCCCATGCAACGGATGCACTAGAGCTATAAGTATATGAAAGCTCAACAAAAGAGACTAAGTGGGTGTGCATCCAACTCGCTTGCTCATGAAGACCTAGGGCATTTTGAGGAAGCCCATCATTGGAATATACAAGCCAAGTTCTATAATGAAAATTCCCACTAGTATATGAAAGTGACAACATAGGAGACTCTCTATCATGAAGATCATGGTGCTACTTTGAAGCACAAGTGTGGTAAGAGGATAGTAGCATTGTCCCTTCTCTCTTTTTCTCTTTTTTTTTTTTGTTTTTTTATTTGGGCCTTTTCTCTTTTTTATGGCCTCTTTTTTCTTTTTTTCGTCCGGAGTCTCATCCCGACTTGTGGGGAATCATAGTCTCCATCATCCTTTCCTCACTGGGACAATGCTCTAAAAAATGATGATCATCACACTTTTATTTTCTTACAACTCAAAAATTACAACTCGATTCTTAGAACAAAATATGACTCTATATGAATGCCTCCGGCGGTGTACCGGGAAGTGCAATGACTCATGAGTGACATGTATGAAAGAATTATGAACGGTGGCTTTGCCACAAATACAATGCCAACTACATGATCATGCAAAGCAATATGACAATGATGGAGCGTGTCATAATAAACGGAACGGTGGAAAGTTGCATGACAATATATCTCGGAATGGCTATGGAAATGCCATGATAGGTAGGTATGGTGGCTGTTTTGAGGAAGGTATATGGTGGGTGTATGATACCGGCAAAAGTTGCGCAGTATTAGAGAGGCTAGCAATGGTGGAAGGGTGAGAGTGCGTATAATCCATGGACTCAACATTAGTCATAAGGAACTCATATACTTATTGCAAAAATCTACAAGTTATCAAAGCAAATTATTCCGCGCATGCTCCTAGGGGAATAGATTGGTAGGAAAAGACCATCGCTCGTCCCTGACGGCCACTCATAAGGATGCACAAGCCAGGTACACTTCATGTTTCAAATTTGTTACACAACTTTAACCATACGTGCATGCTACGGGACTTGCTAACTTCAACACAAGCATTCTTTAAATTCATAATCACCCAACTAGCATGACTTTAATATCACTACCTCCATATCTCAAAACAATTATCAAGTATCAAACTTTTCTTAGTATTCAACGCACTCAAAAGAAACTTTCACATATCTTGAATACCAAGTATATTAATTTTAAGCAAATTACCATGCTATTAACGACTCCCAAAATAATATAAGTGAAGAATGAGAGTTCATATATTTCTTCAAAATAAAACCACCATTGTTCTCTAAAAGATATAAGTGAAGCACTAGAGCAAATGACAAACTACTCCGAAAGATATAAGTGAAGATCAATGAGTAGTCGAATAATTATGTAACTACGTGAAGACTCTCCCATTTAATAATTTCAGATCTTGGTATTGTATTCAAACAGCAAGCAAAGCTAAATAAAACTACATTGCAAGGATAGCACAACTCATGTGAAGAAGCAAAAACTTAGGCTCAACCGATACTAACCGATAGTTGTTGAAGAAGAAAGGTGGGATGCCTCATAGGGCATCCCCAAGCTTAGATGCTTGAGACTTCTTGAAATATTATCTTGGGGTGCCTTGGGAATCCCCAAGCTTGAACTTTTGTGTCTCCTTAATTCCTCTCATATCATGGTTTCTCTTTTTATCAAAAGCTTCATCCACAACAAACTCAACAAGAACTCGTGAGGTAGGTTAGTATAAACCAATGCAAAAAATTATCATTTTCTACTGTAACAAATCATTAATCATTATTATTCAACATTGAATAATAAATTCCTCTGCATATTTAATACTCTTATCCTTAAATAGAATCATTAAAGAAGCAAACATATGCAAACAATGCAAACATAACAGCAATCTGCCAAAACAGTACAGTCTGTGAAGAATGCAAGAGTATCAATACTTCCCTAACTCAAAAAATTATGAACTAAAATTCCCACTGTAATAAATTTATCAGAGCTCAATATTCAAAAAGATTCAACACTATACCACTCTCTGAATTTTCTAGGGAATTGTTGCAACAGCGGTAAACTTCTGTTTTCAAACAGCAACGTGTATACTAGCAAAATAAGCATGGCAAAGGCTCTCCTTGACTTTTTTATTGAAACTTAAGATGCAAAAAATTAATCTAATTAACAGCAAGCAAATACTAACAAATAAAATGATGCTCCAAGCAAAACACATATCATGTGGTGAATAAAAATATATCTCCAAGTAGAGTTACCGATGAATGAAGACGAAAGAGGGGATGCCTTCCGGGGCATTTCCAAGCTTAGGCTCTTGGTTGTCCTTGAATATTACCTTGGGGTGCCTTGGGAATACCCAAGCTTAGGCTCTTGCCACTCCTTATTCCATAGTCCATCGAATATTTACCCAAAACTTGAAAACTTCACAACACAAAACTTAAATGAAAACTCGTGAGCTTCGTTAGCAAAAGAAAACAAAATACCTCTTGAAGGTACTGTAATGAACTCATTGTTTATTTGTATTGGTGTTAAAACTACTGTATTCCAACTTCTCTATGGATTATAAACTATTTTACTAGCCATAGATTCATCAAAATAAGCAAACAACACATAGAAAACAGAATCTGTGAAAAACAGAACAGTCTGTAGTAATATGTAACTAACGCAAACTTCTGGAACTCGAAAAATTATAAAATAAATTGGTGGACCTGAGGAATTTGTCTAGTAATCATCTGCAAAAAGAATCAACTAAATAGCACTCTCCAGTAAAAAATTTAAGCTAATCTCGTGAGCGCTAAAGTTTCTGTTTTTTACAGCATGATCATAAAGACTTCACCCAAGTCTTCCCAAAGGTTCTACTTGGCACAAACACTAATTAAAACATGAAACCACATATAAACAGAAGATAGATGGATTATTTATTACTAAACAGAACCAAAAAGTAAGAAACTAAAATAAAATTGGGTTGCCTCCCAACAAGCGCTATCGTTTAACGCCCCTAGCTAGGCATGATGATTTCAATGATGCTCACATAGAAGATAAGAATTGAAACATAAATAGAGCATCATGAAGCATATGACAAGCACATTTAAGTCTAACCCACTTCCTATGCATAGGGATTTTGTGAGCAAACAACTTATGGGAACAATAATCAACTTGCATAGGAAGGTAGAACAAGCATAACTTCAAAACTTTAAGCACATAGAGAGGAAACTTGATATTATTGCAATTCCTACAAGCATATGTTCCTCCCTCATAATAATTTTCAGTAGCATCATGAATGAATTCAACAATATAACCAGCACCTAAAGCATTCTTTTCATGATCTACAAGCATAGAAAATTTACTACTCTCCACATAAGCAAATTTATTCTTATCAATAATAGTGGGAGCAGACTCAACAAAATAGCTATCATGTGATTGAAAATTAAGATCAAGATGACAAGTTTCATGGTTATCATTATTCTTTAAAGCATACGTGTCATCACAATAATCATCATATATAGGAGGCATGCTTTCATCATAGTAATTTTGCTCATCAAAGCTTGGGGGACAAAAAATTTCATCTTCATCAAACATAGCTTCCCCAAGCTTGTGGCTTTGCATATCATTAGCATCATGGATATTCAAGGAATTCATACTAACAACATTGCAACATGCTCATCATTCAAATATTTAGTGCCAAACATTCTAATGCATTCTTCCTCTAGCAATTGAGCACAATTTCCTTTTCCATCATACTCACGAAAGATATTAAAAAGACGAAGCGTATGAGGCAAACTCAATTCCATTTTTTTGTAATTTTATTTTATAAACTAAACTAGTGCTAAAACAAGAAACAAAAAGAATCGATTGCAAGATCTAAAGATATACCTTCAAGCACTCACCTCCCCGGCAACGGCGCCAGAAAAGAGCTTGATGTCTACTACACAACCTTCTTTTTGCACAGGTTTGTAGGACAGTAGCAAATTTCCCTCAAGTGGATGACCTAAGGTTTATCAATCCGTAGGAGGCGTAGGATGAAGATGGTCTCTCTCAAGCAACCCTGTAACCAAATAACAAAGAGTCTCTTGTGTCCCCAACACACCCAATAGAATGGTAAATTGTATAGGTGCACTAGTTCGACAAGAGATGGTGATACAAGTGCAATATGGATGGTAGATAAAGGTTTTTGTAATCTGAAAATATAAAAACAGCAAGGTAACAAGTGGTAAAAGTGAGCGTAAATGGTATTGCAATGATAGGAAACAAGGCCTAGGGTTCATACTTTCACTAGTGCAAGTTCTCTCAACAATAATAACATAGATAGATCATATAACAATCCCTCAACATGCAACAAAGAGTCACTCCAAAGCCACTAATAGAGGAGAACAAATGTAGAGATTATGGTAGGGTACGAAACCACCTCAAAGTTATTCTTTCGGATCGATCTATTAAAGAGTTCGTACTAGAATAACACCTTAAGACACAAATCAACCAAAACCCTAATGTCACTAGATACTCCATTGTCACCTCAAGTATCCGTGGGCATGATTATACGATATGCATCACACAATCTCAGATTCATCCAACCAACACAAAGTACTTCAAAGAGTGCCCCAAAGTTTCTAGGAGAGTCAAGAACGTGTGCCAACCCCTATGCATAGGTTCATGGGCGGAACCCGCAAGTTGGTCACCAAAACATACATCAAGTGGCACATGATATCCCATTGCCACCACAGATAAACACGGCAAGACATACATCAAGTGTTCTCATAAAAGACTCAATCCGATAAGATAACTTCAAAGGGGAAACTCAATTCATCACAAGAGAGTAGAGGGGAGAAACATCGTAAGATCCAACTACAATAGCAAAGCTCGGGGTACATTAAGATCGTGCCATAGAGGGAACACGAGAGAGAACACGAGAGAGAGAGATCAAACACATAGCTACTGGTACATACCCTCAGCCCCGAGGGAGAACTACTCCCTCCTCGTCATGGATAGCACCGGGATGATGTAGATGGCCACCTTTGATGGGTTCCCCCTCCGGCTGGGTGCCGGAACAGGCTCCCGAGAGGTTTTTGGTGGCTACAGAGGCTTGCGTCGGCGGAACTCCCAATCTATCTTCTGTTCTGGAAGTTTTAGGGTACGTAGGTATATATGGGTGAAAGGAGTACGTCGATGGAGCTACGGGGGCCCCATGAGGCAGGGGGCGCGCCCTAGGGGGGTGGGCGCGCCCCCACCCTCGTGGGCAGCCCGTATCTCCCCTAACGTGCACTCCAAGTTCCCTGGGTTGCTTTCCTTCCAAAAATAACTTCTCCAGTAGATTTCGTTCCGTTTTGACCCAGTTTGATATTTCTTTTCCTCGAAACACTGAAATAGGCATAAAACATCAAATCTGGGCTGGGCCTCCGGTTAATACGTTAGTCCCAAAAATAATATAAAAGTGGATAATAAAGCCCAATATTGCCTAAAACAGTAGATAAAGTAGCATGGAGCAATCAGAAATTATATATACGTTGGAGACGTATCAAGCCACGGTCGATGATTTAACCGACGTGCTTGACTTCGACTCCGAAGGCATCGGCGGTATGGACGATGATGCAGGAGAGGATTCGGAATCTATGGGGCGCTGGACTTCTTCCTCGTCACACGACATATACATGGTGGATACACCAAAAGAGGACAAAGGCGACAAACCGGAAGATAAAACCCCTGGGGAAAAGCCAAAGCGACGGTGCAAACGTCGTTCTAAGTCCAGCAACAGCAAAAATAGCGACAAGAGCGCCAGATGGATCGATACTACAGTAAACTCCAAAGGCAACAACGACCATACGGACCCAGCGATGGAGCAGGGCGAACCAGGCCACCCCGAACACAGTTCAGAGCAGACGCCCGAAGACAATGATCCCGACGGACGAGATCATCAAACAGAACAAGCACAAGAAAGCAGTCCGGATGACGATCCATTCATCATCCCGGAAAAAGACGTGGAACGAAATAACCTCCACAGGAAGCTTATGGCCACCGCAAGAAGTCTAAAGAAGCAGAAGCAACAGCTCAAAGCCGCACAGGAAACGCTCAACCGTAGATGGAATAAAGTGCTGAACCTTTGAAGAAAGATACGGCGATGATCGCCATACAAAGAGCTATCCAAAACGCAAGCTACTGCCAGAATTCGACGATGAAGCCATACCACTTCATAACCGCAACAAAGCGGCTACTGACGCCGCGCACGATCTACGTGAACACCTGGATAAGAAAGCTGGCCCGGCCAGGTCCATTTATGGATCTACAGGACACACCCCGGCGGGGGACTATGGTCACCAGAACGATTATGCCAACCGAATACCAGTTCGGAATAAACACTGGGCACAACAACAGCCGACGGCATGCCACAGCACGTCCAGATACAGAGGGGCTGCTCACCCCCTGTGCTTTACCGAAGAAGTACTGGACCATGATTTTCCACAGGGCTTTAAACCTGTGAATATAGAGGCATATGACTGAAAGATAGACCCAGGTGTCTGGATTGAGGATTTTATCCTGCATATACATATGGCTCGTGGGGATGACCTCCACGCCATCAAATACCTTCCCGTCAAACTGAAGGGACCAGCTCGACACTGGTTGAAAAGCCTCCCCGAAAATTCAATTGGGAGTTGGGAGGAACTCGAGGACGCTTTCAGGGCCAATTTTCAAGGGACTTATGTCCGGCCTCCGGATGCGGACAACTTAAGCCACATAATCCAACAGCCCGGAGAATCCGCCCGCAAGCTTTGGACAGATTCCTCACTAAGAAGAATCAAATTGCCGATTGTTCGGACACCGAAGCCTTAGCGGCATTCAAACACAGCATCCGCGATGAGTGGCTTGCCAGACACCTCGGCCAAGAAAAGCCAAGGACAATGGCAGCCCTAACAAGCCTTATGACCCGCTTTTGCGCGGGTGAAGATAGCTGGCTAGCCCATAAAGGCACCAGCGACCCAGCACATCCGAAATAAGGGATGGCAACGGGAAGCCACGGCGTAGTAAAAACAAACGCCAAAACAAGGAAGAGAGCCCGGATAACACAACTGTTCATGCCAGATTCAGGGGCTCTCACCTGATCAGCAAAAGAAGCCATTTAAAGGCAGTAAAGAGGGACCATTCGGTCTGAATAGAGTCCTAGACAGACTATGCCAAATTCATGGCACCCCTGACAAACCTGCGAACCACACGCACAGAGAGTGTTGGGTCTTCAAGCAGGCCGACAAAATAAATGCCGAACACAAGGGAAGGGAAACACCAAATGAAGACGAGGATGAACCTCGCCAGCCGAACACTGGGGGACAGAAAAAATTCCCGCCAGAGGTTAAAACAGTGAACATGATCCACGCGACTCACACATCCATGAGAAGGCACGAACGCGCGCATAGAGACGCGCTCGATATAGAGTCCATCTTACTCACACCTAACCACTGGATGTCTTATCCGATCACCTTCGATCACTTGGACGACCGAACTAATATTCGGCACGGAGAATCAAAGGCCTTGGTGCTTGACCCAATAATCGACGGATACCGTCTCACCGGTGTCGTCATGGACGGCGGCAGTAGTCTCAATTTAATATACGAAGACACTGTCCGCAGGATGGGGATAAACCCATCCAGAATTAGCCAAAGCAACACCACCTTTGAAGGGGTGATACCAGGCGTTGTAGCCCACAGCAAGGGCTCCGTCGCTGACCGAGGTAACATTCGGCTCTCGAGCAACTCGAGCGAAGAGCTACTCTTCATCATCGGACACTTCCAAAGCGACTATCATGCATTGCTTGGAAGAACGGCTTCGCCCGCTTCAACGCATTGCCGCACTATGGCTACCTTACACTCAAGATGCCCGGTCCACGTGGCGTCATCACCGTTAGCGGAATCACAGAGCGCTCTTCACGCGCAGAGGTACTTGCGACGGCCCTAGCGGCCGGACTATAAGCGGCCTCCAAAATCAGAAAACATGACTGGTCATTAAGACCACAGACACGGTTAGACGAGTCCGGTCGCCTGGATAAAATTGAATCAGGACACCGTATATGTAATCCCATAGTGGACACCAGGGGCTATAAATATTTAATACAGCCCCACACTTGGCTCAACCTTATTGGCAGGCCAACATCTTACACTTTTATTATCCATCGCATACTTACGTTGCACTCTTCTACGAGTTTTATTTTTTCACAGACAACGTTCACGCGATACCCTTCCAGGATACGGCACAACGGAGACAAAGGCGCATACGTGCAGCAGGGCCCCGTTCAACAGGTTTCTTTTTAGATTAAGCCCCTGTGTAAACCATTTCTATTGCCTCTTGTTGTTTAACCATCCCATGGGTTCCATACCCACAGAGGATACTGCCGTTATTGGCATCTCGCCACAATAGATTAATGCACGTACCTGGAAACACAGGGTTTATAATGAATGGGCATTCTTGAGCCCATCGTCTGTTATAAAGTCCGAACACCTTCGGGAGTGTTCCGCGTCACGAGTTTGGCCTTATATGCATCAGCTCCGACTCATGTCTTTGGTCAAATGTTGGGTTTGCCCGGCTCCTGGGTTTGTCGCCTTACGTTCCGTTATTATCGGCTAAGGTGGCCAAAGGAGAACTACTGCGATTGTGCCCTGGTAATTCCGGACGAGTACCTCAGTAGAGAAAGGCGAAAACTGACTGTCATGATACAGTGAGAGACTGTTCAACCACTCGAAGACTTATCGGAATCTTTAGGATCCCTCCGCATTAACAAAGGACCGTTTCCCGGTCATGTACACACGCGCCCGTATTCGGATGCACGCGAAGGTACCAGGGGCTACATAGTAGCCCCAACATTAGACTGCCATGGCTAAGCGAAAGTGTTACAGCTATATAGTCCGGTTGCCTAGTTCGGCGTGCGATCACCTCCTTAATGGACCAAGACGTTGGATCAAGTGTGATTAAGCATATTTTTTGCAAACACCCCCGCATTGTCTGCATGGGGGCTGAAGCCAACGACTGCTATCTTTCGGATTACACATTCATATATATATATATAGGACAGGGCTATTTTGTTACTAGTAACAGAATATTATTCTGTTACCCCTCGGCCTATAAGGAGCGATCTGAGGAACAACGAGCTAAAAAAAGCCCACCTAAACTACCCTGCCGTCGCGACCTTCCCTTTGACCAGCGTGCCACGCGACCCCCATTTCACCAGCAGGCCAGCCTCCCCTCCCACAGCCGCCGCATTGTCTCCCCCTCCCAGCGCGCCGCTGTCTCCCCTCTCCCCGGTCGCAACCTGTCCCCAACTTCTCCTTTAGCTCCAGCCCACCGCCACACGTTCTCCCTCGGCTCCGGCCGCCCACATTCTCCCTCGGCTCGGCCGCCACCCCCACCTTCTCCCTCGGATCCGGCCGCCGCTCCCTGCCTTCTCCCTCGGATCCGGCCGCCGCTCCCTGCCTTCTCCCTCGGATCCGGCCGCCGCTCCCCACCTTCTCCCTCGGATCCGGCCACCGCCCCGTACTCCAACCACAGATCGAGTTGTCGTCATTGCCTTGCCCCAGATCGCGCCGCCCAAAACCATCCATCACCACCAGGGCCACCCGAACAATGTCCTCCCCGCGCCGCCGCTATCTCTCCTTTCTCCGCCTTGCTCCAGCCAAGCACCTCCTCAACTCCATTGATGTTCAGCACTTCGTCAAGTTCATCCCATGGCGGCTGCGCTCGTGGCCGAGCTCACTACAATCCCTCCACCATGCTACGTCCTTCTGCTGGTGAGGCTTAAATCGCAACGCTTGCCGTTCATCGCCGCCACCGGGCCGTTCAATGAGACGGCGCCAAGTCGTTCGATCTGCAACTCAGAGTCTGCCTCCTTTGACAGCTCTGATCCCCGGAACAACCGTGGCTCCTCGCCGCACAAATCAACGTCGATGACCTCCTTTGACAGCTTGCCTCCGAGGTCCATCAGACCCACATGCACGACGCCGGCCCATGACCACCACCACAGGCCGTTCACACTCACCACTCATGGCCGTTCTCAAAACCATCCCAAAGTGTAGATCGTACATGAGGACAGGGCCGAGGTATGTGCTTGCCTGTTTCAAATGCTTTGTGCTAGGATTTCGCCAAAATTTTATCTCCGTCCTCGGCTCTAACATGGAAATAATTTTCAATTGCAGGTGGAGGCAGCAAGAAAGAGCTAAGCGATCCAGTAGAGTTTATTGATCGAAGGTGTTGACATTTTCCGTAATTTTCAGTTCACATTTTCCATGATTTTCAGCCCACGTCGATAGAATATCTCATGTTATAACTTATAAATTTGTCTAGATGCAAGGAATAAAATTTCCGCCAAATTTTGCTTCTTTGATATAAATCAAGCTCTATTTTGTTCTTTGAGCAACAACATGGTGTACACAGTAACAAGAAAACACATGAACATGCTGATCAAGAGGGAAGTGACCAACCTGACCCTTCTTTGTCGGAGTAGTCGCCTCCACCCCCCATCCGTGATTCCAGGTATGTTAGCCGCAGGAGATCAAAAATTAGCTTCTTTCAACTGAATAAAATGTCACGCAAGTTCAGGTATACCTGCTGCATGAGTTCAAAAAATATGAAGAGATGAAGCTCAAACCAAGTTCAAAAACTGTTTCCTTCATAAATTAGTTGTTTTTTGGTTAATTCGTTGTTATGAATAGTACAAATACACACTGTTGTTTAGTACATGTGTGTATTGTAATTGTAATTGTAGTTTGGAGTTCAGAAAAAGATAAGAAAAAGGTTGATAGAAGAACCCAAAACATTTGGTAGTTCTTTAAGCCCAAAATTTGAGTTCGACATGTTTCCTATCATCAACTCATTAAGAACCCTAGAAAACGGTTCAATGTGTCTGTTCAAAAAAATACTGTTGCTATATATAAAAAATTAGTAGCTCGGCAAAAAGAAGTTTAACCAATTCAGTGCAAGTTTTGCTTCTGAAAACTGACATTGTTCATCATGTACTAATCCATTTAACTTGTGGATGTGTTTAAAAAACAAGTGTTTGGCATGTACTTAAAATGCCTTAAAAACAAAGAGTAAATAGCATCAGTGAGTTCTAGTACCTAAACTGCAGAAGTTCATTGACAAAAAATATCAAGATTACAATATGGTGCTTCAGCTTAGAAGATCACCGATGCTATTTGCTTCATAGTTTCTCTATTATTTTAACTTTTATTTGAAGCTTTTGCTTGTAAATTCTGCATCTTTTTTGTTTACATACTATAAGCATTATAATCGGGTACTTGGACTAGAGTACAAGTATTACTTCGAGCAAGTTCGAAATGAAACCCATGAGATGTTCTATGTTCATTTAGCAAATAGCTAAGAGACAAGACTGGAGTGCTCGGAACCTGTTTGATGCTTTGTCCATGAGACTTCAACGCTTTAAAAAAGACAGGATGCGCGCACTGCTCAGATAGCAACAAAGAGAAAAAGGCTAGTGCTCCTAGTGGTGCCCCTTAGAATATGAAGTGTACGTGCTCCTACTGATTGCTTCTTGCTTCCACTTTTTATCATGATTTTGTCTGTGCACTATTAGGAGTGTTTTTTGTCTCTGTAGATCAGCTGCTCAACAACATAATCATGTGCCGCTCAGTACATGTATTACTACTGGGAGGTTCAAAAATCAGAACTCAAAAATTTCAACCTTGGTGGTATTGTGCACATGCAAAATTAGATAAGTACTTGTTAAAATTGCTCCCAATATTTGATGTATTCCATGCAATGCTTACTAGATTGCTCTAAGAAAGTGTCATGTAATTGTGAATTTACTAATGGTATAGCAGTTAAATATGTATTATATCACCGGATCATAATGAAATGCAGAAACAGTTCGATGTGTGTATATGCATCCACTCATACTTGTCATTTCTTTTTCCTTTGTTGTTTTTTCTTGGTACACGTGTGGTTCAGGAAAAAAAGTGATCCAAAGTTCAAAGAAAAACCATTGTGGAGTTGATGTTCTAAGTTATAGAGTGATTCAATACACAAAAATTTGTAGCGGTTCAGCAAAATGATTCATATCAGTACAAACTCCAGAGGTCATAAGTTCAGAGGACAAAAATTTAGCAAAAACAACCAAATTTTTTGTATTGTTATACATAAAAAATCAAAATTTTCAGTTCACCTTTGTGTGTGTTTGCAGATCATCTTACATGTGTCAAGCACCAAACCGACACCCCTAGTACCCACCGCCACTTGTGCTGCTGGTGCTAGTGTGGATGTGTACCAAGTTCAACTACCAGTCTACTCCGAGTTCAGGTATGTTGTCGTGGACGACCATAAGGCAAGTTGTAATATTCCTATTTAGTACTACTTGTTAGCGTTTTTTTAACTCTCTTCATTTCTTTATAATAGGGTAGTTCAATTTTGCTAATTCCTACGGTTCTCTAGTTAGAAAACCAGTGGATCATTTTTTTAGTTCCCGCGGTCTACAAAATTATTTGACCACCGTCGTTGGCACTTCTTCTTTGACATCTCCTAAAGTTCAGCTTTCGTCATCTCATCCTTGTATCTCTATTTATGTTTAATCGTTGCTCGCTTAAGAGTTCAAAAAAGAAGATTTCGAACAGTGATCTCTAAATATTTTTCTTGATCACTAAACAGGACCAATTTTAGCATGTTTCCTGAAATATTTTAGCATGTTTTATGTTTTCATCGACAAAGTTCACACAATGCTGTCTCGGACGTTCAAATATTTGTTTCCCTGATGTTTAGATATTATCGTCTAGGAATACATGCTGTAACTTCAAGAGAAAAAGTTCATGTTGATTACTCCCGTCAAGTGTAAAAGTTCGCCAATATGCAATCCATAAGTTCAATATCTAGTACATTAGTTTAGTAGTTGGTACTAACTACTCCAGTTTTTTATTATGTACCTGTGGTGTCTAGTTTTTCTGTCAGTTAGATTTCTAAATTTCAACCAGTTCAATTCATATTGTAGCTCCAATTTAGTCCACGTGGTTAATTGTTGGCTGGTGTGTGTGTGCAGGTATCGTGACATTGAGTAGGGCAAGTGTATCGATCCAAAGACGCCAAGCTCCATTACACCGCCGGTGGGGCTCATTGTCGAGCACCACGGCCGTTCACAGCCACCACTCTGTGCCGTTCAACGCCACCACCCCAGTGCCGTTCATTGCCAAGAAGACTCGGATCCCACCCTCACCCTAGGAGTTTTAGTTATCGAGTTAGTTCCTGTCCAACTTGAGCTTTCAGTACAACTTGAGCTCCCTGAGATGATCATATAATTAACTTCAAAATTACTACATGGTCCATGTATTTTACAACAAGTTCATGTAGTACTACATGCGAAGTACAAAAATTACTGCTAGTGAGATTTCGTTTAAATCCTGGTCAGTTCATCTCCTCGAATCATATTTACTTCTGCTCTGCTCTGATCTTTCAACTGAATTGTTGATGCTGCATCCTCTCTCTCATGGTGTGATGTTGTTGCTCTCTCATAGCTAAAACATGGTCCCATAAACATCCTATAGCTGACCACAATTTGTAATTCTTAAACTACATGTTGTCCTGGTCCTTGAGTTGATATCGCTCCACCGCCGTGTACAGGAAGTTCGTCGCTGCAACTACAGGCCGTTCAATCTCTCCATCGTGGACACGCCCCTCCACCTCCTTCGGGTTGCTAGTCATCCCGGTGTGGCCAGGCCGTTGGGTTCGCCGCCGCTGTGATCCGCAGTCCAACCCGGCCGCGCCAGGCCGTGCACCGTCGCAGCTCCCTGGCCGACTGTGTCGAGCCACCTTCCGCCTGCACCTTGGGCTCCCGTATGCATCCCCTACCCTAGCAGGTGCACACGTCCCGGCCCACCGTTCCCTGTGTTGTTCTTTTCACCTTGAACTATATAGGATATAACTTTTATTTGATTTTCAGTTCACCTTTTCCGTTCTTTTCAGTTCATAAACTTTAATGTATTGATGAAATCCTGAAATATCATATGTGCACTCTACGTATTTGTTTTTATGCCTACGAACAATTCTTCACTTGTGTTGTTATGCATCAGTTTTGGTCACCAAAAAATGGAGGTTTAGATATGACAAAATGGATTAGAGCACCATGTCCTCACCCAGAAGTATGAAAAAAATCATTGCTTTCAGTTCTAGTAAAATGTTTTTTTAAAACTGGACTGCTGATTCTTTCTGTAATGGGCTTTATATATTATCTTTCTGTAGGAAAATATGGTGGCCTTCAGCAAGTAATCTTTCTCTAACGGGCATCCTATGCCTGCGCCATCGAGAGCCTGATCCTACTTGCTGCGTGCTCACGGTGACCACAAGCATCCTAGAAAAAAGGCTCGTTGAGCTGCACTTGTTTGTACTGTCGCTCTTCCTCTGCTCCTCAAGCGCCACTGCTGTCTCGTGCTGACCTCGACGCACCGACCGGGTAAATCAGCTCTTGCTGGTTCGTGCTACATAAACAAACAGAGTTAAAGAACATAGATGAGAGGAATTCAGTTCAGGAAGATTAAAAGGGTAATGTTTAGAGATGAGGCTGAGGGATCTGGTTCAACTCCCACACCGTTGCTTGGTTTTATGACTACTTGATCGATTACTAGAAGTTCAAAACAAGATGTAGAAATTCATTTTTCCTGTGTATATAAGTTGTAGAAGTTGATGCTTAATGTTCTAGTTCATGCTCCTCTGCAGGTTAACCTCCTGGGATAGACGAAGTTTGGTTAAATCGAGAGGCTTCTGGAGCTTCAAAACATTTCACTTCACCTTTTAGGCTTTTTCAGACATCTTACAAAGTGTGTTTCCTTTCATCATTTTTGTCTACTTAAAAAGAAGTGTAGAAGCTTGAGGAAATACCCCAAAATCATGTGTGCCCTCGGCACTCTTCTACGTGCTTGTTCTAATGCTTATGAGAATTATTCTTCAAGGTCATAATTTGGAACTAGATAACTTTTCATAGATGATTGTCTGAAGCTAGGTGTTTAATGTAATTATTTCTCATAAGTTCACAAATCACCTATTGGTTTGGGTTACATCTCATCCACATCTTCACGAAAAAAGTTGGAACTTGCATCTATATTTATGTTCCGGTTACCTTCGGTTAATTGTACTGGACTTGGCTAATTGTAGCTTACTAGTACTAAACTTCAGCGCCATGCTCAGTCCAACCCCGTGACTTCAGGGTGGCTGAGTTCGCGCGACCATCAGTTTGGAGACCTGCGTCACGGCCCGTGTCGCTACCATGGCCACCTGCATCACTGTGTGCTCCATCAACAGCCTCCTGCATAAGGAAAAGCAACCAGAGTAGAGGCCTTTTGAGATGCTCTGTTCAACAGCCTCCTGTACAAGGAAAAGCAACCGGAGTAGAGGCTTTTGAGATGCTCTGTTCTAGCGAGGTGGCTGATTATGTTTGTCAGTTTGTATACTTTGACCGCAGTTTACTTATGTATCTTTTTCTGGCCGGAGCACGATCAGAGCTTATGTCAGTATGAACTTTGATTGTGATGGTACTACAAACTCTATAATTACTAACCTTTCATACAATTCACTTGGATTGTGCCCCTATTACCAACTGTGGTAAGAAAATGCACTATGCTCACCATTTTATTTTAGTTCATCAGTTGTAATACTTTAAAGAGAGGAGGTAAAAGTGAACCATTCGGTTTTGTATTATAAAAAGTGTTAATGTGAGAAACTTCAAAAACATCTTGTTTAATAAGTTCTGCTTGTTCTGTATATAGTATTTATTCAGCTAAAAAGGTATGGTTCATTGTGTGTTTCCTGATGCATGTTTTGTGGTCAGTCCAGATGGGAGAAGGTGATCCGTCCAAAGTGTAATTTTGTGACGTTGACGTCCAAGTTCTACAACTGATCCGTACAAACAAAAACGATGGTCCATTCTACAAAGGAAATTGGTTTAATTAAAAATATTGATCAGTACAAGTTAAAAACGGTGGTCCGTTCGGAATAAAAGAAATTACAGAAATTCAAATTGTAAAAGTTCAAGCAAAAGGAAACCTCATGCAATTCAAATGGTAAAAGTACAAGTTATAAAATAAGAGAAGTCCAGAACATCGTTGTAAAAAAATGTTTAGTTCCAAAAAAAGAATAAAAAACATTTTCTTTTTGAAAAAAAATCATTCAGTTCGATGATATAAACCATGCAAGTATAGGGCCGATGATACAATAACATTCAGTTCAACAATATAAATCATGCAAGTTCAGGGCTAGGATATAGTAAACAGTTGAAAATTTACGAAAAAAATATTACCCAAAAAACAGAGCAAAGTCTAGTTAGTGAAAACACGCTTAGTACAAACCCATGCAAGCATCAGTACAAGTACCTTTTTTCGGAACCATTTAAAATTACTTTACAAAAAATAGCTCAGTACAAACATACACATATATCAAGACGACTACTGCTTTTCCAGACGAGAAAACAGCAGGATCCATCATGCCGTATTCAAGATTACTCTTAAACGGTTGTGAAGTAGAGAAAATGTCCAACATGAATAAGTTTCGCATTTTTGATAGCTATCCAACGGTATATTATTTGCCCCATTCCGTCAAATTTTAAAAAAAAATCGCGTTCAAAACCAATTTTAACCGTATTTGAATTCGTATTTAAACCGTAAGGAATTAGAAAAAACTTTCTATACTCAAAAGTTGCGCATTTTCCATAGCTTTCCAACGCCGTATCATTTGCGTTAATCCGACAAACCGTTTGCAAAAAACAACAAAAAAATCGCCCAGAATTTCACCGTTTTTCAAATTACTTTTAAATCATATAGAATTTGAAAAAATAGTAGATATATGGAAGATGCGGATTTTCACAAGCTTTCCAACGCCATATCATTTGCTCAATTTCGACAAACCGTTTGAAAATTAAGTCCAAAATACGATTCGCGTTTTCGGTTTTGAAAAAACGGTTTTTTCAAAACTGCTCTTAAATCATAATTTTTTTGCAAAAACAAATTATAACATTGTAGTGTGGATGTCAAGAGCTTTCCAACGATATATTACACGCTCCGTTTCGATAAAAAAAATTGCAAAAAAAATTTAACTAAAGAAGACGATTTTTAGCAGCAACAGAAAGCATCAGTCCAACCGCTCGAATTTCATCAGTTCAACCGCTTGAATTCATCAGTTCAAGTAGGGTAACAGAATAATATTCTGTTACGCGTAACAGAATAGCCCAGATGTGTGTGTGTGTATATATATATATATATATTGGGTCTATTATGATAACACCCTTTAGATTCTTATTCTGCACACCAAACGCCTTATTCTGCTAACAGTTTCGTGCTGCCTCGGACCGCGAAAACAAACTGCATCTGGATTACATCCCACCTTATCCATTCGAGCCCCACGGTCCTCCACACCACCCCGCGCCCCACCCACTCCCTCTCCTTCCACCTCCCCCCAACAACCACCTTCCACGACGGAGCACACCGCCGGCGGGCGCGGCGCCCACCTTCTCCGGCGCGGTGCAGCCCACACGAGCCGCCACCTCACCCTCCCACCTTCTTCGTAGCGGGCGGCCCACCCACCCGAGCCAGCGCCCCACCCTCCCACCTTCTCCGGCCTGGCTAGCCATCGACCACCACTCCACCTTCCTCGGCCAGATCCATGGCACCACCACCTTCCCCCAGCCCCGCCGCCCACCACCTCCGTCGTGGCGCAGCCCACACCACCTGCCCCACCTTTCCCCAAAGGCCGCCCCACCGCTCCCCACCGGTCGCCTCCAAATCCCACCCCTACCACCGGCTGCAGCACACACCACCTGCGCACAACTCATCGCCGCCCCAACCAAACGCTGGAACCCCGCCACCGGATTCGGTCGCCACGGCCCCGGGCACGGCCAGCCGCACAAGATCCGGCCGCCGCCACCGCTGCCATGACGGCCTTCTGTGCAGGAGCACCTACGGCGTGAGGGCACACCGGGACCCGCCACGCCTTGCTCCATCGCGCGGGAGACGCGAAGGAGTGGCTCCCCCTGAATCTCCTGCCAACCGCCGCGGCCCGCTGGAGATTGACGCAGCGGCATGGCCGGGGTTGGAGGGGATGGCGCAGATCCAGTCACGCCGTCGGTAGGAGCCCCAGCGCATCCCGCGGCCATGGCGGGATCCCCACCGCGGGCATGCCCCTTCCGACCGCCCTCCCTGATGGCCGCCTCCCTAGTCCTTCTCCTCGTCCCCTCCGGTATTATTGGCATGGCGGGGCTCTCCGGCGGTCTGCTCCGGCCATTCTCTCCTTCTGGCCCCTGCTCCTTGTACATCCCTTCCTTCTCTATTGTTCCTTCGACTGATTCCCAATGCCTCCTCTGTTTTGCAGGTTCGGAAGCACTCCCTGCGTCGACAACAAAAAGGTGAAACGATGATTTTTCTTGTTCAGATGCAGCTCACTTCGTCGACATCGTCCGGCGTCACTGGAGCAGTCCACACAGCAGGCGCAAGCGGCCGTCGTCGACTCATTATGTCATACACTTGCACGCGCCACCTCTTGCATCTTCCAAATTCGTTTGCAGGCGCCGGCGTGCTGGTTCTATTGCTGTTCAGAAAAGAATTTTTTTTAGATTTTGCTAGTGCACAACACTGCAGTTTGCTTGTGCTCACGGTGCGGTGCGGTTGGGCGACCAGTTACTATTTTTCTGTTGATTTCACAGATTTTCCAATACGTTTGTAAGAAATGTTTAAAACAGTAGTTCATTGTACAAAAAATGTGGTGTAGTTTGGCTGCTGGCGCTACAAATCAGGATTTGCAAAAAAATATGGTTCGAACGGGCGGGCGGGCATGCAGCTCACCAGCCTCTGCCTCGCAGTTCGTTTGGCACTGGCTGGGTGAATGGAACTGGACCCAGAACCTAGGAATTTGATTCAATTTTTGTTTGAGAAGTTTTTATGTAAACTTGGAGGGTAAAATTTGTAACTATAAAAAAGAACATTGCAGTTCCCTCGACTCCACCGTGTAGTGCATTTGCACTTGTTTGAAAAGTGTGACGGTTTTCTTTTCAGAAGTTCATTTATTTAGATGCAAGTTATTAGTCATGTCTAATGCAGCTCACTTGCCTTGACTATGGAGTGCACACGTGTTTCTATAAAACAAAAATATTTAGATGTAGTTTATTAGTCATGTCTAATGCAGCTCACTTGCCTTGACTATGGAGTACACACGTTTTTCTATAAAACAAAAATAGAGAAAGACAACAGGAGAACTATGTACTTCACTTTAACTTCGTGCTTCACTTCAATTATTCGTGAAGTGAGCTACACTCATCCATACTGTGTTTCAGGAAGGCCTAAAAAATGTAAAATGCATCGGGAGTTGTCTGTGGTTCACTACACTCGGCCTCGTAGTTTAGATGAAATTACAAAATGAAAAGTTAGCAAAAATTGTGATAATACAGTTCCTTCTGTAGACATTGCAGTGCGGTTTTCAGTCTGGTGTAGTGCGGTTTTTTTTTTCGAAGGAGTGCGTTCTTCTGTCTGATGTAGTACACTGGTCGATTCCGGGGTCGCGAAAAACAGAGTGTCCGCATTTTGGTAAATTCAAAAAAGCTTTTAAACCGTAAGGAATTAGAGAGCGTGTTCTACATGAAAAAGTTGTGCCTCGTCGATATCTTTCCAACGGCATATAATTCGAATCATTTCGACCAGCAGTTTGCAAAAAATTCACGAAAAACGGCTGCTGCCTCCCGTCGTCAGTCGCACTATTTTCAAAATTAACTTAAAACCGTAAGGAATCTCAAAACCATTCCTACATATGAAAGTTGCGCCTTGTCCATATCTTTCCAATGACGTATCATACGCCTCGTTTCGACAAACGGTTCAAAAACTAGAGCGAAAACAGTACCGAAAATTTGAAAAAAAATTGAAAAACAGAATTCCACAATTTAGTAAATTTGAAACTGCACTTAAACCGTAACGAATTAGAGAAAGATTTATATATGGAAAAGATGCGCCTCAACGATATCTATCCAACGGTGTATCATTTGCTTCATCCGCCGCACCATTTTCAAAACTGCTCTTAAACCGTGTGGAATCTCGAAAAGTGTTCAACATGTCGAAGTTGCGCCTAATCCATAGCTTTTCAACGGTATATTACACGCCTCATTCCGATAAACGGTTAAAAAACTAGAGCGAAAACAGTACCGAAAAAACACCGCGTGCAGTTCTTTTCGACACGAAGTTCACTAGTCTCTATTGCACTGCTCGTCGTCAAAATGATGCAGTGCGCTTCTATTGAGTGTGCAGTGTCAAAGTGGTGTGCAGAATAGTTATTCTGCTAATATTAGCAGAATAGACCGTCTATATATATATATATAGGGTCCGTTCTACAAAGGAAATTGGTTTAATTAAAAATATTGATCAGTACAAGTTAAAAACGGTGGTCCGTTCGGAATAAAAGAAATGACAGAAATTCAAATTGTAAAAGTTCAAGCAAAAGGAAACCTCATGCAATTCAAATGGTAAAAGTACAAGTTATAAAATAAGAGAAGTCTAGAACATCGTTGTAAAAAAATGTTTAGTCCCAAAAAAAAAGAATAAAAAAACATTTTCTTTTTGAAAAAAAATCATTCAGTTCGATGATATAAACCATGCAAGTATAGGGCCGATGATACAATAACATTCAGTTCAACAATATAAATCATGCAAGTTCAGGGCTAGGATATAGTAAACAGTTGAAAATTTACGAAAAAAATATTACCCAAAAAACAGAGCAAAGTCTAGTTAGTGAAAACACACTTAGTACAAACCCATGCAAGCATCAGTACAAGTACCTTTTTTCGGAACCATTTAAAATTACTCTACAAAAAATAGCTCAGTACAAACATACACATATATCAGTACGACTACTCTGTTTTCCAGACGAGAAAACAGCAGGATCCATCATGCCGTATTCAAGATTACTCTTAAACGGTTGTGAAGTAGAGAAAATGTCCAACATGACTAAGTTTCGCATTTTCGATAGCTATCCAACGGTATATTATTTGCCCCATTTCGTCAAACTTTTTTTAAAAATAGCGTTCAAAACCAATTTCAACCGTATTTGAATTCGTATTTAAACCATAAGGAATTAGAAAAAACATTCTATACTCAAAAGTTGCGCATTTTCCATAGCTTTCCAAGGTCGTATCATTTGCGTCGATCCGACAAACCGTATGCAAAAAACAACAAAAAAAATCGCCCAGAATTTCACCGTTTTTCAAATTACTTTTAAATCATATAGAATTTGAAAAAATAGTAGATATATGGAAGATGCGGATTTTCGCAAGCTTTCCAACGCCATCTCATTTTCTCAATTTCGACAAACCGTTTGAAAATTAAGTCCAAAATACGATTCGCGTTTTCGGTTTTGAAAAAAACGGTTTTTTCAAAACTGCTCTTAAATCATATTTTTTTTTTGCAAAAACAAATTATAAGATTGTAGTGTGGATGTCAAGAGCTTTCCAACGATATATTACACGCTCCATTTCGATAAAAAATTGCGAAAAAAATTTAACTAAAGAAGACGATTTTTAACAGCAACAGAAAGCATGAGTCCAACCGCTCGAATTTCATCAGTTCAATTGCTTGAATTCATCAGTTCAAGTAGGGTAACAGAATAATATTCGGTTACGCCCAGATGTATATATATATATATAGGACAAATTTTTCCTACTACCGGGTGTAGTTACTCCCACTTTTGTTTCATACGTTCTAGGTAGTATCTATCATATTGGAGAGTATGTATGCGTAGTATGTAGTATGTAAAAATGTTTAGGTAGTATATATACTATTTTTATATAGTATGTAGTATATTTTGAGCATACTCCTTTTTACGTACAAATATGTACGTATTTCACAAATATAATAAAACATGGACTCACATGCAATTTTTTCACATAACTCGCTTTGGAGTACCTTATATATATTATATGAACATACTAAATATAGTAATGTAGAGTATATAGTACCACATGGTAGTATATAAGAAATGAGTGTAACTACACCCGGTAGTAGGATGCATTTTCCCTATATATATATATATATATATATATATATATATATATATATATATATATATATATATATATAGGGAAAATCCATCCTACCACCCGGTGGTAGTTACCTCACATATCTAATATACTACCATGTGTTAATATATATACTATTTTATTATTTTAAATATGTCATATATTATATTTAAGATTTTTCAAAGCAAGTTACATGAAAAATTGCATATGAGCCCATAGTTTTGTTATATTTATGAAATACATATATATTTGTACGTAAAAAAGAGCATACTCAAAACATGATACATACTACCTAAAAATTAGTATATATACTACCTAATCATTATTATATACTACATACTACACGTACATACTCTCGGTTTCGGTAGATACTCCATACAACATACAAAACGCAAGTGGTGGTAACTACCACTGCTTGTAGGAAACATTTGTCTTATATATATATATATATATATATATATATATATATAGGACAAATTTTATCTACCACCAGTGGTAGTTACCACCACGTGAGTTTTATATTTTGTATGTAGTATCTATCAAATCGAGAGTAATATACGCGTAGTATGTAGTATATAATAATGTTTAGGTAGTATATATACTATTTTTTGGTAGTATGTATCATATTTTGAGTATGCTCTCTTTTATGTACAAATATATACGTATTTCTAAATATAATAAAACCATGGGCCAACTTGAATTTTTTCATGCAACTCACTTTGGAGTATCTTATATATAGTATATGAACATACTTAAAATGATAAAGTAGGATATATACTACCATAAGATAGTATATGAGACATGTGGGGTAACTACCCCGGTGGTAGGATGGATTTTCCTATATATATATATATATATATATATATATATATATATATATATATATATATATATATATATATATATATATATATATATATAGGGAAAATCCATCCTACCACCCGGTGGTAGTTACCCCACATATCTCATATACCACCAAGTGGTAATATATATACTATTTTATTATTTTAAATATGTTCATATACTATATCTATGATATTTCAAAGCAAGTTACGTGAAAAAATTGCATATGAGCCCATAGTTTTTGTCATATTTATGAAATACGTACATATTTGTACGTAAAAAAGAGCATACTCAAAAAATGATACATACTACCTAAAAATTAGTATATATATTACCTAATCATTGTTATATACTACATACTAGACGTACATACTCTCGGTTTTAATAGATACTACATACAACATACAAAACGCAAGTGGTGGTAACTACCACTGCTTGTAGGAAACATTTGTCCTATATATATATATATATATATATATATATATATATATATATATATAAACGGCCGCACAGAGGGCACAATCATATTTTCAGGCAAATAGTATAAATATTGTCTAATAATCAAAATAAACATCATTTTTACAATGATTCGGTTCATCACTCGAACAAGACATTCTTCGAGCACTGCGCCTCTATTAGGCGGGCACCTTCTGTGACCTGCGCCAAGTAGTGCTCGGCCGGATATTGGCCCCCCGCCGGATCCTGGGTCGCTATAATGGTGGCCTCCATATCCGTCCAATAGGCTTTAACGCGGGCAAGAGCCATTCGTGCGCCCTCTATGCACGCCGACCTCCTCATGGTGTCGATCCAAGGCACGACCCCAAGAAATTGCTGCACCAAGCCAAAGTAACTGTCCGGCTTAGGCCCCTTCGGCCAAAGATGGTCTATCATAGACCACATTGCAAGCCCGGACAGCCTGTGAAGCTCCGCTACAGTAGCCATCTTCTCACTTAATGGCAGCGGGCGAGTGGGAGCATTGAATTGCGACCAAAAAAGCTTCTCCACTTCCTTATCCCCCTGATCCTCGAAGAACTTGGCAGCGTCAGCTGTACTCTTCGCCAAATCCGACATCTGGCGTCCGCAGGACTCCAGCGTCCATCCAGGGGAGCGTACTTCGGATCGAAAAACTTCATCCGCAACAAGTAGGAGCCTCCAGCCGCGATTTTACCGGCCTGTTGAAGCTCCTCCCGCACTCCTGAGCTCGGTCCGTATTTCCTTGGCGGCATTAAGTGCCTTGTTCAGATCGGCTGAACTATCCTTATGATATTTTTTAAGGAGCTCATACTGGTCAGCGGCATTTTTGAACTCCACAGCCATCTCGGCTATCTTTTCCTTGCTTCGGTGATGAGCAGCCTGTTCGGCTCTCAATTCCTCGGCCGCCTTTATGGCAGCCGCAGTGCTAACCCGAGCTTGTTCCTAGGCCTGGGCAAGTTCTACCCTTAGGGCCTCCACTGCAGCAGCACCATCTGCAGTCCGAACATATTACATTAATATCATGCCACCTCCATATCTTCCTATACAACGGAAGGCAGAGCACATACCTTGTGATTTGTCTAGCCGTTCGTTCACCAGCGTGATATCGGCATCAATCGATCCAATCTGCCTTGTTAGCTCGGCAACTTCAACGGACTAGTCGGTGATACGTCTCCAACGTATCTATAATTTTTTACTGCTCCATGCTACTTTATCTACTATTTTGGACTATAATGGGCTTTATTTTCCACTTTTATATTATTTTTGGGACTAACCTATTAACCGGAGGCCCAGCCCAAAATTGCTGTTTTGCCTTTTTCAGTATTACGAAGAAACAGAATATAGGAATGAAACCTTTGGAAACGTGATTTTCTCACCAAACGTGATCCAGGAGACTTGGACCCTATGCCAAGGCATCAGAGAGGCGGTCACGGGGGTGGGGGGCGCCCCCCCACTGGGCGCGCCTCCCTGCCTTGTGGGCCCCTCGAAGCTCCACCGACGTACCCTTTCCTCCTATATATACCTACGTATCCCCAAACGATCAGAACAGGAGCCAAAAACCTAATTACACCGTTGTACCTTCCTGTATCCACGAGATCCCATCTCGGGGCCTGTTCCGGAGCTCCGCCGGAGCGGGCATCCACCACGGAGGGCTTCTACATCAACACCATAGCCCCTCCGATGAAGTGTGAGTAGTTTACTTCAGACCTTCGGGTCCATAGCTAGTAGCTAGATGGCTTCTTCTTTCTTTTTGGATCTCAATACAATGTTCTCCCCCTCTCTCATGGAGTTCTATTCGATGTAATCTTCTTTTTGCAGTGTGTTTGTTGAGACCGATGAATTGTGGGTTTATGATCCAGCTTATCTATGAATAATATTTGAATCTTCTCTTAATTCTTTTATGTATGATTGAGTTATCTTTGCAAGTCTCTTCGAATTATCCGTTTGGTTTGGCCAACTAGATTGGTAGTTCTTGCAATGGGAGAAGTGCATGGCTTTGGGTTCAATCTTGCGGTGTCCTTACCCAGTGCCAGAAAGGGTTGCAAGGCACGTATTGTATTGTTGCCATCGAGGATAACAAGATGGGGTATTTATCATATTGCATGAATTTATTCCTCTACATCATGCCTATATACATGATCATACCTAGATAACCTCATAACTATGCTCAATTCTGTCAATTGCTCAACAGTAATTTGTTCACCCACCGTAGAATATCTATGCTCTTGAGAGAAGCCACTAGTGAAACCTATGGCCCCCGGGTCTATTCTCATCATATCAATCTCTATCACTTTTTTTACTAGCCTTTTCACTTTGCATCTTTATACCAAAAATACCAAAAATATTATCTCTATCAGATCTCACTCTCGTAAGTGACCGTGAAGGGATTGACAACCCCTAATCGCGTTGGTTGCGAGTAGCTATCGTTTTGTGCAGGTACGAGGGACTTGCGCATGGCCTCCTATTGGATTGATACCTTGGTTCTCAAAAACCGAGGGAAATACTTACGCTACTGTGTTGCATCATCCACTTGCTAGTCATTGATTTATGATCCCCCGTTTGCCAGAGTCTCAGGGGCTACCACCTATATGGAGCACACCTCACGCGTGCCTCACAGCCAAAAATAGTGTATTCTTCACTACATACCTCAAAGCCTCTGAGCAGGCTTGTAAATGCCTCATTCAAACCGCTTGTAGCGGATGAAATTTTATTGAGCACCGCGCTCATTAATGAGCGGTGCTCCTCCGAGAGCGCAGCTCGCTCCAGTAGGCCCATCAATACGTCCGGCCGGACATTGAACTGTGTCGGACCCTTCCCATCGCCCCTCGTGGGAGCCAAACGCTCCGGGCTCAGGGCGGCTGACGCATTGGCTTCCGTCTTCGGCAGATCCGGACTCCTCCGTGACGACACTTCCGTGTCGCCCGCTTCATGAGCTGGAGAGGTGGGTGGGGTCTCGCTCTCCATCATCTCCGGAGGAAGATCCCCCGAAGACAAACTCTGTTGAGAAGGGCTGCTAGCCGGACTGCGAAAGACGAATCCTAGTTATTGATCTAGGAGAAACGCAGTACCTTCCAATTAAAAATTAACTTACAGCTCGGTGGAGGGCTGGCCCGTTGGTGGGCACGACGCGGTTGGGGTGCCCGTCGGGGCAGAGCCCCCTGGTGATATCTTTTTCCCTAGTTTGGGCATCTCCGTCTCCGAGTCTTCGGAGGCAGCCCTCTTCTTCCCGCGCTGGGAGGAGGCCTTAGCCTCCCCTTCCCGACTATCCTCCTTAGGGGAGGCGACAATTCCCAGTTCGGATGCGTAGCGTGTGAAGATCGGTTTCTTCATTCTTCCCCTTGTCTTTCCCTGAGGGCATTCTGCTGAGTACCCGGTCAAGCATCTTGGCCATGGTGGGACCAGGCGAGCCTTCGGGAAGTGGCGCCGGACACCTGATTCTCTCCGCCTTGCTGAGCCATTCCTGACCACGGATGGTTTTTAGAATAAACAATTATGACAAATACAAAACAAGGTGTCCGGCATCAAGTTTACTTACTTGGGTATCTAGGCGATTGCAGCTTAGGCCCGCATCCTCGGTGGTGTCCGGACACTCTACTTTCGGTCCGAAGAATAATTTGCACATCCCTTCGAGCTTCAGGCCGAAGAAGTGCTTAACAGTCCGCGGACCCTCTGGATTGAACTCCCACATCCGGAGAGGCCGGCGTTGGCACGGCAACATCCGTCGGATTAACATCACTTGCATTATGCTGACAAGGTTAATGTCCCTCTCAAGAAGCTCCCGGATGCGGCTCTGCAGTACTGGTACATCACCAGCAGGCCCCCAATTCCATCCTACATCGGTCCAAGACGCTAGTTGTGACAGAGGGCCCGAGCGAAACTCGGGAGCGGCCACCCACTTTGTGCCTCTGGGAGCCGTGACATAGAACCACATCCGTTGCCATACATCGGATACTTCTGGGAAAGAACCCTCTGGCCATGGGGCATCAACGTTCCTACTTATTATGGCACCCTCGCACTCTGCGTGTCGCCCCTCGATCATCTTTGGCTTCACATTGAAGGTCTTGAGCCATAAGCCGAAGTGTGGGGTGACATGGAGGAAGGCCTCGCACACTATAATGAACGACGAGATATGGAGGATAGCGTCCGGAGCTAGATCATGAAAATCCAGCCCATAATAGAACATGAGCCCCCTCACAAAAGGATCGAGGGTGAGGCCCAAGCCATGGAGGAAGTGAGGAACGAACACGACGCACTCATTGGGCTCCGGTGTAGGGATGACCTCCCTTGGAGCAGGAAGCCTGTGCTGGATGTCGGCGGTCAGATATCCGACATCCCTAAGCTTCGCAATGTCCTCTTTTTGAATCGAGGAGGCCACCCACCGACCTTGAGGGTTGGATCCGGACATATCGGAGGATCTGGGGTGTCGGAGCTTAGATCTCGGGTGTAAGAACTCGAGGTGCGAGAAGGCGCGAGGGAGGTGGAAAAGAGGCATTGGCCTCGGCCCCTTTTAAAAAGGGGGTGAATATCAAGAGTCCTTAGGGTGACCGCTTGAGGTTTACCTGACGGCACACAGAGTCATACCAACGATCGTCATAGGGCTACGCACGCCCTCATTAATGGAAGATCCCGTAATAAGAGGAACACGATCTCTGCTTCGACAGGACGTGCCAATAAAACCGCCTCGCAGCGCGAATCGAGGTGGGGCGAGAAGCACCGGTTCGTGTTGGACCAAGCCACGATGCAAGGGCGTGACATCCGGACACGGTTTGAGTGTTCGATAATTACTTTGGATATTCGGAGAAGGAACCCGCCCTGCAATGCCGAAGACAAGACTACGCACCGGACTCATCGTCATTGAAGCCTGGTTCAGGGGCTACTGAGGGTGTCCTGGATTAGGGGGTATCCGGACAGCCGGACTGTATACAACGTCTGGACTATTGAATCGTGAAGATACAAGACTCAAGACTTCGTCGAGTGTCCGGATGGAACTCTCCTTGGCGTGGAAGGCAAGCTAGGCGATCCGGATATTGTATTTCCTTCCTTGTAACCGACTCCATGTAAACCCTAGCCCTCTCCGGTGCCTATATAAACCGGGTTGGTCCTTAGAAGGCCGATCACAATTACAATCATACCATCATAGGCTAGCTTCTAGGGTTTAGCCTCTACGATCTCGTGGTAGATCTACTCTTGTACTACCCATATCTTCAATATTAATCAAGCAGGAAGTAGGGTTTTACCTCCATCGAGAGGGCCCGAACCTGGGTAAATGTCTGTGTCCATTGCTTCCTGTTACCATCAGCCTAAGACGCACAGATCGGGACCCCCTACCTGAGACCCGCCGGTGTTGACACCGACAGTGGATCCCTACTGTCAGGTGGAGGAATCATTATTTTCCGCTTAATAAGGAGGCACTTCCTTGCTGCGGCCGTGGACCCAGCTGTCAGCCTCTCCACGTACAGTACTCTTCCGATGGAAGTCGTTCCTTGACCACATTTCACCACGCCGCGCTGAGAGCACCAAGGCGGTGGACGACGGCGAGGCCTAGGAATGGGACGACGCGGAGCCGGGGAAGACGCGGTAGTGGATGCCCACGCGGAGAGGAGTACGAGGGTTGACTGGTTCGGCTGCGGTGTGAGGCTGCCGTCACCGCAGGGCCTGGCCAGCGGTGGGAGTAGTAGGGGGCGGTGATGCCTCCACGGCAGCACAGCCGACCATGAGAGGCAATAGCACGCGGTGGTTTGGACGGCTGGAGCAAGAAAATCTGAGGTTGAAGACGCAGGACGACCGTTGGATATTAACAATCCAACAGTCACTGGTGATAGAATCATTTGTTGACTAAGTTGACAAAGCCCTCCGTTTGCGTCAACTTAGTAGGCCCACAAGTCAGCCTCCCACTATGGTGGGTCCTAGCTAGCAGGGGGAGTATTCATTTTTTTTGTGCGTAATAAGGGGGCACTTCCTTGCGTGCGAAGATATAGCTGGTGGGTCTGAGTTGTCATTGGGAGTATTCATTCTTTTTGGCGTAATAAGGAGGTACTTGCTTGCGTGCAACCATGGACCATGTGGGTCCCAACTGTCAGCCTCTCCATGTAAATCCCTCTTCTGATGTTGTCGTTTGTTGACAACGTTGACCATGCCGTGCCGAGAACACCAGCGTGATGGACGACGGCGAGACCCAGGAAGGGAATGACCCGGAGGCGGCGAAGCCACAACAGTGGAGGGATGTGGGTGAGTAGAGGGATGGCCTGGCCAGCGGTGGGAGTAGTAGGGGGCGATGAGGCCTCCTTGGCAGCACAACCGGCCACGGGAGGCGAAAGCAAACGGTCCCGCCGGCGTTGGATTTGGCGGCTGGAGCAAGAAGATCAGAGATTGAAGAAACACGACGGCCATTGGATTGACATCCAACGGTTATGTCTGCTAGAATGGTTTGCTGATGTATATAATAAGTACAAAAATCTTGCATACGCGTCAACTTAATAGGTCCACAAGTCAGACCAATCCCTATATTTTTAATAATTTATAGCTCATTGCAACTTCTTATGCAATTTATTGCAATCCATTTTTTTTGTTGGCCAGAGCTAGGGTTAAAAATTTAAACGAAATTTCGCATATTTTTGTGGGTTCCAAACTATTTTTAATACCAAAATGTCGAGCCAGATTTAAAGTACTTTGAATATATATTTAAATTAGGTTAAAGCCCAGTGAAATTGGAATCCGAAAATGTGAAAAAATTCAGAAATTATAAAGTAATTGCCAATTTGTCATCTGTTTTTTATATTTACAACCCATTTCATATTACTTTCAAGATTTGTAGGCGTCTTAAAAGAGTTACAACCCATCAGGGCGTAGATAAATAAGTAGGCCTGGATTGGGTATTCTTCAGAAAAAATAAATTGGGCTCATTTTCACAAAGAAAAAATAGCTGGACTGGTCATGTGGTGAACATAAAATATAAGCCTAGGCTAGACGAGCCACAGCCCAGTTGAAACCCTGCTCCGTCTCAACAATAACAAAAATAATACTGCTCGAGCAACTACGTCCCAGGTGTCAGACTATCCTGTGTTGTTCTCTTGTCTACTGACTATATACGCTGACAATGTCATGGGTCCCAGATGTTAGGAAACCACTAGGAGGAAGCATTTTCTTTTTCCATACGCTGATGAAAGTGCAACTATCCCTAGGTGGTTTTGGTAATTCCAAACAACATATAGCTCATTGAGCTAACATCATTCCAAGATGAATATTTCAGGAAAAGCTCAATGGATGGCATGGCATGGATGAGAAAAGTGGATCCCTCAAAATGCGAAGGATAAAAGGATTGGCTCAAGCTCAAAAGCTCAAGACTCTACATTTTATATTTTAGTGATCCAACATCACATTGAGTCTATAGGAAAAGCCAATACTATCAAGGAGGGATGAGGTGTTGCTTAATGAGTTTCTTGCTCTACAGTGCTTAGTGGTATGCTCCAAAACCCTCAACTACTTTCTCATATCCACATATGACCTAAACCCAAAGTCTAACTCGGCCCCACCGATTCTTTCTATCTGGCGCCACCGAGTTCAGATGTCATAGCCACTGCCACAAACCCTAGGCAAATTGGTCTCACCGATAGGGATCTCGGTCTCACCGAGATGGGATTGTAATCTCTCGGTTTCTCTTCGTAACGTTTCAGTACTACCGAGATGAGCGACCGGTCCCACCGAGATTGCAATGTAAACTCTCTGTTTCCCTTTCGCAACATTTCGGTCCCACCAAAATGAGCGAACCGGTCCCACCGAGATTACGTTATGCCCTAACCCTAACCATATCGGTCCTACCGAGTTCCATGTCGGTCCCACCGAAAATCCTAACTGTCACTAGATTTCCTAAATCGGTCCGACCAAGTTTATCAATTCGGTCCCACCGAGTTTGGCAAGTTGTGTGTAACGGTTAGATTATGTGTGGAGGCTATATATACCCCTCCACCTCCTCTTCATTCGTGGAGAGACCCATCAGAACAAACCTACACTTCCAACTTGCTTTTTCTGATAAGGAACCACCTACTCAGGTGTTGAGGCCACGATATTCCATTCCTACCATATGAATCTTGATCTCTAGCCTTCTCCAAGTTGCTTTCCACTCAAATCTTCTTTCCACCAAATCCAAATCCTGTGAGAGAGATTTGAGTGTTGGGGACTATCATTTGAAGCACAAGAGCAAGGAGTTCATCATCAACACACCATTTGTTACTTCTTGGAGAGTGGTGTCTTCTAGATTGGCTAGGTGTCACTTGGGAGCCTCCGACAAGATTGTGGAGTTGAACCAAGGAGTTTGTAAGGGCAAGGAGATCGCCTACTCCGTGAAGATCTACCCGAGTGAGGCAAGTCCTTCGTGGCGACCACCATGGTGGGATAGACAAGGTTGCTTCTTTGTGGACCCTTCGTGGGTGGAGCCCTCCGTGGACTCGCGCAACTGTTACCCTTCGTGGGTTGAAGTCTCCATCAACGTGGATGTACGATAGCACCACCTATCGGAACCACGACAAAAACATCCGTGTCTCCAATTGCGTTTGAATTCTCCAAACCCTTCCCTTTACATTCTTGCAAGTTGCATGCTTTACTTTCCGCTGCTCATATACTCTTTGCATACTTGCTTGAATTATGTTAAGATTGTTTGACTTATGCTAAAATAGCTAAAATCTGCCAAAGACTAAAATTGGGAAAGTGATAAGTTTTTTTGGTCAAGTAGTCTAATCACCCCCCTCTAGATATACTTTCAATCCTACAAGGGGTATCAGAGCTTTGGTCTCCATTTGCTTTGATTTCCATAGCTTTTGGTGGTCATAGCCTTGGTTTCACAACTTAGGAGAGTATGGCATCTAGCGAGGCAAATTGTCACCGTAGAGGTCCTTACTTTGATGGTACTAATTTTGCTACTTGGAAGCATAAGATGAAAATGCATATTCTTGGACATAACCCTGCCGTTTGGGCTATTGTGTGTATTGGCTTGCAAGGTGAATTCTTTGATGGGAGAGAACCAAACCGTGAAGCTAGTGCGAAAGAGTTGAAGATGCTGCAATACAACGCTCAAGCTTGCGTTATCCTCTGCAACGGATTGTGCCCCGAAGAATTCAACAAAATCAGCCGTCTTGAGAACGCAAAGGAAATTTGGGATACTTTGATTGATATGCATGAAGGTACCGACTCCGTCAAGGAATCCAAGTTGGATGTGCTCCAAAGTCAACTTGACAAGTTCAAAATGAAGGATGGTGAAGGTGTCATTTGAAATGTACTCTAGGCTTGCTCTTATCACAAATGAGATTGCGGGCTTAGGAAGTGAAGAGATGACCGACAAATTCATCATCAAGAAGATCCTAAGAGCTTTGGATGGAAAATATGATACCGTGTGCACATTAATCCAAATGATGCCAAATTACAAAGATCTCAAGCCAACGGAAGTCATTGGAAGAATTGTTGCTCATGAGATGTCACTCAAGGATAAGAAGGAACTTCACAACAAGTCAAGTGGTGCTTACAAAGCCTCATGTGAAGCCCCCACATCATCAAGTGAGAAAAAAACCTTCAATGAAGAATTGAGCTTAATGGTGAAGAACTTCAACAAATTCTAGAAGAGTAGAAGCAAAGAGAGAAGCTCCAAGTCAAGGTCCTACAATGACAAAAGATCTTCTAGTCGGGAGCATAATTGCTACAATTGTGGAAGACCCGGAAACTATTCCAATGAGTGTACGGCACCCTACAAAAGAAGAGAAGATTCTCCAAAAAGAAGAAGCAAAAGAGAGGAATCATCACCAAGAGAGAGAAGGAGTAGAGATGGTTGTTATGAACGAAGACCCTCATATAGAAGCAAGGATTCGGAAAGGAAGGACAAGTCATCAAGGAGCTACACAAAACGAAGACATCAAGCTCATGTTGGTGAATGGGTATCCGGCTCCGACTCCGACAATCACTCCGAGAGAAGCTATCACTCCGACTCCAAATATACTCAAGATGAAGGTGTTGCCA
This sequence comes from Aegilops bicornis, assembly GCA_021605145.1. NCBI lineage: Eukaryota > Viridiplantae > Streptophyta > Magnoliopsida > Poales > Poaceae > Aegilops > Aegilops bicornis. Next base: position 286,563,916 of record CM038669.1, read on the forward strand.
GTCTAGCACTTGTGTCAACCAACTCCTATGAAATATTTGATTCACCCAATGAAGGAATTGGAAGATGCTTCATGGCTAAAGGCCCAAAGGTAACACACCCTGAGTATGTTGATTTCAATAGTGATGAAAATGACTTGCTAGGTGATGATGATTTACTTGTTGACAACTCTAGTGATGAATACTATGATGAAACGTCAATTAATCATGCTAATCAAGATAAAATGAATGACAATGATAAGGAGAAGATTGAGCTTCTAACTAAAGAACTAAACACTCTTAAGTTAGCTCATGAAACTATCGTAGAAGAACATCGAGAACTTTTAAGGACTCATGAGAAGTTACGCTTTGAAAAGCTCAATCTTGAGCAAGAGCATGAGTTCTTAAAGGCAATCAATGATGATCTTCGTAAGAAAAGTTCTTCTCACATTGCCAAGCGTTTAATCTTATCTACTTACATGCCTCAAGTCAAGTCTAGTAACAAGAACAAGAAGGATTCTTCCTCTAGTAGTAACAATAATCATGCTAAATCCAATGTTGTTGCTTCTGGTAGTTCTCTTGATTCCACTAATGATTCTCTTAGCCAAGTTACTCTCGAGTAAGAAAATAGCTTATTGAAGGGAATCATAGAGAAAGGTGTTTACAAGAGTCTTGCCGGGAGTAAGCAATTTGAGGAAATTGTACGCAAGCAAGGAAGGCACCGGAAGAACCAAGGTGTTGGTTTTGAACGAAAGTTCAATGCCAATGGGGTTGAGTGGGAAGAAGATCAATATCCCAAGACGAAGTTTGTTCCCCAACAAGAGAAGTATGATCCTACTTCTTTCAAGGGGACACAAGCTCAAGATGATCTTCCACCACAAGACCACAAGCAAAAAGGCAAGGACAAGCTTCAAGAGGAGATTGATGCATTTGAAGAAGCTCCTAAGGCCTTGGTCAAGTGGGTTCCCAAGACTACGACAAGTTCTACTTCATCAAGTACGACTACAACTCCAAGGATTCCCATCAAGATGATGTGGATCCCGAATAAGAAGAACTAGAGAGTTCTTGAGGGTGACTCTGCCAACATATTTCACTCATATCGTTTTGGCAACAACAAGTGCAATCAACTTCCACATCTTGCACTAGTTCAAGGAGTCACAAACCCTCATGTTGGTAAGACAAGGGACAAGGTAATCTAATGCTTTCATTGACATCATCTTGTGTGTGCATCACTCTATGTCTATGGATATCCTTGTTTGTTCCTTGTGGGACTAACCCGTGTAGGTATTGAAAGTGCAACTCACTCCAAAAGGATTGCTCCAAATAATCTTCATCAACATTGAGCATCCACATATTCAACACCTACATGAAGTCATCATCGACAAAACCCAAGGTTAGTTCATCCCTCTAAGGGGGATCTCACATCTAGGGGGAGCTTAACTCAAGAATTGAGTCAAAGCAACTCTAATGGTGTGAACACATTAATGCATTATGTAAAAGTGGTAACCGCACTTGAGCTTAAACGATGAGTATGACCTATGATCAAATGTTCTCATTTGACTCCTAAGTCAATATACTCATATATAGATGACCAAGTCATCGCCAATTGTTTGATAGATGCTAGAATTGTTTGTGCATGCTTTGTCACATATTTCATTTGCTATTTTATTGTGTGAGCATGTTGGTTGCATATTTTACTCATTCGAGGACATCCACTTGTTGTTTTGATTGATTGGTTTCATTTTCTTTTGCCAAGTGGATGGACAAGAATGCCTAAGAACCTTCTCTAGCTATCTATGCTTTTCTCGTCTCAAACTCTATTCATGCTACATCACAAAATTTGATCAAGTCGATTCGAACCACTGTGTGAGGAGCACTCGGAGTCCCCGATTCGTCATAGACTTAAACTTCCAAAACTTCTTTGTGCATTTCGGTCTGTCCGATTCCTCCATTTCGGTCATACCGAGATCACTAAGTCGATCTAGGTTTTCAATCTTGGTGCAAACGATTTGAACTTTTCGGTCACACCGAGTTGCTATAACTGTCAACAGTTATGCATCTCGGTGCCACCGAGTCATTCCACTCGGTCATACCGACAGGGTCGGGCTATATATACTCATGGGAAAAAAATTGGAAACTTTCTCCAAACTCCTTCGCCCGCGCATAGCTCGCTCTGCCTCCAGGGTCTCCGGATCATCCTCCTCGTCGCCAGCCGCCTCCAGTCGCTGGTCTCCGCCGCCGTCAACGGAATTCAACCCCGCCGTTGCCGCCGTAGCGAGTTCACCTCCGAACTAGGGTATGGACTCGATCACAGTACTATCCTCGTCCGATTCCTAGCACATTGTGTTCATCATGATTCTTGCCACGATTGAAATCATTCTATCCAGTCAAAACACTCCGTAGATTAGAGATGAATTGAAAATTTAGGGTTAGGTTTCCCCCGAAACCATCTCGGACCCACCGAGTTGTAGAACTCGGTTCCACCGATTCGACTAAGGCCATTGCACAAGTGATTCTTGGTCTGACCGAGAATTGCAAATCGGTGTGACCGAGTTCAGGACTTTGTGAAACCCTAGCAGTCTTGGTGCCACCGAACTGTGACTCGGTCTGACCGAGTTCATTAGTTTAGGTTCCAAAAGCTGCTTCGGTATCACCGAGTTTGCAAATCGGTTGATCCGAAATTCTTTCTTTGGAAAATTAAAACTAAGTTTTTTGACTCATTCATTTGCAAAAACCTCTGCATTTTGTGATGCTCATCCACTCTATCTCATCCATATCCATTCACAGGGTCTGCAGTCAGTGTGTGCAACATGTCTGATCAAAGTGACAGCCAGAACAAGTCAGAGGAGCAGATTCAGATGAGTGAGGGCACTAGTCCCTCTAGCAGCTCTGATGAGGGTAGCAGGAGCACCCCAAGCAACTTGCCCAAAGCTGCCACCAGGACAAGGAAGAAGAGAACCTCAGAATCTGAGGATGAAGACTATGTGGCAGTTGAGGATGAGGCCATTTCCAAGAAAAAGGTGCTCAAAAAGGAATATAGCTCAGCTGCAGCCACTAAGCCAGGTCTGAAGACCAAAAGGCCAGCAGGAAGACAACCCATGTCTAAAGCCAGAGCCTCCACTTAAGCATCTTTGGAATCTCAACCCAAAGAGGCTGCTGCTGAAGGGAAGAAAAGGAAGGAAAGGGTCAACAGACCATGGCCAGAGTTATTGAAAGCCTTCCATGATGGAAGAGGAGGAAGAAGAAGAGGTTGCTGCACCAGCACCCAAGGCTCAAAAGCTTATGGGTGATGCTATCAAGACAGGGGCTGCATCATCAAAGCCCAAAGAAGCACCCAAAGCTGCCTCCAAGCCCAAGATTGCACCAAAGAGAAATACTAGAAACATATCTGCTGCTGAGAAGAACAAGGCTCCAATGCCTGAAGTTGTTGCTGAGGAAGAAGATGAAGAGCATATCCTGAGAAAGTTGGAGCCAAAGATTCCAGACCACAATGATGCTCATCCTGTGGCTGAGAACATGAATATAAGGAGAGATTCAGGATTCAGGCTATGGAGAGAGTCAGATCCATATGCCACCAGAAGAAGAACTATTGTGGATTACAGGTTCCATACCAAGGAACAACAGGACTTCTATGAGACAATTTTGTTGGAAACCTATAGTGTGTGACATGAGGTGGGTCGACTGGACCTACATGAAGGAGAATGAGGAACACTATCCTGGTGTGTATGACAGTTTCAGTGCGTGTGGAGTTGCAAACTTTGTTGGGTAGAAGCTCACAAAGTGGAATGAGGAGCTCATAATGCAATTCTACTCCACACCACACTTCTATCCAGATGGCATAATAGTATGGATGTCTGAAGGTACAAGGTACCAATCAACTATTGAAGAATGGGCCAATCTGATCAATGCACCTAAGGAGGAAGAGGATGACTTGGATGTCTATGCCAAGAAGAAGATGGATCACAACTCTATGGCACATATGTACAAAGAGATTCCTGAAGTAGATCATGAGACTCACCAGTTTGGATCAGTGAAACACTTGCTGTCAGGTCTATCTACAATCAATTGGATCCTCAGGCACACTCTCTTGCCCAAGTCTGGTGATCATAGAATGATCAGGGGCCATGCAATTAACTTGCTACACATATTTGATGTGCCACAGAAGTTCAAGGTCATGAGCCTTATAGTTGAGACTATCAAGAGGACAGCAGCTGACCAGAAAAGAAGTTGTGGATATGCCCCACAGATCCAGTAGCTGATTAACTCCAAGATGGGCACATGCACATACCTGTTGGATAAGGAGCATATGCCCATCCATCTAGACTTAGAGGACAACCAAGTGGTTATGGATGAAGATGAACCATCTTCAGTAGAAGCACAAGCTAAGAAGGAGAAGGCAAGGACTGAGAAAGCTGCCAATATGCCAACAATGGAAGAGGCATCTCAGTACTTTCTGAAGAGCAAACAGGATCAACTTGGCTACTTGATTGCATCCACTCTGAGGATTGAGAAGGGGCTGGCCACCTTGACTCGAAACCAGGAGAGCTTGGAGAGGATCATGGAGCAGAAGTTCTATGACATGGATATAAAGGTAAATGAGATCCAGTCTGTTGTTGAGCAGCTTCAAGATGATATGCAGGAGAGGAAGGGCAAGACAACCACAGATGCATTTGCCAGAGTGCCTAGAGCTCACAGATCAGCTGCAGTGCCAGTGACAGACACCAGAGCCACTTCATCTGCACCAGCTACAGCTTCAGTGCCACCAGCTCCAGCACCTACACCTCCAGCTCCATCTACATCAACCGATGCTTTCGTCCTTGGCGTTCTGTCTACACCTCCACCTACCTAAACATCAAGCCTGAGAGTCGATCTAGTGCTATGCATTTTCTATGAACTTTTTGGTAACTTGTTGCCAAAGGGGGAGAAAAATGTATAGATCATAGGCTTCAAGAGAGAGTGTTGATTTTTATTCTCTCTTGCTTTGGTGGTTGAACTTTATTTTCTTGTTTGAGATACATTATGTCTGTGTGATACCTGGATGGTCATGTGTTTGATCATATTCTACATTTATGCTTGTTGGATGACATTACCTTTTTTATTCTCTATATGATCATTCGCTTTGCTTGGTGATGAGTGCATGTATTCAATAATTATCATTTTGAGCGCTCCGCCAAGATGTATGTGACATGGAAGAGTTACCCATGAGCCTAACTCCTTGTGCATCTGCAGTCCAAAGCAAATCTTAAACTATGCACAAATTTAGGGGGAGCTCTTGCTTATCACATACTTCTCAAAGCGACAATGTTTTTTCACTCTTATTATCATCTGTCGAAGCTTTGATCTATATGTTGTCATCAATTACCAAAAAGGGGGAGATTGAAAGTGCAACTATCCCTAGGTGGTTTTGGTAATTCCTAACAACATATAGCTCATTGAGCTAACATCATTCCAAGATGAATATTTCAGGAAAAGCTCAATGGATGGCATGGCATGGATGAGAAAAGTGGATCCTCAAACTGCTAAGGATAAAAGGATTGGCTCAAGCTCAAAAGCTCAAGACTCTACATTTTATATTTTAGTGATCCAAGATCACATTGAGTCTATAGGAAAAGCCAATACTATCAAGGAGAGATGAGGTGTTGCTTAATGAGTTTCTTGTTCTACAATGCTTAGTGGTATGCTCCAAAACCCTCAACTACTTTCTCATATCCACATATGACCTAAACCCAAAGTCTAACTCGGCCCCACCGATTCTTTCTATCCGGCGCCAACGAGTTCAGATGTCATAGCCACTGCCACAAACCCTAGGCAAATCGGTCTCACCAATAGGGATCTCGGTCTCACCGAGATGGGATTGTAATCTCTCTGTTTCCCTTCGTAACGTTTCGCTACTACTGAGATGAGCGACCGGTCCCACCGAGATTGCAATGTAAACTCTCTGTTTCCTTTTCGCAACATTTCGGTCCCACCGAAATGAGCGTACCGGTCCCACGAGTTTACCTGACCAACTCTCTGGTTAGCCTATTACCAAAATCGGTCTCACCTAGTTTGTGTAATCGGTCTCACCGAGATTACGTTATGCCCTAACCCTAACCATATCGGTCCTACCGAGTTGCATGTCGGTCCCACCGAAAATCCTAACGGTCACTAGATTTGCTAAATCGGTCCGACCGAGATTATCAATTCGGTCCAACCGAGTTTGGCAAGTTGTTTGTAACGGTTAGATTTTGTGTGGAGGCTATATATACCCCTCCACCTCCTCTTCATTTGTGGAGAGAGCCATAAGAACAAACCTACACTTCCAACTTGTTGTTTCTGAGAAGGAACCACCTACTCATGTGTTGAGGCCAAGATATTCCATTCCTACCATATGAATCTTGATCTCTAGACTTCCCCAAGTTGCTTTCCACTCAGATCTTCTTTCCACCAAATCCAAATCCTGTGAGAGAGAGTTAAGTGTTGGGGAGACTATCATTTGAAGCACAAGAGCAAGGAGTTCATCATCAACACACCATTTGTTACTTCTTGGAGAGTGGTGTCTCCTAGATTGGCTAGGTGTCACTTGGGAGCCTCCGACAAGATTGTGGAGTTGAACCAAGGAGTTTGTAAGGGCAAGGAGATCGCCTACTTCGTGAAGATCTACCGCTAGTGAGGCAAGTCCTTCGTGGGTGACGGCCATGGTGGGATAGACAAGGTTGCTTCTTCGTGGACCCTTCGTGGGTGGAGCCCTCTGTGGACTCGCGCAACCGTTACCCTTCGTGGGTTGAAGTCTCCATCATCATGGATGTACGATAGCACCACCTATCGGAACCACGACAAAAACATCCATGTCTCCAATTGCATTTGAATTCTCCAAACCCTTCCCTTTACATTCTTGCAAGTTGCATGCTTTACTTTCCGCTGCTCATATACTCTTTGCATGCTTGCTTGAATTGTGTTAAGATTGTTTGACTTATGCTAAAATAGCTAAAATCTGCCAAAGACTAAAATTGGGAAAAGGATAAGTTTTTATTTGGTCAAGTAGTCTAATCACCCCCCCCTCCCTCTAGACATACTTTCGATCCTACAGCTGAGAATGGAGTATATATAACAAAAAATGAGGAACTCCCTTGCGTACGGCCATGGATATGGTGGGCCCCTATTGTCATCCTCTCCACGTAAAGTCCTCTCCCGATTCCTCTTGTTTGTTGAGCATGTTGACAACGCGAGAGGGCGGCGCTGCGGTGAGCGCACCAAAGCATGCGGAGGACGACAGCGAGGCCTCAGACATCAGCGTTGACGATTTAGGAGACGGTGGGGCGGCGATGCATGCGCTGAGGCGCAGCCAGCCGTGGGAGGCGGAAGTAGGTGGCCCCGCCGGCGCTGGTTTGGTTTTGGCGGCTGGAGGAAGACAGGACTGAAGTACGACAGACTATAAAAGCAACAGGAGTACTTGACAACCTTAACTGAAACCAGCACGGGCACTTAATATCCATAGCTGAAAGCAGTATGAGCACTTATACAGGTTCATCCGTACAAAGCACGCCTCAAACAGTGCTACTTTGCCTACGGTTAACCAAGGGTGAGGCTGCCAAGCCCCAGGACAAGGCCCAGGCCCCACCCCGCGCATCCAGAACCTTCTGAAAGCGGCTTCATCTCACAATGTGGTCAATAAACAGGATATTCACTTTTGAGCCATGGAAAAGCATGAACGTAACCTTCTCTCCTATTCTCCAAGATGGACGGGCTTTCATTATTTGAGACCACCAATGAATAAGTATCTTTTCACCTCCAAGGGGAATGGAGTAGGTCGACATAAACATCATGTTGTGACTAAGCACAAGTCTGACCCGACCATGGTCATGCATCTGTATAGGAACAATAGAACTGGGCAGTTTCTGTTTCAAGAAGATCACAGCTGTAAAACTATGTATAAGCAAGAGTTTATGAACAACATATATAACAGAAAACAGCTTGTACCATAAGTTTCTCGACACAGTTGGACCTGTTCAACAAGTGCAGCAGTGGCACACATATCCCACGTGGCCTTCCACCATTGAAACGCCCCACAAGGACCTCAAGACGATCAATAAAGTGTAGGAACTTGTGGATGTCGTCGATCAACTTCGGTGCCATCAAGAATGATTGAGTTCTTATAGAATAACAAACGAGTAGCCAGCTTAACTTTGAAAAAACCTACACATGCCACCAACTATAAGAAATATTTGTTAGAAATAGCATCTTCATGAGAGATTAGTTGCTACTTCTAAAATTAAATTGTGATTAGTTAGACAGAATAGGTGGATTAAGAAGTAATTGAGGCAACAAGCAAGAACCAGATACAAAACTAACATGAATGAACAATTGGAACCATGTCGGGGTGGAAGATCACAGTGAAGATGAGACAAGGTTCTGCTATTTCCATCAACATTCGTGCGCCAATTTCAGTCCGTAACACTTCAGAAAGTTTATCCAAGTTCAACCATAAAAAAGCAGTGATCTTCTTGGTTCATGAACCCAACTCGGAACTTATATCCATGGCTTGTCTTCAATGTGACCATTAAACTGGTGTATTTAGTTATGGCAAGGCCGACCATCTTGAGTACATGTGTTTTGGCAGAGCAAGGGATGCACTACAGGAAAAATAATATGAGAACACAATGTATTCCCTATCCAAATCTAGAAATAATTTCCTCCTTCACGTCAGTGTTGACCATGGTACTAGTACCTTTTATCCAAATATAGCAATCCAAATTTCCAAATTAGTCGATAGCATGTTCAAAAAACCCCACCTCCCGGATAGAAAAGACGATTCTAGGAACATACTGTGCGTGTTTTAAAATCCTATGTTAGGATGAGAAGGAACAAGTGTGGCGTCTTGCTGAGGGCGCAGAAACCTGTAGGGTCCTCGCACTTTGGGCATTCCAAATGAAACACACTAGATTTAGTAGGAAGAAAAATGAATCAATGGCGGTGGCTCCCATCCTAGGATTACCCGTGACCAAGGGACTTGAATTTATCGGGGATGGATGAAGAATTCACACCTGGTTCTCCATGAGAAATCCCTATGCAATCGCCGAGAGGTTTTTTTTCTAATCAAGCAAACGAGGGAGAAGGGGATACATGCCCAATGAAATATTGCTACTTCGTCCGTCCAGCTTACTGAAGCTGGCAAGGTGGGGTCTTTTGTTATTTGACAGCTCATTGGGCATTACTGCGGCGCTACGACCGGGGTGAGTCTACCTGCAGTTGTGCACTCTAATTTGCTGCATGGCACGTGGACCCCATTGCCGAATGCCCCACATATCAGCGAAAGGAAGTAGAAAGGCAGGAGTAACTAGTTGCACATAAATATATTTTTGACAGAGAGATACTCGCTCTGTAGAGAAATATAAAAATCTTTTATATCACAACTTTATACATAAGAAAAATCAAGGGGAATATATATAACATTTATCTACATTCTTATAAAAAACAGAGTTGGCGATGATGGTGTGCCTGCCATCCTGCAATATAGGCCGCCCGATTTATATCTGATGGATAGGAAGGAAACTATGGCAATTTTGCAAAAAGGTACCCACACTCCTCTCCACACTTGCAAATAAGGCCTTCCCTCATTCATCCTTTTCTCTCATAAGATAAACTACTCATACAAATGCATCTTGATGTTACGTGCAACGCACGGGCATCTTGCTAGCATAACATAATATGGGGGTTCAGCTGAGAATATAATACTCAGACAGGCTCACGGTTCTGGACTTTGGGCCATAGGCCGGTGGGCCTGCATGTTGGGGGGCCCATGTGTTCTACCTCAGTGCTTTTCATATTGCAAGTTAACGGTACGGCGCTGGTTTTGCAAGACGAATACACAAAATTGAATAAAGCACGGTAGCTGTTAGAATGAAATCGAACGACAGTTCCTAACCAGCAATCAGAGTTGCAATTCTATCAACGATATACTACGTGATAAATAATACTATCATACTACTTATACACACAGGACACTTGTTTCACCATGCCTGATTATTACATCAAAATATCTCGGAGGATAGATCAGTTCCGCAGTTGCATGCTGCTACTGAAGAATTTCAAAGTTGATTTGGACCAACCCTCCTTGCTGAGAAAGTTTGATTTTGACATCATCACCTACCACAAGATATGATTTAGATTTGAACCTTGACCATCCTTTAGCATCAATCATCATGCGACCATCCTTTGTACTTATGGTATATTGAGCAAGTTCATTCACACCAATGCTGCGCATGGTAAGAGAAACTTGGGTACGGTTGCCCGGATTGTTGAACGACTCCCTCGTTGCTCTTGGAATTCTCTGTTTGCAAACAAGAAGACATACGCAAACAGTTAGATCAACAAAGTGAATCATGTGAAACAACATGGAAAGAAAAAAAGAACGAAGCACTTGGGCGGCCAATGCTTACCAAGAAGGTGGAGATGTCATTTTTGTAAGGACTTTGGTATATGCACGGTCTGTAGCCTGTTGCCGGTCATTGCAACTGTTGGTTCCGTTGCCGCTGCACGGGCCGGAGCAGATGCAAGTGCAAGTGTTGGTGCAGGTGCCGGAGCCGTTGCTGGTGCCCGTGTCGATGCGACTGGTAGTGCCGCTGTTGCTGCCAGAGGTGGTGATCCTTGTAGAGCTGGTGTGGTGTCGATGCCCGATCCTCCGGTAGATCAGCCTGACCCGTTGATGCGGTCGGTGCCCAATCCTCAGGTGGATCAGACTGAGCTCCTGCCGCTATCAGTTCTAGAGCAAGTGTCGTCGAAGAAGGTGCCGGTGCTCGATCCGTTGCTGAAGGTGGTACCGATGTGCGAGATAGCAGCGATCGTCTCTGGTCTGCTATGATCAGCTTTCTAACTTGACTAGGCTTCGTGACCTTGACCCAGCCTTTTTCTTCATTTCTTTTAAACGCGAGAGGAACTAATTGTGGCGTGTTTGTTAAACCAAACTGAAGTTCATCATAGGGCTTCAGATTGTACTCAGACAACAGATTGATCCAATTGTGTCCAGTAGTACAAGTGATGGACAGTGCCTTCGTTACTGACACGACATAAGAAGTGCACCCTGCAAAAATAACCATCGTAGAGAAAACCAAACGGTTTATTCTGTGATGAATGTCACATGGCAAAACCTGCATCGTAAAATTGCAGCAAAAGTAAGAAAACATGACATTAAATCTGTAAGATTTAGACAGTAAATCAATAAGATTTACTTGATGTGACATGAGTGAATCCTTACCAGAAAATCACTATGTTGAAGTACTAAACAGAAGATTGATCATCCAACTACGCGTGGCATGAAGGGCCCCTACCTACTCCCACAAGCAGGACAGTCCAAAGGTCGTGACAAATCGTATGGACCGAACATCCATGGGATTGGAAATCCTGGTGGGTGCGATAAACCCTGCAACGCATACAGATATTGGGGTGTAACCATAATTGATAAACCGTCCTCACAAAAAAGATGATCTGGATACTTCAAAATATATAGACTGAATTGAGAGGACAGACATTAACATAGACTGTTCTTAGGACTCACCACACACCAAAAGTGCAGTACTAAACAATACAGGGTTCACACACACAAATAAAGTACTGAACAATAATACTTACTACACACAAGCAAAGTTGCACTAATTAAACTCTGCAGACTATTTCTTGCCACGGACCTACGGGATGAACCCCGCATAACTGACTAGGCCGTGGACTTCGTGAGAGATGTCTACCTGCACCATCACCATCTCGTCAACCTTGGAGAACCTAACAGAGTGGTCTTTCCACTCATAAACATGACGACAAATACATGCAGCATCAGATTTGTCGGGAAGCTTTACAAGAACCACACCCTTCGTAATCGAAGGCACAACCAGGAAATTGTTGTGGTCAAGTACAACCTCGAGAACACGCCTGACAACAATGCTACAGGAAAACACTAGTTCGGGACACGTGGCAACAAGGACACAACAATTTGGATAGTTTAGCAGTAGAACTCATCCTCAGGTCTTCCAATTCACACGGCATGACTTTGAGAACTTCATCTCCACGGCGGACCTGGTTCTAATTCAAACAGAAACCAAATATTTTATTACTACATCCATTCAAAAATATAAGATGATTTTCGATATTTTACTCCATATATGACTACATATACGCACAGAAATGAGTGAACAAAGACATTAGAACATGTCTTCAAAGGTATGAGAGCAGAGGGATTACTTGCAATATCCATAACACAAGTTACTGAGGCAAATATACCCTCTTCAAAGGTAGCATTGATGTTCATAAAGTAGTTGAAAGTAATCTATAAGAAATTAGTGTCAACCTCTAGCATGTTTTGGTCAAAAGAGGAATTTAGAACCGTCATTTGGCACACAAAAATCACATGCAAGATCACCCAGAAAGTTGTACTACTATTACTAGTACTACGTGTTAGATGAAAAAACACGATCAAGGTCGAGAAAAAGATCGTCAAGAATAGATATTACCTGGACTTGCTTAATGAGGGATCCCGGAGAGGGGGGCTTGGACACGGCGATGGCTTTGAGCTTGTCTGCGGTAGTCTCGATGGGGTGTTTGCGATTCTTCATACCATGAGCCTTGACGGTTTTGGCCAGAGCCATAGACATCACTTCGGCCGGTGCCCCAGCGTCCATCAAGAAACTTTCAAATAGAAATAGAAGAAAAGAAAACATAATCACAAACCCAAAAGAAGAACATAGAGGGAGTTCTAGGATCAGTCTCGGGGTTGCAAGACCGGGCCTTGGACAGAATCAACACCATTATGTGCTCACCTTTCCTTCTTTGGGAGAGAAGAACAATGGCACAAGCAGGTCGGGGTTCTCTTGAAGAAATGAGGAACAAGATGAGGGAGAAGCGAGTTGGGGTTTTCTTCAAGAGAGGAAGCTAGGGAGAAGAGTGAAATGATGGTTGCTTCGTCCGTCCAACTTACTGCTGGAAAGGAGGGGGTTTTGTGATTTGACGGATCATTGGGCATTACTGCGGCGCTTCGATCGGGGTAGTCTACCGTGCAGTTGGGCACTCTACTATGGAGTAATTTAGTGCATGGCTAATGGACCCCGATGCTGGCTGTCCCTGCGTCGTGAAAGTGAGTAGCAAGGTTCCCGAAGACCGTCGAGGAGGATCCGCACGGTAGAGCGTGTCCACTATTTTTCTGAAGAAAAAATATGATTACAGCAAGTGTTTCCACTCTTACGACGGAGAAGTGCGAAACACGGCAGCCACTTGAACTTACATAGTGCTCCTACTACTAGCATGTGTAGTGCTTCATACGTCAGTACTACATAATCTTGTTGCTAGTGTAGTAAGATATGACGATAACAAATGATGTTGTGCGCATGTCAACTATATGAACAGTAATGTAACATAGAACCCCTTTTTTTGACTGTCCTCGAGAATGAGCGGTGAGATCAATGTTAACAGAACTAGGTCTACAGCGCTCGGAGAGTACGACGCTACAGTACTCCACAAAACATGAATCATATGAAGCACGAATCAGTGTTAGGCAGGGTGTATGAAGAGTGCACCAGATGGGAGCAAAAGTTCCCTTCTCGACCCACTTTTGGGTGTTTGGCAGAGTGCATGAATGGTGCACAAGTTCACACTAGTAGGTTAACACAAATACACTAGGAGAATGCATGAAGAGGGGTGCTGAGATGAGAATGCACGAAGAGGTAACAACTATATTGAGATGAGAATGCAACCAAACACACCCACACGCTTTGTGCTACAGTGATTGATCTGCACCATCTGAGTTTGATCCAACGGTCATGTTGCACCGAGACATTGACATGCCCATGCAGAGGATGCCTAAACACCACTAAAGTACCTCTACTTCTCGAGGCGCACGACATTGGTGATGCAGGGTGCAACCGCCCGCAGATCCCGCTCCCGGTCGACGGGAACCAGCTCGTCAAAGACGACGTCCAATGGCACGAATGGATTCCTGTGACGGAGCCCTGAGAGGATTCTCCCGGCAACGGCGACGGCAGCACGCAACCCCTAGTTCTCCAGCTCCGCCCCCACCATCATGCGGAGATGGCTCAGCTCCTCGGAGATATAGGTGAAGAAGGAGACCGGGTCTGGAAGCCGCAGCTCGTTGAAGTCGACGGGGTGGTCGAACGGGTTTAGCCCGACGGCCGGCATGGTCACGCTGGCACGACGGTAGGCATCGCGCAGCCGCAACACGTGTGTGGCAACATGGTCCACCAAGTGGCTGAGGTGATCCTGGACCTCGTCACAATTGGCCCACTCACGCTCCAGTCGTCTCGCCTGACGGCCTATCGTATCTCCCGCTTTCTATAGAAACACTGCCGACGCCTTGAGCATCTTTGTGGCGAACGCCTGCTGCTTTCGAAGCTCCGTGAACTCCCGCACCTAAAGGAGGAGCATGGCACTCCGCTCCTCCTTGAGCTCACGGAGCTCCACGTCCTTGGCCCTGAGCTCTGCATCCTTGGCCTGGAGCTCCTGTGTCAGGCACCTCAACTCAGACTCCATGATCTGCTGCGCTGCTATGGCACCAGGTAGAAGCAATGGGGAGAGGAAGCAAAGGGGGTGAAACGGCTGAAAGGCAATGCAATCTACGGGAAGGTGGAGGGAGCCAGCCGAGGAGCGGGGTGAATCTTTTGGTTTTCACCAAGGGATTTCACATCAGGGGGTAGTGGGTTTTACAGGCGGAGTCATCGTGACTAACTGCTGCCGCGCCTGCTTCCGTTAATCAAAGAAATAAAAATCCTATCGCGCCTACTCCCATCAATCAAAAAATTGAAAATCCTACCGCGCCTGCCGCACCCAAAGACCTGAGCAACACCGCGGTGGATATCCACCGTGCTTCACTGATGTACTCGGCGGGAAAGGTGGTATTTCGGGATTTGACGACTCATTTACTTGCTTCGGTGCTACGACCGAGGAGGACCCAGAGAACGCGCGGTAGGGCGTCCCACATCTCGGCAAGGAAGAATATATGCGTGCACCACCTAGGAGGACCCCGAAACCGCACGATAGGGTGTGCCATGTCTCGGCACGGAGGAAAAATGGGCATGTAAAAATATACTATATCAGACGTACTACCGATGGTTCGACCTCGGGACAAAGCCAGTCGGTCGAAAACACCCAACTAGCCACACAACTTCATCATGCTAACATGGCACGGAGGATAGGTGTGGTTAGCTTCGTCTCAACCAGCCACAACGTCTCTTGTTCTAGGCGATTCTTCTATTTTCCAAGCTTTTTTTAGTTATAATAACACCACGGCAAGCTAGTGCCGCTCTTCGTGTGTGCCTGTGCATCTGAAGGTTAGACGATGGAGAGGAGAGAGATCGCAGACCTGGGACCCACCAGTAAGTGAGTCAACGGCCATGCACGTGTTGACGAGGCACTCCCCCTACTCTACTCAACGTAATACTATATAAAATAAATTTATTATGGGACAAATCCAACAACCGTTGTTGTTTCAGGCTATCGACTTATGCTTTGTAGTCCTGGTTGCCAGTTCGAATCTCGTCTTTCAGATTTGTTAGTTTTAGGTCCAAATTTGATCAATGACAAGTGGGACCCCTTTGCGTTGTTCCGATATTTCAGTGTAGGATGGGTTTTTTGAACAAACACATTGCACGGTTAGACAAGTAACGGCATGAGTTACACGTATTTTGCAAGTTTAAGAACAAAAATGACAGCGGCATAGAATATCACCTCCACCCCGCAGCTTAGATGCTATGGTGATACGAATTTTTACGTCGTTGTAACTGAGATCCAATGGCTTGGAGTAGTCTTTGTAATTATGCGCAATTTCCAAACTCTCCAAGGTTTTTTTGCAAATAAAACATTCAGGCCTCGTGTATGCCACTGCGTCTTGGATCCAAAGGCTCCCCGTTGCTCATATTAGATGCTCCCTGTAGCTTAATTACTGTCGGCGTTCTGGGAACGGGGGTCCCCAGACTTGCCTGCCTGCGGCCTGCGGCGTGGCTCAAAGGAGGCCCAGGACAGCCCATCTTCATCAACAAAACCTCAAGACCCTCGCGAGGGGCCAAGCCTCGCGGGGCGGACGACCAGGAGCTTCCTCATGCACGGCCTCGTCAGGCTGGCTCATGAGGAGGCGGAGAGTTCAAGGCAGGGTACCTCGCGAGGTGCCCATGACGCAAGCCATGACGACCAAGTGCGCCAGTCGGGCTCCAGCCCGCACAGCGTCCTCCTTTCCTCTTTGGTGCAAAGGGAGCAAGCGCAGGCGAGAGCATCAAGCAAAGGCATCTGTTTCGGTGCAACAAGACCAAGACCAGCCCCAACGGCTGGAAGGGAGTCATCGTGGAGCCCAGTGACGTCATCACCAGAGCCTTTGGCGGCGAGGACCAACTTTAGTCAGGATAAGTGTACCCGCTGTTCCCCTTCAAAATGGCCAATTGTTGGTGCCCTTCCCGCTCAATATTTGGGAAGAGGCCCAGGGCCTTCGCCTATAAATAGGAGTAGCCACACTCAGAGCAGGGGGATCGAAATGATCGGCATCTAGATCTGGGAGAGACAAAGAGAGATCAGAATCCTCACCAAGGAACCAGTAGCTAGAGCGACCAAACACCACCTAGCAGTTCATCACACCCACCAAGAACAGACCCTCGCGAGGCTGTTCTTCCTTGTACTATTCCTCATCAGCCCCAGAGGCAATCCACCACTCCACAAACTAGAGTAGGGTATTACACCACAACGGTGGCCCGAACTAGTATAAATCTTGTGTCTCTTGTGCTGTTTAGTTAGTAGTTCAGGTCCCAGCGATTCGGCGAGGTGCGAGACGGTGGAAGGTTGGATCTCCGTGCGCACCCCAGTGTTCCAACCTCAAGGGTCTGCCGGAACCCGAAATCCGACATTTGGCGCGCCAGGTAGGGGTGCGCCGGAATCTGCCTTTCGCCGCCTCGTTCTTCCCCGACCACCGCAACCATGTCTGACGCCCGTCGGGTCCACACCGAGCGTCGAGCCGTCCTCGCCTCCCATGTCACCCAGACAGCTCCCGTCGGCGGGCGCCCTCGTCGTTCCCCGTCTCCTGCCGTCAATGCCGCCACCGGCCCGGCGGGGAACGAGCAGCAAGCATCGTCCCAGCACCCGTCCATGAGGCGGGACGGCCGCACCGCCGCCGCGCCGCTCACCCCTGGCTCTTCGTCACGCGCGCTTCGCGCCATGGAGGCCCGAGCTGCACTCATCGCGGCAAACGAGCTCTGCGCTACAGCCCGTCGGCAGCGTCTACGAAGAATGGCTCGACCGAAGTCGCCGAGCTCGTCCGCTGCAGGAGGCGCCCACGCCGTCCGTCTCGCCACCGCACCCGCCCGCTGGCGATGAAGCCTGGGCGCCTCGGCCGCCTACGTCGTCAAGAAGGCGCCACAGCCCCAAGCTGCGGTCCCTGGGCGGAACCCGTTCCGCCAGGCGCCGGCGCGGCAAGAGCAGAGCTGTCAAGAAGTTCCTCGCCCGCAAGAAGCTGCCCGAGCGCTCCCCGCTCCAACACGTCAAGACCCTGTGCTGCCCCCAGCCGCGGTGCAGGGAAGCCCACAAGACCAAGTTCTCTGTCGTCTGAGGCCCCCCGCGGCCACGGCGGGCTGCCGCGCCTTCACCTCCGAGCTGCACAGCGTCGCGTGGCCCGCCAAGTTCAAGCCAGACCTGCCTCCTCGCTACGACGGCATAGCTGACCCTACGGAGTTCCTCCAGCTCTACAAGCTAGGCATCGAGGCTGCCAACGGGGATGAAAAGGTCATGGCGAACTGGTTTCCCATGGCGCTCAGGGCAGGGCCCTTTTGGCTCTGAATCTGGCCCCGTGCACGATCTCTTCTGGGCGAGATGCGTAGCCACTTCATCGCCAACTTCAGGTACTCGTGACCGCCACCTGCCGTGGCGACATGCGCGCCGTATCAAGCAACAATCGGGAAACCCTGCAAAAGTACATCGGCGCTTCAACAACGCGCGCCTCAAGATCCTAGGAGTAGCGGAGGAGGCCATCATCTCTGCCTTCTCCGGAGTGTGACGTCAAGATGAAGGAGGAGCTGGCGATGCATGAAGATCTGTGCACCTCCACAGGTTGTTCAACTTGGCGACCAAGTGCGCCAGGGCTGAGGAGGGGCGCCTCTCCCTCCTCGAGCTGCCTGCCGCCGATCACGAAGAAAAGAAGTCCAAGGCCAAGGACGTGAAGCGCAAGGGGGCTGCCGTGCTCGCAGCCGAACCAGACACCAAGCGAGGCAGAGATCAGCCCGAGTCCTCCAAGGGTAGCGATGCTGCGTGTACCACGACCTCCACACCCACAACACCAATGAATGCCAAGAGCTCCGGGCACGTCTGTGAAGGAAGGGTTGGCAGACGCCCCGAGCGCAACGACCGGGGATGCGACCGAGGAGGAGGAAAGAATGCAGGAAGCTGGGAAGACCGCGGCCCGCGCCAAGGGTGGCGCGACCAACCTCGCGAGGACCGCTGGCAAGACCCACCTCACGAGGGAGGCTGGAGGGATTAGCCTCGCGAGGATCACCCGCAGGGGAACGCAGACCTCCCTCCGCTGCCGCCGCCGCCAAGGAGAATTGAAGACCGTCATCAGGACGATGGGGCTGGGGGCTTCCAGGAGGCGCGCGATCGCTTTGCATCTGGGCGGAGCTCAAGCCCGACCTCTCAGCGCATCTTCAAGCAATTAGCCCTTGAAGTGAATGCAGTCCTCCCAAGCTCGAGTCCACGCGCCCTCTCGGGTGGTCGGCGTGCGCCATCACGTTCATTTCGTGAGACCAGCTCAAGTGCGCCAGCCACGGAGTTCTCGATGCTTTGTTCCCAATCATCGGCAATGTGCAAGTCACCAAGACCCTCCTCGAAGGCGGAGCAGGGCTCAACGTCCTGTCCGTGGAAACATTCAACAATCTCCAAGTGCCTTCTGATCAGCTTCACCAACCAAGCCTTTCTCCGAGTCACCGAGCGGCTCCACGGTCCCGATCGGGCAAGTCCGCCTTCTGTCACCTTTGGGGCTCGCGACAACTACCACATCGAGCTCATCAACCCGGCGTCGCCCACATTACTTTGCCAGACAACGCCATCCTCGGGTACCCAGCGTTGGCCAAATTCATGGCCGTAACCCACCACGGCTACAACGTCTTCAAGATGCCAGGAAGCGGCGGGTTCATCACGGTGCCCTGTGAAGAGAGAGACGCAGTGTGCTCCCTGGAGCGAGCCTTTCAGGCCGCATCGCTGGAGGACCAGGACCACACAGTGAGGAGGCCTCCCGAGGCCGCACCCAAGAAGAAGAAGACATCGACCGGCCCGACTCCTCAAGAGACAGGCCCCTCAGGGCCCACGCCAGGCCAGGGGGAGCCTCCTTCCATCGCATAGGGAATCGCGCCCGGCGCCCTCCATAGGCAGGGCTCGGGGGCTCTCCCCTGGAGGGCCGCCGACCTCGCCAAGGTCTCGAGGGAGGCGCTTGGGCACCACGTGGAGGCGTGCTTCGAAGCACGCTTCCCATAGCGAGCAAGGCAAGGAGGGCCGAACCCTCGGGAGTTAAATCAACAAGGCCATTCAGAGCTGCTGAGAGTCAAGGGTCATGAGGGCAGCCGCCGCCTACCAGCTGTGGCCCCCATCCAGGCGAGGATGGTGGGCTGCGCGTCTGCATCGACGATGCAGGAGGCTCAACCGAGCCACATCTCAAGAGCGCCTGGCCCTCGCGAGTGGGACGTTGCAGGGTCCGCCCACAGCTACGTCACGCATGCCTTATGGGCTGCCAAAGCAGCTCTTGCTGCGCACCAGCGTCTCATGAGGACCATCCTGGAGGCTCAGAGGTCAGGCACGCCGCAGCCCTGGCGGAGATGGAGATGGCCCCCGAGGAGCCGCCAGCGCCTCCGGAGCCTCCCGAGGCCCCTGGGCCTGGGGGCTCGTGAGGATCGGCTCCTGCAGCCCACCGAGTCTGCTACATCAACACCCCTTCGTCCCCAACATCACCAGGTTACATCTTTAAGTTTCGTTTCAGGTGGGGCGCCTTGAGGCTGCATTATTCCCAGGCCGCGTGGGTCCGTCCCTGCGGCATGTATCCCTTTTATTTCATGCCATTAGCTTATCCTGTTGGGGGCGCCCCTCGGGCTGCATCATCCCCACGCCGCTCGGGTCAGTCCCGGCGGCATGTATCCTTCCTACTTTTTCCTTAGGATTATGCTCTCGCTCCACCATGCTTGTTATTTGGTGCCTTTTCCTGGGTGGCGGAATCTTGCACGTTAAAGGGGGTGCACGAGCATCGCGACTCAGGGGCTCCTACCGGCTCTCCGGCCCTCACCCTCTGGTCTTGTCCATGGCATCACGGCCTCGCTTGCCGGTGACGTCTCGAGACCAGCCGAGAGCCGGGACCGAGGACGTAGAGTTTCGTCATCTAACCCAGCTTACTGCGTTAAAGGGGGGTGCACGAGCATCGCGACTCGGGGCTCCTACCGGCTCTCCGGCCCTCACCCTCTGGTCTTGTCCATGGCATCGCGACACGGCTTGCCCGGCTGACGGTGAGACCAGCCCGAGAGCCGGGATCCGGGGCGTGAGTTTCGTCATCCAACCCAGCTTGGCGTTAAAGGGGGTGCACGAGCATCGCGACTCAGGGCTCCTACCGGCTCTCGGCCCTCACCCTCTGGTCTTGTCCATGGCATCGCGACACGGCTTGCCAGCCGACGATCGAGACCAGCCCGAGAGCCGGGACCCGAGGGCGTAGAGTTGCGTCATCTAATCCAGCTTAGCGTTAAAGGGGTGCACGAGCATCGCTACTCGGGGCTCCAACCGGCTCTCCGGCCCTCACCCTCTGGTCTTGTCCATGGCATCGTGACCTGGCTTGCCAGCGACGGCTGAGACCAGCCCGAGAGCCGGGACCCGAAGACGTAGAGCACCGGCATCTGGACAAATTTGCAGGAACACACTCGAAGATAAGGCCCAGAGCCAGGCGCAACCCGCCTTGAGGTAGGGCCCCGTGAGTCAGCGCTAGCTCACGGGTGCCCAGATACACCTCGTCGATTCTACCGTGCAGCCACGTGTCGTGGTGGGTCAGATGTACGCCCCGGGGGCTCCTCCCAGAGGGGAGCCCCCTCCCACGTTCCAGTGGAAGCACCATGCTCCGCGCTGGCTGACGACACTGCCGAGGAGCGGCTATGCCCGTACGCATGCGGAAGCGCTATGCTCCGCGCTGGTGATAAACAACTAAGGGTGGCCTCCGGGTCGCATCAACCTCAGGGAGCCCAGAGCTCAGTGTCTGGCCTCGTCGCAACGCCTCCCCTCGGGAGCGCCGGCAGCGAGGGCTGGCTGAGGGGCTTCGCCTGGGTCACGCCCAGACGCACGCCACCCAGCCAGGCTCCTCGGGCCTGGTTCGTCGCACGTCACTCCCCGAGCGGAGCCAAGGTACGAATGCCGTTTGAGCGTCAAGGGGGACTCCTGAGCATCGCGACTCAGGAGCCTAACTGGTCACGTAGCCCCTCACCCCTTAGGTCCGAAAGGCTAACGGCGGTTGAGGTATGCGCGGGGCCGGGCTCTGCAGACGTAGGACGGTGGATCCGCCCGCGTCTCACCTCCCTACTTGCTGTTCGTGCGCCAAGGGGGATTCCTGAGCATCGCGACTCAGGAGCCTAACTTGTCACGTAGCCCCTCACTCCTTGGTCCCATCCTGGTTTCCGGTCGGGGCTAACGGCGGCTGAGGTATCTTGGGGGCGGCTCTGCCGGCGTAGAACATGAGCAAGTAGGAAGCACAAATTTCAAGGAATTCAAAAGCAAATATTACAGTCCACACTGTTATCGCAATACCAAACGCAAGTTTAAACGCCTCCTCAAGGCATGATACATGTGCAGGAATTAAAAGCAAGACAGGAGCCACAACGGAGTCACTTGTCGGCGGTGGAGCAGCGCGGTGTGGGCTCGCCTCGTGAAGCAGCAGGGCCAGCAGCGCCTCGCCCGGCTTAGTCTTTGAAGGCCGGAACTTCCCCATGAGCCTCCGCGACCCTTCACAGCCTCGGCGTGGCGGCTGCATGCTCGCCGCTTCTGGCTCCAAAGAGGCTGTCCATGTCGACGCTGGGATCACGAAGATAGATGTGGGTGAGGATCCGTGTCGGTCTGCGGAAGACAAGACACGCGCCTCGGCCTCAGCCGTGGGGCCAAGACCAAGGGAGACATCTTCAAGAGCGCGAACCAGGAAGGGAAGCAGCTTGGCGAGGCCGTCCTCTGCGCCGGCCAGTGGGCTCTCCAGGCCGCTATCGTAAAGCTCCCTCAGCAAGGCGCGAGCCTTCACCTCCATATCCATGAAGGCCACGCGATCTTCGGCAAGAACCCGCGCCTTGTCGTCCAGCTCGACCTTCCTCGCCTCCAGTTCCTGCTCCAGCGCGCCTAGGCGGTCACGGTGCTTCTTCAGCTTGGCCTCCCGGTCCTTGGCGGCCGCCTCGCGAGCCTTCACGCTTTCCTCCTGCTCCTGGCGGAGGCGGGCCTCCTCGGCAAGCTGGTTCTGCAGGCCCTTCATTTCGCCCTCCGGCGTCTCTGGCGACCTTGGATCTTGGCTGCCTCCCCGAGGCAGCATCGCGGGCAACCTTTGCCTCACGAACAGCCTGCTTCTCCTCGTCGCAAGTCGTTAAATGCATGGCCGTCGAGGCACAGACCAGCGCCGCCCGAATCGAGCGCGGGCCGAATCCAGCCGTGACCAGCTCCAAGCGCCCGGCCACCAAGCGAGGGTCGGCGCCCAGAAGATCCTGCCGCAGCCGGTCCAATTCAGCGGCATCACGATCCAGGACAGTGGGAGGAGTCGGAGAGACAGCAGTTGGTGGAGTAGGAGGAGATGGCAGCGGCGTAACCACTGCGCCCTGAGGCGGAACCAGCGGCGCCACGGCAACAGTGGGGGCAGCGCCAAGCAAGGGCACCTCGGGAGTCGCCTGGGTCAAAGTGAAGCTTCGCCCAGCCAGGCTCGGCCGAACCTCATGAGGGCGCCCGAGGCAGGAGAGGCTGGGCGTCGGGATCATCTTCTTTTTCGAGGCGGAGGCACCGTCACGGATGGGGCCTCAGGGGCCCCCTTCAGCTTCTTCGCCGCGGGCGCTGGCCTGGCCGAAGAACATGGACGTCAGATCTCGTCGACAGAGCAATAATCAAGGCGGGAAGCAGGCACTTACAGGTCATCGCTGGTGGACTCGAGCAGCCTCCGGCCATACTTGAAGCCCAAGAGCCGGCTGCACGGATCAGCTTCAAGGGGACCAGGAGTAGGAGGCGCGTCTGCTGATCGCCCCGGGGCTGGGGCGGACCAGCGAGAACCAGCCCGATCCGGTCCTTCTTGGGATCGAGGCGGGCTTACGCCTCCCGCTCATCTTCATCCTCGTCGTCATCACTCTGGGGAGGCGGAGAACGCGGGACCTGCGCTGCAGGGGAGGAGCCCTTGACTCCGCCCCGAATCAACCCCTCTCCTGGCTCTCTTTCCTCCACCACTTCGCTGGAGTCGGAAGAGGACACGTCCACCAGGTCCTCCGGAGCCTCCACGGGCACGGGCCCGTCCCCCATTGAATCTGGGCATGGGCCCCACTCGTGCTCCCAATCCTCACGAAGGAACAAGGGCGGCGGGCGCCCTCGATCTCGCCACATCGCCCCAACCAAGGGCTGGAGGACCGTCGCCGAGTCCTCGCTGGCCGAGCCACGGAGGCTCGAGTGAGGCCTCCACGCCAGGCGAATCTTGTGAGCGGGCGATTGGTGCTCAGGGAACTCCCTCGGCCAGCCGACGGTCCGCCCGCCGTCGCGTTGGCCAGCTTCAGATCTCCATCCATCTTCTCCAGCACCAGCTTCGCGCGGGGATCCAGAAGCTCCACTTGGGACCAGTCGTCGGAGCTCTTGGCGGGATCCGCGGGCAGGATCAGCCGTGGGTGGATACGCCCAGCATCCACCAAGACCCACTTGCTCCTGAAGCCCTCAATCCGCTTCCCAGGGTTTGAAATGGAAATGGCCCCCCACCGTATGCAACGAAGCTCGCGCACGCAGAGGCGGAACCACGGGAGGTTCGGAGGGAGAAGTAGTGGCGCAGCAAGGCCACCGAGGTTTTCACCCCAACATGGGCCTCACAATAGTAGGCGAAGATTGCTAGAAGAAGGACGGAGTTGGGATGGAGGTGCAGAGCTTGGATGTTGTAGTGACGGAGGACGAAGAAGAAGAACTCAGAGAAGGGAGGCACCAGACCAGCAATGATGGCGCACACAAAGAACGGGTAGAAGGTACTCCCCCGACCCTCGAGGCGGAGGAACCGACCTTGAACACCGCCCGTTCCATTGGCGCCCTCCGCCTCCGCCAAACCGGCGCTTGTCAGTGAGCTCGCCCTGACACATTTGGCGGGTCCAAGGCGGGAGAGTACCAAGCACCGGCCGGGCTTGGCGAGGAGCCATGATTGGCTAGGGCATGCGGTGAGTGGATCTGAAGGTCTTGGAAGAGCGAGAGGAGGCGCAAGAAAGGGGATCTGGCGAGGGCTGGAGAAAGTAAAGAAGGCAAGGAAGATGCCGCTCTATTATCAACCCACGCGGTTGCAGAGGCGCACGCGTCCAATCAACCGCCACACGGTGCCCAAGGCCGCAGGCTGTTAGGGCCCATGACGCTCAGACTTGCACTTCGCCTCTCTGCCCGGCCAAGTTGGTGGCGCCGTGAGCCGGGGGCTCTTGTCGGCGTTACAGGGCAGGGGTCCCAGACTTGCACTGCGGCTGCGGCGTGGCTCAAAGGAGGCCCAGGACATCCTATCTTCATCAACACAAGCTCAAGACCCTCGCGAGGGGCCAAGCCTCGCGGGGCGGACGACCAGGAGCTTCCTCAGGCACGGCCTCGTCGGGCTGGCTCATGAGGAGGTGGAGAGTTCAAGGCAGGGTACCTCGCGAGGTGCCCATGACACAAGCCATGACGACCAAGGGCGCGATCGAGGCGCCCGGCCAGCAGGCGTCCTCCTTTCCTCTTTGGTGCAAAGGGAGCAAGTGCGGCGAGAGCATCAAGCAAAGGCATCCGTTTGATTGCAACAAGACCAAGACCAGCCCGAGGGCTGGAAGAATCATCGTGGAGCCCAGTGAGGCGTCATCACGGAGCCTTTGGCGGCGAGGACCAACTTTAGTCAGGATAAGTGTACCTGCTGTTCCCCTTCAAAATGGCCAATTGTTGGCGCCCTTCCCGCTCAATATTTGGGAAGAGGCCCAGGGCCTTCGCCTATAAATAGGAGTAGCCACACTCAGAGCAGGGGGATCGAAACGATCGGCATCTAGATCTGGGAGAGACAAAGAGAGATCAAAATCCTCACCAAGGAACCAGTAGCTAGAGCGACCAAACACCACCTAGCAGTTCATCACACCCACCAAGAACAGACCCTCGCGAGGCTGTTCTTCCTTGTACTGTTCCTCATCAGCCCCAGAGGCAATCCACCACTCCACAAACTAGAGTAGGGTATTACACCACAACGGTGGCCCGAACTAGTATAAATCTTGTGTCTCTTGTGCTGTTTAGTTAGTAGTTTAGGTCCCAGCGATTCGGCGAGGTGCGAGACGGTGGAAGGTTGGATCTCCGTGCGCACCCCAGTGTTCGAACCTCAAGGGTCTGCCGGAACCCGAAATCCGACAATTACCCGCTACGGTCATACGAGCATCTAGGTCGTATGATCTGTCATCAGATGCCACATGCGTAGTACTTGTACTTTCTGCACAATTCCCAAACTCTCTCAGGCTTATATTGCAGAAACATTCAAACCTCCTACCATGAACCGTCAGATCTCCAGGAACTCGTATCACCATATAATCTATGGTGCGGGAGCACCTCATATTCTCCCGTGCGAGAAAACATTAGGTGCTCTCGCAGCTTGGATGCTCTCGGATGTGGGGTTCCGGCAAACCCTTAAAGTTCGAACACTGGGGTGCGCGCGAAGTCTTTCCCTCCTACCGATCTACGCTGAAGCTCGCTAAGATCTTGCGGATGAACTCGACGAACTCACAACACGGAAAGAGACACGAGGTTTATACTGTTTCGGGCCACCGTTGTGGTGTAATACCCTACTCCAGTGTCGTGGTGGATGGATTGCCTCTTGGTCTGATGATGAACAGTACAAGGGAAGAACAGCCTCCCGAGGTTGAGGTGTTCTTGTGCGAGTGTTGGCTTCTTGCTCTGTTCGAGTTGTTCTTACTACTGTGGTGGCTAGACCTATTTATAGAGGCCCTGGTCCTCTTCCCAAATGTTGAGCGGGTGGGGAGCCAACAACGGCGGGCAAATTTGAAGGGGGACAGCTAGTACAAGCTATCCTGACAAAAGCGGTCTTCGCCTGCGAAAGCCCTGGGATGACGCCGTCTTGGGCTCCACGATGACCTCCGCCTTGCAGTCCTCCTGGTTTTGGTCTTGTTGCACCAATATGGCAACCTTTGCCTGATGCCTCGGTACTCTTCGTCTGCGCTTGCCTCCTTAGCACCAAAGAGGAAACAAGGACTCTGCGCACCCCGGCACCTGCCTGGCACCCGCCTAGCACCATTCGTCATGGCTTACGTCACGAGCGCCTCGTGAGATTTTCCCCGCCTTGATATCTCCGCTCCTCGTGAGCCTGCCTGGCTAGGCCACTCCAGAGGAGGCCTTGTGTCGTCCGCCTCGTGAGGCTTGGACCCTCGCGATGGTCTGGGATGCCTCATTGACGAAGATGGGCCATATGGCCCGCTGTCTAGCCACGCTGTGGGCCGCAGGTAGGCAAGTCTGGGGACCCCCGTTCCCAGAACGCCGACAGTAGCCCCCGGGCCCAAGGCGCGCTCGGGCTTGGCTTCGCGGCGAAGCCAAGGGTCAAGTCCGGGCGCCGCTGGCCCCAAAAGCTCTTGACCTCGCCGGCGCATGGTGGTTGACTGGACGCGGGAATCTCCGCTTCCCCACGCTGCCTCGACAACTGCACGATTTGACGAGTCCCTGCGACATGCAAGGAAAACCATCATTACCTGCGCTCGTGGGAGACGCTGGTTGGCTTCTCTTGCTTTAAATGGGGAGGGGGGCGGAGCCCCCGTTGCCCATCTTCTCCTTGATTCCTTGCTTCATCCTCCTTGCTCCGCTGCTGACAATAATGGCGCCCATTAGAAGGTTTTCGGCCGAAGAGAAAGGGAAGGTCCCCGTGACGATCCAGAGCCACTTCCTCCGAAGAAACGGGCGATCCACCGCCGTGACGAGGCGACAATGCAAGTGGTGACGAGGCCCTGGTGCGAGCGGCCTCCACCGGGGTTCCCGCTCCCCTTGTACGCCCGAGCCGAGGGCTCGGGAGGACGTAGTGACGAGCACCGTCCGCGCTGCGTCCGAGGTCGCCGCGCCACGGCGCCACGCGCCGTTGCCCCTGGGGTGCACGCCGCTGACTCCTCGCGCGAGTTGGTGCTGTGGGCGCCGATGCCTCCAAGCTCCTGGATCCACTTCCCATGATTCTTCTGCAACGTTATGCCGCTGAGGGGGCCGCTCGGGCTCTGTCTCCAGCACGCCGACTGCAGTGCCCCGGCGACCAGAGCGGAGATTGAGGCGGTTCCCACCGGCAAGATCTTCATGACCCGCGGCTGGGGCGACATCGCGTGGGTTTTCCGTGCGAGGGGGGCCCTCGTGATCCACTTTGATTACGACGGCACCTCCACGCTCTTCTTCATTGTCTTCAACGCGGAGGGCGGCCATTTGGAGTGCTGCCCCGGAGGGGAGCGCCAGGTCGACGCGCATCCCGCCCGCGAGCACTCCAACAACAGCGGCAGTTCATGGGAATTCGGCAGTTCTCCCGAGCTTTACGAGACTCCGGAGACGAGCGACGACAGCTACGTCCCTCCGAGCTCTCGCCGCGCTCGGATCAGGGCCACGGTGTCTGGTAGCCGCCGCCGCCGATCTGGATGGGGTTGGCATCGGACTCCCGTGGAACACTGTTGATGATGGCGTCCGCCTCGGGAGGGTGTAGATAGGGTTCCCCTTAGTGATAGCTTTTGTTCCCTGCGAAGAATCATGAATCACCCCGTGGGGGCATGTAAGGGTCTGTAATGTTTTTCATGCTCATTTTCCTTGTTATAAGAACTTGGCGAACGCATGTCCCATTAAGGATCGGTCCCCCCTTTCTTTCCTCACGATAGCTTCTTGCTCTACGCTGACAGGTCCCGGTCCCAAGTCGGCTACAGCCGTCGCTGGTATGCCAGGTCGCGTGCCGTGGTCAAGGCCAGGAGGTGCACGGCCCGAGTGATGGGGAACGTTGCAGAAAATAAAAAATTTATATGCTTCACCAAGATCAATCTATGGAGTCATCTAGCAACGCGAGAGAGGAGTGCATCTACATACCCTTGTAGATCGCGCGTGGAAGCGTTCAAGAGAACGGGGTTGAGGGAGTCGTACTCATCATGATCCAAATCACCGATGATCCTAGTGCCGAACGGACGGCACCTCCATGTTCAACACACGTACGGTTGGGGAAGACGTCTCTTCCTTCTTGATCCCGCAAGGGGAGGGAGAGGTTGATGGAGATCGGCAGATGACGGCGTGGTGGTGGTAGTAGCGGCGATCTCGGCAGGGCTTCGCCTAGCTCAGCGAGAGGGAGAGGTGTTGCGAGAGGAGAGGGAGGCGCCAGGGACTAGGGTGCGGCCGCCCTCCCTCCCCCCCCCCACTATATATAGGGCCCCTGGGGGGGCGCCAGCCCTAGGAGATCCCATCTCCAAGGGGGGCCGGCGGCCAAGGGGGTGGCTTGCCCCCCAAGCCAAGTGGGGCGCCCCCCCCCCAAGGGTTTCCAAACCTAGGCGCAGGGGAGGCCCATGGGGGGTGCACCAGCCCACCAGGGGCTGGTTCCCTTCCCCACTTCAGCCCATGGTGCCCTTCGGAATAGGTGGCCCCACCCGGTGGACCCCCGGGACCCTTCCGGTGGTCCCGGTACAATACCGGTGACCCCCGAAACTTTCCCGATGGCCAAAACTGGACTTCCTATATATAATTATTCACCTCAGGACCTTTCCGGAACTCCTCGTGTCGTCCAGGATCTCATCCGGGACTCCGAACAACTTTCGGGTTACCGCATACTAGTATCTCTACAACCCTAGCGTCACCGAACCTTAAGTGTGTAGACCCTACGGGTTCGGGAGACATGCAGACATGACCGAGACGACTCTCCGGCCAATAACCAACAGTGGGATCTGGATACCCATGTTGGCTCCCACATGCTCCTCGATGATCTCATCAGATGAACCACGATGTCAAGGATTCAAGTAATCCCGTATACAATTCCCTTTGTCAATCGGTACGTTACTTGCCCGAGATTCGATCGTCGGTATCCCAATACCTCGCTCAATCTCGTTACCGGCAAGTCACTTTACTCGTACCGTAATGCATGATCCCGTGACCAAACACTTGGCCACATTGAGCTCATTATGATGATGCATTACCGAGTGGGCCCAGAGATACCTCTCCGTCATACGGAGTGACAAATCCCAGTCTCAATCCGTGTCAACCCAACAAACACTTTCGGAGATACATGTAGTATACCTTTATAGCCACCCAGTTACGTTGTGACGTTTGGTACACCCAAAGCACTCCTCCGGCATCCGGGAGTTACACGATCTCATGGTCTAAGGAAATGATCCTTGACATTGGAAAAGCTCTAGCAAACGAACTACGCGATCTTGTGCTATGCTTAGGATTGGGTCTTGTACATCACATCATTCTCCCAATGATGGGATCCCGTTATCAATGACATCCAATGTCCATGGTCAGGAAACCGTGACCATCTATTCATAAACGAGCTAGTCAACTAGAGGCTCACTAGGGACATGTTGTGGTCTATGTATTCACACATGTATTATGATTTCTGGATAACACAATTATAGCATGAATAACAGACTATTATCATGAACAAGGAAATATAATAATCATCATTTTGTTATTGCCTCTAGGGCATATTTCCAACAGTCTCCCACTTGCACTAGAGTCAATAATCTAGTTACATTGTGATGAATCGAACACCCATAGAGTTCTGGTGTTGATCATGTTTTGCTCGCGGAAGAGGTTTAGTCAACGGATCTGCGACATTCAGATCCGTATGCACTTAGAAAATATTTATGTCTCCATCTTGAACATTTTCACAATGGAGTTGAAGCGACACTTGATGTCCCTGGTCTTCTTGTGAAACCCGGGCTCCTTGGCAAGGGAAATCGCTCCAGTGTTGTCACAGAAGAGAGTGACCGGCCCCGACGCATTGGGTATAACTCCTAGGTCGGTGATGAACTCCTTCATCCAGATTGCTTCATGCGCTGCCTCCGAGGCTGCCATGTACTCCGCTTCACATGTAGATCCCACCACGACGCTTTGCTTGCAATTGCACCAGCTTACAGCCCCTCCATTCAAAATATACACGTATCCGGTTTGTGACTTAGAGTCATCCAGATCCGTGTCGAAGCTAGCGTCGATGTAACCCTTTACGACAAGCTCTTTGTCACCTCCATACACGAGAAACATGTCCTTAGTCCTTTTCAGGTACTTCAGGATATTCTTGACCGCTGTCCAGTGTTCCATGCCGGGATTACTTTGGTACCTTCCAACCAAACTTACGGCAAGGTTTACATCAGTGCGGTACATGACATGGCATACATGATAGACCCTATGGCCGAGGCATAGGGGCGACACTCATCTTTTCTCTATCTTCTGCGTGGTCGGACATTGAGCCGAGCTCAATTTCACACCTTGAAACACAGGAAAGAACCCCTTCTTGGACTGATCCATATTGAACTTCTTCAATATCTTATCAAGGTATGTGCTTTGTGAAAGACCTATGAGGCGTCTCGATCTATCTCTATAGATCTTGATGCCTAATTTGTAAGAAGCTTCTCCAAGGTCCTTCATTGAAAACCACTTATTCAAGTAGGCCTTAACGCTGTCCAAAAGTTCTATATCATTTCCCATCAAAAGTATGTCGTCCACATATAATATGAGAAATGCTACAGAGCTCCCACTCACTTTCTTGTAAACGCAGGTTTCTCCATAAGTCTGCATAAACCCAAACGCTTTGATCATTTCATTAAAGTGAATGTTCCAACTCCGAGATGCTTGCACCATCCCATAGATGGAGCGCTGGAGCTTGCATACCTTGTTAGCATTCTTAGGATCGACAAAACCCTCCGGCTGCATCATATAAAGTTCTTCCTTAAGATGGCCGTTAAGGAATGCCGTTTTGGCGTCCATCTGCCATATCTCATAATCATAGTATGCGGCAATTGCTAACATGATTCGGACGGACTTCAGCTTCGCTACGGGAGAGAAAGTCTCATCGTAGTGAACCCGTTGAACTTGTCGATAACCCTTAGCGACAAGTCGAGCTTTATAGATGGCCACATTACCATCCGCGTCCGTCTTCTTCTTAAAGATCCATTTGTTTTCTATCGCTCGCCGATCATCGGGCAAGTCTGTCAAAGTCCACACTTTGTTTTCATACATGGATCCTATCTCGGATTGCATGGCTTCAAGCCATTTATTGGAATCTGGGCCCGCCATTGCTTCTTCATAGTTCGAAGGTTCACCATTGTCTAACAACATGATTTCCAAGACAGGGTTGCCATACCACTCTAGTGTGGAACGTGTCCTCGTGGACCTACGAAGTTCAGTAGTAACTTGATCCGAAGTACCTTGATCATCATCATTAGTTTCCTCTCTAGTCGGTCGGTCACGGGCACCACGGGAACATCTTCACGAGCTGCGCTACTACAGTTCAAGAGGTAGTACTTCATCAAGTTCCACTTTTCTCCCACTTACTTCTTTCGAGAGAAACTCTTTCTCCGAGAAAGGACCCGTTCTTGGCAACAAAGATCTTGCCTTCGGATTCGAGGTAGAAGGTATACCCAATGGTTTCCTTAGGGTATCCTATGAAGACGCATTTTTCCGACTTGGGTTCGAGCTTTTCAGGTTGAAGTTTCTTGACATAAGCATCGCATCCCCAAACTTTTAGAAAGCGATAGCTTAGGTTTCTTCCCAAACCATAATTCATACGGTGTCGTCTCAACGTATTTAGACGGTGCCCTATTTAAAGTGAATGTAGTTGTCTCTAGAGCGTATCCCCAAAATCATAGCGGTAAATCGGTGAGTGACATCATAGATCGCACCATATCCAATAGAGTGCGATTACGACGTTCGGACACACCGTTCTGTTGAGGTGTTCCAGCGGCGTGAGTTGTGAAACAATTCCACATTTCCTTAAGTGCGTACCAAATTCGTGACTTAAATATTCTCCCCACGATCCGATCGTAAGAACTTTATCTTCGGTCACGTTGATTCTCTACCTCATTCTGGAATTCCTTGAACTTTTCAAAGGTCTCGGACTTGTGTTTCATCAAGTAGACATACCCATATCTACTCAAGTCGTCGGTGAGAGTGAGAACATAACGATATCCTCCATGAGCCTCAACGCTCATTGGACCGCACACATCGGTATGTATGATTTCCAATAAGTTGGTTGCTTTCGCTCCATTGTTCCGTAGAACGGAGTCTTGGTCATTTGCCCATAAGGCATGGTTACATGTCAAATGATTCGTAATCAAGAGACTCCAAAAGTCCATCGGCATGGAGCTTCTTCATGCGTTTGACACGAATGTGACCAAAGGCGGCAAGTGCCACAAGTATGTGGGACTATCGTTATCAACTTTACATCTTTTGGTATTCACACTATGAATATGTGTAACATCACGTTCGAGATTCATTAAGAATAAACCATTGACCAGTGAGGGCATGACCATAAAACATATCTCTCATATAAATAGAACAACCATTATTCTCGGATTTAAATGAGTAGCCATCTCGCATTAAACGAGATCCAGATACAATGTTCATGCTCAAAGCTGGCACTAAATAACAATTATTGAGGTTTAAAACTAATCCCGTAGGTAAATGTAGAGGTAGCGTGTCAAGGCGATCACATCGACCTTGGAACCATTCCCGACGCCAAGATCGTCACCTCATCCTTCGCCAGTCTCCGCTTATTCCGCAGCTCCTATTTTGAGTTACAAATATGAGCAACCGCACCGGTATCAAATACCCAGGAGCTACTACGAGTACTGGTTAGGTACACATCAATTACATGTATATCACATATACCTTTAGTGTTGCCGGCCTTCTTGTCCGTTAAGTATTTGGGGCAGTTCCGCTTCGGTGTCCCTTTCCCTTGCAATAAAAGCACTCAGGTCTCAGGTTTGGGTCCATTCTTTGGCTTCTTCCGGCAAGCTGGCTTACGGTAGCGGCAACTCCCTTGCCGTCCTTCTTGAAGTTCTTCTTACCCTTGCCTTTCTTGAAACTAGTGGTTTTATTGACCATCAACACTTGATGTTCCTTTTTGATTTCCACCTCTGCTGATTTCAGCATTGAAAATACTTCAGGAATAGTTTTAACCATCCCCTCCATATTGTAGTTCATCACAAAGCTCTTGTAGCTAGGTGGGAGCGACTAAAGGATTCTGTCAATGACCGCCTCGTCCGGGAGGTTAATGTCCAGCTAGGACAAGCGGTTGTGCAACCCACACATTGTGAGTATGTGCTCACTGACAGAACTATTTTCCTCCATCTTACAACTGTAGAACTTGTCGGAGACTTCATATCTCTCGACCCGGGCATGAGCTTGGAAAACCATTTTCAGCTCTTCGAACATCTCATATGCTCCGTGTTTCTCAAAACACTTTTGGAGCCCCGGTTCTAAGCTGTAAAGCATGCCGCACTGAACGAGGGAGAAATCATCAGCACGTGAATGCCAAGCGTTCATAACGTCTTGGTTCTCTAGGATGGGTGCATCACCTAGCGGTCCTTCTAGGACATATGCTTTCTTAGCAGCTATGAGGATGATCCTCAGGTTCCGGACCCAGTCCGAATAGTTGCTGCCATCACCTTTCAGCTTGGTTTTCTCTAGGAACGCGTTGAAGTTGAGGTTGACATGAGCGTTGGCCATTTGATCTAGAAGATATTTTGCAAAGGTTCTTAGACTAAGTTCATGATAATTAAGTTCATCTAATCAAATTATTTTATAAACTCCCACTCAGATTAGACATCCCTCTAGTCATCTAAGTGATACATGATCTGACTCAACTAGACCGTGTCCGATCATCACGTGAGACGGACTAGTCATCATCTGTGAACATCTCCATGTTGATCGTATCTTCCATATGACTCATGTTCGACCTTTCGGTCTCTTGTGTTCCGAGGCCATGTCTGTACATGCTAGGCTCGTCAAGTCAACCTAAGTGTTTTGCATGTGTAAATCTATCTTACACCCGTTGTATGTGAACGTTAGAATCTATCACACCCTATCATCATGTGGTGCTTCGAAACAACAAACTTTCGCAACGACGCACAGTTAGGGGGAACACTTTCTTGAAATTATTATAAGGGATCATCTTATATACTACCATCGTACTAAGCAAATAAGAAGCAAAACATGATAAACATCACATGCAACCAAATAGTGACATGATATGGCCAATATCATATTCCTCCTTTGATCTCCATCTTCGGGGCGCCATGATCATCTTTGTCACCGGCATGACACCATGATCTCCATCATCATGATCACCATCATCGTGTCTTCATGAAGTTGTCACGCCAATGATTACTTCTACTTCTATGGCTAACGTGTTTAGCAATAGAGTAAAGTAATTTACATGGCGTTACTCAATGACACGCAGGTCATACAAAAAATAAAGAGAACTCCTATGGCTCCTGCCGGTTGTCATACTCATCGACATGCAAGTCGTGATTCCTATTACAAGAACATGATCAATCTCATACATCACATATATTTCATTCATCACATCCTTTTGGCCATATCACATCACAAGGCATATGCTGCAAAAACAAGTTAGACGTCCTCTTATTGTTGTTGCATGTTTTTACGTGGCTTCTAAAGGTTTCTAGCAAGAACGTTTCTTACCTATGTAAAACCACAATGTGATATGCCAATTTATATTTACCCTTCATAAGGTCCCTTTTCATCGAATCCGATCCGACTAAAGTGGGAGAGACAGACACCCGCTAGCCACCTTATGCAACTAGTGCATGTCAGTCGGTGGAACTTGTCTCACGTAAGCGTACGTGTAAGGTCGGTCCGGGCCGCTTCATCCCACGATGCCGCCGAAACAAGATAAGACTAGTAGTGTCAAGAAAATCGACAACATCTACGCCCACAACAAGTTTGTGTTCTACTCGTGCATAGAAACTACGCATAGACCTAGCTCATGATGCCACTGATGGGGAACGTTGCAGAAAATAAAAAATTTCTACGCTTCACCAAGATCAATCTATGGAGTCGTCTAGCAACGAGAGAGAAGAGTGCATCTACATACCCTTGTAGATCGCGCGCGGAAGCGTTCAAGAGAACGGGGTTGAGGGAGTCGTACTCGTCGTGATCCAAATCATCGATGATCCTAGTGCTGAACGGACGGCACCTCCGTGTTCAACACACGTACGGTTGGGGAAGACATCTCCTCCTTCTTGATCCAGCAAGGGGAGGGAGAGGTTTATGGAGATCCAGCAGTACGACGGCGTGGTGGTGGAAGTAGCGGCGATCTCGGCAGGGCTTCGCCAAGCTCAACGAGAGGGAGAGGTGTTGCGAGGGGAGAGGGAGGCGCCAGGGACTAGGGTGCATCTGCCCTCCCCCCCCCCCACTATATATAGGGCCCCTGGGGGGCGCCGACCCTAGGAGATCCCATCTCCAAGGGGGGGCGGCGGCAAAGGGGGTGGCTTGCCCCCCAAGCCAAGTGGGGCGCCCCCACCCCAACCCTAGGCGCAGGGGGAGGCCCAAGGGGGGCGCACCAGCTCACCAAGGGCTGGTTCCCTTCCCCACTTCAGCCCATGGGGCCCTTCGGGATAGGTGGCCCCACCCGATGGACCCCCGGGACCCTTCCGGTGGTCCCGGTACAATACCGGTGACCCCCGAAACTTTCCTGATGGCCGAAACTGGACTTCCTATATATAATTCTTCACCTCCTGACCATTTATGAACTCCTCGTGACATCCGAGATCTCATCCGGGACTCCGAACAACTTTCAGGTTACCGCATACTAGTATCTCTACAACCCTAGCGTCACCGAACCTAAAGTGTGTAGACCCTACGGGTTCGGGAGACAT
Source organism: Aegilops bicornis (assembly GCA_021605145.1). NCBI lineage: Eukaryota > Viridiplantae > Streptophyta > Magnoliopsida > Poales > Poaceae > Aegilops > Aegilops bicornis. The sequence goes on from CM038669.1 coordinate 286,599,960, forward strand.
GTAGACATGACCGAGAGGACTCTCCGGCCAATAACAAATAGTGGGATCTGGATACCCTTGCTCCTCGATGATCTCATCGGATGAACCACGATGTCAAGGATTCAAGTAATCCCGTATAAAATTCCCTTTGTCAATCGGTACGTTACTTGCCCGAGATTCGGTCGTCGGTATCCCAATACCTCGCTCAATCTCGTTACCGGCAAGTCACTTTACTCGTACCGTAATGCATGATCCCGTGACCAAACACTTGGCCACATTGAGCTCATTATGATGATGCATTACCGAATGGGCCCAGAGATACCTCTCCGTCATACGGAGTGACAAATCGATCTCGATCCGTGTCAACCCAACAGACACTTTCGGAGATACCTGTAGTATACCTTTACAGCCACCCAGTTATGTTGTGACGTTTGGTACACCCAAAGCACTCGTATGGCATCCGGGAGTTACACGATCTCATGGTCTAAGGAAATGATACTTGACATTGGAAAAGCTCTAGCAAACAAACTACACGATCTTGTGCTATGCTTAGGATTGGGTCTTGTCCATCACATCATTCTCCCAATGATGTGATCCCGTTATCAATGACATCCAATGTCCATGGTCAGGAAACCGTGACCATCTATTGATAAACGAGCTAGTAAACTAGAGGCTCACTAGGGACATGTTGTGGTCTATGTATTCTCATATGTATTACGATTTCCGGATAACACAATTATAGCATGAATAATAGACATTTATCATGAACATGGAAATATAATAATAATCATTTTATTATTGCCTCTAGGGCATATTTCCAACACCGAGGTCCAGTAAGAGCCCCTGAGGCGCGATGCTCAGGAGGTCCCCCTTAGCGCCCAAGCAGCAATGGTAAGGAGAGAAAGGGAGTTGACATGGCCGCAACGGGGCTATAGCAGGGCGCGAGCGACCATGAAGCCCAAACATTTAGCTGATCCGGGTGCAAGACTTATCTTGTCATTAGGCGGTGACTCATGACGTTGCGCTAGGGTTGTGCGCCAACTAGTGCGGCTTAGACAGGCCCACCCGTACGAGCTTCCCTCACCCGTGCTCTCTTTAGTGTTCTGCGTCCTCGGGTCCCGGCCCTTGAGCGAGCTCAACCACCGCTGGTATGCCAGGTCGCGATGTAGTGGTCAAGGCCAGGGGTGAGGGCTGGAGAGCCAGTAGGAGCTCCTGAGTCGCGATGCTCAGGAGCCCCCCTTTTAACGCGCAAGCGGATCGCACGAGGAAAAGGAGGCTCGCAGTGCCATCTGCTATGCTTCCCTCGGGACTCCTGTGAACAGGCACAAGAAGGAACATGGTTGACTACTACAGCTGTTAGCCTGCCGCCGGTTGCTCTGGGCGAGGCGAAGGCACCGAGGGCCTGGTGAGGTGGTGTGTGCGGCGGGTGCCGCGAGCCAGAGCTCGGCCACTCAGATTTTTCGGACGTGGCAGGGACGGACCCATGCACCAGCGCCGTGCCTGTGTGAAGGCCCCGGGGAGGCGATGATCGAGCAGGCGATAGCCGTTTGCAGGTTAGGCATAAAGGGCAGATTGACTTGGATAAATGCAGGAAGATACATGCCACCGGGTCTGGCTCGAGCGGCCTGGGGATGATGCAGCCCGAGGGGCGCCCCCAGCAAGGTAAGCTAAAGACTTAAGCAAAGGGGATACATGCCACAGGGATGGACCCGCATGACCTGGGAGTGATGCAGCCCGAGGGGCTCTCCCAGCTTAAACGAACTTGAAAGATGTCACCTGGTTCTGTAGACGAAGTAGAGTTGATGTAGCTGAAGCCATGCGTTGAATAAATGGCTCCTCATGAGCCGCCGGGACCCTGAGCCTCGGGTGGCTCTGGAGGCTCGCGAGGTTCACTGAGGAGCATCTCCATCTCCTCCTGAACGGCACGGATCCTGGCCTCCTGAGACGCCAGGACCTGCCGCAAGTTGCGCTGATGAGCCGATGCCACACTCAGCAAGCCGAAGGGCATGCGAGCATAGCTGTGTGGTGGGCCCTCACAGTGGCCCGCACGTGATGGCTAGAAGCGCTCCTGAGATGCGGCCCTGTTGAGCCCTGGGACATCGACGCAAAGACACAGCCAGGCATCCTCACCCGGATGAGGTACTGCGCCCTGGGACATCCAGCGTCCTTCTCGTATGGCCCTGAGCTCTTGGCAGTCGCTAGTGTTGTGGGTTTTTAGGTTGTGGAAGACGCAGAACGGCCGATTGTTCTTGGACGGCTCAGGTTGGTCTCTGCCTCTCTTGGTGTCGGGCTCCGCTGCGAGCACCACTGCCTCCTTGCGCTTCACGTCCTTGGCCTTGGTCTTCTTCTCCTCCGCTGCTGCAGCTGGCAGCTCGAGGAGAGAGAGACGCCCCTCCTCAGCTCTTGCGCACTTGGTCGCCAGGTTGAACAGCTCTTGAGAAGTGCAGAGCTCCTCGTGGATAGCCAGCTCTTCCTTCATCTTGACGTCACGGACGCCGTCGGACAATGCGGAGATGATGGCCTCATCCGTCACCTTGGGGATCTTGAGGCGGGTGTTGTTGAAGCGCTGGATGTACTTCTGGAGGGTTTCTCCTGGCTGTTGCTTGATGCGGCGCAGGTCGCCCGCGGCCGGTGGGCGGTCGCGAGTGCCCTGGAAGTTGGCGACGAAGCGGCCGCGCATCTCGTCCCAGGAGGAGATTGCTACGTCTCGAGCTTGCGTTGGTTTTCCCCGAAGAGGAGGGGGTGATGCAGCACAGTAGCGTAAGTATTTCCCTCAGTTTTTGAGAACCAAGGTATCAATCCAGTAGGAGGTCACGCGCAAGTCCCTCGTACTGCACAAAGCGATAGCAACTCGCAACCAACGCTTAGGGGTTGTCAATCCCTTCACGGTCACTTACGAGAGTGAGATCTGATAGAGATAATATTTTTGGTATTTTGATATAAAGATGCAAAGTAAAAAGGTAAAAGCAAAACGAGTAAATAAAGTAATGGAGATTGATATGATGAGAATAGACCCGGGGGCCATAGGTTTCACTAGTGGCTTCTCTCAAGAGCATAAATATTCTACGGTGGGTGAACAAATTACAGTTGAGCAATTGATAGAATTGAGCATAATTATGAGGTTATCTAGGTATGATCATGTATATAGGCATCACGTCCGAGACAAGTAGGTCGAAACGATTCTGCATCTACTACTATTACTCCACTCATCGACCTCTATCCAGCATGCATCTAGAGTATTAAGTTAAAAACAGAGTAACGCCTTAACCAAGATGACATGATGTAGAGGAATAAATTCATCAATATGATAAATACCCCATCCTATTATCCTCGATGGCAACAATACAATACGTGTCTTGCAACTCTTTCTGTCACTTAGTAAGGACACCGCAAGATTGAACCCAAAGCCATGCACTTCTCCCATTGCAAGAACTACCAATCTAGTTGGCCAAACCAAGCAGATAATTCGAAGAGACTTGCAAAGATAACTCAATCATACATAAAAGAATTTAGAGAAGATTCAAATATTATTCATAGATAAGCTGGATCATAAACCCACAATTCATCGGTCTCAATAAACACACCGCAAAAAGAAGATTACATCGAATAGATCTCCACGAGAGAGGGGGAGAACATTGTATTGGGATCCAAAAAGAGAGAAGAAGCCATCTAGCTACTAGCTATGGACCCCAAGGTCTGAAGTAAACTACTCACACTTCATCGGAGGGGCTATGGTGGTGGATGCCCTCTCCGGCGGAGCTCCGGAACAGGCCCCAAGATGGGACCTCGTGGATACAGAAAGTTGCGGCGGTGGAATTAGGTTTTTGGCTCCGCCCCTGGTCTATTGGAATGCGTGGGTATATATAGGAGGAAGGAGTATGTCGGTGGAGCTCGAGGGGCCCACGAGGCGGCGCGCCTGTGGGCGCCCACCTCGTGACCTCCTCGGAAACTTCTTGGAGTAGGGTCAAAGTCTCCTGGATCACGTTCGGTGAGAAGATCACGTTCCTGAAGGTTTCATTCCGTTTGGACTCCGTTTGATATTCCGTTTCTTCGAAACACTGAAATAGGCAAAAAAACAGCAATTTTGGGCTGGGCCTCCGGTTTATAGGTTAGTCCCAAACATAATATAAAAGTGGAAAATAAAGCCCAATAAAGTCCAAAACAGTAGATAAAGTAGCATGGAGCAATCAAAAATTATAGATACGTTTTAGACGTATCAAGCATCCCCAAGCTTAATTCCTACTCGTCCTCAAGTAGGTAAATGATAAAAAGAGAATTTTTGATGCGGAGTGATACTTTGGCATAATTTCAATGTAAATCTTCTTAATCATGGCATGAATATTCAGATCCGAAAGATTCAAGATAAAAGTTCATATTGACATAAAAATAATAATACTTCAAGCATACTAATCAAGCAATTATGTCATCTCAAAATAACATGGCCAAAGAAAGTTCATCCCTACAAAATCATATAGTTAGGCTATGCTTCATTTTCGTCACACAAAGATGATCCCAACTTCTATACCCCCGATGAAAAGCCAAGCAATTTTTTCATACTCAAATAATCTCAAACTTTTTCAACCTTCACGCAATACATGAGCGCGAGCCATGGATATAGCACTATGGGTGGAATAGAATATGATGATGGGGATTGTGTGGAGAAGACAAAAAAGGAGAAAGTCTCACATTGACGAGGCTAATCAACGGGCTATGGAGATGCCCTATGACGCCCGGATAGTTACGTTACAGTAACCCTCTGCTAAAGATGCCATGTCACCTCCGTTACTGTTGCTAATCTCTCGTTAGTTCAAAAACCGATTCAAATTCAAATTCAAAATCAAGCAAACAATAAAAGTTTTCAAATATTAAAACTAAAATGTTCGGAGTGAACAAAATAATGCACAGGTATTTATGGTGGAGAAACCAATATCTTTAAAAGTGTCTGAATGTCCTAATATTAAATAAAGCCGTAGCAAAACAATTAATTAAATGCATTATACAATTAATAAAACATTAGACTATTTTATTTGAATGTCCAAAGTGATGTAACAGTAGTATAGTTGTTAGACTAGTTTAGGAACCAATTATGTATTTTATTCAAACTAAATTAAATAAATAGAAACAAAGGGAAAATAGATAAAAACCAAAAACTGGAACAAAAGAGAAATAAAAACAGAACCCCTCCCCCTGGGCCGAATGGCCCAGCTAGCCAGCAGGCCACCAGCCCAAAAGGCCCAAACGGCCACCCAATTCCCCATAACCCCCAACCGACGGGAAACCCTAGCCCGTAACCCCACTCCTCCCCCTGATCCCACTCGTCTCCCCACCCCGTCCTCGAGTAGATCTGGTTCGGGGGCAACCGACGCCCCCGACCCGTCGCGCGCCGTCGCCAACCACCGCCACCTCACCGACGCCGCCCGACGCTGCCCCGCCGTCGCCCGCCTCCTCAACCTCCCTCTTGCGTGGATCCGGTCGGGGGCAATCGACGCCCCCGACGCCCTGCGCCGACGCCGGACCACCCCCGCCGGAGCCACCCCGCCACCCGCCGTCGTCGGCGCCGCCTCCCGTCTACGCCGCCCGTCCACGGTCTCCTCACCGGCCGACCCCGAGCCCGTTGCCTTTTCCCTACGGCCCTCGTGAGCTTCCCCTCTCCTCCCCTTTCCCACGTGCTGCTGCTCCCGCCATGGCCGAGCCCACCGCCGCCGTTAGTTTCGCACGCACGGGGCCGCCGCTCAACTCGACGCCGACGACATCTCCGGCCACATCGGGACGAACCGCTCACACCACTAGATGCGCCTCTTCGCGCTCGTTCGAACGAACCCAAGCGCGCACGGATCCGTGCCCTGTGCACGTTTTCCGGTGAACTCCGGCGGGTCGGCGCCGTGTATTTGGTCGCCGGCGGCGAGAGCCGCCATCTTGACTGGCTCGCCCAAGGCCACCCCACGGTCCTTTGCTCGGTAGGACCAGGGGCCCATTAACAGCGTTGACTCAGGTCAACATGTTGACTGTGCACCCCAAGTCACTGCTAGTGGGGCCCACCAGCCCCAGAACGTTTTTATTAAAACAAAAATTAATTAATAAGATTAATAATTAATTAATTAATTAGTTAATTAAGTTAATTAATCCTAATTAATTAATCTGATTAACTATTAGTTTAATTAAACAGTAATTAATTTACCTAAAGCCTAATTAACCTAAACAGAGTATGACAGGTGGGTCCCACTGGGGACACACGTCAGTTTGACCAGCCAACACCTCTGTTGAATGCTGATGTCATGATGACGTCAGCATGCACTATTCTGGATAACGTTGAATTATAATAATTGAATAAATTCTAAAAATGATTAAATCTTTTAAAATTAATAGAAAATAATCCGTAGCTCGGATGAAAAAGTTTTATACATGAAAGTTGCTCAGAACGATGAGACGAATCCGGTTACACCCTCTGTTCATCCGCCACACACTCCTAGCATAGCGAACATGGAACTTTTCCCCTTCGGTTCGTCTGTCCGAAAATGCTAAACCTGGGGAAACATTTCCGGATGTTATCCCCCTTCGCCGATAACGTGTAGCACCGCGTTAGAACACGTCTAGCTCTGCTTGTTGTCCTGTTATGCACTTGCTTGCTATGTATTTACTGTTTCTCCCCCCCCCTCTTCTCTCCGGTAGACCCCGAGACTGCCACTGATGCCGCTGTGATCAACTACGTCACCGATGACCCTCCTTCTAGTCTGAGCAACCAGGCAAGCCCCCCCCCCCTGATCACCAGATATCGCCTACTCTTCTCTATACTGCTTGCACTAGAGTAGTGTAGCATGTTACTGCTTTCCGTTAATCCTAATCTGATGCATAGCCCGCCCTTGCTACTACTATTGTTACCTTTACCTGCTATCCTAACGCTTAGTATATGATGCTAGTGTTCCATCAGTGGCCCTACATTCTTGTCGGTCTACCATGCTATACTACTGGGCCGTGATCACTTCGGGAGGTGATCACGGGTATATACTATATACTTTATACATGATACATGTGGTGACTAAAGTCGGGTCGGCTCGAGGAGCACCTGCGAGTGATTCACGGATTGGGGCTGAAAGGACCTTTGTCCCGACGGCCCTCTGGGTGGATCTTTGTGGCGGAGCGTCAGGGTAGGTTGAGACTACCTGGGTGAGAGGTGGGCCTGGCCCTGTTCGTCGTTCGCGGATACTTAACACGCTTAACGAGATCTTGGTATTTGATCTGAGTCTGGCTACTGGCCTATACGCACTAACCAACTACGCAGGAACAGTTATGGGCACTTCGTGGTATCAGCCGAAGCATTTCGTGACGTCAGGGACTGAGCGGCCTTGGCCGGATTGGGCCGAACGCCACTAGGCTAGGTCTGCTTCCGGGGCGTCACGCATAGCGTGCAGGTGTGCTAAGGGCGATGGGCCTGCACTTCGTGGCGCTTAGGTTTAGACCGGTGTGCTGACCTCTCTGTTATGCCTAGGTGGGGCTGTGACGTGTTGATCTTCCGCGGCCGGGCATGACCCCGAAAAGTATGTCCGGCCAAATGGGATCAAGCGTGTTGGGCTATGTGGTGCACCCCTGTAGGGAAGTTAATCTATTCGAATAGCCGTGATCTTGATAGCAGACGACTTGGAGTTGTACCTTGACCTTATGACAACTAGAACCGGATGCTTAATAAAACACACCCTTCCAAGTGCGGATACAACTCGGTGGTCGGCTCTCTAATGTGGCTACGAGGAGAGGATTGCCGGGTAGGATTATGCTATGCGATGCTACTTGGAGGACTTGATCTACTCTCTTCTACATCTTTGCAAGATGGAGGCTGCTGAAGCGTAGTCTTGACGTGATTAGTTATCCCCCTCTTATTCTGGCATTCTGCAGTTCAGTCCACTGATATGGCCCTTTACACATATATCCATGCATATGTAGTGTAGCTCCTTGCTTGCGGGTACTTTGGATGAGTACTCACGGTTGCCTCGTTCCCCCCTTTCCCCCTTTCTTTACCCGATTGCTGCGACCAGACGATGGATCCCAGGAGCCAGACGCCACCGTCGACAACGACTCCTATGCTGGAGGTGCCTACTACTACTTGCAGCCCGCTGACGACGACCAGGAGTAGTTAGGAGGATCCCAGGCAGGAGGCCTGCGCCTCTTTCGATCTGTATCCCAGTTTGTGCTAGCCATCTTATGGCACCTTGTTAACTTATTTCTGTACTCAGATATTGTTGCTTCCACTGACTCGTCTATGATCGAGCACTTGTATTCGAGCCCTCGAGGCCCTTGGCTTGTAATATGATGCTTGTATGACTTATTTATGTTTTTAGAGTTGTGTTGTGATATATTCCCGTGAGTCCACGATCTTGATCATTACGCTTATGCGTGCATGATTAGTGTACGATTGAATCGGGGTGTCACAAGATTGGTATCGAGCCATTTGTCAGGAATCCCTTTCCAACTCCTTTGCCGAAGTTGAGTCTAGTCATTGCAAAACCTTTACTAACATGGCTGTGTGGCCTATGGGCCCACGTCGCCATTGGGTGGTATTAGGATCTTTTACTCCTCGATCTTTACTCTGGGACTCTGAGCTCTCTTCTATTCGGGTTAAATGATTTTGCTAAAAACAAAACTAACTTTAGGTTCTCGCAAGTACTTTCTCCCGGAGAGCCCCTTGTTACCGGTGACCGCCTACTGCACCAGAAGATTCCGAAGATACTCTACGATGTGCTCTCGAGACTATGTGCCATCGCTTTTGCAACTCACTTCCATCGATAAATCCCTCTGGATAACTACTTACAGCTATCGTTCATATTGTCATCCCCAGTTGCTCTTGTTATTACAAGATGTCCTGAAATACTCTTCGATATTCCGAGAATTCTTTATGCTTACTGCCCTGCAGTTCCTTGCTGCATGAATACCCCTACGGATAATTACTCGCGCTTGTCGAGTATCCGTTTGTCCAAAGTTGTTCATGTGTTTCACAAAAATACATTCAAATACTACCCGATCTTCCGAAAATCCTGAGCAGCCTATTGCTCCTGAAATTCTTTCTTACTTGCATTATGGTTAATTCCATAAGTCTCGTAATCTTATTGACTTCCCTTGACATTATCATTTGGGTTCATTGATTCTATATGTCGTGAATGGTCGCAATCCTCAAGGTCCTAGAATTCATCCAGCTCAGACGTCATTTTGAACAGGAGCTGGTTCTCGACAATTCAAATTGCTGTCGATTGTGCCCCTAAGTCTATTCAACTTATCCATCCTTGATCGGGCTGCCCGCTTCGATCCTTCGATTTGGAATCATAATTCCTTTGCATTTTAAGCTCCGAATTATTCAGATGATTCCATAACTTGTTGCAATTGCATTCTTTCCTCTTCTGGTTGAGTATCGATACTCACATCAGATCCCTTGAGGACCATCGGATCCTGCGTTGTATTTTATCCGACAACGTCCTTCATATTCAATCACTTTGGAAGTTCTTTCCCTGATACATGATGCCATTGGTAAATCCTATTCCTTGATTTGGCCAACCATGCTCTGCTTTCGAGCTGGTGGTATTTACTATTGAAGCTTGTGGTATATGTTTCCACGATAGCCTAACGGGTTGAACCTATTGCTTCCTTAATATGTGTGAACTCGAAAGTTTTCACAAGTCATATTCTTCTGGTATTTTGCTAGATAAAATTTCAACACTACAACTTCTTCGAAAGTGAGAGGTGAATGGAAGGTTATACGTTGAAGAAGTGGGAGTCGACCTTGAACTTTGTGTTCATGCCCATGGACACGATGTGGGACCTACCATAGAAGCTTCTTGTTATAATAACTATTTCGTTGATATAATATCATTTGTTATCTGTGAATAGATCCTATGCAATCGTGGTTCCGACCCTATTTTCTCTTTTATCCCATTTCTTGGGCAAGTAAAAGCACTTGTCTTTTGCAAGTCAATACACCAGACCAACCTCTACTTTGATCTTCCTTCTTGTATTACCCCCATGGTATATCGAGGATATATCGTATGAATTTCTGATGAAGTAGTACCTTCCCTGTCATAGTGACTCCACGGGTTCTGGGTTGTCGTCAACCAAGAATATCGATAAGTGAATTGATTCCGCACTCCGATACGATAACTCTAAGTAATTTTCAATACTTATGGGTTTAATAATCCTTCAAGTCATTCCTAGCCTGATCAGCTATACCATTATCGTGCCAAATTCTAACTGTGCTACCTGGTCCTTCTTCCTGGAGCACAAATTTTCGACGATGAGCTAAACTTATGTCGATCTTCCTCGTCATATCAGTTTGCCTTGAACAACAAGCTTGATTTCAAGTTTGTGTCCTACCCATGGTTCCAATAACCTTCCGCTTCATCATTCCTTTGACTTGATGTCGTCACTGATTGATTACATCTTCATGAAATCTCTCGACAAATGTGTCGTGATCATCATCAACCTTATGAGCTCTTCCAGGATATCAATTGAGTTCATGATGAGAAATACCATCCTTGCCCCTGATGATTTGTGTTACCTTTGACCACTTATTTTCCTTTCATTCAACACAAACTTTTTCGTGTTTTGAGTTATACCTTGAGATCCCTACTATCCAGCATTTGTTCTTCCTTACCTTGGAGTATTACCATCTTTTAATATCAAGGATGTGGTGAGGATTGCTCCACCTCTTAAGAAATTCTTGGTATAGTGATACTTCTCACCATCACCATTCTTTCTTGGTCCTCGGTTGATTCCAACCGGGGTACCAACAAGTGAACGGTGCTGATTGGATTCTACCCTTCTAGCAACCCTATTGCTTTGAAGTTAATGGTCGGCCGTTCATTCTTAGACTAATGATTATTGAATCACCATTCTGACATTGGTCGTACAACCCAACCCATATTTCGGGTGCACCTTTCAACCAATGTTTAATTGTGTATGTTTTCCTCGAGCATACTTCCTTATATCATTTGATCTGACAAAATGTTATCTCCTTGTTCACTTAATTGTGGAAATCCATCTTTTGGAAATCTCGATGAATTGTCATTGAGTTCATCAGCCACCTCCTTGTCCTCTCCTTGGGTTAATGATGAACTCTTGTTTTGGAACTCGCTTCCATAGTTCTTTTCCCGAGATTCTTACAATGTCATCTTGTCAATCTGTGTTGCACCTTTTCTTCTCAGGCATCCAGAGTCCTTGACACCAATTAGATCTGAATTCCGGTCAGATATGATGGCTGGAACATATTTCCAAGAGTTATAACATTGGTCTTTACATGACCCGGTAATGTGATGTCGTGCCTAGCACACCTGGCCGGAGGCCCTATTGTTATAATTTTCCTTTTAGCGAGGCTATCCATTCTTCCATGAGGAAATTGTAAAACTTATTCTACAAGTTGTTCTTGATGGATCCTTCGTGTATCCGAAGTCTGAACTTTGCTTGAAGACCATGTCAATGCTATCTCGAAGCATGTCTGTGGTACTCCGAATCTCAATAAAAACATTTGAAGCACAATGCTAAATTTTCTTTATCGATTATCCAACACCGTTGTAGGGGTAATGGTATAAAATTTCTCTCCCCATTCCTAAAGGGTTTTCTATGTTATATCCTGTCATGGATATCATGCTCTGCTTGTCCTTGGGAAGGATATATCCCTGAAAAATGTGTCTAAACACATTTTTATTTCCATTGGTCTGATTAAATCTGATAGAAATTTTTCCCTTTCCATTGGTTTGTTTAAACCTTTCTATGATCTATATGATATAAGCAGTAATAATTCCCTGCTTGTGCAAACATCTCGATGTACAAATTCTGTCAGTAAGACCCTGTTACTTTTGTTGATGACATTCCGGTAACCACCGATGGACGAGAACTTTGCCTATTGGTCCGCCTTGTTGCAACGAGCAGGAAAATGGTTCTCTTCGTCCCTCGCCCTTGGTATCGATGTTGTTGCCGACATAACTGACAGGCTACCCTCTGGCAGGCCTTGCTATCGCGACGTGCAAGATGTCAGCCCCCTTTCTACCTTAAACCACATGGTGGGCCCATAACCCACAGTTCCACAAGATCGAAACCTTACTCTACTGCACACCCTGCTGCCAAAGTTATTCATAGAGCTTGACTTTGTATGTAGTTCATGGGCCACCTGCCTAGTGATCTATTCTGGTATCAGACACAATACTTATTCCCATTGCTCTGAACCCCTTTCACATTTCGTCTTAGGCAACGAACGATTGCCTATGCGCTTGAAACTTCTACTTTGCACCTTCTTACTTTGCTCTCGATAATTTCTTAAGTTTCAATTCGAGAGTTACTTTTCGCCACCTTCCCTAATGTTATCTACCGGATAAGCAACCGTGCAGAGTTCCGTTCTTTCGAGTTACCCCTTATCATTTTACGTAAGTACGATGGAGTTCCCGAAGAAAGGATGCCGACTTCACCATCATGACCTGAAGCAGAGAAATAAAGACATCAACGAAGAGGATCAACTACTTCAGGAAGAGCAACCAACACCGAGAAGACTCGTTAGAATTTCGTAACCAAATCCCTTCCCCCTTACTCCCCCTCTTAAATCTCGGGACGAGATTTCTTGTAGTGGAGGAGAATTGTGACGCCCGGATAGTTACGTTACAGTAACCCTCTGCTAAAGATGCCATGTCACCTCCATTACTGTTGCTAATCTCTCGTTAGTTCAAAAACCGATTCAAATTCAAAATCAAGCAAACAATAAAAGTTTTCAAATATTAAAACTAAAATGTTTGGAGTGAACAAAATAATGCACAGGTAATTATGGTGGAGAAACCAATATCTTTAAAAGTGTCTGAATGTCCTAATATTAAATAAAGCCAGAGTAAAAACAATTAATTAAATGCATTATACAATTAATAAAACATTAGACTATTTTATTTGCATGTCCAAAGTGATGTGACAGTAGTATAGTTGTTAGACTAGTTTAGGAACCAATTATGTATTTTATTCAAACTAAATTAAATAAATAGAAACAAAGGGAAAATAGATAAAAACCAAAAACTGGAACAGCTAGCCAGCAGGCCACCAGCCCAAAAGGCCCAAACGGCCACCCAATTCCCCATAACCCCCGACCGACGGGAAACCCTAGCCTGTAACCCCACTCCTCCCCCTGATCCCACTCGTCTCCACACCCCGCCCCCGAGTAGATCTGGTTCGGGGGCAACCGACGCCCCCGACCCGTCGCGCGCCGTCGCAAACCACCACCACCTCACCGATGTCGCCCGACGCTGCCCCACCGTCGCCCGCCTCCTCAACCTCCCTCTTGTGTGGATTCGATCGGGGGCAATCGACGCCCCCGACGCCCTGCGTCGACGCCGGACCACCCCCGCCGGAGCCACCCCGCCACCCGCCGTCGTCGGCGCCGCCTCCCCGTCTACGCCGCCCCGTCCACGGTCTCCTCACCGGCCGACCCCGAGCCCGTTGCCTTTTCCCTACGGCCCCCGTGAGCTTCCCCTCTCCTCCCCTTTCCCCCGTGCTGCTGCTCCCGCCATGGCCGGGCCCACCGCCGCCATTAGTTTCGCCCGCACGGGGCCGCCGCTCAGCTCGACACCGGCGACATCTCCGGCCACATCAGGACGAACCACTCACACCACTAGATGCGCCTCTTCGCGCTCGTTCGAACGAACCCAAGCGCGCACGGATACGTGCCCTGTGCATGTTTTCCAGTGAACTCCGGTGGGTCGGCGCCGAGTATTTGGTCGCCGGCGGCGAGAGCCGACCATGCTGACCTGGCCTGGCCCAAGGCCACCCCCCTGGGTCACTGCCCGGTAGGACCCAGGGGCCCATTTGACCGTGTTGACTCAGGTCAACATGTTGACTGTGCACCCCAAGTCACTGCCAGTGGGGCCCACCAGCCCAGAACGTTTTTATTAAAACAAAAATTAATTAATAAGATTAATAATTAATTAATTTATTTATTAGTTAGTTAAGCTAATTAATCCTAATTAATTAATCCGATTAAATATTAGTTTAATTAAACAGTAATTAGTTTAACTAAAGCCTAATTAACCTAAACAGAGTATGACAGGTGGGTCCCACTGGACCCACACGTCAGTTTGACCAGTCAACACCTCTGTTGACTGCTGACGTCATGATGACGTCAGCATGCACTATTCTGGATAATGTTGAATTATAATAATTGAATAAATTCTAAAAATGATTAAATCTTTTAAAATTAATAGAAAATAATCCGTAGCTCGGATGAAAAAGTTTTATACATGAAAGTTGCTCAGAACGACGAGACGAATCCGGTTACACCCTCCGTTCGTCCACCACACACTCCTAGCATAGAGAACATGGAACTTTTCCCCTCCGGTTCGTTAATAGAAAATGCTAAACCTGGGGAAACATTTCCGGATGTTATCCCCCTTCGCCGATAACGTGTAGCACCGCGTTAGAACACATCTAGCTCTGCATGTTGTCCTGTTATGCTCTTGCTTGCTATGTATTTACTGTTTCTTCCCCCCTCTTCTCTCCGGTAGACCCCGAGACTGCCGCTGATGCCGCTGTGATCAACTACGTCACCGATGACCCTCCTTCTTGTCTGAGCAACCAGGCAAGCCCCCCCCCTTGATCACCAGATATCGCCTACTCTTCTCTATACTGCTTGCACTAGAGTAGTGTAGAATGTTACTGCTTCCCGTTAATCCTAATCTGATGCATAGCCTGCTCGTGCTACTACTGTTGTTACCTTTACCTGCTATCCTAATGCTTAGTATAGGATGCTAGTGTTCCATCAGTGGCCCTACATTCTTGTCCGTCTGCCATGCTATACTACTGGGCCGTGATCACGGGTATATACTATATGATTTATACATGATACATGTGGTGACTAAAGTCGGGTCGGCTCGAGGAGCACCCGCGAGTGATTCACGGATTGGGGGCTGAAAGGACCTTTGTCCCGACGGCCCTCTGGGTGGATCTTTGTGGCGGAGCGTCAGGGCAGGTTGAGACTACCTGGGTGAGATGTGGGCCTGGCCCTGTTCGGCGTTCGCGGATACTTAACACGCTTAACGAGATCTTGGTATTTGATCTGAGTCTGGCTACTGGCCTATACGCACTAACCAACTACGCGGGAACAGTTATGGGCACTCGACGTCGTGGTATCAGCCGAAGCATTTCGTGACGTCAGCGACTGAGCGGCGCGCGCCGGATTGGAATGGAACGCCACTAGGCTAGGTCTGCTTCCGGCCGCGTACGCAACGTGCAGGTGTGCTAAGGGCGATGGGCCCAGACCCCTGTGCGCTTAGGTTTAGACAGGCGTGCTGACCTCTCTGTTATGCCTAGGTGGGGCTGCGACGTGTTGATCTTCCGCGGCCGGGCATGACCCCGAAAAGTGTGTCCGGTCAAATGGGATCAAGCGTGTTGGGCTATGTGGTGCACCCCTGTAGGGAAGTTAATCTATTCGAATAGCCGTGATCTGCGGTAACAGGACGACTTGGAGTTGTACCTTGACCTTATGACAACTAGAACCGGATACTTAATAAAACACACCATTCCAAGTGCCAGATACAACTCGGTGGTCGCTCTCTAACAGGGCTACAAGGAGAGGATTACCGGATAGGATTATGCTATGTGATGCTACTTGGAGGACTTCAGTCTACTCTCTTCTACATGCTGCAAGATGGAGGCTGCCAGAAGCGTATTCTTCGACATGATTAGCTATCCCCCTCTTATTCTGGCATTCTGCAGTTCAAATTAATCGATATGGCCCTTTACACATATATTCATGCATATGTAGTGTAGCTCCTTGCTTGCAGTACTTTGGATGAGTACTCACGGTTGCGTTGTTCCTCCCTTTCCCCTTTCTTTACCCGATTCTGCGACTGCACGATGGAGCCCAGGAGCGAACACCACCGTCGGCATTTACTCCTCTACTGGAGGTGCCTACTACTACGTGCAGCCCGCTGACGATGACCAGGAGTAGTTAGGAGGATCCCAGGTAGGAGGCTTGCGCCTCTTTCGATCTGTATCCCAGTTTGTGCTAGCCATCTTATGGCACCTTGTTAACTTATGTCTGTACTTAGATATTGTTGCTTCCGCTGACTCGTCTATGATCGAGCACTTGTATTCGAGCCCTCGAGGCCCTTGGCTTGTAATATGATGCTTGTATGACTTATTTATGTTTTTAGAGTTGTGTTGTGATATCTTCCCGTGAGTCCCTGATCTTGATCGTACACGTTTGCGTGCTAGTGTACGATTGAATCGGGGGTGTCACATGCCCATCAATTGATGTCAACATGAGGAGTAGGGATTGCCATGCAACGGATGCACTAGAGCTATGAATGCTCAACAAAAGAAAACTAGTGGGTGTGCATCCAACTCGCTTGCTCACGAAGACCTAGGGCATTTTGAGGAAGCCCATCATTGGAATATACAAGCCAAGTTCTATAATGAAAATTTCCCACTAGTATATGAAAGTGACAAAATGAGAGATTCTCTATCATGAAGATCTTAGTGCTACTTTGAAGCACAATATATGAGACTCACTACATGAAGAACAAGGTGCTACTTTGAAGCACAAGTGTGGTAAAAGGATAGTAGCATTGTCACTTCTCTCTTTTTCTCTCATTTTTTTTATTTTTGGCCTTTCTCTTTTTTATGGCCTCTTTTTTTTCGTCAGGAGTCTCATCCCGACTTGTGGGGAATCATAGTCTCCATCATCCTTTCCTCACTTGGGACAATGCTCTAATAATGATGATCATCACACTTTATTTTTCCTACAACTCAACAATTACAACTCGAAACTTAGAACAAAATATGACTCTATATGAATGCCTCCGTGTGTACGGGATGGTGCAATGAATCAAGAGTGACATGTATGGAAAATAATGCATGGTGGCTTTGCCACAAATACAATGTCAACTACATGATCATGCAATGGCAATATGACAAAAGTAAAGTATGCCATGATAAACGGAACGGTGGAAAGTTGCATGGCAATATATCTCGGAATGGCTATGGAAATGCCATAATAGGTAGGTATGGTGGCTGTTTTGAGGAAGATATAAGGAGGTTTATGTGTGAAAGAGCGTATCATATCACGGGTTTGATGCACCGCCAAGTTTGCTCCAACTCTCAATGTGAGAAAGGGCAATGCACTGCATCGAAGAGGCTAGCAAATGCGGAAAGGTAAAAGTGCGTATGATCCATGGACTCAACATTAGTCAAAAGAACTCATATACTTATTGCAAAAATTTATAAGCCATCAAAATAAAGTACTACGCAGATGCTCCTAGGGGATAGATTGGTAGGAAAAGACCATCGCTCGTCCCCGACCGCCACTCATAAGGATGCACAAGCCAAGTACACTTAATGCTTCAAATTTGTTACACAACTTTAACCATACGTGCATGCTACGGGACTTGCTAACTTCAACACAAGTATTTCTCAAATTCACAATTACTCAACTAGCATGACTTTGATATTATTACCTCCATATCTTAAAACAATTATTAAGCATTAAATTTATCTTAGTATTCTATTCACTGAAAAGAAAGTTTCACATATCTCGAACACTAAGTATATTAACATTAAGCAAATTACCATGCTATTAATGACTCTCAAAATAATCTAAGTGAAGCATGAGAGATCAAGTTTCTTTAAAACAATTCCACCACCGTGCTCTAAAAAATATAAGTGAAGCACTAGAGCAAAATTTATCACGCTCAAAAGATATAAGTGAAGCACTAGAGCAAAAATTATCATGCTCAAAAATATATAAGTGAAGCACTATGAGCAAAACTATCAAGTTCAAAAGATATAAGTGAAGCACATAGAGTATTCTAACAAATTCCAAATCATGTATGGCTCTCTAAAAAGGTGTGTACAGCAAGGATGATTGTGGTAGACTAACAAGCAAAGACACAAATAATACAAGACGCTCCAAGCAAAACACATATCATGTTGGTGAATAAAAATATAGCTCCAAGTAAATTACCGATGGAAGTGGACGAAAGAGGGGATGCCTTCCGGGGCATCCCAAGATTTGACTTTTTGGTGTACTTGGATTATCTTCGGGGTGCCATGGGAATCCCCAAGCTTAGGCTCTTGCCACTCCTTGTTCCATAATCCATCAAAAAGAATTCACCCAAAACTTGAAAACTTCACAACAGAAAACTCAATAGAAACCTCGTGAGCTCCGTTAGAGAAAGAAAACAAAAGACTACTTCAAGGTACTGTAATGAACTCATTTTTTATTTATATTGGTGTTAAACCTACTGTATTCCAACTTCTCTATGGATCATAAACTATTTTACTAGCCATAGATTCATCAAAATAAGCAAACAACACACGCAAAACAGAATCTGTCAAAAACAGAACAGTCTGTAGTAATCTGTAACTAACGCAAACTTCTGGAACCCAAAAAATTCTACCAAAATTAGACGACCTGGGAATTTTTTTTATTGATCAGCAGCAATTAGAATCACTATTTTATCACGTTCTGGTGATTTTTAACAATTCAGGCACTGAGCGCAAAGATTCTGGAAATTACAGCAAGATCAAATAACTATCTTCCAAGAAGATCTAATGGGTTTAACTTGGCACAAACACTAATTAAAAGATAAAACCACATCTAAACAGAATCTAGATGGATTATTTATTACTAGCAGAAAGGATAAATATTGGGTTGTCTCCCAACAAGCGCTTTTCTTTAAAGCCTTTTTAGCTAGGCATTGAGATTTCGATGATGCTCACATGAAAGACAAGAATTGAAGCACAAATAGAGCATCATATAGCATGTGACAAACACATCTAAGTCTAACATACTTCCTATGCATAGGCATATTATAGGCAAACAAATTTGCAAGGCAAACAGAAACTAGCATATGCAAGGAAGAAGAAGGTGACGATAGCAATCTCAACATGAAGAGAGGTAATTTAGTAAGATCAAAACTTCTACAACCATATTTTCCTCTCTCATAATAATTACATGTAGGATCATAGGCAAATTCAATAAAATAGCTATCACATAACATATTCTTAACATGATCCACATGTATGCAAAGTTGACACTCTTCCGAAATAGTGGGATTATCATTAACTAAAGTCATGATTTCTCCAAGCCCACTTTTATCAAAAATTTCATAAGATTGAATGTTATCCAAATATGTGGGATCTAAAGTTGACACTCTTCCAAACCCACTTTCAATATTATTGCAAACAATATTATCAATCTCATATTCATCATGGGGCTTAAATAAATTTTCAAGATCATAAGAAGAATCACCCCAATCATGATCATTGCAACAAGTAGTAGACATAGCAAAACTAGCATCCCCAAGCTTAGGGTTTTGCGTCTTATTAGCACAATTGACAACAAAAAAATTTATAATAAAATCATTCCAATCATGCTTTTTATTCACAGATCTATCGTGAGTCACTTCACGGATTTCAGGCAAAACCTTGTAAAGATAATCTAGTGCATCCAAATTACTAGGAATTGGTTCATCATAATTGGATCCCTTAAAAAGATTGGCAAGCGGATCAGAATCCAAAGATATTGGCTTCATTGTTTAGAAATAAATACCCAACTATTTCAAGCAAACGAGCCAAGAAAGACATGAACGGAAAAAGAGAGGGCGAATAAAACGGCAAGGGTGAAGTGGGGGAGAGGAAAACGAGAGGAAAATGGCGAATAATGTAATGCGAGAGATAGGGATTGTGATGGGTACTTGGTATGTTGACTTTTGCGTAAGCCTCCCCGGCAACGGCGCCAGAAATCCTTCTTGCTATGTCTCGAGCTTGCGTTGGTTTTCCCCGAAGAGGAGGGGGTGATGCAGCACAGTAGCGTAAGTATTTTCCTCAGTTTTTGAGAACCAAGGTATCAATCCAGTAGGAGGTCACGCGCAAGTCCCTCGTACCTGCACAAGATAGCAACTCGCAACCAACGCTTAGGGGTTGTCAATCCCTTCACGGTCACTTACGAGAGTGAGATCTGATAGAGATAATATTTTTGGTATTTTTGATATAAAGATGCAAAGTAAAAAGGTAAAAGCAAAACGAGTAAATAAAGTAATGGAGATTGATATGATGAGAATAGACCCGGGGGCCATAGGTTTCACTAGTGGCTTCTCTCAAGAGCATAAATATTCTACGGTGGGTGAACAAATTATTGTTGAGCAGTTGATAGAATTGAGCATAATTATGAGGTTATCCAGGTATGATCATGTATATAGGCATCACGTCCGAGACAAGTAGATCGAAACGATTCTGCATCTACTACTATTACTCCACTCACCGACCGCTATCCAGCATGCATCTAGAGTATTAAGTTAAAAACAGAGTAACACCTTAAGCAAGATGACGTGATGTAGAGGAATAAATTCAGGCAATATGATAAATACCCCATCTTGTTATCCTCGATGGCAACAATACAATACGTGCCTTGCAACTCTTTCTGTCACTCAGTAAGGACACCGCAAGATTGAACCCAAAGCCATGCACTTGTCCCATTGCAAGAACTACCAATCTAGTTGGCCAAACCAAGCGGATAATTCGAAGAGACTTGCAAAGATAACTCAATCATACATAAAAGAATTCAGAGAAGATTCAAATATTATTCATAGATAAGCTGGATCATAAACCCACAATTCATCGATCTCAATAAACACACCGCAAAAAGAAGATTACATCGAATAGATCTCCACGAGAGGGGAGAACATTGTATTGAGATCCAAAAGAGAGAAGAAGCCATCTAGCTACTAGCTATGGACCCGAAGGTCTGAAGTAAACTACTCACACTTCATCGGAGGGGCTATGGTGTTGATGTAGAAGCCCTCCGTGGTGGATGCCCTCTCGGCGTGAGCTCGAACAGGCCCCAAGATGGGATCTCGTGGATACAGAAAGTTGCGGCGGTGGAATTAGGTTTTTGGCTCCGTCCCTGGTCTATTGGGGGTACGTAGGTATATATAGGAGGAAGGATTACGCCGGTGGAGCTCCAAGGGGCCCACGAGGCAGGGGGGCGCGCCCAGGGGGCGCCCTCCACCCTCGTGACTTCCTCGGAAACTTCTTGGAGTAGGGTCCAAGTCTCCTGGATCACGTTCGGTGAGAAGATCACGTTCCCGAAGGTTTCATTCCGTTTGGACTCTGTTTGATATTCCGTTTCTTCGAAACACTGAAATAGGCAAAAAAAACAGCAATTCTGGGATGGGCCTCCGGTTAATAGGTTAATCCCAAAAATAATATAAAAGTGGAAAATAAAGACCAATAAAGTCCAAAACAGTAGATAAAGTAGCATGGAGCAATAAAAAATTATAGATACGTTGGAGACGTATCAGAGATCGAGCCGTGCTGCAGGTTCAGGAGCCAGGAGCGGGCCCCGTCCTTAAGAGCCATGGGGAACCAGTTCGCCATGACTTTTTCGTCGCCGTTGGCCGCTTCGATGCTCAACTCGTAGAGCTATAGGAACTCCGCGGGGTCTGCGGTGCCATCGTAGCGAGGAGGCAGGTCTGGCTTGAACTTGCTTGGCCAGGTGACGCTACGCAGCTCGGGGGTGAAGGTGCGGCAGCCGGCTGTGGTCGCCGGGGCCCGCTTCGGGGGTGGAGCTTGGTCTTGACGGGGTTCGCGCTGCGCCGCTGCGGGCGGTGCGCGGTCTTGACGAGGTGGCGTGGGGAGCGCGGGTGCAGCTTCTCGCGGCCGCGGGATTTCTTGGCAGCTTCTTTCTTCGCGCGCGTGCACTAGGCGCGGTAGATCACGCCGCGGAGGTGTGCGCCTTGGTGCCAAGGCACCGTCTTTGGGTCGAGGTGGTGGAGGCACGCCGTGAGCTCCGTCCTCCGCGGCTAGTTGAGGGGGAGGCAGAGAGTTGGACGGCGCTGGAGAGCCCCCTGTGGCGCGGACGAGCTCGGCGACGCGGTCGAGCCACTCCTCATAGACGTCGCCGACAGGGCGATAGCGGAGGAGCTCTTTCGCCGCGATGAGCGCGGCTCGTGCCTCCATGGGAGTGCGGTGTGCGCGAGACGAAGAACCAGCAGGGGTGAGCGACGGAGTAGCGGTGCGACCGTCCTGCCGCACCGACGGGTGCAGCGAGGAGGCCTGCTGCTCGTTCCCCGCCGGGCCGGTGGCAGCGTTGGCGACGGGAGATGGAGAACGACGAGGTGGCCCGCCTACGGGAGCCGTCTGAGCGACGCGGGCGGAGAGGGCAGCCCGACGCTCAGCTCGAGCACGGCGAGCGTCCGCCATGGAAACGACAGAGCGATGGAGCAACGAACCGATGGAAGGGAAACCACGGCGCACCCCTACCTGGCGCGCCAAATGTCGGATGTGGGGTTCCGGCAAACCCTTAAGGTTCGAACACTAGGGTGCGCGCGAAGTCTTTCCCTCCTACCGATCTACGCTCAAGCTCGCTAAGATCTTGCGGACGAACTCGACGAACTCACAACACGGAAAGAGACACGAGGATTATACTGCTTCGGGCCACCGTTGTGGTGTAATACCCTACTCAAGTGTGGTGGTGAATGGATTGCCTCTTGGGCTGATGATGAATAGTACAAGGGAAGAACAGCCTCCCGAGGTTGAGGTGTCACTACAAAAAAAGACACATCCGTGACAATTTGGGCCGAACGAATTTTTTTTCTGTCATACATATGACACTTCTATGACGATAATTGTGACAAAACCCGGTATCATCATAGATGTGGTGGGCTCCTACTTCTATGACAAAAAATCATGACAGAAAATGGGCTTTTCGTGCTGGGCGTGCCGGAGACGCAGCTGCATGACATTCTTTGGGCCGTCCATGACGGAAAAAACCGTGGTAGAAGCGAGGGGGAGGAAAATTTCGGGGAGTTGCCGGTTACGGTGGGAGAGCGATGTGCATTTCTCTCGTACGTACGCGCGTGTGTGCGAGGCGTTGGCTCTAACTGAAGCCGAGCGAGGCGTTGGGCTCTAACTGAACCCGAGCGACAGACCGCAGGGCTACGCTGCTACATCGAACCCGAGTGATCGATCGATGGTTGTTAACTGAACCCGATGGAGCGATTCCTTCGCTACTGCTGCTAACTGAAGCTGATCGATGCTGCCTCTGGGATGAACAGTGAGCGCTATGGGGGTGTTGATGAGCGGTGGCGGTGGCGTTGCCTCCGGATGAACATGAACCCGTGGTGTGGAGGGCTGGATGAGCGATGAGACGGTGGAGGGGTGGCCGTGGAGGGTGGTTGAACAGGACCCCATGGTGTGGAGGGCTGGATGAGCGATGACGGTGGAGGGGTGCCCGTGGAGGGGTGGTTGAACAGTAGCCGGTGGAGTAGCGCGCGGTGGAGGCTGGATGAACAGGAGCCCGTGGAGGCTGGAGGAGGTCGACGGTAGACCGTGGAGGCTGGAGGAGGTCGACGGTGGAGATGAACAGTATCCCATTTTGCGGTACGCCACACCCCCCCCCCCGTTTCGACCGTAGCGCTCCAACACAAGTCCGTTTTGTCCGTTTTGCGGTACGCCACACCCCTCCCGATCAACAGGACCCCCGTTTCGACCGTAGGAGGTCCGTTTCCTCCGTTTTGCGGTACGCCACACCCCTCCCGATCAACAGGACCCCCGTTTCGACCATAGGAGGTCCATTTCCTCCGTTTTGCGGTACGCCAGGCCCCTCCCGATCAACAGGATCCTGTTTCGAACGTGGCCGGTCGAACACAAGGCCGTTTCCTCCGTTGTGCGGTACGCCAGGCCTCGTTTCCATCGCCTGTTCCGTCCAAGCCCTCCCGATGAACACGACCATGCATTCCGTTCCGACCAAGCCGGTTGGCTCCCCATGAACACGACGATGACACTCTTTCTCCATTCCGACCCAGCCATGTACGTATGCGCGAGTAGGCGTTCGAGACCCTGATAACCCACAAGTATAGGGGATCGCAACAGTTTTCGAGGGTACAATATTCAACCCAAATTTATTGATTCGACACAAGGGGAGCCAAAGAATATTCTCAAGTATTAGCAGCTGAGTTGTCAATTCAACCACACCTGGAAACTTAGTATCTGCAGCAAAGTGTTTAGTAGCAAAGTAATATGATAGTGGTGGTAACGGTAACAAAAGTAAAGACAACAAAAGTAATGTTTTTGGTATTTTTGTAGTGATTGTAACAGTAGCAACGGAAAAATAAATAAGCGTAAACCAGTATATGGAAAACTCGTAGGCACCGGATCAGTGATGGATAATTATGTCGGATGTGGTTCGTCATGTAACAGTCATAACATAGGGTGACACAGAACTAGCTCCAATTTATCAATGTAATGTAGGCATGTATTCCGTATATAGTCATACGTGCTTATGGAAAAGAACTTGCATGACATCTTTTGTCCTACCCTCCCGTGGCAGCAGGGTCCTATTGGAAACTAAGGGATATTAAGGCCTCCTTTTAATAGGGAACCGGAACAAAGCATTAGCACATAGTGAATACATGAACTCCACAAACTATGGTCATCACCGGGAAAGTTCCAGAATATTGTCACTTCAGTGATGCCGGATCATAACACATAGTAGGTGACTATAGACTTGCAACATAGGATCAAGAACACACATATATTCATGAAAACATAATAGGTTCAGATCTGAAATCATGGCATTCGGGCCCTAGTGACAAGCATTAGGCATAGCAAAGTCATATCAACATCAATCTCAGAACATAGTGGATACTAGGGATCAAACCCTAACAAAACTAACTCGATTACATGATAAATTTCATCCAACCCATCACTGTCCAGCAAGCCTACGATGCAATTACTCACTCACGGCGGTGAGCATCATGAAATTGGTGATGGAGGATGGTTGATGATGACGACGACGATGAATCCCCCTCTCCGGAGCCCGAACGGACTCCAGATCAGCCCTCCCGAGAGAGATTAGGGCTTGGCGGCGGCTCCGTGTCGTAAAACACGATGAAACTTTCTCTCTGATTTTTTTCTCCCGAAAGCCAATATATGGAGTTGGAGTTGGCGTCGGAGGGCATCGAGGGGCCCACGAGGTAGGGGGTGCGCCCGGGGAGGGCGCACCCCACCCTCGTGGACAGGTGTGGGCCCCTGGTCTTCATCTTTGGCGAGGATTTTTATTATTTATTCTAAGATATACCGTGGAGTTTCAGGTCATTCCGAGAACTTTTGTTTTACGCACATAAAACAACACCATGGCAAATTCTCACGAAAACAAATACATCCGAGTTAGTTCCATTCAAATCATACAAGTTAGAGTCCAAAATAAGAGCAAAAGTGTTTGGAAAAGTAGATACGACGGAGACGTATCAACTCCCCCAAGCTTAAACCCTTGCTTGTCCTCAAGCAATTAAGTTGACAAACTGAAAGAGAAAAGAAAAACTTTTACAAACTCTGTTTGCTCTTGTTGTTGTAAACATGAAAAGCCAGCATTCAAGTTTCATCAATTGTTATGAACTAACGATACTCACAATAACACGTAGGTCTCACAATTACTCATATCAATAATATAATCAGCTAGCGAGCCATAATAATATAACTCGGATGACAACACTTTCTCAAAATAATCATAACATGATATAACGAAATGGTATCTCGCTAGCCCTTTCTGAGACCGCAAAACATAAATGCAGAGCACCTTTAAAGATCAAGGACTGACTAAACATTGTAATTCATGGTAAAAGAGATCCAGTGAAGTCATACCCAATATAAACCAATTATAATGAATGCAAACGACAGTGTGCTCTCCAAATGGGTGCTTTTAATAAGAAGGGTGATGACTCAACATAAAAGTAAATAGATAGGCCCTTCGCAGAGGGAAGCGAGGATTTGTAGAGGTGCGAGCTCGATTTTGAAATAGAGATAAATTATATTTTGAGCGGCATACTTTCACTGTCAACACAACAACTATGAGATGGTTGTATCTTCCATACTACATGCATTATTGGCAGTTCCCAAACAGAATGGTAAAGGTTTATACTCCCCCTCCTCCACAAGCATCAATCCATGGCTTGCTCGAAACAATGAGTGCCTCCAACATTCAACGGGTCCCAAGGGGAGTTTTGTTTTATTATTTTGATTTGCTTTGATCTTTTTGGATCATGGGACTGGGCATCCCGTTATCGCCCTTTCTCGTGAATGAGGAGCAGAGTCCACTCCTCTTGAGAATAACCCACCTAGCATGGAAGATATAGGCAGCCCTAGTTGCACATGAGCTGCTCGAGCATACAAAACAGAATTTCATTTGAAGATTTAGAGTTTGGCACATACAAATTTACTTGGAACGGCAGGTATATACCGCATATAGGAAGGTATAGTGGACTCATATGGAACAACTTTCGGGTTTAGGGAGTTTGGATGGACAAGCAGTATTCCCGCTTAGTACAGGTGAAGGCTAGCAAAAGACTGGGAAGCGACCAACTGAGAGAGCGACGACAGTCGTAAACATGCATTAAAATTAATTTACACCGAATATAAGCATGAGTAGGATATAATCCACCATGAACATAAATATCATGAAGGCTATGTTGATTTGATTCAACTACATGCGTGAACATGTGCCAAGTCGAGTCACTCAATTCATTCAAAGGAGGATATCATCCTATCATACCACATCATAATCATCTCAATAGCATGTTGGCACGCAACGTGAACCATTATAACTCATAGCTAATGAAGCATGGCACAAGCAACTATAATCTCTAAATGTCATTGCAAATATGTTTACTTCATAATAGCTGAATCAGGAACGATGAATCATCATATTTACAAAAACAAGAGAGGTCGAGTTCATACCAGCTTTTCTCATCCCAATAAGTCCATCATATATCATCATTATTGCCTTTCACTTGCACGACCGAACGGTGTGTATAATAATAAGAGTGCACGTGCATTGGACTAAGCTGGAATCTGCAAGCATTCAACTCAAGAGAGAAGACAAGTAATATGGGCTCTAAGTTAGATAAACAATAATGCATATGAGAGCCACTAAGCATTTTCAATATGGTCTTCTCGACCCCCAAAGAAAGGAAAAGAAAAATAAAAACTATTTACACGGGAAAGCTCCCAACAAGCAAAAGAAGATCGGGAAATGTTTTTGGGTTTTCTTTTTAATTATTACTACTACAACAGGAAAAATAAACTACTACTAATTTTTTTGGTTTTTCTTAAGGTTTATCAAACACACAAGAAGAAAGCTAGAAAAAGGAATTTAAACTAACATGGATATTACAGTGAAAGAGTATGAGCACCGACATCTAGCAATGAGTGTGTGTGAACATGAATGTAATGTCGGTGAGAAATACGTTCTCCCCCAAGCTTAGGCTTTTGGCCTAAGTTGGTCTA
This sequence comes from Aegilops bicornis, assembly GCA_021605145.1. Classification (NCBI taxonomy): domain Eukaryota; kingdom Viridiplantae; phylum Streptophyta; class Magnoliopsida; order Poales; family Poaceae; genus Aegilops; species Aegilops bicornis. Next base: position 286,627,227 of record CM038669.1, read on the forward strand.
TTGCCAGGGATAGCCTGGCTGATACCCGTAGGTGTAGCTAGGGTCGTACTGCGATGCAGAATAGTTGGGATCATAATGTGATGAAGAGGACTCTGACTGCCACTAGCTGGCAACCGCCTCAGGATCCCAAGAATAGATAGACATTCGTGGAGGCTCATCTTGTGGCTCCGGTTCCGGGGCCGGCGCAGGATTCCGATAGGCTTGAACAGCCGCCCACGGAACAATGTAAGTACCTGCAGTCAAGTTAAACAAAGTGGGAGCAGGCAAAGTAATAGTCTCAGGGTGATGTTTATCAAAGTACAATTTATATTTAAGCGCCCCTTCGCGATTCTTTACAAGAAAATCATGCGCTATCATACTCTTATAATCTAAATAAGCACGGGGCAGCGCTGTTTCTTCTTTCTCCTCATGCCTAATAGGTATCTCAAAATATTCAGCTAGGCGCGAAGCATAAATGCCTCCAAAGATGGGGCCCTTAGTACGGTTCATACTTAACCGTCTAGCAACAATTCCACCCATACTAACAGAGTTATTGCGGTATAAACCATGGAGCAAAATAATAACATTAGGAATGCTAAGGTTTCCACAGTTCCCGCGACCAATCAAGCAACGACTAGCAAATAAGGCAAAGTAGCGTAAAACAGGGAAACCTTCCTGGTTCTCCCACAGTGATAGTGTCAATAAAAGCTTCTACTTCATTACGGTGTGGTTCATCTAAAGAACCCTCGAAAGGTATTTTGCAAACCTCGCAAAATGCAGCTAATGTCATCTCCCTTGCAACATCATATAAATGGAACTCTAATGTTGGAGGTGATTTCTTAGGGAAAAAGTAGAAGTTCTGCAGAAAAGTATTTTTGAGTAAGAGATAATGATGACGTTGGTCGCGGAGGAAGTTGGTGAGGCCGGCGTTCTCAATTAATAAATAGAAATCCTCATAAATCCCGGCACTCCTCAAGAAGTCATCGGAAGGCCATTCACACGGCCGGACCTCCGTGATGCGAGGCAAATTAAATTTGGGCTTCTGTTCTTTTTCCTTTTGTTTTTAATTAGAGCTTCGGCTCGACGAGCCCCTCAAAAGTCTCTTCATTATTTCTGAAACAATCTGAAATTTTTAGTAACTTCAAACAAAAGTGAACCAACTTCAGTAAAACTGATAGCAACTACTCATACAAGTGCCTAGAGCATATATCAAGCATTAGAACTACTTGGAACCATATAAATTTGACATGCAAGATCAAGAACATGGTCACCTATGCAGCTCAAATTTGCAATGAATAAAGCACTAGAACAAAAACTAATTGGACCAATGGAGGAGTCACATACCAAGGAACAATCTCCCCAAGCAGTTTTATGAGAGGTGCTTTGAGCAAGGAGATCGAAAATCACAAAGAAAAGAGGCCGGAACACGAGCTTGAGTTGGTTTTTGGGTTTGTGTGAGGCAGAGGAAGAAGATGGGTGCAGGGAAAAGTGGAGGTAGGGCCACCGTGGGCCCACGAGGTGGCGCGCCCGGGGGGGGTAGGCGCCCTCCACCCTCGTGGCCAGGTGGCAGCTCCCCACGGTAATTTTGCACTAAAAATCCTCAAATATTCCCGAAAAAATCATATTAAATTGGCATGGCATTACGAGGACTTTTATTTTCAGGATATTTTTATATTGCACGGATAAATCAGAGATGCATGTAAAAATACTATTTTACTTTATTTCTACTAAGTAATAGAAAATATAAAGAGGGTACAGAAGGTTGTGCTTCTAGTTTCATCCATCTCATGCTCATAAAAAAGAATCCACTAACAAGGTTGATCAATTCTTGTTAACAAACTCATTCCGATTAACATGGAACCGGAGAAATTTCGAATAACACTATGTTACCTCAACGGGGATATGGACATCCCCAATAATAAGTATATCATATTTCTTCTTAACACTAGGGAGAGGAAATTCAAAACCTCCAAATATAATCGATGGAATTTTTCCAATAGAGTTGATACTATGAACTTGAGGTTGTTTCCTCGGAAAGTGTACCGTATGCTCATTACCATTAACATGAAAAGTGACATTGCCTTTGTTGCAATCAATAACAGCCCCTGCAGTATTAAGGAAAGGTCTTCCAAGAATAATAGACATACTATCATCCTCGGGAATATCAAGAATAACAAAGTCTGTTAAAATAGTAACGTTTGCAACCACGACAGGCACATCCTCACAAATGCCAACAGGTATAGCAGTTGATCTATCAGCCATTTGCAAAGATATTTCAGTAGGTGTCAACTTATTCAAGTCAAGTCTACGATATAAAGAGAGAGGCATAACACTAACACCGGCTCCAAGATCACATAAAGCAGTTTTAACATAATTTCTTTTAATGGAGCATGGTATAGTAGGTACTCCTGGATCTCCAAGTTTATTTGGTATTCCACCCTTAAAAGTATAATTAGCAAGCATGGTGGAAATTTCAGCTTCAGGTATCTTCCTTTTATTTTTAACAATATCTTTCATATACTTAGCATAAGGATTTGTTTTGAGCACATCAGTTAATCGCATACGCAAAAAGATGGGTCTAATCATTTCAGCAAAGCGCTCAAAATCCTCATCATCCTTTTTCGTGGATGGTTTGGGAGGAAAAGGAATGGGTTTCTGAACCCATTGTTCTCTTTCTTTACCATGTTTCCTAGCAACAAAGTCTCTTTTATCATAACGTTGGTTCTTTGATTGTGGGTTATCAAGATCAACAGCAGGTTCAACTTCTACTTCATTATCATTACTAGGTTGAGCATCATCATGAACATTATCATTAACATTATCACTAGGTTCATGCTCATTACCAGATTGTGTTTCAGAATCAGATATAGAGATATCATTTGGATTATCAGGCGTTTTCGCAATAGGTTCACTAGAAGTTTGCATAGTTCTATCATTTTTCTTTTTGTTCCTCTTAGAAGAACTAGGAATATCAATATTACTTCTTTGAGAATCTTGCTCGATTCTCTTAGGGTGGCCTTCAGGATACAAAGGTTCCTGAGTCATTCTACCAGTTCTAGTAGCCACTCTAACAGCATAATCATTTTTCTTACTATTCATTTCATCTAGCATTTCTTTCTGAGCTTTAAGTACTTGTTCTACTTGAGTGGTAACCATAGAAGCATGTTTTCTAACAAGTTTAAGTTCACCTCTAATATCAGCCATATAATCACTCAAGTGTTTAATCATAAAGGTATTCTGTTTTAATTGTCTACCAAAATAAGCATTAAAGTCATCTTGCTTAAACATAAAGTCATCAAACTCATCCAAGCACTGACTAGCAATTTTAGTAGGAGGAACTTCAGCTTTATCATATCTATAGAGAGAATTTACCTTTACTACTTGTGTCGGGATATCGGGAGGTTCTTCAGTAAATAAGTAATTGAGATCATATACTTCTTCAACACGTGGTAAATTAAGACCATGTATTTCTTCAATAGGAGGTAAATTCTTAACATCTTCAGTTTTAATACCTTTTACTTTCATATATTTCTTTGCCTCTTGCATATCTTCGGGACTGAGAAATAGAACACCTCTCTTCCTCGGAGTTGGTTTAGGAATAGGCTCAGTAATTGGCTCAGGAGCTGGCTCAGGAGTTGGTTCGGGAGGTGCCCAATTATTTTCATTTGCCAACATATTATTCAATAGAATTTCAGCGTCATCCGGTGTTCTTTTCCTGAAAAGAGAACCAGCACAACTATCCAGGTAATCTCTGGAAGCATCAGTTAGTCCATTATAAAAGATATCAAATATTTTAGGTTTCTTAAGAGGATGATCAGGCAAAGCATTCAGTAACTTGAGAAGCCTCCCCCAAGCTTGTGGGAGACTCTCTTCTTCAATTTGCACAAAATTGTATATTTCCCTCAAAGCAGCTTGTTTCTTATGAGCTGGGAAATATTTAGCAGAGAAGTGATAAATCATATCCTGGGGACTTTGCACACAACCAGGATCAAGAGAATTAAACCATTTCTTAGCATCACCCTTGAATGAGAACGGAAATATTTTGAGTATATAAAAGTGGCGCGATCTCAGATTATTAGTAAACAGGGCAGCTATATCATCTAGCTTACGAAGATGTGCCACAACAGTTTCAGATTCATAGCCATAAAAAGGATCAGATTCAACCAAAGTAATTATATCTGGATCAACAGAAATATCATAGTAATCCTGATCAGGAACACAGATAGGTGAAGTAGCAAAAGCAGGGCCGGGTCTCATCCTACCTCTAAAAGATTCTTTACTCCACTTAATTAGTAACCTCTTATGTTCAAGTTTATCTTGACAAGCAAGTATAGCTTCAAAAGATTCAGCATTAAAAAGATAACCCTCAGGAATAACAGGCATAGGTTCATCATCACTAACATCATCGTGTTCAGTTTCACTAATTTCTCTTTCTCTAGACCTAGAAATTTGTTCATCTAGGAATTCACCAAGGGGCACAGTAGTATCAAGCATAGAAGTAGTTTCATCATAAGTATCATGCATAGCAGAAGTGGCATCATAAATAACATGCGACATATCGGAACGAATAGCAGAAGCAGGTTTAGGTGTCGCTAGCTTACTCATAACAGAAGGTGAATCAAGTGCAGAGCTAGATGGCAGTTCCTTACCTCCCATCGTAGTTGAGGGATAAATTTTTATCTTAGCGTCTTTCAAGTTCTTCATAGTGTCCAACAGATATAAATCACAAGTGACTCAAAGAATAGAGCTATGCTCCCCGGCAAAGGCGCCAGAAAAAGGTCTTGATAACCCACAAGTATAGGGGATCGCAACAGTTTTCGAGGGTAGAGTATTCAACCCAAATTTATTGATTCGACACAAGGGGAGCCAAAGAATATTTCTCAAGTATTAGCATATGAGTTGTCAATTCAACCACACCTGGAAACTTAGTATCTGCAGCAAAGTGTTTATTAGCAAAGTAATATGATAGTGGTGGTAACGGTAACAAAAGTAAAGACAGCAAAAGTAATGTTTTTGTTATTTTTGTCATGATTGTAACAGTAGCAACAGAAAAGTAAATAAGCGTAAACCAGTATATGGAAAAATCGTAGGCACCGGATCAGTGATGGATAATTATGCCGGATGTGGTTCGTCATGTAACAGTCATAACATAGGGTGACACAGAACTAGCTCCAATTCATCAATGTAATGTATGCATGTATTCCGTATATAGTCATACGTGCTTATGGAAAAGAACTTGCATGACATCTTTTGTCCTACCCTCCCGTGGCAGCGGGGTCCTATTGGAAACTAAGGGATATTAAGGCCTCCTTTTAATAGAGAACCGAACAAAGCATTAGCATATAGTGAATACATGAACTCCACAAACTATGGTCATCACCGGAGTGGTCCCGATTATTGTCACTTCGGGGTTGCGGATCATAACACATAGTAGGTGACTATAGACTTGCAAGATAGGATCAAGAACACACATATATTCATGAAAACATAATAGGTTCAGATCTGAAATCATGGCACTCGGGCCCTAGTGACAAGCATTAAGCATAGCAAAGTCATAGCAACATCAATCTCGAACATAGTGGATACTAGGGATCAAACCCTAACAAAACTAACTCGATTACATGATAAATCTCATCCAACCCATCACCGTCCAGCAAGCCTACGATGCAATTACTCACTCACGGCGGTGAGCATCATGAAATTGGTCATGGAGGATGGTTGATGATGACAACGGCGATGAATCCCCCTCTCCGGAGCCCCGAACGGACTCCAGATCAGCCCTCCCGAGAGAGATTAGGGCTTGGCGGCGGCTCCGTATCGTAAAACGCGATGAAACTTTCTCTCTGATTTTTTCTCCCTGAAAGCCAATATATGGAGTTCGAGTTGTTGTCGGAGGGCATCAAGGGGGTCCACGAGGTAGGGGGGCGCACCCAGGGGGAAGGGCGCGCCCCCCACCCTCGTGGACAGGGTGTGGGCCCCTGGTCTTCATCTTTGGCGAGGATTTTTATTATTTATTCTAAGATATTCCGTGGAGTTTCAGGTCATTCCGAGAACTTTTGTTTTCTGCACATAAAACAACACCATGGCAATTCTGCTGAAAACAAATCGATCCGGGTTAGTTCCATTCAAATCATACAAGTTAGAGTCCAAAACAAGAGCAAAAGTGTTTGGAAAAGTAGATATGACGGAGACGTATCTGACCCTACCCGTATGTACGTACGTGGCCGTATTTTCTTTCTTGCACCCTCGCCGATGTACGTACGTGTACATGCTACGTGCGCTCCTCTACTACGACACGTGCGCGCCTCTACATCTACGACACGTGCGCGCCTCTACATCGACCAGTATGAACGTACACATTCACGGCCAGAATGACAACGCTACGTACGCTTCGACCAGGTGGGTCCCGACTGTCAGGCACTTCCTTGTGTGCGAAGATGTAGCTGGTAGGTCCCAGCAGTCAGGGGGGCGAATCGTTTTTTTTCGGACGCACTTCCTTGTGTGCGAAGGTGTAGCTGGTGGGTCCCAGCAGTCAGGGGGGAAACGTTTTTTTCGCGAAATATGGTGGCCCGTCCGGTGGGTCCCCGCTGTCAGGTGGAGGAATAATTATTTCGCGCGTAATAAGGAGGCACTTCCTTGCTGTAGCCGTGGACCCAGCTGTCAGCCTCTCCACGTACAATCCACGTCCGATGGAAACCGTTCCTTGACCACGTTGACCATGCCGCTCCGAGAGCACCAGGGCGGTGGACGACGGAGAGGCCTAGGAATGGGACGACGTGGAGCCGGGGAAGACACGATAGTGGATGCCCATGCGTAGAGGAGTACGAGGGTTCACTGGTTCGCTGCGGTGTGAGGCTGCCGTCGCCGCAGAATAACAGGGGGTGTGGGTGAGTAGAGGGATGGCCTGGCCAGCGGTGGCAAGAGTATGGGGCGGTGAGGCCTCCGCCGCATCGCAGCCGGCCACGGGAGGCAGGAGCACGAGGCACGACCGACGCTGGTTTGGGCGGCTGGAGCAAGAAGACCAGAGGTTGAAGAAGCACTACGGCCGTTGGATGGACATCGTACGGTCACTGGAGCGAGAATCGTGTATATTGACTAAGTTGACAAAGCCCTCCGTCCCCGTCAACTTAGTAGGCCCACAAGTCAGCCTGCCACTATACGGGGTCCCAGCTAACAGGGGGAGTATTCATTTTTTTTGTGCGTAATAAGGAGGCACTTCCTTGCGTGCGAAGATATAGCTGGTGGGTCCGAGTCGGGCGGTAATGTTTTTTCGCGAAATCGAGGCCCTTTCGGTGGGTCCCCGATGTCGTGGAGGAATCATTATTTTGCGGCGTAATAAGGAGGATTTCCTTGCGTGCGGCCGTGGACCCAGCTTGTCGGCCTCTCCACGCATGATCCACTTCAGATGCATGTCGGTTGTTGACCACGTTGACCAGCCGCGCCGAGAGCACTGTGGCGGTGGACGACGGCGAGGCCTAGGAAGGAACGACACGGAGGCAGGGAAGACTACGAGTTGTTTCCCACGCGAGGGGAGTACGATCGAACGAGGGTTTATCGTTCGTCTGCCGTCATGGAGAATAACACAGTGTGGTTGAGTAGAGGGATGGCTAGGCCAGCGATGAGAGTACGATGGGGCGGTGAGGCCTGCGCGGCAGCACAGCCGACCGCGGGGAGGAGGGAGCAGGCAGTCCCACCGGCTCTTGTTCGAGCGGCTGGAGCAGGAAGAGCAGAGATTGAAGAAGCACGACGGCCGTTGGATGGCCATCCAACAGTCACTGCTTGTGCATCAACCTTTTTTTAGGAAAGCCTCAAATCTGTGGAAAACAGCATACAGCCCATCTGCCATTATTTCTAATAATTTACAGCCGATTTGCTAATTCTTAAGGTTTTGTTTTGAGCCATATTTTTTTGTTAGCATTACAGCCCATATTGTGGCCACGGTTAAAAAATTATACGAAATTTTGCATTTTTTGGTGCGGTCCGAACTGTTTTTAATCCCGAAATTTCGACTCACATTCAAACTGATTTTAAAAATAAATGTATATCAATATAAAATCCAACAAATTCTCCACGCATAAAAATTAATGTAATTTAAAATCTCGAATGAAAAAAGATATTTGAAACTAATTGCCGGTTTGATGTGTTTTAAAAATGTATAGCCCATTTCTCATTACTGATAGGCCATTTTCTCGGCCAGCCGAATGAAGCTCTCCTCGTCTTGAAAGATTTGCAGCCCAACAGGCCTGACAAAGCGACTTACTTGGCAAATCACAAAAACACTGGGTTGTGGCCTTGGACCCAGCTGTCAGCCTCTCCACGTACAACACTGTTCTTATGGAAGTCGGTCGTTGACCACACTGACCACGCCGCGCTGAGAGCACCAAGGCGGTGGATGACGGCGAGGCCTAGGAATGGGATGACGAGGAGCCGGGGAAGACGCGATAGTGGATGCCCATGCGGAGAGGAGTATGAGGGTTCACTGATTCGGCTGCGGCGTGAGGCTGCTGTCACCGCAGAATAACAGGGGGTGTGGGTGAGTAGAGGGATACCCTGGGCCAGCGGTGGGAGTAGTAGGGGGCAGTGAGGCCTCCGCGGCATCACAGCCGGCCACGAGAGGCACGACCGGCGCTGCTTTGGGCGGCTGGAGCAAGAAGACCAGAGGTTGAAGAAGCACTACGGCCGTTGGATGGACATCGTACGGTCACTGGAGCTAGAATCGTGCATATTGACTAAGTTGATAAAGCCCTCCGTCCCCGTCAACTTAGTAGGCCCACAAGTCAACCTGCCACTATACTGGGTCCCAACTAACACGGGGAGTATTCATTTTTTTTTTGCGTAATAAGGAGGCACTTCCTTGCGTGTGAAGATATAGCTGGTGGGTCCGAGCTGTCAGCGGCGGTAACGGTTTTTTCACGAAATACTGAGGCCCTTTCGGTGGGTCCCTGATGTCAGGTGGAGGAATCATTATTTTGCGCGTAATAAGAAGGCATTTCCTTGCATGCGGCCGTGGACCCAGCTGTTGGCCTCTCCATGTACAGTCCACTTCAGATGCATGTCGGTCGTTGACCACGTTGACCAGGCCGTGCCGAGGGCACCAGGGCGGTGAACGACGGCAAGGCCTAGGAAGGGAACGACACGGAGGCAGGGAAGACTCCGCAGTTGTTTCCCACGCGGAGGGGAGTACGACTGAACGAGGGTTTACTGGTTCATTTGCCGTCGCCGGAGAATAACAGCAGGTGTGAGTGAGTAGAGGGATGGCTAGGCCAGCGATGGGAGTACGATGGGGCAGTGAGGCCTGCGTGGCAGCATAGCCGGCCGTGGGGAGGAGGGAGCAGGCAGTCCCGCCGGCGCTTGTTTGAGTGGCTGGAGCAGGAAGAGCAGAGATTGAGGAAGCACGACGGCCGTTGGATGGCCATCCAACGATCCTTTGCCAGGCGTCAACCTTTTTTAGGAAAGCCTCAACTGTGGAAAACAAAGATACAACCCATCTGCTATTATTTCTAATAATTTACAGCCCATTTGCTAATTCTTAAGGTTTTTTTTGGAGCCCATATTCTTTTTGTTAGCATTACAGCCCATATTGTGGCCACGGTTAAAAAATTATACAAAATTTTTCATATTTCGGTGCGGTCCGAACTGTTTTTAATCCCGAAATTTCGACTCACATTCAAACTGATTTTAAAAATAAATGTATATCAATATAAAATCCAACAAATTCTCCACGCATAAAAATTAATTTAATCTAAAATCTCGAAATGAAAAAAAGATATTTGAAACTAATTGCCGGTTTGATGTGTTTTAAAATGTACAGCCCATTTCCCATTCTCGATAGGCTATTTTCTCGGCCAAATTAATGAAGCTCTCCTCGTCTTGAAAGATTTGCAGCCCAACAGATCGACAAAGAGACTTACTTGGCAAATCACAAAAAACTGGGTTGTGGCCTTGGACCCACTGTCACCTCTCCACGTGACAAGATTTCTTCCGATGGAAGTCGGTCATTGACCACATTGACCACGCCGCGCCGAGAGCACCAAGGCGGTGGACGACGAGGAGCCGGGGAAGACGCGGCAGTGGATGCCCATGCGGAGAGGAGTACGAGGGTTCACCGTTCGATCAAGGGCGTGAGGCTGCCGTCGCCGCAGAATAACAAGGGGTGTGGGTGAGTAGAGGGATACCCTGGGCGAGCGGTGGGAGTAGTAGGGGCGGTGAGGCCTCCGCGGCATCACAGCCGGCCATGAGAGGCAGGAGCACGCGGCACGACCGTCGCTTCTTTGGGCGGCTGGAGCAAGAAGACCAGAGGTTGAAGAAGCACTATGGCCGTTGGATGGAGATCGTACGGTCACTTGAGCTAGAATCGTTCATATTAACTAAGTTGACAAAGGCCTCCGTCCTAATCAACTTAGTAGGCCCACAAGTCAGCCACCCACTATGGTGGGTCCCAGCTAGTAGGGGGTATTCATTTTTTGGTGCGTAATAAGGAGGCACTTCCTTGCGTGCGAAGATATAGCTGGTGGGTCCGACCTATTGGCAGGGGGGGTTCCACGAAATATAGAAGCCCTTCCCACGTACAGTGCGTAATAAGGAGGAACTTTCCTTGCGTGCGACCATGGACCTCGTGGGTCCCAGCCGTGAGGCTCTCCACGTACAGTCCTCTTCCGATGACTCTCGTATGTTGACCACGCAGCGCCGAGCACACCGAGGCGGTGGACGACGGCAAGGCCCCAGACCGAACGACCGGAGATGGGGAAGACGCGGCAGTGGAGTCGCAGACGGAGAGGAGTGGGAAACTTGACTGGTTCGGGTGCGGGGTGGGCCTACACTCGGCAGAGAATAACAGGTGGTGTGGAGTGGAGGGATGGCCTGGCCGTCGGCGGGGTAGCGTTTCGCTGAGGAGCGCAAAACAACGCCGCTGGATGCCGAAGGCCGGAGCAGCGGTTCCGCAAAGGTTGGGGAAGAAGACGAGAGATTGAAGAAGAATGTCGGCCGTTGGATGTAAATCCAACGCCTTCTTAGGCTTCGACCCATCGCCCACATGTCACCTGTCCCATTTGGTGGGCTGGGAGAAACAATGATGTAGCATCTATGCAGCCCGCTTAAATCCCATTTGCATTTTTCTCGAAATCCATGGACTTGCTGGGCTGGGTGAAAATATCATGTTGGGCTAGACGGAGAAATGTTATAAAAACATAAACACATGATTGCACGTCAGTAAAATATTTGCAAGCTTATGTACACAATCACTAGGAGTTAACTTGGCAAGTTATATATAAACAATTATTATTATTATTTTGTAAGAACTTTCAACTTAAGAAATAAAATAACATTTTAATTTGATGAGTTAATAGTACGTGGGGTATTATTATTTTTAGGCTAGACGTGGGACAGCTTGAGTTGGTTCTAGGGAAAATCTTTGGGAGAAAACTCAGTTTACATCGAAAAAGAAAGTGGGAGAAAATTCAGAGACCTTTTGGGTCCACCTGAGGAGAGGAATATGTTGGGAGGAAGGAGATTCAAAGCACGGCAGCCGAGTGAACTAGTTTTTTTTACGGACAAGTGAACTAGTTTACATACATTAGCAAATAGCCACTAAAAAAGCAATCAGGTTAATGGGTTCTTAAAAGAAATATTTCGGACAAAACAGATAATTACGACACATAGGCTAATGCATGAAACACTCAGATGATAAAGGTGCTTATAAACAGATAAATTACAACATCTAGACCTTCCTGGCACGCTTGGTCATGACGCTGTGGCTGTCCGTGTACTCGTCGGTTACGGGAAGCAAACACACCCTCATGTCCAAGATCTTCCTGTACATCTCGTAGCATGCATATGCGTCCTTGGCCGCGTAGGTTATGTAGGATAGATTCAGAGGTACCTCCCACGTGTTCAGGTCGTCTTCTTTCATGTTGGCGTATCAGGGGTCGATGATGGTCTCTGAGGTCAACCATGGAGTCCTTCTCCGCCCGTTGCTTGATGATCTTGTATTGCTTCGGATGTCGACAAGCTTGTTGCACCAGATGGCCGAATCGTCGCATTCTTCCTTCTCTCCACCGTAGAGAAGGTGCGGGCGCCGCCGATGAAACGGGCGAATGCTCCGTAACTCGGTGCAGGCATAGGATCGAGGCGAGGCAGAGCTTCACCGAGTCCGTATCGTTGGTGTACATCACATTCAACTTGGTGCAGCCATAGGACTGAACGGCGAACTAACTCCTTCTTTGAAGTCCATATCCAGCAGGCTCACCCCTCGGATCGCCATGGGACTCTCTTCGAGCATGGTTAATAGTATAGCCAGCTGCTGGCTATAAGCCAGTGCCATGTCATCTATAGCCCATCTTATAGTCAACATGTACAATAGTAGATCAAAAGAGTGTACTATTTTTTTATTATGTGGCCCACCTTTCATTCTCACAAAGTGCCTAGGAGCACGTGCTAGAGCTGGCTCTTCACGAAGAGCCCGCTTACCTTCTCTCTCCTCTTTTCTTTCCTCCAACTAATTAGAAATATACTAGTTTATGCCTTATAGCCCACTGACTCAGCTCTATTGTACTTGATCTTCGAGTGAACGAGTGTGTAGGCGGCGGTAGCAGTTCGTTTTTCAGCTCTTGGGGAACTGGATTCAATAGTAAGCTGAGTGTGTACAGGCGACAACAAGCATTACTACCCTCCTCGTCCGCTGCACGCCCGGGCAGAAGATGCACCTCGGCGCATTCAAACGCCTCCATTAAGAAACCTACTCCGCCACATGTCGGTTCACGAAGCCGGTCTCAGACAGTAATCAGAATAACAGGAGTTAGTGGTCACTTTACTTAAATTTAATTAGCTTTAATAGAAATTTATACTTAAAACAAGCAATGCATTGTCTCGTTCTATCGGTGCCACGGGATCAACATGCACAACAATTAGAATTATTATTCTCGTGACGCATTTACGATCAGCACATTTGTCGACTTTCACAAAGATAATACTACCAAGTTTGAATTGTTTGTTATGGTTGCTGTCCTCTGCATCTTCATGCCGTGTTTCCCAGCTTGCAAGATTCAGAACCAACAAATAAGATCCAAATAATAAGTACAACAAAGATGCCTTCACATCTCATTGATTCCCAGCTTGCAAGATTCAGAACAAACAAATAAGATCCAAATAATAAGTACAACAAAGATGCCTACACGACTCATTGATTCCCAGCTTGCAAGATTCGTAACCAACAAATAAGATTCAAATAATAAGTACAACAAAGATGCCTACACATCTCACTGATTCCCAGCTTGCAAGATTCAGAACAAACCCATTAGAGCCTTTTGATAAAGTGAATATCGGGATTAAATCCATCTTGGCTAGCCATGTCATACAATCGACGAACTTGGCGAATGCTCTTGACCTTCACAACATCTGTAGTAGAGTATTCCTGTTTGCACAGCATGTTTGCATAGCACAAACAAGGAGACAGGAGAGCATGATTTTCCTTTGGTTGAACCATTTTGTGCAGTTCCACCAAAATTGAGAGATGTTGCTCTTGACCGTCACAACATCTGTAGTAGAGTATTCCTGTTTGCACAGCATGTTTGCATAGCACAAACAAGGAGACAAGAGAACATGGTTTCACTTTAGTTTAACCATTTTGTGCAGTTCCACCAAAATTGAGAGATCTTGCCCACGTGACATTTTAGTTGAACTGCACAAGACACTCATTCCAAAAAAAAGTGTTTTGTGCAGTTCACCAAAAGGTCACAATAGCAACAATGTGAAATGGATATCTCTATCTGCACAAAATGATAGAAGTAAACAGTTGCTGGTCAATAAGAATATACGAAACATATAAAAAATGAAAAGAAGCTTCTTAATTATGTTCATGGCAATCACGCAAGGACAAGAGAAATTTTAAACGCCGGCAATGCTTCATGTTACCGTAAGCATTACGATCAACAATGAGATTCCTCGGATATGGGATTACTTTAATGGTGGCATTGCTTGTTTACTGCATACAAGAAATCAACGGCAGCTAAAGAGTTGGTTTAAGGGCATGGGACCGTGGGGACACCAGGACACTCGTGGAGCATAAAGGAGCAACTTACTTATCATATCGGGGAAAACAGCAGAGTGCCATTTGTAACATACGCTTTAATTGCATCTTATCACTGGAGGCATTAGATTAACAATAACACTGGTTAGACATGTCCCTAAGGTAACAGTGTGATCGCTTCATTTTACATGCGCCCTTACAGCAAAAGGTTGGTTTACCCGCAAAAAAACAGCAAAAGGTTGGTATAAGGACATGCGACAGTGGACGCATCAGCACAATGTACCTACAAGGAGGCATAAAGTGGTGATGCTGAGCTTGTTCACGCTATGTGAGGGCAGCAAACCTAATCCTGGAGACCTTTTACTATGTGAGGGCAGCAAATCTAATCCTGGAGGCCTTTTACAATGTGAGGGCAGCAAATCTAATCCTGAGACCTTTTACTATGTGAGGGCAGCAAATCTAATCCTGAGACCTTTTACTATGTGAGGGCAGCAAATCTAATCCTGAGACCTTTTACTATGTGAGGGCAGCAAATCTAATCCTAGAGACCTTTTACTATGTGATGGCAGCAAATCTAATCTGGACATACTCTATTGACTTGTCCACCACCGCCACTTTCTATCCTTTTTAACCAATAATAGATCTGTTCCTTATCCAGCTTTGTCTGCTGCTTTTCCCATTATTTCCTTTTTTCAACCAAGAGACCGGTTGGGTATCCGATCTCTACTACTTTTACCATATTATTTCCTCTTTGAACCAAGTCCTAGATTCATGCTACAACTTTCCCCCCTTTCTTTGTTCTTTGAACAAAGCCCTAGATTCAAATGCATGAAGTAGCTTTACCTCTAATAATACTAACAATTTAGGTGGCTTTGGAAGAGCTGATGGGAGTAGAAAAAGATGCACAGGCAGACACGTGGGGAGCTGGGGCAGTAGAGCAAGGCCGCTTCAAGAACTTATACCGAGGGTCGCCGGGATGTCGGCGGCGGGCAGGTCGGATCTGGACAATACGGTAGGGAGGAAGAAGGGTCGGAGGACCTCCCGAGCCGAGGCTGTGTCGAGAGAACGCACAGTGCAGAAGATCGGGCCCTCCGGCAGCTGTGGGTTTCCTCCCTCGGCGGTGATGACCGCGTGAATGATGCACCTTTTAGTCCTCTACACACACCGGCCGAAGGGATCCGGCCGGATCTGTGACCAGCGGTGAGCAGAGAGAAAATGTCGCTACCGCTGTCTTGTTTATATCTGGAGAGGATGAGAGAATGAAGAGAGCAACCCAAGTAAAGCAAGCGCTGTGCCCTCAAGGCCCATATATATTGGAGTGATTATCTTTTTTCTCTCCACAACAAGCGTTTCAATTTGTGTACGTGGCATTAAAGAAAAGAGACTCTCTATTTAAGGTGACTACTCTACGACTCCTACTTACTACTAATACAGTACTACCTCCGTCCTGGTTTATAGGTCCCTTTTATAGTTTGTGCTAAATTTTGACTAAAGATTTAACTAACAAAATGTTAATGCATGTCAAGAAAAATTATCTCATTGGATTCGTATTTGAACATAGGTTTGAAAAATATAATGTTTGGTGACATGCGTGAACATTTTCTTAGTTTAATCTATGGTCAAAATTTGGCACGAAATACAATGGGGACCAATAAACCCGGACAGGGATAGTACTGTTCACTTGTGCTCCCCGTCCCTCCATTCATTGAACAACCCCACGGGTGAATAAACATACAGTAAGTACTGTATTTATACAGAACGAACAAGCTCGAACTATTTTTGCGTAGTTAAAAGTTGAGGGCGGGGCTTTTGCCGAGCAGTACGCGCGGCAGTTTTCGGGTAGGCGGTTTGACAGAGAGGCAAGGAGGGTGAGCGAGTGGGGTTGTGCGATTTGACGGCTGCTACATCGCTAGAAAGACTTGTGATATGACCACTCACTATAGTCATGAATTATCGGGCGCCCGACCGGGTGATGCCCCTTCCGCTTCAAGGCGCTCTAATCTGGGTGCATGACACGTTGACCCGGATCTTTGGCTCTCCCACATGTCGGAGTAGTAAGAAGGAGCAAAGAATGATGCGGTATATACTAGTACTATACTACTCCCTTCGTTTCCTAAATATAAGTCTTTGGAGAGATTTCACTATGGACCACATACTGAGAGAAAAATGAGTGAATCTACACATAAAATGCATCTATATACATCCGTATGTGGTCCACAATGAAATATCTACGAAGACTTATATTTAGGAACGGAGGGAGTACTACTCAGGTCGGAGGAGTGCGAACCACGGCAGCCCAGTGAACCAGCCGTGCGAACCACGGTAGCCCAGTGAACCAGCAGTAGAAAACAATAATGTGGTGATATGGCAAAACAATGTGCTACGGTCCACACTGTAGCATGTACAGTAACACTCCTCTTTGTTTGGATCCCTGAGTTAGAGCTAGTTTGGGTTGAAATAGCCTCAAATTATCGAAACAAGAGGGGTTAGTTTGAGCTAGGTTGCTCTAACCCAGCTAAAAAAACTAACCCGATGGAGAGGTTCTAATTGGGTTAGTTATCCTAGGCCCACTAAAAGAGAACTAAAAAAATCTCACCTGCCCGCACCAGATCGCTCCCTAAAAAATCTCACCTGCCCGCACCAGATCACTCCCCTCCTCTTGCACGACTCCTCTCTGTTCCCCATAGGGCCGCTCGCCCAAGGGCCGCTCGCCCTCTCTCTCCTCCGGTCGCCCTCTCCTTTCGGCCTCCGCCGCCCTATTCCGACCGCCCTCTCCCTCCTACCTTCGAAGGTCGCCTCGCTGCCCCTTCACCAGTCGTTTTTCTCCCTCTGTTGTCTTGGCCAAGCGCATCTACCGTGGGAGGTCGCGAGAGGGGTGAGTTTGTTCGTTCATTCTCTGTCTCACAGCCATATCATTGATCTTGCTTGCTCTAGCGCTAATTCTGATTTGGAAAAGTAGATCCTGATCAAACTTGCTATAGATTTGTGGTGCACGCATGGAATTGTTTGATGCTGCTTGAGGAGGTAATAAATCTTTCTAGAGGCCGAAAGATTCAGGTCACCTTTCTAGGTATTTCAATTTCAGGCTTGCATTATTTGTAGCGGCCCAAAGATTCAGTTCACCTTTCTTGGTATTTCGATTTCAGGCTTGCATTGTTTCTAGAGGCCCAAAGATTCAGTTCACCTTTCTAGGTATTTGAGTTGCAGGCTTGCATTATTTCTAGAGGCCCAAAGATTTAGTTCACGTTTCTAGGTATTTCATTTTCAGGCTTGCATTATTTCTAGAGGCCCAAAGATTCAGTTCACCTTTCTAGGTATTTCAGTTTCAGGCTTGCATTATTTCTAGAGGCCCAAAGATTCAGTTCACCTTTCTAGGTATTTAAGTTTCAGGCTTGCATTATTTGTAGAGGCTCAAAGATTCAGTTCACCTTTCTAGCTATTTCAGTGTCAGGCTTGCATTATTTCTAGAGGCCCAAATATTCAGTTCACCTTTCTAGGTATTTTAGTTACATGCTTGCATTATTTATAGAGGCCCAAAGATTAAGTTCCCAGTCGGCGGCAAGCGGCCCTGCTACCCATGCCGGTGTCGACCTCAACTCACAAGGGCCGGCGTCGGAGGGGTTCCCGGGGCTTGGGCTCTACAGAGCCTTCCTCCAGAGCGACGATGGCGAGCTCCTCCCTCGGTGCGTGAGGGGCTCCGGGCTCCCTCCCTATCGTGAACAACTTCCATGATGAGTTAGCTCATTCTTTGTTTCATGAAGTGTTTTTTTTATTTTGTGAAGCTTGATTGACGACTTGTATGTTTAAGTGGGATATCTCATTTGTATGGACAAAGTAAAAATTATCATGTTTTGCATGCTTGATTATATAGATGGTTCGTTTATGTCAATTGTGAGCGGGAGGAGGCCACAGAAGAGCCGGCCACACCAAGAGGGTGCTTGGATCCAAGGGACTTATTTTAGTCGACTAAAAATAGGGTCCAAAGTAGTCAAATGATTGAGATAGAGCATTTATTGTCAATCTAACTCTGCCATCCATACACCTCTTTGGTTTAGAGTTAGTTCAGGGTTAGAATCTAACTCTAACCTCTAACTGAGCTAGAGTTCTCCTCGTCTCGGTTCATCGCCATCATACTTTCCCCATTCCTGTGTTTTCAGTATCCTGCGAATCAAAGAGGCCCTTTTTTTGGGGAAAATCAAAGAGGCCCTTAGACTGGTTTAGGTCCGGTCATTTTTTATAAACGTGTTATGTCCAAAATTTAATGAACGTGCTCCGGTTTCCACGAAAATAATTCGGTTTCATGTAGTAATTCATTGATTTATTTATTATTTTGCGGGGGGTTTGCATGTAATTCGTGAGGTCTGAAATGTAAAGTACCCCGGCATATGCTCCGAGTTGTGCATGCACTACGACCCAGATGCTCTATGTCCCACATGTCGGCGAATGGGAGCACGTGGAAATAGCCTAGGAGTACATATAGGAGGATAAATGCGTGAAAAATATGTACTGTGAAGCGTAGCTGCAGTTCGAAAAGTAGACCTAAAGTGATGACATCTATTGGTCGCACGCACCCAACTAGTGGTACTAGACATACGACTAATTTTTCCCTAAAAAAAAGAGGCACGAGTGCTCAGTACTCCTATTCTATAAACACGAGTCCCATCTGACAACAGCGTCCGTGCTACAGCTAGCCCTCCTCCCTCGTTTCTCTCTTCTAACTCTAAACTCGGCCGACGCCCGGTGGGTGGGGTGGGTTTGCTCAACTGCGGCCCCACCTCACAGTGAAAACATTACGACTGGAATAAAAAATGCCATATACTCCCTCCGTTCATAAATATAAGCCTTTTTAGATACTACTTCAAATGGAATACAGCATACAGATGTATGAAGACATAGCTTAGAGTGTAGATTCACTCATTTTGCTCCGTATGTAGTAGTCACTTGCTGGAATCTATAGAAAGACTTATATTTGGGAACGGAGGGAGTACTATACTAATAAAAAATTAATGCCACGAGGCGATGCATTGCTGGTTACAGGAGGCAAGAAGAAGAGATGCATCCATCGACGCCGTCCACCTCCTCGACTCAGGGCGCCGGCCCACCGAACGGCGCCTAAGTAGCAGCGGCTTTT
Source organism: Aegilops bicornis (assembly GCA_021605145.1). Lineage (NCBI taxonomy): Eukaryota > Viridiplantae > Streptophyta > Magnoliopsida > Poales > Poaceae > Aegilops > Aegilops bicornis. The sequence goes on from CM038669.1 coordinate 286,646,360, forward strand.
GTGGCTAGGTCGACGTGCTTCTGAACAATGGCGTCCAAAGATTCCAGCCGCTGGAAGAAGGCCAACGTCTTTCTGTCCTTGCTTGCCTTGTAGTGGCCTATGTAGACGATTTCCTCGTAGAAGTGGATGTGCAGGTTGACGGTTTCTTGCAGGGCGAGGCGCTGCGCGGCGAGCGCGGCCTCGAGGTGCACATTCTTCGTCGCGACCTCCGGCACCTGCAGGGCCACCAGGGCTTCAAAGAGTTCGTCACCATGTTGGCCGATGAGGGTGGCAGGCAATGAGGAGCCTGGGCGCGCGGGCTGGAGCAGTACGGCAAGGTCGTCCGCGCGCTTCTTGACGGCGGTGAACTTGCGGATGGAGTTGACCATCATGTCGTCCATGCGAGAGGCGAAGCCAGCGTCGGCGAGGGCTACGATGCCTGCGGTCGCCAGCACCGTGTGGAAACACTGCGCGGTGCTGGGCCGCAGGCCGGCGCCTTGGATGATTTGGCACAGCTAATCGCCAAGGCCCATCGCCTCCATAGGTGCTTGTGGCTTCTAGTCACTTGGTCTTGGATTGGAGTGAGCAGTGTTGCGCAGAGACTTGGGAGTAGATGGATTGGAGTGGTGGGGCGCCTTTATTATATGAGAGTCCAAACTCTGTTGCATTCACATCGTGCTGGCTCTAGTCTGCTTCTCCAATTAATTCCCTCTGCATGTAATTGAGGATGCATCATTGACCGTTCAACGTCTCGGGAACGGCTACCCTCTTCCTCCTTGGCATTCAAGCACCTATGGACCCATCGACGACGAGGTGCCTATGGTGACTTCGTAAATTTCAAGATGATAGTGCCGTGCGTGTGTGCGTTCATAGGGGTGAGTGTATGCACGTGTATATGAGCACTTGCGTCTGTACCGTGTCAAAAAAACAACGTAACTGCGTGTCAAAAAGAGACTAGTCAGTATACTCAATATTGTGCACCTCGGAGAGGAAAACGATAGAACTAGTACGTATTTATTTACGGTGCAGATTCACTCATTTTGCTCCATATGTACTCCGTCTCGGTGTAGTCTAGTCACTTGTTGAAATCTCTAGAAGGAAAAATACTCCTTTCTGGTTTACAGGGCTATACTAGCAAGTAGTTGTATGTACTAGTACAATAGTGGGCTCACATAGCAATTTTGTCTCATGCAAGAGCCTGGCTATATGCATGCTCCAATGTTCACAACTGCAACATTCGGTTTGCGCTTGGCTCTTCGCCTCTTCGAGAAGACGAACAATGATGTTACTACTACTGCTTCTACAGTGTTGAATCCACTTCTGCATGTCCGTACACCGCGAGCGGGACAGATAGCTTGTTGTGGAAGTACTACTACTAAGCAAAAGCATGTCCTCGCTTGCAGCAAATCACAGCGCATGGGCAAGGGAGAAGGCGTGTAGTAAAATCAAGCTTCTCCTCGTTCTACGAGTTGATGCGACACATCATAGCACTGGCCCCACATGCTTGCCTCTAAACATGGCTGAAAGACCCGCAGTGTACAATATATTTGCTGCAACCTCTAACATTTACCCACCACAAATTAAAATATATGTGGCTGTATGCATCGTTCTGATGCAGAGGCCGGGTCCCCCCTTTTCGAAAAAAAACAAATTAAAATATATATTCCTGTCTTGACCAGATGAGCATGCAAACTACAATCACTGTGGTGACAGTGTAGGGCAGAAGACTATTTGAATTAAAAAAAATCTTTGAGCCGGCCACTGAGCATGGAGCGGACCCCAACGATTTTAAGCTTACAGGCACGGGACACGCTATCTAGACTACTCTTCACATGAAACTGCCACACGAGAGTCCAAAGGCGCTTGGCTCTTCGCCTCTTTGGGAAGTCGAACAATGATGGTGTACTATCGACTTGGAGGAGTACCACAAGACGCTCGGCCATCCGCACCGATTGAACTGCTGCATGTCCACCGCGTGCGGGAGGGAGAGCGTGTAGCGAAAGCTTCTCCTAGTCTTGCCAGCCACCACGCTCATGGGCGAGGGAGGGACGCTCCTGTCTTTGCGTGTATGACAAGTGGGCCCTAGTGTGTGTGGCCAACCTGTCATACAGCCAAAGGCAGTGCGATTAAGTCCGCGAGGGAGAGGATAATCAAACTTCTCGTTGATGTACGAGTTGACGCGACACAACAAAGCACCGCACACGATATATATCAATAATTTGCGTTACCGATGCATTAATTACAACGCATGCATGCATGCCGTGACTCTTCTTTTGATAGTACTTGCATGTGTTGATTTAATGCACCTTGAAGGATGGTTGTGCACGAGGAGGGCGAGATCATGCAGACCGAACAGGAACATGACCCGATGATGGAGCTCTCTAAGGTCTCGATGGACCTCACCGTGCTCCATTGCCCCTTGTGCCTCCGCCTTTGACGCCTCCAATGTATGAGGTTCGAATACACCTCGTCTGCTCGGCTGATTGAGCAAGGTGCAGGTTTCTTGATTGATGTGATGTTGGATTGATTTCTGCGGTGCAAGGGAGGGCACCTGTCTGCGCGGACTGCCGCGTCCGAGCGCCCGGGAACCAGCGGCGGCTAGAAGTGCGAGCGCGGTGGTGCCTTCGACATGCGGAACACGGCGGTGGACTCCGTCCTTTCGTCGGTGAGGGTGGAGTGCCCGCACGAAGGCTGTGGGCTCTACGTCACTTACCACAAGCTCGCCGATCACCAGAGCGTGTGTCCGCTCACGCCCTGCAAATGCCCCGTGCGTCTGCCTCTGGCCACGAAGGCCCGCCGCCGGCGCTCTACCACCACATCAGCACCGCGCATCCCATGCCCGTGCACAGGATCTAGTACGGCAAGGTGCTCCAGTTGCAAGTGCCACTGTCGGATCCACGGCTCTTGCTGTTCGCGGAGGAGGACCGCCATGCGTTTTTCTTGGTCGGCGGCATGCTCGACATCGGCGCGCCTATCGCCGTGTCGGTCGTCTGCATCAAAGCAGGGGCGTCCCCACTGCCGCACTACTTGGCCAAGCTGTGGGCGAACGGCCCGCCGGGGGAACCCAAAGGCACGACCGACGCCGTCAAGGTGGAAATGGAGGTGACAAGCAGCAAGGATCCCGGCGACGTTGACGTGCAGGAGCTGACCTTCTTGACAGTTCCTCCCAAGCTGCTGGCCGGGGCTAAGCTTGTGTCCCTCCACATTCAGATTGACAAGCTCACGCCCTAAATGTTTCAACAGTGCCTTCTGTTTATCTTAGTAATATGCTAATATAGGGATTACCTTGGTCTACTTTAGCTTAAGAAATGGTGGGTTTTGGTGGCGCTACAGCAATTACTTTGACATCAGATCAGTAATTTCCAACAGTCGAACGGATATTTTGTGTCTGTTGGATATAAAGTTCCTTTGGGTAAGAGTACTACTTGTCATCAAAATGGATAAAAGGAGATGTATGTAGACGTATTTTAGTTCTAGACATGTCCCTTTTTATCCATTTTGATGACAAACACTCCCTCCGTTCCACAATACATGCCTTCCATTTGTCAAAATATAGATGTATCTAGACATGTTTTAGTATATAGGTACATCCATGATAGAGCCCATCGGATGGTTGAGAACACTACAATTCGTAGATACAGATGCGTGTGTGACTCCCAGATGCAGAGGCCGGGGGTCATCATACTCCTTTTCAAGAAAAAACAGACGCGTGTGTGAGAGGACGAGTGCGTGCGTGCACCTCTTCTCTTCCTGTATAACGTACTACTAAACTCAGAGTACAAGTTTTTGAGCTTGTGTCTCGTCACATTCCAAATTACTCCACACTATATTGAATTGCAAACTTGTTCACACCGATCACAACCTAAACAGTTTCCCACTTAGGAGCGTATTAGTACCACGCTAGTATATTGAATTCCAAACCTGTTCACACCGATCACAACCTAAACAATTTCCCACTTAGGAGCGTATTAGTACTCGGTTATAAATACTAGTATGCCAAGATGATCGCACATTCCTCCTCAACTCCTCATCCACAAAAACAAACAAGTCATTCAAAGATCCTTCCCTTGCATCTGCCATGGCCAGCGTGAGTTCTGGGTCGAGAGATTGCTACCAGGGAGAGGCGAGCATGGAAGCGGAAGCACGAGAGATGTCCCGCCTCGCTGCGAGAGCAGCCGACATATCCCACCACGCGGAAGTAGCAGTACAGAGGTCCCGCCGCGTCGTCGATGCAGCAGACTGGTCCGGCCGTGCCGCGGAAGCAGCAGAGATGTCCCGCCGTGCCACGAATGCGGCAGAGATGTCCCGCCGCGCCGCGGCGGCATGGGAAAATTTCTCGCGGGCAGGCGACGACTGTTACAGGCGCATGCATGCGATCGTCCATAGCCAGATGGATCAGATCTCCGGCTTGGCGAGGTTGTAGGACGACGTGAAAGCCTCGTTTGAACAGGCTACCGGCGTCATCCGGCAACTAAGGGAGGGCAATGAGAGGCTGCGGGCTGAGCGCGACTGCCGAGGGAGAAGATCGTCCAAGTGCGTATCAGCAGGAGGAGACCCGGTGCCTTGTTGAAGAGGATCGGCGCCATCGTCAAGAAACTTATTGACGAGAATGACATGCTCGCAACGAGCGCCAAAGGCTGGTGGAGGAATCCGTGGATGTTCTCAAGCAGCGTCTTGAGGACACGAAGAGCTCATCGCCGCCGCATGAGACTAGTTCATGCCTGCAAAGAACGCATCAAGAAAGTAGAGATCAGCGAGCCAGATCCTTGTCTTCCTTCTTCTTTTGCCCTTGTGTATTTCTGGCGTAGCCGCATGTGGCTTTTTTAATTACCTTTCTAATTATGTAAGACAATTAATCATCTTTATCTTTCTGTGGAAGATCAATGTTGCGAGGCTGGAACGAAGAAAACTCTTGCTGTGGCAACCCTGGCGTTGATGTTCTTCTAGTTGCTGCTAGGCTTCCTTCAGTTTCCTGGTTTCTTTTGATGTAATAATCGGTTTAGGATGTCGATTGTGTCGTCGGTTGTGAAATGTTGGGTTCTAGCGCGGATGTTTGGCCTTTGTTGGCCTCTTGGGATGTTGTGATTTCAATCTGGTACTTTTAGTCCTTCGTGTTAGGCTGGAGTTGTCCTGAACTTCTTGTGAATTGTGGTGGTTTTCAGTAATGAAAATCGAAAGGGGCAAGCCCTTCTTTGATAAAAAAAAATCGTCCTTATATATTCATCAGTCTTGCTATAGGTCGCAGTAGATGCTATATAGGTCCGTCGGATCTTACATCAAGATCCGTCTTTGTCAGATTTTCTTTTTCTCTCTTAAATCTCAGTCGAGTGAGACATAGCCACGCCATTAAACAGAGGCTCGGGCGCCATTAATGGAGACCTTGGGAGGGAGGTGGAAGGCAGATGGAGGTCAAAGGGCTCTCCTCCCTATAAGCACGCGCAGGGGTCTGATTGCACGCCTCTCGTACTCAAATAGCTACCCTGCATGGCGCCTCCTAGCTAATAAAAAATGGGTACGCGTGGCGGCATGTAAATGGTACTAGTAAGTAGAACGCCCACGGTTTCAATAATACTTGTGTTTCCGATTGTAACGTGACAACACTTGTTCCAAAATGACTTTGTTGATTGTTAATGTGTGCGCTTTCAAATCGGACTGCAAATTTACCACAAAGCATGTTGTTTCCATGTCATGGCACCAATCCAAGTTTCATTATTTTCATGCGTGTTTTGGATTTACAGTGAATTAAAAACTAAGTTTCTCAATGTTTCCAACCCAGCCACGACGCCTTAATTTTGAATTTCATTCCCATTTCTTGCATGGAACCTAGAAATTTACCCGAGGACACACATGTGATTTTTCAACCAACTTTGGTGCACTGAACATGTGCTTGTATTTCAAATTTGAATTATGCACACAAAGGTGACACGTTCCTCCCGTAACCACGAGCCTTCTTGAGAGAAGCTCCGATTTGCAAGAAGCTTATACCAAATTTGTTCCTATTCGGCCAATTTTTTTTACCACGGCATGGTACTACCATGACATGACACCATGCCAAGTTTCATGATTTTAAAACCAAGTTTCTCAATGTTCTTGATCGAGCCACGATGCCCAGATGTTTGAATCTTATTCTCATTTTTTGCATGGGAGTAGAAATTCACCCGAGGACACAAATGTGATTTTTCAACCAACTTTGGTGCATGGGAGCACGTGCTTGTAGTTCAAATTTGAATTATGCACATTAAATGACCAAAAACTCAATTAATGTGTACATAGGGCCAAACGAAGACGGAATAATTCCAAAATTTAACAGGGCAGTCATGTAGTTCTATGTTGCCTTTGTAAATAAACTCAAGGGGGACAACGTATATCGTTTCGCACTCAAAGGTGACACGTTCCCTCTCAGAACCACGAGCCTTCTTGCGAGAAGCTTCGGTTTGCAAGAAGCTTATACCAAAATCTGTTCCTATTCGGCCATTTTTTTTACCACAACATGGTAGTACCATGACATGACATCCATACCAAGTTTCATGATTTTCACACGTGTTTTGGATTTACAAGAATTTTAAAATAAAGTTTCTCAATGTTCTCGGCCGAGCCAGATGCCCAGATGTTTTAATTTTATTCTCATTTCTTGCATGGGACCTAGAAATTCACCCGAGGACACAAATGTGATTTTTCAACCAACTTTGGTGCACAAGAGCATGTGCTTGTAGTTCAAATTTGACTTATGCACATTAAATGACCCTAAACTCAATTAATGTATAAAAATGACAAACGAACCCGAATAATTCCAAAATTTAACATGGCACTAATGTAGTTCTATGTTGCCTTTGTTAAGAAACTCAAGGGCGGGGTGGCACGTTCCTCTTAGAACCACGAGCTTCCAAATCAGCCCAATTTTTTACCACAACATGTTAGTGCCATGACATGACACCATGCCAAGTTTCATTACATGAATTTAAAATCTAAGTTTCTCGATGTTCTCGGCAGAGTCACGATGATGTTTGAATTTCATTCTCATTTCTTCCATGGGACCTAGAAATTCAACCAAGGACACACATGTGATTTTTCAACCCACTTTGGTGCACCGGAGCATGTGCATGCAATTCAGATTATGCACATTAAAAGTCCAGAAACTCAATTAATGTATAAAAAGGCCAAATGAAACCTAAATAATTCCAAAATTTAACAGGGCACTCATATAGTTCTATGTTGCCTCTGTAAATAAAATCAGGGGGAGGCAGCGTATATCGTTTCGCACATAAAGGTGACACGTTCCCTCTCGGAACCACGAGGCTTGTTGAGAGAATCTCCGGTTTTGCAAGAGGCTTATACCAAAACTTGTCCCAATTCAGCCAAAAATTATACGTATGAAAACAGGGTTTAGATTATCCCGAACATCTCGCTACCTAGACCAATAATGTACTATGATTGTAATTCAACATAAAATGGATACAGATATTTGAATTGGAGAGCGTATGGTACATGTAGTTCATAGTGAAATATGATTACTGCTATATGAATGTCTTTTTGTTATCAAGATAATATTTAAATTATTGTATAACTTGACAACAATCGTATTCAAATAAGGAAAATTGATTCAAATTTAGTCCATATGGTAGACTTACAATATATATGTTCACATGGTGGAGTAAAATGTTCATATATGATGGAAGATCAAAATGTATGACTACATCAATTATAAACCGCAAGGTCGCCTAATGATATATTCGAATTCAACATAACGTGGATTCAAAAATTGAAATTCGAGATCATGGCATTTGTAATCATATAAAAAGGGACATTACTCTTTCTTTGGTGGGAATTGATTTGTTTTTTGTTGTTGTTGAGGGAAGTGCGAATTGATTTGGTAATCGCAGGTAATCATGTTCTCCCGATATTTTTTACATTTTTCTTGTAGTTTTTTCAATGGCATCTATAGCAATATAGTAAAAGGGGACATGACTCTCTTGTGTCTTGTATGATTTTTTTACACATTATGTTTGTTCTGCCGAACAAGGAATCCGCACCTTGTTATCCCGAAATTTTCAAGCTCGAGTATCTTTTGTCTCACCTGCTTTGAAACTCCTGCTTCTTCAACCCGTGCCGCGCCTTGTTATCCCGAAATTTGGACATGCGCGAGAACTTCCTCCTCATCCGAAATCGCTCCTGTAGCCTAGACACGCGAAATCCCCCTTCTACCCCTCAGCCAGAAATGAAGCTCAACGTCGCGGTGTCAAAACCGGTGGGGGTATGCTGGTAACTTACCCTACATTTCGGACAAGCGCGTCCCTAAGCTTGGCTCCCCCTCCCCTTCGCCTCCTCCCCCCCATTCGTACACCGAGGCCGCCAAAACCCGCGAAACCCCACGCTGCTCCGTCGGCCTCCCGACCGCCGCCCAGCCTGAGACTCTTCCCCGACTCCGTCGTCCACCGCAACAGCTCGCCGTCCCTCATCCACCGCACGGGATGAGGATCCGTTGTCGATCTCGTCGTCCCGCCGGATCAGCCGCCCCGTCCTCCACCTCCAAGGAGCTACCTCGATGTTTGCCTCGTCTATCGCGCCACCTCAATCCCCACAGCACCGTCTTGACCTGCCCCACCGGAACCGCAGCACCCTCACCAATTCCTCCGATGAAGCCGAGGCCAACTCGGCGCCACCAAGGAGGTTCTGCACTCACCGCTGCATTTTATCTTTTATTCGATCTCACGGGGCTGACGGTGCTTACCGAGCAGACATGGCGTCTCCATCGACGGCGCCGTCGCCGGCCACATCATCCATGGCGTCTCTCCCCCATGTCGTTGCTTCCTCGGCGGCGACTTCCACAACGGCACTAGCTGCAGCTGCTCCGGCTCGCCACGCGCTCGTTCTTGCCGCTTTGCCGCTGCCGCCGTGACCGCTTCCTGCTTTCGTTCAGTGCTGCTGCTCTACTTGCTCTCGCTATACCGATGCTTTGCAGACGACCTCCGGCAGCTACAGGAGTTGCTGCTTTAGCACTTGATCGCGGTGCTACTGCACGACTTGCTCTCTGCTAGTGTGTTCCCTGCTCGAGCGTCTGCAGATTTAGATCATTGCTTCTCTTCTACTAGTCCTCGAACGCCCTAAACATCTATTGCAATGCTCTGTTACTAGTTCAATTAGTTCTGACAGTAAAATTCAGTTTCGACTGTGAAGTTCATTTTTTTCAGTTAATTTCAGAGTGAACAGTACTTACAGCATCTGTCGGAGCGGCCGTGGCGCGGCTGATGCGTTTTACATCTAGTACTTTTTGGTGATGTATTTTACATCATCTATTGTAGATGATATTAGGGTCCCACTTCAGATTGAAGTTGTCTGTCTTGTCATGCTTCAGCCTCGTCGCCGTACACCTTAGCGGAGCTGCTCCAACGACGGAACCGTCCCATCACAATGAGCAGTAACCCTCGGCGCTGCTTCCAGAGGCCTCGGATCTTCTTCCCGCCTCCCGACAAATACACCAAAGATCATCACCATCCTCCACGTCCAACCCAATGATGTTGAGGTCCACAAGGCTATGCCAAAGAGGTTGTACACTCGTCGCATCACTTTGTTTCTCCATTCCTCTGTTCTTCCAATTCATGTGAGCCAAACACCTGTGTTGACTTAAATCCTATGTTTCCAAATGCTCTGTTTTGCACGTGCATTCCTATCCTATTCCTGTGTTTTTCCTATCCCTGCGTTTATAGAATCCTCCAATTCTATGGAGCCCTTACAGATTTACTTCATTTTCAGATTGGCGTCAAAGAAAACTCTGTGTGTTATGTCCTGCTCCTGCCGTGCCGTCATTCACCCCACCTGAGGTGAACCATCGATGAAGCGTTCATCGCAGCAGAGATCCCCCGCAGACTTTCTTTTCGCCGCCTCGAGATCATCTTCCCCATTGCCGCAGTCACGCCAACTACATTACCATCATCGATCGAGCAGATGAACACGAGGACTAGACAGTTCCGGAAGAGAGGTCGCGATGCTCGTGTTTGCTTACGTTATACATCGGTTATTATTACCGCTACTTTATCGCTCAATCTTGAGTTTTGAATTGCCCATGGGTCTCATATCGAGCCAGCAAACGAATAGTATATGTATACTATCTGGTTCATCCGGGGTCTTCTATGTGGTTCATGGTGGGTGGGCAACAAACAATAGATGATCCATTGTCTATCTTTTAAACTCAAGCTATAATCTACCTGCTGTCATTAGTTTTGGATCCATCCACTCGCTTGCTACCATCAGTCTTGATTTTTGCATGCACCCCTTAGGCCTTACAAAATCTAACTTTTTTATTATGCATGTCGATATTGTACACAATCGCATCGAACATGTAGAGAAAAAGAGAAGACCGTTACGTGCGAATATAATGTCATGCAGACGCTGCTCCATGGTGGGCGAAGTGCCCCCCTCTCCTGCATTTCCAGATTGTATTCCAGAGGAAGATAATTGTTCAGATGGAGATTCAGAAGGAGCCGACCATGCCTGTTTACCACCTGAGGTGTTTGCTCTAACCTGGCATGCTGATGTTGGTCATATCATGCATATGGCGCCTTGCATTGCTTACATTATACATCTTATATGTCATCAACTTAGTTTAGATTTGCTTTGTGTGAATGCCACCTGTTTGGTTTCTATATCATACTCCCACCATTCCTAAATATTTGTCTTTTTAGATATTTCAACAAGTGACTGCATAAGGAACAAAATGAGTGAATCTCCACTCTAAAATATGTCTATATACATCCGTATGTGGTAGTCCATTTGAAATCTCTAAAAAGACAAATATTTTGGAACGGAGGGAGTATATGGGAATTATGCAATGCCATCTTCTTTAGCTGTGCATCATATACGTGAATCATGCAATGCCATCCTGTTTAGCTAGTCATCGATATGTGAATTGTATCGTGCCATATTTTTTTCCATAATGTGTTCCATTTGTCAGCAATGTTTATACATTCATCTACTCTTCCTGCATCAGCCATTTGAGTCGGTCATGGGAAAATCTGGAGTGAAAACAAGGTCTTCGAGCAACAAGTGCTACACCGTCGATGCAGATTTCTTGCTGGTTACTGATAGGTCCTCGTGAGGAGGATTCAGAGAGAGATGACCAGTCAGATTCCCGAGGTGCATGCTCTAACTTGGTTGGGTTATATTGCTCATATCATGCATATGGTGTCTTGCATTTCCATGCCATCTGCTTAGATTAGACATGCTTTGTATGAATGCCTCATGTTTGCTTTGTATATCAGATATGTGAATTATGCAATGCCATGTTTTTCAGCCAGTTATCATATATGTGAATTATGCACCGCCATGGAGCCAGGCATCATATATGTGAATTATCTCATGCCATCTTTTTTTTTCATTACGTATTCCATTTGTCGGCTAACTGTGTATATTGAACTACTCTTCATGTGTATCAGCCATTTGAGCCGGGTATGGAAAAATCTGGAGTGAAAACAAGGTCATCGTGAAAGGTGCAATTGTACCTGTTGAAGCATATATCTCGATGGTTACAGGGAGCTCCTCAGAGGAGGATTCAGAGACAAATGACCAGTCCTATATCCCACCTGAGGTGTATGCTCCAAGTTGCAATGTTTATATTTCTCATATGATGCATATGGTGTCTTGCATTGCTTAGTTTAGACATCATATGAACAATATTGAATTCTATCTGCTTAATTTAGAGATCATACATGTGAGTGCCAGCTGCTTAGTATATGAATCAATTATGTCAATTATATCATGCCATCATGTATACTTAGACAACATGTATGTGAATTATTTCATCCCAACCTATTTTAGAAAGACATCATATAGTTTTCTCATGTCATCCTGTTTAGGTACTCATCATATGTTGAATTATGCCATTATATCCTGTTAAGTTATCCATCATATATCTCAAATCGTGTCATGCTATCCTATTTAGTTAGGAATCATATATGTGAAATTGTGTCATGCTGTCCTGCTTTGGTTAGACAACATATATGTGAATTACCACATCCGCTCATCATACAATATCTCAGACGCTCAATTTATTTTCTTGTTTATCAGCCATTTGAATTGGAGGGGTGATGGCAGTATCTAAGGGAGCAAAAACCCGTTATTCACAAAAGACAAGTATACCCGTCGATGCAGATAGAACCATGGTTGTACTTGGCCCACAAACTAGCCCCACAACACATAATTGAGACTCTTCCAGATTGCACACTTACACCGCTAAGGCGTAGAACTAGCTACAACCCATCTAACCGCAACCCCAAATGGATAGTAACCCACTTATAGTTGACAAAGCACCATGTCCACAACAGAGTACCCCCACACGGGCAGTTTGTAAAGCTACTGCAGTGCCCAAAGCACGAAGACCACCACAGCTAACCCAAACTCCACGTTTAAAGCGTAAGAGCAACTGTTCTCGTGTCGATTCCGTAGCTATGGTCCATACTCCTTTGCTGTTGCATCACTGTATTTACTCATAGAAACTACTTTCGAATTTGAAGGATCCAATTGAAACTCCAATGGTGCAACAGGTATGTTTTAAACCTATTTCTTTAACTGGATTGCTGTTCTAACTTGTTTCTCTGTGTTGATTTCAGTTTAAGTTGTATAAACAGTTATGTTCTCATGTGATGCACATTACAAGTGCTGCCAATGCTGTGTAGTTTCTCACACTTATATTCTGTCTATGTCATTGTCTTAAAAATATATGAGTTGAACTGTGTCTCTATCTTGATTAGGGAACATAAACTAGAATGATATGGACAATACAAAGGACCATAGTACATAGATATATGTTTGTTTCATGCTGTTATCCTGTCCACCTTACTATCGAACGGTTTACCAAAATGAGTTTGGTATACTACAAGCTAAACATGTGATGTGTCTGCTTGTTTCTCTTGTAGTATGCAAACAGAATATTGGAGAAGAGCACCCCACTATGCAATGGTAGAGAAAGTAATGCAGATAAGGTTCAAGATAGTGAGACAACCCTGTTGGTCTCCAAGAAAGGTGATAAAACGATCTTGTAGACGTGAGAAAACCCCACGATCCTGCGTTGATGTAGTGTTCGAAAGCATCGCCAGCATCACTGCACAAGCTCTTCGAACTCGCTGCTCGAATCACTTCGCTTCTTCTGGCCTCAGCTACAAGCTGAAAGGCATCGATCATCTGTCTTTGCGGCAAGAAGTCAAGGACCGAGGAAGTCCCCGCAGAATTCAGATGCGTACTTTCTTGTGCAACAACAAGTTACTGGAGGATTTAAGCGCCAAACAAGAGAAAGTTAATAAGCTTGCTAAGAATCTTGCCAGCATTATGGGTACCCAGGATATTGTTTCTTGAACTCTTCTGAAGTGGTTTCAGTTCAGGACTTGTTTTGCTGCGGCGTTTATATGCTGTTGTGTTCCCTATATTTGCACCGGTAGTGAACTTTGTTGCCCAGTGGATGTAGTATGTGTAATAGCCGTGATAGCCTAGCATAAGTTGCTTGCTTATTTATTTCCTTGTTGTCTTGTTTATTTTTTTGCTTGTAGTCAGTGTAGTTCTTTTTTCGCGGTTTGCTAGTGGCTGCAATAACCTATTTTTTAAAAGTAGGCCACAATAACCATGGGCTAATATTTACTGTAGTGACACTAGGCCTCCTACGGGCCGTAGAAACAGTGGGCCTTCTACGGGCCGTAGAAACAGTAGGCCTTCTAAGGGCCATAGAAACATTGGGCCTTCTACGAGCCGTAGAAAAAATGGGCCTTCTACGGGCCCTATCATCAATGGGCCTTATACGGGTCAGATGATCGATTGGCCAAACATGGGCCAATAACATGTCGCATTATGGCCGTAAACGGGCTAGAGTTGGAATCATCCGTTCATGGGCCGACCATAACGGGCCATCGTTAATAGGCTGTATTTAATGACGCTATGAAAACGGCCCAATGTATTAACGGACCACAAACGGGCCGACTCTAACCACGTGCTGAATTTGGCCCACAAGCAGAAAATTACAGTAATGGGCCGTAAGTAAACGAATGCTTGAAATGAGCCCAAGAATAAATGGGCTCTGAGAAGGCCGAAAGATAACAAGGGCTGGAAAAGGCCCAACTGAATAACAGACCATTAATGGGTATAAAGTGATACACTGTTCATTACGGGCCAGTTTCACCATGGGCCGTTAATGGGTCTAAAGTGATACACTGTTCAATGCGGGCCAGTTTCACCACGGGCCGTTAATAGGCCAAGAGTTACATAGGGCCTCATATGGGCCAAAAGACGTCATGGGCCAGAAGTGAAAACGGGCTGGAATCATATTGGATGGCCCAGATGACGCTACTGGGCCTAATTCAGGTAGGGCGTAACGGGCATTGGGTTAGCGGGCTGTAAATGGGCTATATGCAAACAAGCCGTTAACAGGCTTTCCATGGGCCGACCCGTCACCTTTTGACCAAGTCAAACGGGCCGGCCTTTTCACAGGAATGGGCCTCTGTTGGGCCGGGCCACGTGTCGACGTATCATAGGCGCCTTCTGTCCAATGAGTGGATGACATCTGTCCCAACAATGAGCCGACACGTGTTTCCTCCAGCCAATGACGATTTTACATGTGGAAAATCCCCATTGGTCGGGGTTGTTAACGGGTTATCGGTTCGAAAACCCAACCCAATAGCTTAACGGCGTTCTATTACTGTGGATGCCACGTGTCGGTCACCCTTGACGAAAGCACTTCTGTGACGCACGATTTATCGTCATGGAAGTGGAAACTTCCGTGATGATAATTTTGGCAATGTCATGGAACACTTCTACGACAAAGACAGTATGACTATCTTGATTCTGTCATAAATTTGTCATGGATGTACATGCATGACAAAAAACGCGACCTACTGTGACAAACACGTATCATCACGGAAGTGTATTTTTTTTTGTAGTGTGTTCTTGTGCGAGTGTTGGCTTCTTGCTCTGTTCGAGTTGTTCTTACTACTGTGGTGGCTAGACCTATTTATAGAGGCCCCGGTCCTCTTCCCAAATGTTGAGCGGGAAGGGAGCCAACAACGGCGGGCAAATTTGAAGGGGGACAGCTAGTACAAGCTATTCTGACAAAAGCGGTCTTCGCCTGCGAAAAGCCCTGGGATGACGCCCTCTTGGGCTCCACGATGACCTCCGCCTTGCAGTCCTCCTGGTCTTGGTCTTGTTGCACCAATATGGCAACCTTTGCGTGATGCCTCGGTACTCTTCGTCTGCGCTTGCCTCCTTAGCACCAAAGAGGAAACAAGGACTCTGCATGCACCGGCGCCTGCCTGGCACCCACCTGGCACCGTTCGTCATGGCTTATGTCACGAGCGCCTCGTGAGGTTTGCCCCGCCTTGATATCTCCGCTCCTCGTGAGCCTGCCTGGCTAGGCCACTCTAGAGGAGGCCTTGTGTCGTCCGCCTCGCGAGGCTTGGACCCTCGCGAAGGTATGGGATTCCTCATTGACGAAGATGGGCCGTACGGCCCGCTGCCTTGCCACGCCGTGGGCCGCAGGCAGGCAAGTCTGGGGACCCCCGTTCCCAGAACACCGACAGATGCTACGGTGATACAAGCTTCGAGGTCGTTCGATCTGAGATCCAATGGCATCTGAGCAGTCTTTCTGCTTGTAAAAAGTGGCTGAACTCTTTGTGGGCTTTTCTGCAAAAAAAACATTCGAACCACCAAGGAGTTGTTGGATCAAAAATCCAACGGCTCTGAAGAGCTTGTATCACCAAAGCATCTAAGGTGTGGTAGCACATGATATTCTTACATATAGGAGAATATGAGGTCCTCCTTCATCTTAGATGCTACGGTGATACGAGCTTCGAGGTCGTTGGATATGGGATCCAAGGACATCTGAGTAGTTTTTGTAAAAATTGTGTGCAATTCTCAAACTCATTAAGGTTTCCTCTAAAAATATTAAGACATCATGTGAGCTGCTATATCTCAGATCTACAAGCTCCAAGCAACTCAGACAAGATATATCATCTAAGGTGTGGGGGCACATGATATTCTCTCGGGGAGGAGGGGGTGCACAACCAATCGGTGTTTGGGAGGATGGGGACAAATATAATGTTCAAATAATACAATCTAAATAATCCTAAATAGAGCTTCACAATTTTATCTATGGTCGAGGGGTTAACGCCCAACAATCTACATAGCTCCGCCTAAACACAACATTTCCATGTATGTAGTACTAGACTTAATATTCATGTTTCAGTTTCCTGTTCATTTCAAATATTGAATTGAGGACCATGCATGTCTTACGTTTTACTCCCTTCGTTCCTAAATATTAGTCTTTTTAGTGATTTCAAATGGACTGCCACATACAGGTGTATATAGACATATTTTAGAGTGTAGATTCACTCATTTTGCTCCGTATGTAGTCACTTATTGAAATCTCTAAAAGACAAATATTTAGGAACAGAAGGAGTATTTTTGAATTCGTGTCATACATGCATGGTTTGGAAAAATAGATGCACTATACTTACTGGATTGTTGTTGTATTCGTGTGTGTGTGTGTGTGTGTGTGTGTGTGTGTGTGGTCATATGCTTGATACATACAAAGTTTTCTCACCACCATACCGTTCATCTTTTAAATTTGAATTTGCAATGAAAAACTTACAAGGGATACCATGAAATGTGAAATCCACGTTGAGATCACTATAACACAAACTCACTCTAATTCAAGAACTCGTCATAAATCAATTATCATGTTGAGATTACTATTTGCAAGGAAAATACGGGCATTGTAATACACATAGATTCATTCGGCAATTTAAAAGATTCCTTTCGATTCTCGAATGGTAGGACCCAATGGCGTACCAGCCAAACCCTGGCTCGCGTTGATCCTCAAAAAAAACTGGGCTCATGTCCTCCTGGTGGCATGCGTGGTATGCATATTAGCCAACCCCAACCAGTCGAGCCAACGCGTTTTGAGTCGAAATATCTGGCGGCCAGAATTCCAGCCCTAGGAAATTCCCCTCATGTCTACGGTTCATAATGACTACCCATGAACAATAGAGGGATATTTTAGTAACTAGACAACATTACCTACCGTGCCGAGCACGGTTCAATTCCCTCGGTCTCTACTACCCAAGGTCACCGTTCAACTCCATTGCCTAGTGCTAGAGGCGAAGGTGTCCCGATGTTTCGATGACATGGTGGCTATCGTTTTCAGGCGTAGTCGAATTTTGACGATCCGACTACTTAACGACGAGACATCGCGCCTTTAGCAATCACTAAACCAACTTCGAGGGGTTATTGACCATGCCGGAGCACGATCAACCTGACCTCGAGGGTCTGTTTCCTGCAAGCAAATGAAGAGCAAGCAAGAAACTGAGATTGCAATCTGGATATTGCGAATATAAGAGGAAATCTTTATTAATGAAGATGGGGTTCTGTGACGCCTTTGTGGTCGTTGAACATAAACGAAGTACGTGAAGTTGCAGCTATGGCAAACTTTTAATCTAAACAAAAGCCAAAGTCTAAACGACGCCCTAAGGGCTGTATATATGGAGGAAGAGGGGGAATTTCGTGGCCCTTGAGGGAGGGGTCTGAAACCAACCCTAACTCTTGTTTCCCCACACAGACGGACTCTAAAAACAACCTATAATCAAGTACTTCGAAATTACATGGGTTTGGCCCAAAAATAAGGTGACACAGTGTCGGTGGGAAACGACACCTATGGGATCACAAGAATCCCTACTACGGTTGCGGGGCGCGGGGTTGTGAGAAGAGCAGGTCTAACAGAGAGCACGCGTCTGCTTATCCGTGTTCGGGCCATGAGGATGCGTAAAACCCTAGTCCTGCTTTGGTGGATGTATATCTGAGTTCTTGAAGTAGCTACGGGGTGTAACGAGCTCCAAAAAGCCGAATCCTTCTCCTGGTCGCCTCGGGCCTCATTTTATAGGAAAAAGGGGTCGCCACAGTGGCACACAGGAGGTGGAAAGGCAACAGTGTTGTGAGGTTATCACTGGTATTATAGGACAAAGCGCATTTAATGCGAGGCTTAGGTGTCTCTTCACTTTATCGGGGACGGGGGCGAGTCCCGTCCCGTCCGTCGCCGCTCCTCCAAGTTTCGACATGCGCCGTGGCCAGCGGTGCATGCGGTGCCATGTAGGCAGGCAGGCAGCTGAGGTGGCGCGGTGGTAGAGCCTCCACGAAGGGCTGCATGTTGCCACGCAAGTGCCTGCCCAGCTGGTTGGGTCGGCAGCTGCATGCGAACGGCGGCGGAGACTTGGCTGGTACGGGCCCGACGGTGGCTGGCTGGTGCGCTTTGGCGAGGTCCTTGTTGGGTGGCCCGGCAAGGGTCTTGCTGCAGGCAAGAAGCGCCCCGGCAAGGATCTTGCCGGGGGTCTTGTGGGTTTCTTCGGTGAGGATGGCTGCCTTCCTATCCTCATTTGATTTTGACTATTCTTTGTCTTCACAAAGATCGGCATGCCACCTCGGAGGTTCCTTCCCGAGCCCTGGCTCCACGCGGATGATGGCGTTGGGAACCGTGGGCTCAAGGGTGGCTCACTCCATCGGGGTGGGGCGAGCTGCCCCGGCAAGGGCTTGCCGGGGCCGCTGAGGCTGCCCCGGCAAGGATCCTTGCCGGGGAAACCCGCTTCGTCCATCTAATCTTTGTGGCCTTGGTCCTTGTCGTTTCTCTGCTTCGTCTTGGGCTTCGGTCTTACCTTGGCTCACCTCCCTCGCTCTGCATGATGTGGCCGCGGGCGTGGCTCTGACTGCCCATGCACAGGTAAAGGGGTACCAAAATGTGCCCCTAGTTTTGTACACCGACAGGAGCCTGTCGGTGTCAAAACTGGCGGATCTCGGGTAGGGGTCCCGAACTGTGCGTCTAGGCGGATGGTAATAGGAGACAAGGGACACGATGTTTTTACCCAGGTTCGGGCCCTCTCGATGGAGGTAAAACCCTACTCCCGCATTGATTAATATTGATGATATGGGTAGTACAAGAGTAGATCTACCACGAGATCAGAGAGGCTAAACCCTAGAAGCTAGCCTATGGTATGATTGTTGTTCGTCCCCACGGATTAAAACCCTCCGTTTATATAGACACCGGAGAGGGTTAGGGTTACATAGAGTCGGTTACAAATGAGAGGATATCTACATATCCAGACGCCAAGCTTGCCTTCCACGCCAAGGAAAGTCCCATCCGGACACGGACGAAGTCTTCAATATTGTATCTTCATAGTCCAGAGTCCGCCAAAGGTTATAGTCCGGCTACCCGGACACCCCTAATCCAGGACTCCTCAAGAGTCTCGAACCAGGCTTCAATGACGACGAGTCCGACGCGTAGATTGTCTTCGGCATTGCAAGGCGGGTTCCTCCTCCGAATACTTCATAGAAGATTTTGAACACAAGGATAGTGTCCGGCTCTGCAAAATAAGTTCCACATACTGCCATAGAGATAATAGTATTTACACGAATCTAATCTGCTGACGTATTCCGTGGCGCGACATCACACCACGGCCAAGTCTTTATTCGAATCATTTTTACCGTCCCACCTCAGCGCGTTTAGCGAGGCGGTTTCCTTGGCACGTCTTGTCGAAGCAGAGATCGTGTCCACTTATTCCGGGATTCTCATCAATACAGGCGTGGGTCACCCAATCGTGCCCATTGGTATGTCTCCCCAATCGAAGGGGAGTCCCAAACAATCACGGGGAGGGCTCTTGGTATTCAATCCTCTTTATGAAGAGACCAAGGCTCTACTCCTTTCTTTCAATCTCAATCAAATCCGCCTCTCGCCTCGAGTTCCAGCACCCAAAGCTCCATATTCATGTGCTCTGGACCTTCGATGATGTCCGGCTCCGACCCTCAAGGCCGGTGGATGCCTTCCTCCGTTACGGAGGAAGACGTGCTAAAGCTAAGAGACGCCAGGTATCTAACCGGCGAAATCTCGCATAGGCTGCCTGCTCGAGGGCAGGTCATTCCCACTCCCAAGCCTGGTGAGAGCGTGGTGTTCGCGTCTCACTTCCTTCGGGGGCTCGGTTTCCCGACGGACCCCTTAGTGCAGGGGCTCATGTTTTATTATGGGCTGGAATTTCACGACTTGGCTCTGGAGTCCATCCTCCACATCTCATCGTTCATTGTCGTGTGCGAAGCCTTCCTCCATATTACTCCCCACCTCGGATTGTTGCTTAAGACCTTCAAAGTAGAGCCGAAGATGATCAAGGGGCAGCACGCAGAGTGCGAGAGAGGTGCTGTTATAAGCAAGAATGCCGACGCCCATGGCCCGAGGGCTCTTTTCAAGAGGAGTTCAACTTATGGCAACGAGAGTGGTTTTATATCACAGCTCCTGTGGGGCACCAAGTGGGTGGCACCACCTGCCTTTCGCTTGGGTCCCCACCACAGCCTAGCGCCATGGGTCAATAAAGGGTTTAACTGGGGCCGCCCAAGGACGTGCCCTTGTTGCAGGCCGCATTCGAGACCTCCTAGAGAGAGAGAGATCAATCTGGTCAGAGTGACGCAGGTCATGTTGATTCGCCGCACCCTACCTCGCAAACGCCGCCTCCGCCTGTGGAGTTTAACTGAGGGACCACGAGCTCTCCAACATTTTACGGGCGTGACGCCCATGGAGATGAACAAATTGTTCTTCGGATCACAAGCAATGTGTCCGAACTCGACCGAGGACGCAGGTCTGAGCTGCAATCGCCTGGATACTCAAGTAAGTAGCCCTGTACCCGGACATGCTATCTGTATATTCATCATGGAATTGCCCTTAAAAGAGCTGCCCCTTGAACAGGAGTGGATAGCGAAAGCAAAGTTAATCAGGTGTCCGGCCCCCCTCCCTGAGACCACGCCGGATCCCGCGTTAACCAGGATGCTGGAGGTTATACCTTTGGAAGAAGGCGAAGGGGGGAACAAGGGAGCTAGCGCCTCCCCGAAGGAGGTTGTCAGGAAAGGAGGAATTGAGAATTCCTCTATCCAGGGGAAGAAGAGGACCGCCTCTGAAGACCCGGAGACCATGGTCCCAAAGCGGGGGAAGAAATCTTCATTAGAGGGTCCTGCACCGGGGGATGCCCCGGCCGTACTGTGCCCCCAAGGGGATCAGCCCTCCACCGAGCCGTAAGTAGAGAGGGGAGTTTTTTTTAAAATAAGAGACATCCCTGTTCTATTTCTGAAGAAGATAACCGAAATTTTACCTTGTAGTTCGGATCTCAGCCCTTCTCAGCAGAGCTCGTCTTCAGGGGATCTTCGTCCGGAGATGATGGAGAGCGGAACGCCTCCCCCTGCCGCACCGCCTTGCGAGGCGGGCGACCCTGAGGTGTCGTCGCAGAGGGTTTCTACGAATCCGGCAGGGCCGGAAGGTAGTCGTATGGCCCCCCAAAGCCCTCCATCTCCGGCCTTCGAAAAACGCCATTGGACGAGTCCTGCACTGTCCGGTGCACGGTCGGAGGAGCTGAAGGATCTGCTCGGGCGAGCGTCTATCTCAGAAGATCACCGTGCGTTGATGGGTACGGTGATTGAAAGGATATCATCCGCGGAGAGCGGATTGCATGAAGCCGTCAGGAATTTACTGATAGGTTTTGAGGTACGCAAAATGATGTACCTTTTGACAGTTCCGCATATATAAAATGCGCCCTGTGTAGATAGTAGCCCCTGAGACTCGGTGCGTTGTCAAAAATGACGGCGCGCCAAGGATCATAATCCCAGGTATAATATGTCGCCTTTCCTATGTAGGTAGCGAAGTGTCCGGTGGCTAGTCGGACTGATGAATATGCCGAGCTAAAGCGGCAATTTGACGTGGCAGATGCCGACATCGCGCTTGTCAACAAGCGACTTGACGAGGCACAAGGTATGTAATTTCTCCGAAGACACCTGGTAAGAGGAGCTTGATGCCCGTATCTTACAACATGTGTGCTTGATGCTTATGGTGCCACTTGCATGGAGAACCTTCGGGCAGAACTTGCCCGAGCCAAGGAGCAGGCCAGGAAAAGCGATGCGGCTGCCTTAAAGGCGACTGAAGAGCTGAAAGATGAACAGGCTGCTCACTCCCGAAGCAAGAAGGAAATGGCCGAGATGGCTGTAAAGTTGAAGAATGCTGCCGACCGTTGCAAGCTTCTTGGAAAAGAAGATCGGGCGGAACAAGAGGACCTGAAGAAGGCCACTACCGAGGCCAAGGATGCTCGCTCTGCGATGAGAGCTATGAAGGAGGAGCTACGTTAGGCTGGAGATATCGCGGCTGGAAAGCCCTTTATGCCACGGATGAAGTTCGGGGATCCTAAATATGCTCCGTTGGACCGGTTGTGGAGTGCGGAGGACACTTATCTGGATTTGGCGGCGAGTGCCGCGGACGCGGCCAAACACTTCAGAGATCAAAAGGATCGTGAAGTGGAAAAGCTTTTTTGGTCGCAGTTCCACAATCCAGAGCTCCCACTTCCATTAACCGATCGTTTGTCCGCGTGGGCGGAGCTGAACAGGTTATCCGGACTCGCCATGAAGTATGTCGTGAGTCATCTGTCGCCGGAAAGGCCCGAGCTGAAGAGTTATTTTAGCTTGGTGCAGCAGTTCCTTGGTGCAGTGCCGCATATCAATGCAATGAAGAGGTCAGCGTGCATAGAGGGTGCGCGGATGGCTCTTGCCCGTGTCAAGACATACTAGGCGGAGATGAAGGCCACCGCTATTGCATCCCAAGATTCGGACGAGAGCCGAGTACCTACCGAGCACTATTTTCAGGAAGTCCTGCAGGGCGCTCGTTTAATAGAGACGCAGTGCTCGAAGGATATTATGTTCGAATAACATGTATTATTGCAAAACAATGTTTTGATGGAATATAAAAGCTTTTTATACTTGTGCTTTCAAGAATTAGAATACCTCATGCGCGGCCGTTAATGTATATGTGTATATAACCTAAAAGATGGCAGTCTTCGGCTTCAGCCCCCACGCATATAATGCGGGGGTGTTCGCAGAAGGCGCATTTTCACACTTGATCCAACGTCTTGGTCCTATAAAGGAGGTGATAGCACAGCGAACTAGGCAACCAGACTATAATGCTTTATCACTTTCACTTAGCCATAGGAGTTTGACAGTGGGTCTACTATATAGCCCCTAGGGGCACCGCGCTCACCCGAATTCGGGGCGCGTATGTGCCTGGCCGGGAAACGGCCCTTCGTTAATGCGGAGGAATCCTAAAGATTCCGGCGGGTCATCGAGTGGTTGACCAGTCTCACGCTATATCATGACAGTCAGTTTTCGGCTTTCTCTCGAGGTGCTACTTTGGCGAACAAGGGGCATAATCGCAGTAGTTCTCCTGGTGCCGTCTTAGCCGATAGAGCGGAACGTAAGGCAGCAAAACACAGGAGCCGGGCAAACCCGACATTTGACCAAAGACATGATTCGGAGCTGATGCATATAAGGCCAAACTCGCGACGCCGAACACTCCCTAAGGTATTCGGTCTTTTGAAAATGGGCTGAACAACGCCCTTGGTAATAAGCCCTGGTGTCTGTGCATCGCATAAAAGTGACGCGTGGCCACATGCCAAGACGCCAGCCTCCTCCTCGGTTATAGCAAGAAACAGGGGGATGTGTATCAACAAGAGAGAGTAAAAAAGGTTTATGCAGGGTCTTAATCTGAAAAGAATCCTTGGAACGGGTCCCTACTGCACGTCTGCGCCTGTGTCTCCATTGTGTCGTATCTTGGACGGGTGTAGCACGGTGTTCATCTGTAAAAGAGAGGAACTTAGTTGAAAAAGATCGTGCTAAAATGTATGTTATATTAAATAAACAAAGCATAATGCAAAAAATGGGTAGAATTGAGCTTTATTGTCTCTTGCTATATATGCGCGGAGCCCCTTGTACGGGGGTATGCGGCTATTAAGCCCTTTTATGTCTACGCCGGACTCGTCTAGCCGTGTCCGGGGTCTGAACGACCTGTTTAGGTGCTTTGATTGGAGAAGCCGGTTTAGTGTGTGGCTGTCAAGGCAGCCGCACAGTCTTCCGCGCTCGAGGAACACTCGATATTTCCCTTTAATGAGATGATGCCTCGCGGACCGGGCATTTTGAGCGTAAGAGATGCATAATGCAAGATTATGCTAAAGCGGGCGAAAGCTTCAAGGCCCCAAAGAGTGCTTGATAGCAACTTGTAAATGGGGCGATGTGGAAGGTTAGCTTTTCGCGTCGGAAGTTGTCAGGGTAGCCGAACATAACTTCTAGCAGGAGAGAACCCGTACAATGCGCATCTGGGCCTGGCGTTACCCCTTGAAAGGAGGTGTTGCTATGGCGAATTTTTGTTGGGTTTATACCGATTTTGCGGATTGTGTCCTGATATAACAGGTTTAGACCACTGCCGCCGTCCATTAGGACTTGTGTAAAGCGGAGTCCGTCAATTATCGGATCTAATACCAAGGCAGTCCAGCCTGCGTTCCGGATACTTCTAGAGTAGTCCTGGTGATCGAAGGTGATTGGTTTTGACAACCAGTGGCGGGACTCCTCTTGGATAGGCCGTATGGCGCGTATCTCTATAGGCGTCGCTCTGTTTTTCCCTTTGTCATGTAAAGTGAGTTTACTGTTTTGACTTCTTGTGGGAAATTCTTTTGTTTTCCGGTGCTCTGCTTGTGGGGTTCGTCATCGTCCTCGCTTGGTGTGTCGAGACCCTTGTGTTCCGCGTTGAGTTTGCCGGATTGCTTGAAGATCCAACAATCTCTGTGGGTATGGTTTGCAGGCTTCCCGGGAGTACTGTGGATTTGGCATATCTTGTCCAAGATTTTTTTAGTTTTGATAGCTCGTCCCTGTTATCCTTGAGGGGCAGCTTTTTCTGGTTCTCGCCGAGAGCTTTTGAATCCGCGTTGATCGACGTGTTTCTTCGGCTGTTTCCCTTGGTCCGCGCCGTCCTTGCTGCGTCACGGTTTCCCGTTTCCATCCCTAACTTCGGATGTACTTGGGTCGCTGGTACTGCTTCTTGCCAACCAGCTGTCCTCTCCTGTGCAAAAGCGGGTCATGAGGCTTGTTAATGTGGCCATTGTTCTTGGCTTTTCTTGGCCGAGGTGCCTGGCGAGCCATTCGTCTTGAACGCTGTGTTTCAGAGCTGCTAAGGCTTCGGCGTCCGGACAGTCGACTATCTGGTTCTTTTTAGTAAGAAATCTATTCCAGAGTTTCCGGGGTGACTCTCTGGGTTGTTGAGTTATATGACTTAAGTCGTCTGCATCCGGAGGTCGGACATAGGTCCCTTGAAAATTTGCCCGAAAGGCGTCCTCGAGATCTTCCCAACTTCCAATGGTGTTTTCGGGAAGGCTTTTAAGCCAATGCTGGGCTGGCCCTTTGAGCTTGAGGGGTAAGTATTTTATGGCGTGGAGGTCATCTCCTCTAGCCATGTGTATGTGGAGGATATAATCCCCAATCCAGACTCCAGGGTCTGTTGTTCCGTCGTACGCCTCTATGTTTACGGGTTTGAATCCCGCTGGAAATTCATGGTCCAGCACCTCATCGGTGAAACATAGGGGGTGTGCGGCACCCCTGTATTTGGGTGTGTCGTGACGTTCGGATGCTTGTTGTGCTGCATTGCTTACTAGAGCTTGCTTTCTTGGCCCGTAGATAGATCTAGCTGGGCCATCTTTTTGGTGCGAGTCCTTCTATGGGTCGCGTGTCGGCTTGTGTGCGGCGCTGTTGGCCGCTCTATGTTTGCCATGGGGTCGTCTATCCAACTGGGTGGCCTCTTTATTCTTTGATTGCGGGCGCTCTACGTCCTCCTCATCAAATTCGGGCAGTAGTTTTCACTTCGGATAGCTCTTTGTGTGGCGACTGTCGCCGTATTTGTCTGTGGTGTTGAGTACTTTGCTCCATCTAATTCTGAGTGCATCTGCCGCTGTTTTGAGCTTCCGCTTCTACTTTTTCAGGCTACACGCAGTGGCGACGAGCCTTTTGTGGAGGTTCTTCTGCTCCAGCAACTTGTCCGGCGTGAGGTCGTCCGGACTGTTATCTTCACCGAGGACTGGTTGTTCGGTTTGTTTATCCAAGTTGCCATGTTCGAACGGTTGCTTGAGGGCATGTTCATCATTCGCCGGCTCGCCCTGCTCTATGGCTGGGTCTGTATGGCTGCTGTCTTTGTCGAGGCGGGACTTGGAGCGGCGCTTACGTCGCCGTTTTGATCGCCGAGGAATGATCCTCGTGGCATCCCTTTGTTCCTCGTCGTCGCTTCCTTTGGGTGTGTCCACCATGTATACATCGTGGAGATGAGGTGGTTGTCCAAAGGCCCTATAGGCGCTGGTTCCTGTTCAATCTCCTACATCGCCGCCCATACCGTCGATGTCTTCGGAGTCGAAGTCGAGCATGTCGGTTAAATCAGCCGGCTGGCTACGAAGTGGGTGGTGGGTGGGCTTTGAATTTCTTCGTCATCAGCATCCCAACCTTGCTGACCATAGTCCGGCCAGGGCTCTCCTGATAAAGAGAGAGACTTTAATGAATTCAGAATGTCGTCGAAAGGCGAGTGCTGAAAGATGTCCGCGGCGGTGAACTCCATGATCGGTGCCCAACCGGATTCAATTGGCAGGAGCGCGGAAGGTTCGGAGTCCGGAGAGGAGTCCGACACTTTGGAGTCATGGGCTTCGCAGAGGACAAAGCTGGTGTTCAGCTCGATCGCCGTAGGGATTGCAGCCCCCGAGGCGGTGTCCAGCCACACGTCCTTGATTGGCGCAGCAGGCTCTGAGCTAAGGGTCGGAGCGGACGCGGATGCGGCCTCTGGGGCACTGTTCGGCCACAGAGCTAGATCATGCCCATCGTAACAGTGTGGCTCGCACGGTTGAGGCTTAGATCCGTCGAAGATCAAGTCTCCGCGGGCGTCAGCCGTGTAGTTGGAACTTCCAAATCTGACCTGAGGGCCACGGGCGTAGCTTTCGATCTGCTCCAGATGGCCAAGCGAATTGGCCCGCAGTGCAAAGCCGCCGAGTACGAAGATCTGTCCGGGGAGAAAAGTCTCACCCTGGACCGCATCGTTGTTGATGATCGGAGGAGCCATCGGGCCTAAAGATGACGACACAGAGGAACTCTCAATGAAAGCACCAATGTCGGTGTCAAAACCGCCGGATCTCGGGTAGGGGGTCCCGAACTGTGCGTCCTAGGCGAATGGTAACAGGAGACAAGGGACACGATGTTTTTACCTGTGTTCGGGCCCTCTCGATGGAGGTAAAACCCTACTCCTTCTTGATTAATATTGATGATATGGGTAGTACAAGAGTAGATCTACCATGAGATCAGAGAGGCTAAACCCTAGAAGCTAGCCTATGGTATAATTGTTGTTCGTCCTACGGACTAAAAACCCTCCGGTTTATATAGACAACAGAGAGGGTTAGGGTTACATAGAGTCGGTTACAAATGGGAGGAGATATACATATACGTATCGCCAAGCTTGCCATCCACGCCAAGGAAAGTCCCAAACGGACACGGGACGAAGTCTTCAATCTTGTATCTTCATAGTCCAGGAGTCCGACCAAAGGTTATAGTCAAGCTATCCGGACACCCCCTAATCCAGGACTCCCTCAGAGCCCCCGGGCCTGGGCCACACATAAGCGCGACACGTTGTTGGGTCAGGCCCAAAACGGTGCGCGGGCAGGCGGGGCGGTTTCCACTGCGGTACGATTTTTCGCGCGCTGTGCTTCCCACGACCCACGTGCGCGGTAAGGCATTGAGGGGCGTGCGGGACGTGGGCGGCATGTGTGGGGCGATTTTCACATGCATGCGTCACATCGCAGTAAAGAGGCGGCTCGCGCCTTCCTCGTAAAGGGAGAGAGGCGTGGAGGCGCGGCTCATTTACTGAACGGGGCCGGGGCGCGGTCTTCGGGGCATCCACTCCCCATGATCACGGGGTGGGGAGGGGTCGCCTCACCCATCCCCTCAATCCTGCACGTCTGCCACGCGGCTTTCATGCGCTCAGGGTGGCAAACGGTGGAGGCGGAAAACCGGGCAGTCGCTGGTTGGGGCAGCAGGTCGGTCCTAGTTCCCTGCGCCTCCCGTGTCTTGATTGGCCGAGCGGGGCGGCCGAGCCCCAACCCTGCTCCTTTATAAAGAGCGGGGAGGGGAGATGGCATCC
Organism: Aegilops bicornis; assembly: GCA_021605145.1. Lineage (NCBI taxonomy): Eukaryota > Viridiplantae > Streptophyta > Magnoliopsida > Poales > Poaceae > Aegilops > Aegilops bicornis. Next base: position 286,674,363 of record CM038669.1, read on the forward strand.
CGCATTCTTCCATCTTCCTCCCTTTGCTTCCGCTCCTTCCTTTCATTTGCCATGGAGAAAGGGAATCCCGGCCCTTCAACGGAGGCGGCGAGGGTCGCCGCTCGACAATGCGTCCCTCCTCCTCCTGCACCCATGGTGGTAGAGCCGGCCACGAGGGGAAGGGGGAGGGGTCGAGGCCGTGGGCGAGGCCGGGGCAGAGGCCACAGCGCTCGGGGAAGAGGAGGGCGGGGCGGCAGATCAGCCTCTCCTCCGCCAGCAGCCCCTCCTCCAAGAGAGGGCCATGTCGGGGACAACCCCTGCGAATTCTTTGTCAGGCTGCGCCAGCCAGCGCGCCATCTCCTTCGCCTCCCGACTCAATTCGTGCGAGAGATGGAGCTGGATCCGCCGCAGGCGTTGCGGTTGCATATGAGGGGCTGCGGGATCAGCGGCACATGGGCCGACGTCGATTTCCCCGCCCCTCGCGTCATGTATCTCCGCCGAGGGTGGAAGACCTTCGCTCGCCTCCATAGCTTGACGGATGGGCTCACTCTCCATTTCAAACTAATGGATGGTGGCCTCGTCTCCGTCAAGATCTTCGGGCACTTCGGGACTCGCGTAAGGTGCTGCGTGGAGAGCTCTTCTGACGACGAAGATTCCTCCTCGAGCGAGAGTGGCGAGGAAGACAACGGCAGCGACGACGAGGCTAGCGGGCGGCGTGATGAAGGGTCCGACTAGGCGTCAGACGCCGCTCCGAGTGGCACCAGCGACCCCATCATCCGTGTCGCCGGCTCCTTGAACTTCTCGGGGTTGTCTCCTTGGGCGGCTGGCATTGGGAGGCTGCGTAAGAGGAAGAGGGCGGGCGACAAAGCCGTCAAGTCGGAGTACGCGGGCACCGATGCCTTCGTCGCGTACCGACGTCCTGCCGCCTCGTCTTCGAGCTCTTCCTCCGGCGCCGCCATTACCATCCAGCCCTTGGACGGCCACCAAGATGTTCTCTTGGTGTCTTCTGCCACTCGTAGCTCGCCTAGACACCCCTTTTGCCCTTTTCGCCTCCTTGACCTGCCTCCTGAGGAGAGGGACAAGAAAAGGATTACGGGCATCTTATCTATTTTTTGCTTGTAAGCCTGCGGGCCTTTGTTGAATTTAAAGCTTGTAATCCCCTTGTTCATGTTTTTCATTTCGTATGAACTGTACATGTACGGAATGTTTTTTAATGAAAAAGGGATGTTTGCCGGGTTTTTCGTTCGCAGGTAAAACCCACGACAAGGAGTAAATCCTTGTTACCTTTAAGATAAATGTTTTCTCGCCCGGCAACAGGCCTTGCCGTCCCCCACTTCGCTCAACCTTTCTCACGCCCTTGGCGGAGGCAGGGATGAGGTGGGCTTAGGCTCCTCATTTTATTTCCTTGCTGCCGTGACTACGACCAAACTTGGTCCCAGAAAACGAGTCCTGAGGTCCGGAATGAGGGAAGTACGGTAGCCTGAGGATAAAACGAGGTTTCACATACCTCAGTCCATAACGAAACACATGATAAGGGATAGAGAACTTATCTGAATCTGCAGCCCCCGGCAACCTTGGCTTGCCGCGGGTGGATCTTTGCTCTTGTAGCTCCCGACAATACTGGTTTGCCGGGGCCCTGGCGCCGGTCCATCCCCTTTCTTCCGAGGCAGCTCGACAAGGATACTCATGTGTCCTGTGAACCAAAGAAGACAGAAAAGAACAGAGAGACGCGCACTCGACCTCTAAGCTAGGGGTTAGCCGCCGCTAAGCACTATCAACCCTAACCAAGGACGAGACTCGACCTAGCATGCATGCTATAACTTAGACCAGCGCTTCATATATTTATGCTCAGGGTCTGCGCCTGGCTTTGTACAAACGGTCACATGCCTTGTGGACAAAGCTCGTACAAAAGGTGGCTTGCCGGGAGGCCCGGCAAGCCGCGCCTTATGGGTAAAACTTGCGAAGATGCTTGATGTTCCAGGAATTGCTCACTGGTACGGCATCCTCGGTCTCCAGCGGATCGCGCCCGCCCGGTGACTCAGATACCCGATAAGGGCCTTCCCACTTTGGCGTCAACTTGTTGGAATTCTTGGCCGACTGAACGCGCCGAAGAACAAGGTCACCTTCCTCAAAGCTTTCGGGCATGAACCTTGCGGCTATGGTAGCGGCGCAAGGCTTGCTGGTAGCGTGCCGCTCTCACAGCCGCCCGAAGACGATCTTCCTCAAGGGGTGTCGCGTCATCTTGGCGCAACGGATCTTGCTCAAGCTCATTATAAGCGAGCACTCGAGGTGACCCGTGTATGAGTTCCGTGGGGAGAACTACTTCCGCCCCGTATACCAGGGCGAAAGGTGTCTGGCCGGTGGCTCGATTTGGCGTCGTCCTGATCGACCAAAGAACCGCCGACAACTCATCAATCCAGCGCCTGCCGCTCTTGTGTAGCTTGTCAAAGGTCTTCGTTCTCAAGCCTCGCAACACTTCAGCATTTACCCTCTCCGCTTGGCCATTGCTCCATGGATGTGGCACGGAAGCAAAACAGACCTTGCTGCCGAGGTCTTGGGTGTACTGCATGAAGGTGTGGCTCGTGAACCGTGCCGTTGTTGGTGATGACTCTGTTTGGCACACCAAAATGGCAGACCAGTCCTTTGAAGAATTTGACGGCAGACTGAGCAGTCACCTTCCTCACTACTTCCACCTCTGGCCACTTTGTGAACTTGTCGATTGCAACGTACAAGTACTCAAAGCCCCCGACAGCGCGGGGGAAGGGGCCCAGTATATCGAGCCCCTAGACCGAGAATGGCTAGGAGAGAGGGATTGTTTGAAGGGCTTGAGCTAGTTGATGAAGCTTCTTTGAATGAAACTGGCACGCTTCACACTTGGTGACTAGTTCGTCGCATCCTGGAGGGCGGTGGGCCAGAAGAAACCTTGCCGGAACGTCTTCCCGGCAAGGGCCCTCGTCCCTATGTGAGAGCCACATATGCCTCCATGTATCTCTGCCAACAACTCCAGCCCTTCCTCCCGGGGGATGCACTTTAGTTTCACACCGTTCGGCCTCCTCCGGTACAGGACGTCATCGACGAACTGGTACATGGCGGACCGACGGGCTACTCTCTCCGCTTCTTCCTGCTCCTCAGGAAGCTCCCCTGTCTGGAGGAATTGGACGGTGTGCTGCGCCCATGCCGGAGCCTGAGGCTCGACGGCAAGGACCAAAGGCATCTCTTCCGCCATGGGAGTGACTGTCCCTACGGCCAGGGCCTGACGCCCCGCCGGAGCTAGTTTCTCTTGGGCAGGCTTAGTGTCCGCGACAGTACCCTTGCCGGCAGCCCCGGGGGGCTCGGTAGGAAAATACTTGCCGGGACCTGATTTCCTCCGCTTGCTCTGCCCTGCTGATGGATCGACGGATGGTTGAGTTAACCGGAGCAAAAAGGTACCTGGTTCCACAGGTAGCTTGAGATGCGGCCGCGCTTTGAGTGTCGGCGATGTCGTTCTCCGCTCGGGGGACATGCTCCGCCTGGATACCATCAAAGCGTTCCTCCAGCTTCCTCACCTCATCTACATATGCTTCCATCAGTGGGCTCTGATAATCTTTGTTGACCTGCCTGACAACGAGCTGCGAGTCACCCCTGATGATGAGCTTCTTAACCCCGAGGTCTGCCGTGATCCTGAGACCGGCAAGCAATCCCTCATACTCGGCGGTGTTATTGGTGGACATCTCCCTGGGGAAGTGCATCTGGATTACGTACTTGAGGTGCTCTCCGGTGGGTGCAATGAGCAGCACACCGGCACCGGCGCCTTGCAGCGAGATGGCTCCATCAAAGTACATGATCCAGTCGTGGTCTGCTTCCTTGCCGGGGAGAGTAGTCTCCTAGATTTCTTCGTCAGGTGTCGAGGTCCATTCTGCGATGAACTCCACCAAGAATCTGCTCTGAATTGTCGAGGTACTCTCAAACTTTAAGCCGAAGCTTGACAACTCTAAGGCCCATTCCACAATCCTTCCGGTTGCGTCCGACTTGTGCAGTATCCGTTGCAACGGGAGGCGGGTTACGACAGTGATCTCGTGGGCCTGGAAATAGTGATGCAGCTTCCTCGAGGCCATAAGGAGGCCGAAGAGCAATTTTTGCACACCGGAATACCTTGACCTAGCCCCCTACAAGAGGGAGCTGACAAAGTAAACTGGGTGCTGCATCATCTTTTTCTTGGGCAACACTTCACTCGACCGCGCGGGCATCGCCTTGGTGGCACCAGACTCTGCCGGGGGCCGCGCCTTGTCGGCACCCGGCCCTGCCGGGGGAATCTTCGGCTTGCCATCCGCTGGTTTTGCCGCCATTGCTGCCTCCTCGTCGACCTCCCTCTGTGCCACTAGTGCGGCGCTGACCACTTGATTCGTCGCTGCCAGATACAGTAGTAACGGATTTTGTGGTTTAGGCGCAACTAGTATTGGCGTGGAGGAAAGGTATTTCTTCAGGTCCTGCAATGCGGCCTCGGCTTCTGGGGTCCACTCTATTGGGCCCACCTTTTTCAAGATCTTGAAAAGGGGAAGGGCGCGCTCGGCGGACTTGGAGATGAACCGGCTCATGGCGGCAACGCAGCCGGTGAGCCAACGCACATCCTTGATCCGCTTGGGTGCCTCGATCTGCTCAATAGCCTTGATCTTGTGCAGGTTTGCCTCGATCCTTGTTGTGGCACGAAGAACCCGAGAAGCTTGCCGGACGGGACGCCGAAGACGCACTTCTCAGGGTTCAACTTGAGGTTGATCTTGCGGAGGTTGGCAAATGTCTCTTCTAGATCTTGCACAAGAGTCGGCCCGTCCTTGGTTTTGACCACTATGTCATCCATGTAAGCCTCCATATTTCTATGGAGCTGAGGTTCAAAACCAATTTGGACCGCTCTTGCAAACATTGAGCCAGCACTCTTCAACCTGAAAGGCATCCGTAAAAAGCAATACGTACCACATGGGGTGATGAATGCTGTCTTCTCTTCATCCTCTCTTGTCATGAAGATTTGGTGGTAGCCTGAGTAGGCATCGAGGAATGATAGCAGATCACATCCGGCCGTGGAGTCAACAATCTGGTCGATGCGCGGCAATGGGAAGGGGTCCTTAGGGCAAGCCTTATTGATATCTGTGTAATCAATACACAGCCTCCACTTCCAATTTTCCTTGCGCACCACTACCAAATTGGCCAACCACGTCAGATGGAGCACCCCTCTCACCAAACCTGCCGCTTCTAACTTCCTGATCACCTCTGTGATGAACTTCTGTCTCTCCAGAGCGTGCTTCCTGACCTTCTGTTTGACGGGCCGTGCGTGGGGGCAGACAGCTAGGTGGTGCTCAATCACCTCCCTGGGAACACCGGGGATGTCGGATGCTTGCCATGAAAACACGCCGACATTTGCCCGCAGGGAGGTGACGAGCTCGCCTTCCTATTTGTTGTCGAGGGTGGATCCTGTGATGAAGGCCCCTCCCGTGCCGTCCTCCATGACGGGCACCTTCTTGGTCTGCGGTGGCTCGGCTCTGGATCTCTTGCTCTTGTCGGCAGAGCTCTCTGGCACGTCCTCAACGGTAGCACAACACTCCAAGGAGGTGCGCTTGCCGGAGTGGGTGCGAGAGGTCTTGCCGGGCTTCTTCTTTCCTCCCAGGCCTTCGGCGGAAGGAGTGGGTGCCTAGACGGCAGCTGCTGCAACTGCTTCCCGGTAGAGTTGGTCGGCACAGATCAGCGCGTCCTTCTTGTCGGAGGGGACGGAAATGATGGTCAACGGCCCGGGCATCTTTATCATGTTGTAGGTGTAGTGTGATGCCGCCAGGAACTTGGCTAGTGCCGGGCGGCCGAGGATCCCGCTGTAGCGCAAGGGGATCTCGGCCACGTCGAAGACGATCTTCTCCGTCCGGTAGTTCAACTCTCCTCCAAATGTCACAGGCAGTGTGACCTTTCCCTTTGGTTGGCTTCACCCCGGGTTGACCCCCTGGAACATGCCCGTTTCCTCGAGGTCTCCATCAGGGATTTGCAACCTTTTGATCACGACAGGCGAGATCAGGTTCAGGCCGGCCCCGCCATCAACCAACATCTTGTTCTCCCTGAGGTTGCGTATTGTTGGCGAAACCAACAACGGCAAACACCCGACCACGATAGTGCGATCAGGGTGGTCCTCGGCGTCAAAGATGAGGGACGTGCTGGACCATTTTAGTGGCTTCTGGGCGTCGAACGACGACTCTGTTGCTGTAACCTCTCGCGCCCACTGCTTGAGCTGGCGGTGAGAGGTGTGCAACGAGGCGCCCCCATCGACGCACATGGCCTCCGTAGCCTTTTGGAACCCTTGCTCAACAGACTCATCGTCCTCGTCGTGATCATCGTCTTCTTGCTTCTTGTCGCGGCCCCGGGCAGGCCTCTCTTGCTGGTTGTCCTTGCCGGGGCGGCCTCCTTGGTCAGCCGCTTCTTGTCAGATCCCTCAGCACCATCCTGGTCCTTCTCCTTGTCCCGCCTTTCGTACTCAGCCTTTTGCTTCTCAATAAGCAGCTCGACTTGTCGGCAGTTCTGGAGATCGTGGTCCTTGGTGCGGTGGATCTTGCAGTATTGTTTGCCGGAGATTCCTGGCTTGTCGGTGGCCGCCAAGGCCCGGCAGGCGGCGCACCCGGCAATCTCCTTGCCGGGGGTGTCTGCCTTGAGCTTCTTGCCGACACCAGTATCGTCAGATCCCTCAACAGCAAGCATGGCCTTGCCTTTGCGTTTCCTGTTGCGACGCCGACCCTTCTTTGTCAGGGCGGCGGTGTCCTCATCAGTAGAGTCGGTTTCCGCGCCGGCGTTTTCGCCGGGGTACTTCCTTCCCTCTTCAGCCCAGGCGCACCTGTCGGCTAGAACGTAGAGCTCGGCCACATCCTTAACCTTGGTCATCGCCAGCTCCTCGCGCATCTTGCGATTGCGCACGTTCTGATGGAACACGCTGATCACAGCGGCGGATGAATGTCGGGGATGTTGTACTTCACCCGGCTGAATCTCTAGATGTACTTGCGCAGGGTCTCCCCTTCCTTCTGGGGAATGATATGCAGATCACTGGCCTAGCCGTGAGCTTGATGGCCTCCTATGAAGGTGCCAACGAACTCAAGGCACAGATCTGAAGAGATGGAGTCTGCCGGCAAGTGCATCAACCAAGACATTACATTGGGCTTGAGCGCCAGCGGGAAGTAGTTGGCAAGCACCTTGTCGTCGCGAGCCCCAGCGGCCTGCATCACGATGGTGTAGATGCTGAGGAACTCGTATGGATGGGTCTTGCCGGTGTACTTCTCGCCGACGTCGGGCTTGAACGTGCGGTGGGACGACCACTGGAACTGCCTCAGCTCATGGGTAAAAGCAGGTCAGCCCACCTCGTAAGGTAGGCCGCCGGGTCCCCCGGTGCCGGGCGGTCCGTAGCGGGTCCCGCCCGCTTGTCCGACTGGCGGCGCGCTTCGCGCCGGCGCTCGACGGTGGTTCGAGCGCCTTCATGAGCTCGCTCCCGAAGGACCTGGCGCTGGTCGCGGAGGGTCCGTGGATCGGACGACGCTATGGAGATGTTATCACCAGTGTCGTCGCGACGGGCCGACGCCCGCGGTGGCTGGTGAGGAGGAGGAGAGTGCATCGTGGCCGCAGCTCCCCCTGTCCTCCCAGCGCCAGCATGTGGTGGTTCGGTGGAGCGCCGACCCGAGGGCCCCGCCGGTCGAGGATCGTCTTTGTTCGTGACGGCGACGAGGCTTCGGATGGTGGCCCTCCACTCATCGAGCTTCTCCGCAGCAGGAGGGAAGTCGAGGAGCAGTTGTGCGCGCGCCAAGGCTTTTGCTGGCGTGGGTGGCAGTGACAGCTGAGTGGATCATGGCGCACTTCGACTTCTAACTATGTAAGAAGGAGCTCTGTCATGACCCAGTGGCTGCGCGCCATTTTTGCCAGCTCTTCGGCGAGCGTGTTGAACTCCTTCATCTTGCTGGCGACGCACAGGGCTCTTCCCACGGCGGTGCCCAGGGTCACCAACGTGGTGACGCTGTTCGGCGCGCACACCATGGGAAGAACACGCGGTGGTCGCCGGTGTATGCGTCCTGGATGTTGCTGCGCCGCCTGGAGTCGGCGCAACGACACCCCCGCCGCCGAAAGGGGGCCCAGCTCCGTCTTTAGATCTGGCGGCGTGGGTCCGATCGTCTGGTGCACGAACAACGCCGCTCGCCAGGCTCCGACTGCTTGGGTGGTGCTGGTGTTTGCGGGTCGCGGCCCGAGTCCTGTCCGCGACCGGTCTGCTGCTCCTAACCGGCAGGGGCCGTTCGGCCCCCAATGAGCCGATCGCCGTGGTCTTCTTCTTCTTAGGGGCCATGGGGACGAAGAACCGCTAGGCTAACTACTAGACCAGATTCTCACAAACGCACCCCCTACCTGGCGCACCAAAGATGTTGGTGGGAAACGACACCTATGGGATCACAAGAATCCCTACTACGGTTGCGGGGCGCGGGGTTGTGAAAAGAGCGGGTCTAACAGAAAGCACGCGGTTCGTTTATCCAGGTTCGGGCCACGAGGATGCGTAAAACCCTAGTCCTGCTTTGGTGGATGTATATCTGAGTTCTTGAACTAGCTACGGGGTGTAACGAGCTCCAAAAAGCCGAATCCTTCTCCTGGTCGCCTCGGGCCTCCTTTTATAGGAAAAAGGGGTCGCCACATTGGCACACAGGAGGTGGAAAGGCAACAATGTTGCGAGGTTATCACTGGTATTATAGGACAAAGCGCATTTAATCCGAGGCTTAGGTGTCCCTTCACTTTATCAGGGACGGGGGCGAGGCCCGTCCCGTCCGTCGCCGCTCCTCCAAGCTTCGACACGCGCCCTGGCCAGTGGTGCATGCGGTGCCATGTAGGCAGGCAGGCAGCTGAGGTGGCGCGGTGGTAGAGCCTCCACGAACGGCTGCATGTTGCCACGCAGGTGCCTGCCCAGCTGGTTGGGTCGGCAGCTGCATGCGAACGGCGGCGGAGACTTGGCTGGTGCGGGCCCGACGGTGGCCCTGCTGGTGCGCTTGGCGAGGGCCTTGCCAGGTGGCCCGGCAAGGGTCTTGCCGTGGTGCACATGCGTCGCCGGCAAGGATCTTGCCTGGGGTCTTGTGGGTTTCTTCGGTGAGGATGGCTGCCTTCTTATCCTCATTTGATTTTGATGATTCTTTGTCTTCACAAAGATCTGCTTGCCACCTCGGAGGTGCCTTCCCGAGCCCTGGCTCCACGCGGATGATGGCATTGGGAACCGTGGGCTCAAGGGTGGCTCAGTCCGTCGGTGTGGGGCGAGCTGCCCCAGCAAGGGTCTTGCAGGGGAAACCCGCTTCCTCCATCTGATATTTGTGGCCTTGGTCCTTGTCGTTGCTCTGCTTCGTCTTGGGCTTCGGTCTTACCTTGGCTCACCTCCCTCGCTCTGCTTGATGTGGTCGCGGGCGTGGCTCTGACTGCCCGTGCACAGGTAAAGGGGTACAAAAATGTGCCCCTAGTTTTGTACACCGACACGCAGCGCCTATAATAGCCTCTGGACAAAATTTATGAAGTGGCATCTTGTATATTTCGTCCAAGGCTTCATGCACTCATTATGGTGGCTTCAAAGTCCTGAAATCATCACTTGTAACTCCATTGTTGTTCCCCTTGCCCATGCCATCATCTCCATGCTTGATCTTGATCCAATGTTCATCCCTCTTGCCCAAGCTAGGCCCTTCATTTGTAAGCAAGACAACTGTATCCAATTTAGGCAGCATCGTATTCTCATGAACACTAGAATCATTACCAAGAAAAGAAAGTACCCGATAATTTAATTGGCGTGCGCGAGCTCTAGTAATTGGTGTAGTATGTATAGCAGCAGGGGCAATGGGTGTAAAAATGGTATTGATGTCCTCATCATTATCCCCTGCTTGAAATGAAGTCGTCCTCGACGGAAGCTCATCTTCCTCACCCAAATAAGGCTTCAAATCTGCAATGTTAAAAGTGGGACTAACCCCAAAATCTGCAGGCAGCTCAAGTTTATATGCATTATCATTTATTTTCTATAACACCTTGAAAGGACCATCAACAAGTGGCATTAGCTTTGATTTGCGCAAATCGGGAAGTCTATCCTTACGCAAATGTAGGATCTTGAGAAGAGGTGTCTAGAGGGGGGGTGATTAGACACCAAGTACCAAAGTTGCAATTTTTAGTCTTTTTCAAGTTCAAGTGGAGTTTAGGCACAATTTCAACATTCACAATACATATCAAGCAAGCATGCAAAGAGTATATGAGCAGCGGAAAGTAAAGCATGCAACTTGCAAGAAAGTAAAGGGAAGGGTTTGGAGGATTCAAACGCAATTGGAGACACGAATGTTTTTGGCGTGGTTCGGATAGGTGGTGCTATCGTACATCCACGTTGATGGAGACTTCAACCCACGAAGGGTAACGGTTGCGCGAGTCCACGGAGGGCTCCACCCATGAAGGGTCCACGAAGAAGCAACCTTGTCTATCCCACCATGACCGTCGCCCACGAAGGACTATCCTCACTAGCGGTAGATCTTCACGAAGTAGGCGATCTCCTTGCCCGTACAAACTCCTTGGTTCAACTCCACAATCTTGTCGGAGGCTCCCAAGTGACACCTAGCCAATCTAGGAGACACCACTCTCCAAGAAGTAACAAATGCTGTGTTGATGATGAACTCCTTGCTCTTGTGCTTCAAATGATAGTCTCCCCAACACTCAACTCTCTCTCATAGGATTTGGATCTGGTGGAAAGAAGATTTGAGTGGAAAGCAACTTGGGGAAGGCTAGAGATCAAGATTCATATGGTAGGATTGGAATATCTTGGTCTCAACACATGAGTAGGTAGTTCTCTCTCAGAAATAGGATGTTGGAAGTGTAGGTTTAGTCTAATGTCTCTCTCCACGAATGAAGAGGAGGTGGAGGGGTATATATAACCTCCACACAAAATCTAACTGTTACACACAATTTACCAATCTCAGTGAGACCGAATCAACAAACTCGGTCAGACCGATTTTAGTAAACCTAGTGATCGTTAGGGTTTTCGGTGGGACTGAAATGCATCTCGGTAGGACCGACTCGGTTAGGGTTAGGGCATAACGTAATCTCGGTAAGACCAATTACACAAACTCGGTGAGACCGATTTTGGTAACAAACTTACCAGAGAGTTGGTCAGGCAAACTCGGTGAGGCCGATTACACAAACTCGCTGAAACCAATTTTGGTAATAAGCTAACCAGAAAGTTTGCATTGTAATCTTGGTAGTACCGATTGCACAAACTCGGTGAGACCGATTTTGGTAATGGACATACACAGAGAGATTACAATCCCATCTCGGTGAGACCGAGATCCCTATCGGTGAGACCGAGATCCCTATCGGTGAGACCGATTTGCTTAGGGTTTGTGGCAGTGGCTAAGACATCAAAACTCGGTGGCGCCGGATAGAAAGAATCAGTGGGGCCGAGTTTGACTTTTAGGTTTAGGACATTTGTGTGGGAAAGTAGTTGAGGGTTTTGGAGCATATCACTAAGCACATGAAGCAAGAGACTCATTAAGCAACACCTCATCCCTCCTTGATAGTATTGGCTTTTCCTATAGACTCAATGTGATCTTGGACCACTAAAAGTAAAATGAAGAGTCTTGAGCTTGAAGCCTTAGCCAATCCTTTGTCCTTAGCATTTTGAAGGAGTTCCCACATCCTTTAGTCCATGCCACTCCATTGTTGAACTTATCTGAAACATACTAGATAAAAGTGTTAGTCCAACAAGAGATATGTTGACATTAATTACCAAAACCACCTAGGGAGCACTTGTGCTTTCAATCTCCCCCTTTTTGGTAATTGATGGCAACATACATCAAAGCTTTAGATAAAGATATAAATAGTAGCAAGTAAAGCTTTGGAAGGACATGTAACAAGCATAGGCTCCCCCTACAAGTATGCAATCATGTGAATATGGAATATAGAAGCATATGAGAGCATAACAATGATAGAGAAGGCAATGTGTTACATGTATCTTGGCCATATGCATCAGAGCAAAGAATATTAAGGAAAATACTTTCATGCCCATGAGTTCTTCTTGCAAACAGTATGTACATCAGCAAGAATTCCTCATGCACATGATTGTGATGCATATACTTACCTTGTAGTCTTGAGTTGGCTTAGGATGAAATGAACCTGCATAAACAAGGTTAGATAACATAGAAGCACCTACTGGCCAGAGCAAACAGAAGAAACCACAAAAGTACCAAGACTGGGATGACATGTAGAAGGTGAGTACTAAGTACCACATTTGATTTGACATGTCCCCAAGAGTAAAGATATGCAATGAATTCAAATGATTTCTATCCCTTAAGTGTCTTGCTCCCCCTGAATCTAGCACGGGATATTGGGAGAAGATAGGGAACAGAAAATCATAGCAAAAGATCAGAGCTGAAAGATATGAATGATGATCAGAGCTTAAAGCAAATAAGCACATATGAACATGTATTTCCCCCAAAAAGACATGTGGCATCTCTCCTCTTGAACAACAAGCATCTGGGATCCTTGAGAAATACTTTCTACTTAAGTGTTCTCTCCCCCTGGAGATCTCTCTCTCTCCCTTGAGGATCTCTCTCTCTCGAAATGATAAGCTTTGATGTGATCTCTCTCTCCCCCTTTGACATCAATTTCCAAGAAGGGCTTTCTGGAATCTATCGAACGGGTTTGGTCCTTGAGACACAACACAAAGCAATGAGAAAAATGTGATGCTTGTAGAGGACAAGATTCATTGAGTGGAGCTGGATCAGAAGAAACACAAAATAAGTGGCAAACTGTTTTTCCTGTAGTGAAATCGGTGGCACCAAGTGGTATGCTTCGGTTGTACCGAAAGGATTCGGTTGGACCGAAAACAACAAATCGGTGAGACCGAGTTCATCACAAAGAAGACATTTGTCACCTCAGCTCACTAGACTAGTAAGATCTCACAAAGATTTGCAAGGAATTTACTGAAAGATGTGCAAGGAATTGGAATGCAGAATATGCAGAGCAACTGAAAAGAAAAGAAAGAAATCTAGATGAATTTTTTTTGAAAGGGGAAACAAATATGCATGAGACAAATGCAAAAACACAGATAATAACACGAGAGAACTTCATCTAGAGATGGTCGGTGACAAAGTCACCTATGTTAGAGTATATTGACTTAGGAGTCAAGTGAGATCACTTGATCATAGGTCATACTCATCGTTAAAGCTCAAAATGGGGTTACCATTTTTCGTTTAAGCATTTTGATGTATTCACATCTTGTTGAGTTGCTTTAGCTCATGACTTGGAGTAAAGCTTCTCTAAAATGGAATGACATACCTTGGTTGGTGGAGTTGGCCATGTAGTTGAACTTGTGTGGGTTGCTCAAGGTTGATGTAGCTCATCAAGAGTTGGGAGCAACACATGGAGCTTGAGTCCATCTACCTACATGGGTTAGTCCTTGCAAGGAGTAGCACTTGTGTAAAAAAAAGAATTTAATCATGAAGTACAATCATTGAGATTTTCAAAGGATATTTGAAAGCTTCCGTGCTTCCTTGACTTCAACCACCATAATGTAGAGACTTGGTGATGTAGAGATTGCTCAAGATCTGAGTGGCTTACAATCTCATGGAATTTGATTCAACCAAGTACCTACATGGGTTAAATTACATACAAGACACAAATATATCCAAGATATATATAATATATTCATCATAAGAGAAATATCAAGGATTATTCATAAGCTCATGTCTTGCATGTATCCAATGGAGTTTCTACTCCAAGTTTGAAGCATCAATGATGTTCAATTCTCCTCTCAACCTGCAAAACACTTTCTCATCAAGGGGTTTAGTGAATATATCCGCTAATTGCTTTTTGGTGCGAACATGCTTAAGATCAATGTCTCCCTTAGCAACATGATCTCGAATGAAATGTTGACGAACTTCAATATGCTTAGTTCGAGAATGTTGCAAAGGATTATGACCAATTTTGATAGCACTTTCATTGTCACAAAGAAATGGAACATGTCTCACATATTGTAACACCCCGGATGTAACTTTCCATTTGTAACTCCAACTCTTGCCATTCCCTCCGTGGTTGGGTTTTTTCTTCATTTTTGCATTTTGTCCATGTCATGCATTTTATATCATGTCATCATGTGCATCGCATTTGCATACGTGTTCGTCTCATGATTCCGAGCATTTTTCCCGTTGTCCGTTTTGCAATCCGGCACTCCTATCTCCCCGGCGTCCCTTTTACGCTTTTTCCGTAAAGCGGGTACTAAACCTTCTCGAAATGGACCGAGATTTGTCTAGTGGCCTTGGTATACCACCCAGAGACCACCGTCAAGTTTCGGGTCATTTGGAGCTCGTTTGGTACTCCAACGGTTAACCGCACTCTCGCAAAGGCCTCTTTTATGTTGCAGCCCAACACCCCTCCAAAACAGCCCAATAACCCATCTAAGTCACTCCCATGCTCTCCGTCGTTCGATCATGATCGTGTGGGCGAAAACTACACCTCATTTGGACTCTCCTAGCTCCCTCTATGCCTATTTAAGCAAACCCCCCTCCAAATCCGGGTCTTCTTCCTCCCGAAAACCCTAGCTCCTTCCCTCCGCCCGCCGGACACGTCCGGCGAGCCGACGCCCGTCGCCGCCAATCATGGGCGCCACGTCCACCGGCGCCCATTATCGCCGCCCGCGCACATGGGGCCAAGGCCCCTCCGGGCGGACGCCAGACGCCGCCAGCGCCCGCCGCCGCTTCGCCCGCCGCCTCGGTCGCCGCCGCCTCTCTCCGACGGCCGCCGCCTTCGACCTGGGTCGCCGTCATGGCGCCCGAGCGACGCCCGGCGCCGCCATCGACGCCGCCGCCGGTGCCACCCTCGCGGCCGCCTCCTCGTGACTCCGCCGCCCGTCGCCGATCCGATCTCGATCCGCCCGATCTGCCTCGGGCCGAGCGCATTGACCTCTCACCCCCTCCTTTTTCCCAAGTCTTTTAGATCTATTGTTATTTTGTTGCATTTTCAAAGTGGTATATCTTTGCATCTGTAGGTCCATTTTGCGCGTATAATATGTCAAAATGTTCGCCTCGTAGAGTAGATCATTTCATCTCATTGCGTCATTTTCTTTTGAGCTCATATTGATGCCCGAAATGCTGTTAGAATTGTGCTATGTGATGTTAGTTTCTGTTTCTTAACAGAACTTGCACTTTTGTTATTTTTGCCATGATTGATGTGTGCACCCTATGAATTGGAGTCCTACATGTGTTTTGTAATATGCCATGCCATCTTTCCAGGGGTGTATACCATGTATTTTTGTGATCTATGTGGTGACTAGCACAAACATGCAAAGTAGGTGTCCTGATGTTGCTGTTTCCAGCTCTGTTTTGCTGATATTTTGATGCCATGTTAACTTGATGCTACCGAGAGATCCATGCATATTTTGAGATACTTCAGTAAGGATGTTTTGTTAAGCATGTCTTGCTCTATCCATCCATGCCCTTGTTTGCAACTATGGAGTACCATAGCTTGAGTCAATCGAGCTCTACTTTTGCTATAAAATGTTTCCTGGCAGATTGTTTACATGTTATTCAATTTTGCCAAGGTTGTTGTGGTTGATCCATGTATGCTATGTTATTGTTCTTGCCATGTATGTCTTCTATGCCATGTCTTCTTGATGTATGTATGCTTAGTTTATCATTTAAGGCTCTGTAGTGAGTGCATCAAGCTCTTAAACATGCCTACTTGTTATCAGTTTTTGACATGCCATGTTGCTGAATCTGTTAACAAAACTTTCAATATTGACATGGGTGTTACTATATTTTCGGATCCTTTTTGGCTTATGGTCAGTAAGGGACTTTTGTTCTATGCTTTGAGTAGATTCGTGCCATGCCATGTTTTGCTACTTTAAGTTCCTGTAGCATGTAGTTTTGCTGCTCTGAACATTGCAACCTGATGCTGTTTTTGCCATGTCCAGCCTGATATTTTGTGCACTTTTGCCATGCTTGTTTGAACCTGTTATGATGTGATTTAGCCGAAGCTCAGTGCTCATCTTTTGTCAAGCATCTTGTGTAGATCACTGCCATGTACTTTGTTGATACGTTTGGGTGCAGTAGCTTAATTATTTGTTGCTTGCTAAGTGGCATCATGCTGTTAGTGGCAGATTTGTGCCATTTTTGTTTTGCTTGTCATTTGCAAACCGTGCATCCGATTCCGTGATCTTTATATCGATTTCAACCGAAATCATCTCCTCTTTCCAGTGGCATACTTGGTTTGCCAAGTTGATGCCTGGTTCATCATTTCCTTTTGGAGCGCACATACGCATTGCATATCACATCCCGCATATCATGCCATGTTTTGCATCATGTTGATTGTGCATTGCACCGTGATTTATTGTGGTTCCTTTGTTTGTGTTGTTGCTTTGGGTATAGCCGGGAGACGAGTACGTGAACGAGGAACCTATTGAGAACGCTTACGAGGATCAAGCTTTCGACAACTCGAGAACATTGCGCAAGATGACCATACCCTCGAAATCACTTCTATCTTTGCTATGCTAGATGCTCGCTCTTTTGCTATGCCTATGCTGCCATGCCTACCACTTGCTATATCATGCCACCCATATTGCCATGTCAGCCCATAACCATCCTTTCCTAGCAAACCGTTGATTGGCTATGTTACCGCTTTGCTCAAATTTCTCTTATAGCGTTGTTAGTTGCAGGTGAAGATGAAGTTTGTTCCTTGTTGGAACATGGAGATGTTGTTCCTTGTTGGAACATGTTTACTTGTTGCGGATATCACAATATATATCTGCTATAATTAATACATCTATATACTTGGTAAAGGGTGGAAGGCTCGGCCTTATGCCTGGTGTTTTGTTCCACTCTTGCCACCCTAGTTCCCGTCATACCGGTGTTATGTTCCTTGACTTTTGCGTTCCTTACACGGTTGGGTGATTTATGGGACCCCCTTGACAGTTCGCTTTGAATAAGACTCGCCCAAAGAAGGCCCAACATTGGTTTTACCATTTGCCACCTAAGCCTTTTTTCCCCGGTTTTCGCGAGCCCGAGGGTCATCTTTATTGTAAACCCCCGGACCAGTGCTCCTTCGAGTGCTGGCCCTAACTAGAGCCCTGGTAGCGCCCTCAAGGCAACTTGAGGTCTGGTTTTAGTTGTATGGACTGCTCATCCGGATGTGCCTCGAGAACGAGATATGTGCAGCTCCTATCGGGATTTGTCGGCACAATCGGGCGGCTTTGCTGGTCTTGTTTTATTGCTGTCGAAATGTCTTGTAGTCCGGGATTCCGAGATTGATCGGGTCTTCCCGGTAGAAGGAATATCCTTCGTTGACCGTGAGAGCTTATAATGGGCTAAGTTGGGACACCCTGCAGGTAATATCTTTCGAAAGCCGTGCCCGCGGTTATGAGGCAGATGGGAATTTGTTAATGTCCGGTTGTAGAAAACCCGAAGTTGACCTCAATTAAAATACACATCAACCGCGTGTAACCATGATGGTCTGTTCTCGTGGAGTCCGGGAAGTGAACACGGTGTTGGAGTTATGTCTGACGTAAGTAGTTCAGGATCACTTCTTGATCGCTACTAGCTTCACGACCGTGCCTTGCTCCTCTTCTCGCTCTCTTTTGCGAAGTAGCCACCATATATGCTAGTCGCTTGCTGCAGCTCCATTTTACTACTCTGTCCTTCCTATAAGCTTATATAGTCTTGATCTCGCGGGTGTGAGATTGCTGAGTCCCCGTGACTCACATATACTTCCAAAACAGTTGCAGGTGCCGACGATGCGGTGCAGTGACTCAACCGAGCTCAAGTGGGAGTTCGACGAGGAACGTGGTCGTTACTATGTGTCTTTTCCCGATGATCAAGAGTGGTGCTCAGTTGGGACGATCGGGGATCTGTGTAGCATTTGGGGTATCTTCTTTATTTTGGTTCCGTAGTCGGACCTTGAGTGTACTACGATTGATGGATGTTTATTTATGTATTGTGTGAAGTGGCTAATCGTAAGCCAACTATGTATCTCTTTCCTTATTTATTACATGGGTTGTGTGAAGATTACCTCACTTGCGACATTGCTTTCAATGCGGTTATGCCTCTAAGTCGTGCCTCGACACGTGGGAGATATAGCCGCATCGGGGCGTTTTTAAGTTGGTAATCGAGCCTTCCCGACTTAGGAGCCCCCTACTTGATTGTTCTTTGGCGTTGTTGAGTCTAGAATGGAAAAATGTTTTGAGTCTTAGGATTATATATATCGGAGAGTAGGATTCTTTTTACTTCCTAGTCCCTTCGTGCCGCCTGTGAGGTATCCCGACGTAGTGTTTTGACTCTTCTCTCCTCAAATTTCACTAAAAATTTTTTAGGATCACGTGGGTATCTTGGAATCGTTCGATGGTTTTGTGACGAGAACATTGTTCTTGGTGCCTCGACATTTAGGGGTTGTGGCGGTGTCCCGGGAGTTGAGCTCCGAGGTGTTGTCGCCACAATTTTATCGCTGATTCTGGAATACCTGAGTTTTGCCGACATCGAAATCTCTTTTGTGCAGTTGTTGGTGAGATAACCCCGATAGCCCAAAGATCGAGGCGAAAAGGGAGTATTTCCATGACTTGTATAACGGATGTTTTTCAAGGTCGAGGTACCACGATTTCGAGGATTTCTTGGTTATGTGTTGACGGATGGATACAATTTGGATCTAGGTATTGTTAGTTTGGGTGATATATTTTGTGTCCCTGTATTCCCAACACCAGATTGCATAACCAGAAAGTTTCGGGAGTTTATAGGTGGGAATTCTAGTAGCTTATGTGATTTCTTTCCGACGGATGTATGATTTGAGATTGGGGTCCAACGTCTAGTGGTCCGCCCATTCACGGTCGATTTACGTGGTCCAGACGCCTTAAAGAATCCTTGGCTATGCTGATTCGGGACGTCTTGTTAGTCATTCGTGACGGCCGCTATCGTCGTGTCCGTGTGGGCCCCACCACGAACACTTGGGGCGTAAATCTCTATCATGTGTTTGTTCCGCTCATTCTAGCAGCCAACCTTTGGTGTTCACTGGCGATATACGATTTGTTTCTAAGACAGATGTTGTTTCCATATCTTTATCTAAGTGGCTTCTCACCTTAATGGACGTGTGATGATTAACTTTGGAATTCATTCGTTCATTCTTGTTCGAATGTTTATTGTGAAGACTATATGTTGCAATTTCTATCCGTTGATTCTACTTGACTATTTGTCTATCAAAGGACTAACGGATGTCACCCTCTTCAGGATGGCTCCGCCAACGTGGCGTCGAATCCGGATCGTAATGATGGGGATCAGTCGAACCTCCACCTCCACCTCCACCTCCGCCTCCAGAGGCCTGGCAAGCTATCATGGCAGCCACCAATGCCAATGCTCAGATGATTTTGCAGCTCTTGCAAGAGCGTACTCAAGGGCAAGGCAATCAAGGCAATCAAGGTCAAGGCAACAATCAGCCACACTTTGCTACTCTCAGTCAGTTCCTCGCTAATTAGCCGAAGTCTTTCAGTTTCTGTGTCGAGGCCACAGACGCTGACGATTGGTTAGTGGACATCTGCAAGCATTTTGATTGTAGCAATGTCAGACCTGAGGACTTTGTCAAGTTTGCATCGTTTCAACTCAAGGATCAAGCTGCTGAGTGGTTCCAGCAATACAAAGATTCCAGAGGAGGTCGTGTCATTACCTGGGATGAGTTCCGCCGTGATTTCAGAGCTCATCACATTCCGAAAAGTGTTGTTGAGAGCAAGCGTGAGGAGTTCCGCAATCTCAAGCAAGGCAACATGTCTGTCTATCAATACAATATCCAGTTCCAGAAGCTCGCTTGCTTTTGCTAAGCAAGACGTGCACGATGAGAAGAGTATGATCTATCAATTCAGAGGTGGTGCGAGAGAAGATCTGCAATTAGCTCTTGTGCTTTTTGAGCCGATTAAGTATGATGATTTCTACAACATGGCATCAAGCAAGAAGCTGCCCAGCTCAAATGTGAGGCTTCTAAGAAGAGAATCAGGGATGCAGTTCAGTCTTCTTCTTCCTCTCAAGTGGCAGCTAAGCAGCAGAAGTTTTACCTTCCTCCTCCTCCGTTCCGTCGGCCTTTATCAAGAGAAGAACTCAGGTGGCCGTGGATCTTCCCACCCACCCAACCCAAGCTATCGTAACAAGTCTAATTCTCAAGCTCCAAGGTCAAGTGCTCCTTACCACCGTCCGCTCTACGAGGTGACTTGCAACAAATGTCAGCAGAAAGGTCACTATGCGAACAAATGCTTCAACCAGAGGCGTCTTCCGCCTCCTTCTCCTGTGAAATCTTCCCGGCAATGCAAATTGGTCAAGCATAATCCCAAGTCTGCAAAGGTGAATATGATGAATGCAGCTCAAGCAGAGGAATCTTCTGATGTGATAATGGGTAATCTCTCAGTTAATGATATTCCTGCAAAAGTCTTATTTGATACTGGTGCATCGCATTCTTTCATCTCAAGACCTTTTGTGGCCATGCATGATTTGGTTACTCAAGCATTGCCGAGACCTTTGTTTATTGTTTCTCCGGCTAAGCAGATGACTTCTCGAGTTTTGGTTCCGAATGTCGGTATCAAGATGGGCGATTATAGATTTCTGGCTAAACCAATTGTTCTTGGTGACTCGGATATTGATCTTATTCTCGGAATGGACTGGCTTTCTCAGCACAAAGCAAAGCTTGATTGTGCTGCCAGGGAAATTCAATTGACTCACCCTTCTAATGATGTGATCATCTATGCCGCTCGTGATGAAACTATTCGGTTGTTTTCTCTCAATGAGAAGGGCGAACTGAATGCCATCTCTCAGATTCCAGTCGTTTGTGAGTATCAAGATGTCTTTCCAGAAGAGCTTCCGGGTATGCCTCCTCATCGGCCCGATTGAGTTCGTTATTGATCTTGAGCCCAGCATCGAACCCGCTTTGCAAGCGTCCATACAAGCTTGGAGCTAATGAGCTGAAGGAATTGAAGAAGCAGCTCGATGAACAAGAGCGTCTGGGTTTGATCAGACCGAAGTTCATCTCCTTGGGGTTGTGGTGTTCTTTTTGTCCAGAAGAAGGATGGCACGGACCGACTTTGCGTCGATTACCGTCCATTGAATAAGAAGACTATCAAGAACAAGTATCCACTTCCCAACATCAATGAGCTTTTCGAGCAACTCAAAGGTGCTACAGTGTTCTCCAAGCTTGATCTTCGTATGGGTTATCATCGATTAGCATTCGTGAACAAGATATTCCCAAGACGCATTCGTAACAAGCTTTGGTTCTTATGAATATACTGTCATGTCTTTCGCCTTGTCAATGCTCCTCCAACTTTCTCTCGGATGATGAACTTCATTTTCAACCCTACACCAATGAATCGTCTTGGTCTATCTTGATGATATTTTGGTCTTCTCCAAGAATAAGAAGGATCATGCCAAACATTTGCGATTGGTGCTAGACAAGCTCGTAGAGTATCAATTCTATGCGAAGTTCTCCAAATGTGAATTTTGGCTTGATGAAGTGCTTTATCTTGGTCATATCATCTCCGCCAAGGGCATCGCTGTTAATCCCGAGAAGGTGTCCGCAATTGTGAATTGGGAACCTCCTCGAATGTCAAGCAGCTCCGCAGCTTTCTTGGTCTTGCAAGCTATTGCGAAGATTCGTTGAGAACTTCTCCAAGATTGCAAAGCCTCTTTCCAACCTCCTCCGGAAGCACGTGAAGTATGTCCGGTCTCTGATTGTGATGTTGCTTTCAATACCCTCAAAGAGAAACTCGTCACAGCCTCTGTCTTGACTCCTCTGATGAATCCAAGCCATTTGAAGTTTTCTCGTGATGCTTCTCTTCAAGGTCTCGGTCTGTGTTAATGCAAGAGAAGAGAGTTGTGGCTTATACCTCTCGCCAGTTGAAGCTCAACGAAAAGAACTACCCCACTCACGATCTTGAGTTGGCGGCTTGTCCATGCATTGATTACATGGAGACATCTCTTGTTGGGAAGGAAAGTGGACATTTTCACCGATCACAAGAGTCTCAAGTACATTTTCACTCAACCCAACCTCAACCTCGTGCAGACTTCGATGGGTCAAAATGATTCAAGAGTACAACCCAAGTATTGAATATACTCGGCAAGGCCAATGTCATTGCAGATGCTTTGAGCAGGAAGGCTTATCGCAGTCTAATCCTCAAGCCCTTTCACCGGATCTCTGTGAAGCTTTCTGCAAGCTGAATCTTCAAGTTGTTCCTCAAGGCTTTCTTGCCAACCTCATAGTCTCTCCTACTTTGGAAGATCAGATTCGTGAGGCTCAACTTCTGGATACCATGGTGAAAGGTGAAACGTGGTATCGACAAGGGCATTTCCAAGTACAAGTGCTTCCACGTTGATGACAAAGATACTCTTTTCTTTGAGGACCGGATTGTGGTTCCTAAGGGTGATCTACGAAAAGTCATTATGAACGAGGCTCACAATTCGCTTCTATCCATTCATCCTGGAAGTACGAAGATGTACCATGACCTCAAGCAGTCATATTGGTGGACTTGAATGAAGCGAGAAATTGCTCAATTCGTGAATGAGTGTGATGTCTGCGAGAAGAGTGAAAGCAGAACACCAAAGACCAGCTGGTCTCCTTCAACCTCTTGCTATTCCGAATGGAAGTTTGATCATATTGAAATGGACTTCGTGGATCGGCTTTCCAAAGTCCAAGCGTGGAAATGATGCTATCTTCGTTGTCATTGACAAGCTTACTAAAGTGGCTCATTTTCTTCCTATCAAAGAATCCATCACAGCAGCTCAGTTGGCGAGCTATACACCTCCGTGATTGTCTCCTTGCACGGCATTCCACAATTGATCTCTTCGGACCGTGGCAGCATCTTCACCTCCAAGTTCGGGATTCTTTTGTAAGGCCATGGGCACCAACATTCATTTCAAAGACAGCTTTCCATCCTCAAACAAGTGGCCAAGTCGAGCGAGTAAATCAAATCCTTGAAGATATGCTCAGGGCTTGTGTCATTTCTTTCGGTATGAAGTGGGAAGATTGCCTCCCATATGCCAAGTTCTCCTACAATAACAGCTTCCAAGCAAGTTCGGGCAAGGCCCCATTCGAAATTCTATATGGCAGAAAGTGCTGTACTCCTCTCAATTGGTCAGAGACTGCTGAACGACAACTTCTTGGCAATGACTTAATCACGTATGTAAGAAATGTGCCAAGTCATTCGTGAGAATCTCAAAGCCGCATAATCGCGCGGAAGAGCTATTATGATGATAAGCACCGTGATGTGACTTTTGAAATCGGAGACCATGTCTACCTCCGCGTCTCCAATGAAAGGCACTCGCCGCTTCGGTATCAAAGGGAAGCTTGCCCCTAGATACGTGGGTCCTTTCAAGATAATTGGCAAAAGAGGCGATCTCGCCTATCAACTTGAGCTTCCATCCAACTTTGCAAACGCGTACGATGTGTTTCACGTGTCACAGCTTCGCAAGTGCTTCAAGACTCTGAACGCACTATCAACTTCAAGAGATTGACCTTCAAGAAGATCTCTCTTATCATGAGCACCCGTTGCTATTCTTGAAGAAACCGAGCGCAAGACTACGCAACAAGTCAATCAAATTCCTGAAAGTGAAGTGGTCACACCATTCCGACCGAGAAGCTACCGGGAGCGCGAGGATCACCTCCGTTCGAATATCCGGAGTTCTTTTCAGTCCTAGATCTCGGGGCGAGATCCTCTTGTAGTGGTGGAGTGTTGTAACACCCGGATGTAACTTTCCATTTGTAACTCCAACTCTTGCCATTTTCGGCATTGTGATATGATATTCCCTCCGTGGTTGGGTTTT
The DNA here is from genome assembly GCA_021605145.1 of Aegilops bicornis. Taxonomy (NCBI): domain Eukaryota; kingdom Viridiplantae; phylum Streptophyta; class Magnoliopsida; order Poales; family Poaceae; genus Aegilops; species Aegilops bicornis. The sequence continues at coordinate 286,698,146 of CM038669.1, forward strand.
TCTTCATTTTGCATTTTGTCCATGTCATGCATTTTATATCATGTCATCATGTGCATCGCATTTGCATACGTGTTCGTCTCATGATTCCGAGCATTTTTCCCGTTGTCCGTTTTGCAATCCGGCACTCCTATCTCCCCGGTGGTCCCTTTTACGTTTTTCCGTGTGCGGGTACTAAACCTTCTCGAAATGGACCGAGATTTGTCTAGTGGCCTTGGTATACCACCCGTAGACCACCGGTCAAGTTTCGGGTCATTTGGAGCTCGTTTGGTACTCCAACGGTTAACCGTGACTCGCAAAGGCCTCTTTTATGTTGCAGCCCAACACCCTCCAAAATAGCCCCATAACTCATCTAAGTCACTCCCATGCTCTCCGTCGTTCGATCACGATCGTGTGGGCGAAAACTACACCTCATTTGGACTCTCCTAGCTCCCTCTATGCCTATTTAAGCAAACCCCCCTCCAAATCCGGGTCTTCTTCCTCCCGAAAACCCTAGCTCCTTCCCCCTCGCGCCGGACACGTCCGGCGAGCAGACGCGTCCGCCCGTCGCCCTTGACCAATGCGCATCGCCACGTCGCGCCCGGCGCCCACATCGCCGCCCAGCCTTGACCCGGGGCCAATGGCAACCCTCCGGGCAGACGCCGCCAGCGCGCCCGCCGCTTCGCCCGCCCGCCTCCCAGTCGCCGCCTCTCTCTCTCTCCGTGCGCCGCCCGCCTTGAAACCTCGGTCCAAGCCCATGGCGCCGAGCCAGCCCGCCGGCGCCACCATCGGCGCCCGCCGCCCGGTGCCACCCCTCGCCGGCCGCCTCCTCGGCGAGCTCACGCCCGTCGCCGATCCGATCTCGATCCGGCCCGATCCGGCCTCGGCCGAGCGCTTGGTGACCTCTCACCCCCTCCTTTTTCCCTAAGTCTTTTAGATCTATTGTTATTTTGTTGCATTTTCAAAGTGGTATATCTTTGCATCTGTAAGTCCATTTTGCGCGTATAATATGTCAAAATGTTCGACTCGTAGAGTAGATCATTTCATCTCATTGCATCATTTTCTTTTGAGCTCATATTGATGCCCGAAATGCTGTTAGAATTGTGCTATGTGATGTTAGTTTCTGTTTCTTAACAGAACTTGCACTTTTGTTATTTTTGCCATGATTGATGTGTGCACCCTATGAATTGGAGTCCTACATGTGTTTTGTAATATGCCATGCCATCTTTCCTGGGTTGTATGCCATGTATTTTTGTGATCTATGTGGTGACTAGCACAAGCATGCAAAGTAGGTGTCCTGATGTTGCTGTTTCCAGCTCTGTTTTGCTGATATTTTGATGCCATGTTAACTTGATGCTACCGAGAGATCCATGCATATTTTGAGATACTTCAGTAAGGATGTTTTGTTAAGCATGTCTTGCTCTATCCATCCATGCCCTTGTTTGCAATTATGGAGTACCATAGCTTGAGTCAATCAAGCTCTACTTTTGCTATAAAATGTTTCCTGGCAGATTGTTTACATGTTATTCAATTTTGCCAAGGTTGTTGTGGTTGATCCATGTATGCTATGTTATTGTTCTTGCCATCTATGTCTTCTATGCCATGTCTTCTTGATGTATGTATGCTTAGTTTATCATTTAAGGCTCTGTAGTGAGTGCATCAAGCTCTTAAACATGCCTACTTGTTATCAGTTTTTGACATGCCATGTTGCTGAATCTGTTAACAAAACTTTCAATATTGACTTGGGTGTTACTATATTTTCGGATCCTTTTTGGCTGATGGTCAGTAAGGGACTTTTGTTCTATGCTTTGAGTAGATTCGTGCCGTGGCATGTTTTGCTACTTTAAGTTCCTGTAGCATGTAGTTTTGCTGCTCTGAACATTGCAACCTGATGCTGTTTTTGCCATGTCCAGCCTGATATTTTGTGCACTTTTGCCATGCTTGTTTCAACCTGTTATGATGTGATTTAGCCAAGCTCAGTGCTCATCTTTTGTCAAGCATCTTGTGTAGATCACTGCCATGTACTTTGTTGATACGTTTGGGTGCAGTAGCTTAATTATTTGTTGCTTGCTAAGTGGCATCATGCTGTTAGTGGCAGATTTGTGCCATTTTTGTTTTGCTTGTCATTTGCAAACCGTGCATCCGATTCCGGTGATCTTTATATCGATTTCAACCGAAATCATCTCATCTTTCCAGTGGAATACTTGATTTGCCAAGTTGATGCCTGGTTCATCATTTCCCTTCCGGAGCGCACATACGCATTGCATATCACATCCCGCATATCATGCCATGTTTTGCATCATGTTGATTGTGCATTGCACCGTGATTTATTGTGGTTCCTTTGTTTGTGTTGTTGCTTTGGGTAGAGCCGGGAGACGAGCACGTGAACGAGGAACCTGTTGAGAACGCCACGAGGATCAAGCTTTCGACAACTCTGAGAACATTGCAGCAAGATGACCATACCCTCGAAATCACTTCTATCTTTGCTATGCTAGATGCTCGCTCTTTTGCTATGCCTATGCTGCCATGCCTACCACTTGCTATATCATGCCACCCATATTGCCATGTCAGCCTCTAACCATCCTTTCCTAGCAAACCGTTGATTGGCTATGTTACCGCTTTGCTCAGCCCCTCTTATAGCGTTGTTAGTTGCAGGTGAAGATGAAGTTTGTTCCTTGTTGGAACATGGAGATGTTGTTCCTTGTTGGAACATGTTTACTTGTTGGGGATATCACAATATATATCTGCTATAATTAATACATCTATATACTTGGTAAAGGGTGGAAGGCTCGGCCTTATGCCAGGAGTTTTGTTCCACACTTGCCACCCTAGAATCCGTCATACCGGTGTTATGTTCCTTGACTTTTATGCGTTCCTTACGGTTGGGTGATTTATGGGACCCCCTTGACAGTTCGCTTTGAATAAGACTCGTCCAGCAAGGCCCAACATTGGTTTTACCATTTGCCACCTAAGCCTTTTTCCCCCGGGTTTTCGCGAGCCCGAGGGTCATCTTTATTTTAAACCCCCGGACCAGTGCTCCTTCGAGTGCTGGCCCGAACTAGAGCCACAGGCGCCCCTCAAGGCAACTTGAGGTCTGGTTTTAGTTGTATGGACTGCTCATCCGGATGTGCCACGAGAACGAGATATGTGCAGCTCCTATCGCGATTTGTCGGCACAATCGGGCGGCTTTGCTGGTCTTGTTTTATTCTTTGTCGAAATGTCTTGTAGTCCGGGATTCCGAGATTGATCGGGTCTTCCGGTAGAAGGAATATCCTTCGTTGACCGTGAGAGCTTATAATGGGCTAAGTTGGGACACCCTGCAGGGTAATATCTTTCGAAAGCCGTGCCCGCGGTTATGAGGCAGATGGGAATTTGTTAATGTCCGGTTGTAGAAAACCCGAAGTTGACCTCAATTAAAATACACATCAACCGCGTGTGTAACCATGATGGTCTGTTCTCGGCGGAGTCCGGGAAGTGAACACGGTGTTGGAGTTATGTCTGACGTAAGTAGTTCAGGATCACTTCTTGATCGCTACTAGCTTCACGACCGTGCCTTGCTCCTCTTCTCGCTCTCTTTTGGCGAAGTAGCCACCATATATGCTAGTCGCTGCTGCAGCTCCATTTTACTACTCTGTCCTTCCTATAAGCTTATATAGTCTTGATCTCGCTGGTGTGAGATTGCTGAGTCCCGTGACTCACAGATACTTCCAAAACAGTTGCAGGTGCCGACGATGCGGTGCAGGTGACTCAACCGAGCTCAAGTGGGAGTTCGACGAGGAACGTGGTCGCATTATGTGTCTTTTCCACGATGATCGAGTGGTGCCCAGTTGGGACGATCGGGATCCGTAGCATTTGGGGTATCTTCTTTATTTTGGTTCCGTAGTCGGACCTTGAGTGTACTACGATTGATGGATGTTTATTTATGTATTGTGTGAAGTGGCATTGTAAGCCAACTATGTATCTCTTTCCCTTATTTATTACATGGGTTGTGTGAAGATTACCTCACTTGCGACATTGCTTTCAATGCGGTTATGCCTCTAAGTCGTGCCTCGACACGTGGGAGATATAGCCGCATCGGGGGCGTTTTACATATATCCCATAATCTTTAAGAGTTTGGGTCATCCAAAGTAATTGAGCACAACATGAACCAGCGGCAATGTATTCTGCTTCGGCGTTGGATCAGGATACCGAGTTTCGTTTTTTGGAGGACCAAGACACTAGAGATCTACCAAGAAATTAACAAGTACCCGAAGTGGACTTTCTATCTACCTTGTCTCCGGCATAATCTGAGTCGGAATAGCCAACAAGATCGAAAGAGGCCCTCTTAGGATACCAAATGCCAAAATTTGGTGTATGAATTAAGTATCTCACTATCCTTTTCACGGCCTTAAGATGACATTCTTTAGGAGCAGCTTGATATCGTGCACACACGCACACACTTAGCATGATATCGGGACGTGAAGCACATAGATATAACAATGAACCAATCATAGAGCGATAAACTTTTTGATCAATCGGTTCACCATCTTTGGTCAAGTCTAGGTGTCCACTAGTAGGCATGGGTGTAGACATACATTTGCATTCTTGCATATTGAACTTCTTGAATAAGTCCTTGGTGTACTTTGTTTGAGAGACAAAGGTTCCTTCCTTAGTTTGCTTGATTTGCAAACCAAGAAAGAATTTGAGTTCACTCATCATAGACATCTCAAACTTCTCCGACATTAGCTTTCCAAACTTTTCACTAAAATGAGGGTTAGTTGATATAATATCATCAACATAGATTTGGCACACAAATAATTCTCCATTAACCCTTTTAGTAAAAAGAGTAGAATCAATTTTCCCAATTTCAAAGCCTTTTTGAAGAAGAAACTTGGTCAAGCATTTATACCATGCTCTAGGAGCTTGTTTAAGACCATAAAGAGCTTTATGAAGTTTGTAGACATGATTGGGTTTCTTAGGATTGACAAAACCGGGAGGTTGTTTAACATAGACTTCCCCCTCTATTTTGCCATTTAGGAAAGCACTTTTAATGTCCATTTGGTACAGGGTGATATCATGATGATTAGCATATGCAAGTAAGATGCGAATGGACTCAAGTCTAGCAACGGGAGCATAAGTCTCACCATAGTCCATACCTTCGACTTGTGTGTAGCCTTGGGCCATTTAGACGTGCTTTGTTGCGAATCACTTGTCCATCTTCATCTTGCTTGTTGCGAAACACCCATTTGGTACCGATGATGTTGTGGTTGTTGTCGGGCTACTCAACCAATGTCCAAACTTGGTTCCTTTCAAAGTCGTGTAGCTCTTCATGCATAGCATTTATACAATCCGGATCTTCCAATGCTTCTTCAACCTTCATAGGTTCAATGCTAGAGATGAAAGAATAGTTTTCACAAAAGTTAGCTAAATGAGTTTTAGAGCGAGTGATTCTCCCGGTTTGAATATCATTGTAGATTTGCTCGACGGGATGGTCTTTAGCAATTCTTGCTCGAACTCGTGAAAGCTTTTGCTTGGATCTTCGTTGAACATCTTCTTCATCTTGTTCTTCTTCTTGGCCTTCTTCATTGTTGGTGTTGTCGTTCTCTTGTCGTGGTGGAGAAGGAGGTTGTTGACGTTCGTCTTGATGCATTTCCTCGTCTTCTTCCTCTTGGTGTGTCCCACTTGTGGATGCTTCCGTATCAACTGTTGGTTCACTTTGTCGTAAAGTAGAAGCTTCCACTTGGACGGACGAGGTACTCTCCTTCACCTCCGTTGGACGAACTTTGCCAATAAAAAAGTCTTGGATTGCTTCCGAACGATCTTTATCTCCTACATCAATTGGCAATTGCTCTACTTGTGAGCCGTTAGATTCATCAAACTTCACATCTACCGTCTCTTCAACTTTCCGGGTGAAATTGTTGTAGACACGGTTAGTGTGAGAGTTTGAGCCGTAACCCAGTAGAAAACCTTCATGAGACGTCGGAGCAAATTTAGAATGATGATGCTTATCAAGAATGTAGCACTTTGAGCCGAACACTCGAAAGTATCCAACTTGGGGTTTGTTACCGGTGAGGAGCTCGTATGCCGTCTTGCCGAGTAGCTTGTGAAGATACAAGCGATTTGTTGCATGACAAGCTGTCTCGACCGCTTCCGCCCAAAGTGCTTCGGCGTCTTATACTCATCAAGCACCGTTCTCGCCATTTCGATGAGCGTCCGGTTCTTCCTCTCAACAACTCCATTTTGTTGAGGTGTGTACGTAGCCGAGAACTCGTGTGAAATCCCCTCTTCGTCAAGAAAGGTGTCCACATTTGCGTTCTTGAACTCCGTTCCGTTGTCGCTGCGAACCTTCTTGATCTTTACTTCAAATTGATTTTGGGCCTTCCTAGCGAAGTTTTTGAAGATCTTTTGGACCTGCGATTTATCATCAAGAAAGAACACCCACGTAAATCTTCAAAAGTCATCAACTATAACTAGACCAAAAGAATTTCCACCGAGACTCTTGTAGGCGTTGGGACCAAAGAGATCCATGTGAAGCAGCTCAAGTGGCCTCCTTGTGGTCATAATGTTCTTCACGGGATGTCTTCCTCCAACCTGTTTACCTGCCTGACAAGCACTGCACAGTCTATCCTTATCAAATATGACATCGTTAACTCCAAGAATATGATTTCCTTTAATGAGCTTGTCAAGGTTTCTCATGCCAACGTGACCTAGCCGTCTATGCCATAACCAACCTTTTGAGTATTTAGCAATGTGGCAAGTTTTAGGTTGTGCCTTTTTAGAGAAGTCAACAATGTAAAGATCACCTCTACGTATGCCGGTAAAGACCATTTTATGATTGTCTCGACGAAACACTTGGCAATCTACTTCAGTAAATAGGACATTGAAACCGAAATCAGGAAGTCTAGATACTGAAAGTAAGTTGTACCCAAGAGATTCAACAAGCATGACATTTTGTATGGAGCTATCATGTGAGATGGCCACCTTACCAAGGCCAACCACCTTACCCTTAGAGTTGTCACCGAAAGTGAAATACTTTCGAGGACTATCATTTTTAGCAAGCTCACGAAACATGTCTTTATCCCCGGTCATGTGATCGGTACATCCACTGTCAAGAACCCATTCCTTTCCTCTGACACATATCCTCAAGATTTGCCATAAGACCAAAATGTCTCATTGCATCATCAAGATCGAAGTCACTATCATCATCCTCATCATAGTATCCATGTTCAACATCATCATGTGGTGGATCAAGTCCTAGAGAGGGTGATTCGTTAGAATGAGTTTGACAATGATCTTGTCTATGAATTCTTATAGCTTCGGAAATAATATCACTAATAATTCCAACATCTCCTTTGGCACGCATAAGGTTTGTAACCTCAAATAGACGATCACCAAACATAGGATCACTAGTATTCATCTTACTCAAGGCAATAGAATTATGGAGAATCTCATCTAGATTTTTCAAGGAATAATTTGGAAAACGTTCCTCAAGAAATTTCCATATAGTGTAGGCACACTCAAAAGTAGGCAAGATTCTAAACAAGTTTCTAGGCAAGCCTCTAGTGATAAGATTAACAGTTCTAAGATTTCTAGTCATGTCAATAGCTTCATCAAGGGTAGGGTGCATAGGATCAACATGAGGTGCACAAGGGCTAGCAATGTACTTGTTCAAATGATATTGATTGAAAATTGCAAGCATCTCATTTTTCCACTCATGAAAATACTCTCCATCAAGAATAGGCACTCTATGTCTAAGACTCCCCAAAGTAGACTCATCCATCTTCCTCCAATGGTGATTAAACCAAGGCAATGGAGACCAATGCTCTCATACCACTTGTAGGATCTTGAGAAGAGGTGTCTAGAGGGGGGGTGATTAGACACTAAGTACCAAAGTTGCAGTTTTTAGTCTTTTTCAAGTTCAAGTGGAGTTTAGGCACAATTTCAACATTCACAATACATATCAAGCAAGCATGCAAAGAGTATATGAGCAGCGGAAAGTAAAGCATGCAACTTGCAAGAAAGTAAAGGGAAGGGTTTGGAGGATTCAAACGCAATTGGAGACACGGATGTTTTTGGCGTGGTTCAGATAGGTGGTGCTATTGTACATCCACGTTGATGGAGACTTCAACCCACAAAGGGTAACGGTTGCGCGACTCCACGGAGGGCTCCACCCATGAAGGGTCCACGAAGAAGCAACCTTGTCTATCCCACCATGGCCGTCGCCCACGAAGGACTTGCCTCACTAGCGGTAGATCTTCACGAAGTAGGCGATCTCCTTGCCCTTACAAACTCCTTGGTTCAACTCCACAATCTTGTCGGAGGCTCCCAAGTGACACCTAGCCAATCTAGGAGACACCACTCTCCAAGAAGTAACAAATGGTGTCTTGATGATGAACTCCTTCCTCTTGTGCTTCAAATGATAGTCTCCCCAACACTCAACTCTCTCTCATAGGATTTGGATCTGGTGGAAAGAAGATTTGAGTGGAAAGCAACTTGGGGAAGGCTAGAGATCAAGATTCATATGGTAGGATTGGAATATCTTGGTCTCAACACATGAGTAGGTAGTTCTCTCTCAGAAATAGGATGTTGGAAGTGTAGGTTTAGTCTGATGGCTCTCTCCACGAATGAAGAGGAGGTGGAGGGGTATATATAGCCTCCACACAAAATCTAACCGTTACACACAATTTACCAATCTCGGTGAGACCGAATCAACAAACTCGGTCAGACCGATTTTAGTAAACCTAGTGACCATTAGGGTTTTCGGTGGGACTGAAATGCATCTTGGTAGGACCGACTCGGTTAGGGTTATGGCATAATGTAATCTCGGTAAGACCGATTACACAAACTCGGTGAGACCGATTTTGGTAACAAACTTACCAGAGAGTTGGTCAGGCAAACTCGGTGAGGCCGATTACACAAACTCGGTGAGACCGATTTTGGTAATAAGCTAACCAGAAAGTTTGCATTGTAATCTCGGTAGTACCGATTGCACAAACTCGGTGAGACCGATTTTGGTAATGGACATACACAGAGAGATTACAATCCCATCTCGGTGAGACCGAGATCCCTATCGGTGAGACCGATTTGCTTAGGGTTTGTGGCAGTGGCTAAGACATCAAAACTCGGTGGCGCCGGATAGAAAGAATCAGTGGGGCCAAGTTTGACTTTTAGGTTTAGGACATTTGTGTGGGAAATTAGTTGAGGGTTTTGGAGCATATCACTAAGCACATGAAGCAAGAGACTCATTAAGCAACACCTCATCCCTCCTTGATAGTATTGGCTTTTCCTATAGACTCAATGTAATCTTGGACCACTAAAAGTAAAATGAAGAGTCTTGAGCTTGAAGCTTTAGCCAATCCTTTGTCCTTAGCATTTTGAAGGAGTTCCCACATCCTTTAGTCCATGCCACTCCATTGTTGAACTTATCTGAAACATACTAGATAAGAGTGTTAGTCCAACAAGAGATATGTTGACATTAATTACCAAAACCACCTAGGGAGCACTTGTGCTTTCAGCAAATGTAACCAAACAAGATCTCCAGGTGCAAACACAACATGTTTTCTACCCTTATCTCCAGAAAGTTTATATTTAGCATTCATACGCTCAATGTTTTCCTTATTTGACTCATGCATTTTAAAAATCAATTCAGCACGTTGTTTAGCATCAAAATTAACCTTCTCCGAAGATGGAAGAGGTAACAAATCAATAGGTGCACGAGGTAGGTAACCATACACAATTTCAAAAGGGCACATCTTAGTAGTAGAATGCAATGAATGATTATAAGAAAATTCAATATGAGGGAAGCATTCTTCCCACATTTTCTTAATATTCTTCAAAACAGTCCTAAGCATAGTAGACAATGTTCTATTGACTACTTCAGTTTGTCCGTCGGTTTGGGGGTAACAAGTAGTACTAAAGAGCAGTTTAGTCCCCAACTTAGCCCATAAACATCTCCAAAAGTGGCTAGGAAATTTAGTATCACGATCTGAAACAATAGTATTTGGCACACCATGCAAGCGCATAATTTCATGAAAGAACAGATCAGCAACATTAGCAGCATCATCGCTTTTATGACATGGTATGAAGTGTGCCATTTTCAAAAATCTATCCACGACAACAAATATGCTATCCCTCCCATTCTTTGTTCAAGGTAATCCTAAAATAAAATCCATAGATATATCCTCCCAAGGAACACTAGGTACAGGCAAAGGCGTCTATAAACCATGAGGATTGAGTCGTGACTTAGCTTTTTGACATGTAGTGCGGCGAGCAAAAAAATGCTCAACATCCCGTCTCATCTTTGGCCAAAAGAAATGTGTAGCAAGTATATCCTCTGTCTTCTTCACGCCAAAGTGTCCCATTAATCCTCCTCCATGTGCCTCCTGCAACAACAAAAGACGAACGAAGCTAGCTGGAATGCATAGCTTGTTAGCACGAACACAAATCCATCGTTAACGACGAACTTGTTCCATGTTCTCCCTTCTTTACAATTCTGCAATACATCTTTAAATTCAGCATCATGCACATATTGATCTTTGATGGTCTCCAAACCAAATATTTTAAAGTCAAGTTGTGAAAGCATAGTATAATGATGAGACAATGCATCAGCAATAAAATTTTCTTTACCCTTCTTGTGTTTAATGACATAAGGGAAAGTCTCAATGAATTCAACCCATTTAGCATGTCTACAATTCAGTTTGGCTTGACTTTTAATATGTTTCAGAGATTCATGATCAGAATGTATAACAAATTCTTTGGGCCATAAATAATGTTGCCATGTTTCTAAAGTCCGAACAAGAGCATATAATTCTTTATCATAAGTAGAATAGTTCAGACTAGGCCCACTCAATTTTTCAGAAAAGTATGCAATAGGTTTGCCATCTTGTAATAACACACCTCCTAATCCAATTCCAATAGTATCACATTTAGGCTCAAAAGTCCTATTAAAATCAGGAAGTTGGAGTAAAGGAGCATGTGTCAACTTATCTTTCAAAACCGTGAAGGCTTCTTCCTGTGCGGTACCCCAAACAAAAGGCACATCCTTCTTTGTAAGCTCATTGAGAGGTGCAGCAATGGTGCTGAAATCTCTCACAAAACGCCTATGAAATCCAGCGAGGCCAAGAAAGGTCCTCACTTGTGTGACCGTTTTGGGCTGCGGCCAACTCTCAATAGCTTCAATCTTGGCTTTATCAACTTCAATTCCCTGTGGAGTAACAAAATAGCCAAGAAAAGATACTCGGTCAGTGCAAAAGGTGCACTTCCCAAGGTTACCAAACAAACGTGCATCACGTAGAGCAATAAAAACAGCACGTAAATGTTCCAAATGTTCCTCCAAAGATCTGCTATAAATCAGTATATCATCAAAATAGACTACCACAAATCATCCAATGAAAGCACGTAAAACTTCGTTCATTAATCTCATGAAAGTACTAGGTGCATTAGTTAACCCAAAAGGCATGACTAACCACTCATATAATCCAAACTTAGTTTTAAATGTTGTTTTCCATTCATCTCCCAATTTCATACAAATTTGATGGTATCCACTTCATAAATCAGCTTTGGAGAATATTGTAGAGCCACTCAATTCATCAAGCATATCATCTAGCCTAGGAATAGGATGATGATAACAAATAGTAATATTATTAATGCCTCTACAATCAACACATATATGCGATGTACCATCCTTTTTTGGCACTAATATAATAGGAACAACACAAGGACTAAGAGATTATCGTATATAACCTTTGTCGAGAAGCTCATATACTTGACGCATAATCTCCTTTGTCTCCTCTGGATTGGTACGGTATGGCGCACGGTTTGGTAGTGAAGCGCCAGGAATTAAGTCAATATGATGCTCAATCCCTCGAATAGGTGGTAATCCCGGTGGCACATCTTGTGGAAAGACGTCATTGAACTCCTGTAAAATGTTAGTGACAGTAGGAGGCAAAGAGGAAGGTACATCCTCGAAAGAAAATAATGTCTCTTTGCACACAAAAGCATAGCAAACAAATTTGCTGAAATCTAGATAATCAATATCAGATTTGGTGGCAAGTAAACATGCACTTTTCAATTTAATTTCAGAAGCAATAATATATGGTTTATTATTAGGCTTCATTTATTGCTCAAATTCCTTTGCCACAATTTGATTTATTAGCTCTATTAATATCATCTTTCAAAATGGAATCAGGAGTCATAGGAAGTAATATTTTTATCCTTATGAACAAGAGTATACTGATTGTTTCTACCATGGTGTATAGAATTTTTATCAAATTGCCATGGTCTACCAAGTAATAAGGAACAAGCTTGCATAGGTACCACATCACAATCAACATAATCAGCATATGTAGAGATACTAAAATGCACACGAACAAAGACGTGTTACCTTAACCTTGCATTTGTTGTTGAACCACTGGATGTAGTAAGGATGTGGATGTGGTCTTGTGGTGAGAGATAGCTTCTCCACCATCTCCATGCTAGCCAAGTTGTTGCAGGTCCCTCCATCTATGATGACGCGAATAGAATGTTCCTTCACAACTCCCTTTGTATCTAACAAATTATGCCTCTGATTTTTCTCATCTTGTGTGACCTGCACACTCAAAACACGTTGAGCAACTAAACATTCATACCTGTCAGCGTCTTTAGGAGACATGTATTGCGTCTCATGACCAGAATCATCACCACCGTGTTCTTCACTTGTAATAAGAGCCAAAGTCTTCTCATCATAGTCACTAGTGGACTCATACCCACCATCCTCATAAGTAATCATCACATGCTTAGATGGGCATTCTCTCGCATAATGACCTCCACCCTTGCAACGATGAGAAATAATATCATGTGTTTGCCCTGTTGATGCCATGGATGAAGAAGAGCTATGTGCGGAATCGGAAGGTGTACTCCTGGCAGATGGTGGTGGTGGTGCCTGTTTTCTTGTATCTCGGTTGGAATTGGCGACTGAAGTCAGTGGTGCTGCAGTAGGACATGTGGGAGTAGAGGATGCACGCGGTGTCGGGGCAGGCTGATCTGGCCCACGAACACCTATGGGACCGGCGGACCGAGCCCCTTTCGGTTCGGCGGGGAGCGGAGGTCGCACAAAGAGCAGATCGAGGCGAAGCACGCGAGAGGTTTACCCAGCTTCGGAGCTCTCCGGAGAGATAACACTCCTACTGCTGCATCTCTAGGTGTATTGCGTTCTTGCTCAGGAGCGCTGAGTGCTCAGACACACGAAGCGGCTAACGAGATCGAGCGTGAGTGTCGAACCTTCGAACCCCCTCTACGCTATGCATGGGCCTCCTTTTATATGCTTAAGGGGTCACCGACGGTGGCAACGTGAACAAGGGTACAAATGGAAATGGTGTGGTTGGTACACCTACTTGTACAAAGGTATGTTGTACCATACCTAACCCTGATGGCAGGGGACAAAGGCATTAAATGCCCGTCTAGTCGCCCTAACAGTGCAAATAGGGACCGTCAGGGGCGCCACCGTTCGCCACGATGGCAAACTTGCCAGCGCCGCTTGCCACCTCGCACCGCTGGCTGCACAGCCTCTCACACGCAGCGCTGGGCAGGTCCTGAGCGTCGTTAGTGAATGTGCTAGAGCGAGGAAATGCAGAGGTGGTCTGCCGCGGCAAGCGCCTTGCCGCGGTTGTTGCCTTGTCGCGCCCGGAAGCTTGTCGCTCACCGGGCCTTCCCGGCAAGCTCCTCTTGCCGGGGCCTTGTCTTGTATGTGCCTTGGGTGGCCTTCCCGGCAAGCTCCTCTTGCCGGGGCCTTGTCTTCTAGGTGCCTTGGGTGGCCTTCCCGGCAAGCTCCTCTTGCCGGGGCCTCGTCTCCTTGGCTTGAATACTTTGTTCTTGAATGGCTCCAACGGAACCACGGACGATCTTGGCAGTCAACCGGTAAGCCCTGCCGCGGAGGGCTGCAACTGCCCGTGCACAAGTTCGGGATACTAGGGTACCCCTACTCTAGTACACCGACAGGAGCCCCCGGGCCTGGGCCACACACGGTGCCGAGCGCTGTTGGGCCAGGCCCAAAACAGGGCACGAGCACACGCGGCCCGGGTCACACCATAACTGACCTCGGACCCACCACGCCCCCCACGAACGGCACGCATCGAACGTGGCATCGTGTGAGAGATCGTGGGCGAGATCGTGGGGGTTTCTTTATTCAGAATAACGGAATGTCCGCCCCCTCCCTCTTTATAAGCAGGGGAAACAGGGGCATGCCGCTCACCTTGCCAGTTGTTGTCCCATCGAAGAACCACCGCTGCTCCCCCCTTCTCTTCAAGGCTGAAAAGAGAGCAGCGCTGCGCCCCCCATCGCCACCAGCGCCCTCAACGCCGTCGACCTCCTCCACCGCCTCCGCCATGGGCCCGAAAGCCGACAAGGGGAAGGCCGTGAAGTCGGCCGAGACGCAGCGGCTTGCGGCACTGCGGAAGGAGCGGGCCATCTTCCCCCCTCAGCTCGCCGCGAGGGAGCTGAGGGAGAACTACTACCTCTTCTGGTCGACGGAGACGCAGGCGCATCCGCGCAAGACGAAGGTACTCCCCGCCGCTATGAACTGGCCCCGACGGGGTATCCCTTCTTCGCGCTCTTCTTCTACTGCGGGCTCTGCCCGCCTTTCTCTGAATTCTTTTGTGACATCATGAACACCTACGGGTTTCGCCTCCTTGATTTCAGCCCCAACGCTGTTCTGACCATGGTAGTTTTCGCACATCTCTGCGAAAACTTTGTCGGAGTCCACCCAAATGTAGCCATTTTCCGCCACATCTTTTTACCTCGAGTTGAGAGAGGAGAGCCCCTTGCCGGAGGAATCGCTTGGATCTCTGTGGTCGGCAAGAAGGAAGCTTATCTGGAGGGAGAGCTCCGTAGCAAATGGGAGGAGTGGAGGGCAGATTGGTGCTGGATTGTCGAGGAGAACCCGCAGCCCTTCACCGCCCAGCGCCAAACCCCAGTAGTGCGCGGCAATGATTGGAGTAATCTGGCCCCGGAGGACGCTAGGCTGAAGATCGCAGTCACCCGAATCCTTCGCCTCAGACTTGCCGGACTCACCGTAGGCACTGTTATGCTGGATTTTCGCCGCCACAGATCGCCTTTGCGGGGAGAAGGAGACCTGCCTGGGAATTTCAGAACGCAGCAGATATCATGAGGTTGCGCCCGGGCCTCAACTTCAACTTCACCGTCTTGGAGCTTGACGCGATGCTCTTAGAGCTATTCAAGCCTGATCCTGATCATCCTGAGATGTTTAGGTTGCCGAGGGGCGTCGTTCCGCTGTGCAACAATTCCGCGCTCGACCGCATCCGTGCAATGATGCCGTCGTGCGACTCACACGGAATTGTCCCAACTTGGCAAGAGCCGGCAGATGACGTCGTGCGGAAGTTCTTTGACAATCTGGTGGAAATGCCGGTCCGCCCCGACGAGCAGAGGGGCCTCACCCGCGACACCATCGACGATGAGATGCAGCGACGCCACCAGGGCTGGAAGAGGCGGCAGCAGCGTGCTGTCATGGGCGAAGTTTGGCTTCACTGTGGAGGAGGCAGAGGCAGCCGAGGCGGCAAGCCTTGTCGAGCGGAAGGAGTTTGCCGGCGAGGAAGAGCTTGCCGAGCTCGAAGCCGAGTCGAGCGAACCCGCCGAGGGCGCATCCTCCCCGCCTCCAAGCAGCTTGGCGCGACGGAGCCACCAGCTCCACCAAGAAGGCGTCTTCGCAAGGCCGGAGACGTAGCGGGGCGGCAGATGGGCCAACAGCAGTAGCTGGCGATTCGCTTCCACCGCGGCAAGCACTATTGCCGCGGAGCACCTCACGCCGCTGCGGCAACTGGAGCGGGGCCCTCGCAGACCACCGGTTCCGCTCCCGCCAAGCGTCCAAGGGAACCCACTCCTCCGCCTCGTCGTACTGGAGGTGGGCCAGAATTTGACCTCTTCGCGCTCAGCTCCGACGAGGAAGAAGAAGAGTAAGATTCCTTGATGTACTTGTAATTCTTCAATTTCTTGCTTTGTCTTGTATCTGATTTGCTTTACTCTGAATCCATTCCTTTTCAGGACGCTGGCCCAGAGAATGTCGAAGAGAGCCAAGACCCCGGTGGTTGTCATCGAGGACGAACCCACTGCGACAGCAGGAGGCGCGTCCGAGACCACCTTGCCGGATGAGGCAACTCTTCTTCAAAGCAGCCCCCAGCGCAGCCCCCAGCGTAAGCATATGGTCTAATTCTTGCTGTTCGGCGTGCATGGGTGCTTTCTCTTTGCTGATATCTGGCTGTTGATTTGTGTAGGAGCAGAGTAGCCTCCTTCTGCTTCGACTACGCCGCCAAGGGTGGATTCCTCGGCAAGGGAGCGTCTCCGGCAAGGGGCAGCTCTCCGGCAAGGGACGGCACCAGCGATCCCTTGGCGGCGGAGACCATGACCGCAGACCCCGGCGCAGGTAACCTTCTTGCCCGAGAACTTCCCTTGTGTTTTTCTTCTTATGATTTTGTCTTTGAATATTTGCCTAACTTTCTTCATCCGTACGCCACAGAGCCAATGGAGACCGAGGTCGCCGGCGAGGAGGACGTCTTGTGATGACACCGATGAAGCCGCCCGTGGAAGAAGAAGCCGGCGCCGACGAGCCTGCGGCGAAGAGGCCGAAGCTGCCGCCGCAGAGCTGGCGAGGGTCCGGCGATCGACCGACGGCCCCGAGGCCGCGAGGCGCCAGCGCCACGCCGACCGCCGATCCCTCCGGCCGCCAGCTGTCTGGCCAGTTCAAGAGCCCCAGCCCGGCGCCTACTTGAAGGCCGGCGATGGCGTCTTCATCAAGCTCCCATGGGAGTCGAGCTCCAGGGCGCCGGCCGAAGGGGAAACCTTCGATGAAGAGCTGCTCGCCTCCGCCGGACTGACGCTGGTCGACGCGCCAAGCAGCAGCAGCGGCGAGCCTGAGGAGGAGCAGCTGCTGCGGAAGTTGTTGTCGCTCTACCGGGCCCGACAAGCCAAGCTGGAATCCCGGGAAGCGCTTGTCGCGAAGGCGGGAGCAGATATTGAGAAGCGCTACGAGGAGCTCCGGGGCCGCAACCAGGAAGCTCTCCGGTCCTTGGCAGAGGAGCGGGAGCAACTCGCCGAGGAGCGCAAAGCCTTCATCCTCGAGAAGGCTGAAGCTGAGGAGGAACAGCGGCTTGCCGCTGAGAAGCTGTCTGTGCAGGAAGGTGAGTTGGCGCAGCGGAAGGTTAACCTTGACAGCCACGAGGAGGATCTTGCCATGCTCGAGCAAACATTTGGCGGGGCTCTCAAGGAAGCAAAGGATGCTGCCGAGGCCGCCAAGAAGGAGCTGGAGACGAAGGTGGCGCAGTTGGAGGCCAGCCTCAAGAAGAGCGGCGAGGAGCTTGCTGCACTCAAGCACGAGCGCGAGAAGGACGCCTACACTCTTGGCAAGCTGCAGGGCCGTCTCGCCGAGAGGAGCCCGGAGCTCAGCGCCGCCAGGGACTCCAATGCAGATCTTGAGTTGAAGCTAACTACTTTGACTCAGGCGCTGGACGGCGCCAGGGAGCAGGAGGTGGCCTTGAAGGAGAAGATCAAGGCCGACGAGGGGCTTTGGCGAGTGTTGTTGCCGCCAGAGTGCCTTGAGGGAGAACGTGCAGCACCTTGGACCGAGGGTCTCGTGGATCTGCTGCAGCCATCCACAGGAGCTGATGGAGCCGGGATGGTGGATCTTGGATATTCCTCCGACGAGCACCTCCAACCCAGCGAAGCTTAGCTTGTTCTTTAAGGGCGTGGTGAAGGCCCTCCGGTGACTCGGGAAGAAGTCCCAAAGCAGCTGGCCGAGGACTCGCGCCCGGATCTGTGAGGAGCTCTCCAAGGTGCCGATGAAGGTGGCCTTCCGCAATCCAGGCCTCAACCTCACCAACGTCCTCAAGTCCCTGCCGCCGGATGCTGATGTGGAGGCGCTCAAGACCCTTGTCGCACCCATTGTGGACAGGGTGAGCGGAATCAAGAGGGTTGAGGGCGATCGCGTAGATTAGGCTGCCCGTTTTCTCTTTCTCTTGCCGCTGCTAGTCATGTCATAGGAACAATCCATTAGAGCTGCGGCAAGCTATCTTGTAATATAACTCTATTTTGGATATCAATTGCTATGTTATTTCCTCTACTTGATTCCTTCCTTTGTGTGTTTTTGCCCTACGCTTTTAGGGAACTTGTCGGGCGCTGAGCATGATCACGAAAGTGCGGACGTCGGCAGCTTCTTTGGCGGTGCCGCTCCGACAAGCAACCTTGTCGCAACTAGTCGCAGCTCACTTAAGTTGTTGAGCGGACTCGAAACAAAGTAAGGGCGCAACTAGCTACGAGTTGGTTCCTCTGCGCACAGGTTTTCCATACAAAGTTCGGTCGTTCAAGGAAGATAACTTAAAAAAATTTAAAACTGATTGCCCAAACTTTGGCAGCTTAGCTTTTCTGTCGTTTGCTTCCCGGTAAGGATAGGTTTCCTTGAGCGACACTTGGTCCACACCATTATCTTCTCCTTTCCCGCCGGCAAACTTGTGTGCGAGGGAACCTTCCTTTCTTTGAGAAAGAGAAAGAAGAGAAAATAAAGATATGGAGCCTTATGGCTCGTTATCACTTACCAGGGGTAGGTGCTGCACAAAGTGTCAGATAATGCATGCAAAATAGAAGTAAAAAGCATGAAATTGACAAGGTGTGCGAAGCACGCTAGCTTTACTTATGCACGGGGTCTGCGCCCGGCTTTGTACAAAGGATTACATGCAATAGCGGCAAGACTTGTATAAAAGGTGGTTGCCGGAACAGGTTCCGTCAACCGCGCCCTACGGGTAAAACTTACGAAGATGCTCAATGTTCCAGGAGTTGCTCACCGGAATGCCATCTTCGGTCTCAAGGCGGACAGCGCCAGGCCTAGTGACTCGTTTCACCCGGTAAGGGCCTTCCCACTTCAAGGCCAACTTGTTGGAATTCTTGGCGGACTGAACTCGCCGAAGAACAAGGTCGCCTTCCTCGAGACTTCGGCATTAACTGCGGCTTATGGTAGCGGCGCAAAGCTTGCTGGTACCGAGCAGCTCGTCTGACAGCTCGAAGACGATCTTCCTCAAGGAAGCGGTAGCGTCATCTTGTCGCAGCTGCTCTTGCTCAAGCTCACCGTGGCGAGCACTCGAGGCGATCCGTATAGGAGTTCCGTGGGGAGAACTGCCTCTGCTCCATAGACTAGAGCGAAGGTGTCCGGCGGTGGCTCGATTTGGCGTCGTCCCTGATCGACCAAAGAACCACCGGCAGCTCCTCAATCCAGTTTCTTCCGCACTTGTGCAGATCGCCGAAAGTTCTGGTCTTGAGCCCGCGCAGCACTTCAGCATTTGCCCTCTCCGCTTGACCGTTGCTTCTCGGATGAGCAACAGAAGCAAAGCAGACCTTGGCGCCAAGATCTTGGACGTACTGCATGAAGGTGCGGCTTGTGAATTGCGTGCCGTTGTCGGTGATGATCCTGTTAGGGATTCCGAAACGGCAAACAATTGACCTGAAGAACTTGACTGCTGACTGTGCTGTCACCTTCCTCACTGCTTCCACTTCCGGCCACTTTGTGAACTTGTCGATTGCGACGTACAAGTACTCAAAGCCCCGACAGCTTGGGGAAAGGGGCCGAGGATGTCGATCCCCCAGACCGAAAATGGCCAGGATAAAGGGATCGTCTGGAGAGCTTGAGCTGGCTGGTGTATCTGCTTGGAATGGAACTGCCACGCTTCACACTTGGTTACTTGTGCAGTTGCATCCAGGAGGGCTGTCGGCCAAAAGAAACCTTGCCGAACGCTTTGCGGCAAGTGCCCCGCGCCAATGTGGTGACCACATATACCTCCATGTATCTTCGCCAACAGCTTTTGTCCGTCTTCGGTGAATACACTTCAATTTCACACCGTTGAGTCTTCTTACATGCAGGTGTCTTTGTCAACAAACTGGTACATACTTGACCGCCAGGCTACTCTTTTTCGCTTCTTCTTGCTCTTCGGAAGTTCTCCTGTCTCAAGGAAATGGACAATCTCTGTGCCCATGCCGGAGCTTGCGGCTCGACAACAAGGACTAAGGGCACATCTGCTGCTGGGAACATCCGCTTCTCTGGCCGAGAACTCGCGGCTCAGCCGGAGCTTGACGTTCCCGGCAAGCTTGCCGAGCAAAACTTGTCGGGAGCGCCTCGCTTCAACGAAACAAACCACAGGGCTTGTCGGAGCAGATCGCCTCAAGATCAAGCTGGTGTTGACCTTGGGGACTTTCTTGGCGGCGTCTTGGGGAAGCTCTGCCGGAAAGTAGTCACCAGAGATCAACTTCCTCTTCTTGCTCTGTCCAGTTGATGGTATCACAGACGAGTGAGTCAGCTTGAGCACAAAAATCCCTGGTTCCACAGGTAACTTAAGTGCGGCGCACTTTGACAGGTCATCAGCAATGTCGTTCTGAGCTCTCGGAACATATTCCATCTGTAGGCCGTCAAAGTGCTCTTCTAGCTGTCTCACTTCATCAACATAAGCTTCCATCAATGGACTCTGATAATTCTTGTTCACTTGGCGGATAACAAGCTGTGAGTCACCCCTGACAATGAGCTTCTTGATCCCAAGGTCTACTGCGATCCTGAGACCGGCAAGCAAACCTTCATACTTGTTGGGGATACAACTACTGAGCGTGAACCGCCCCGAAGGGGCCGGTTTACCCTCGTCCATGATTCAGGCCCACGGAGGAGGCCTGGAGCCCAGAGGCGAATTAAGGTCCATTTATGTAAACCGCCTTAGTATTGTAACTTGTATTGTAAGTTGAGAAAGAAGAGACCGAACCGGACGCTTGTATGAGCCGGATCGGGACTCTGTAGACCGGCCGGGCGTTAACCCGTGTATATAAGGGGACGACCCGGCGGCGAGTTAGGGGAGAGAGAATTCGAGGCTAAGGCAAAGCTATTGCTCCCTAGCCGCCAAATCATATCAATCACATCACAATCGGACGTAGGCTTTTACCTTCATCGAAGGGGCGAACTAGTATAATTCCCGTGTCTTGTGTCCGCTTTAACCCCTCTAGGTTAACCCGTACGATGGCCCTGCGACTAAGTCCTTTTCATGAGGACATCTGCCGTGACAATTCCACGACAGTTGGCGCCCACTGTGGGGCTATCGCACGATGGTTTGATCATCTTAGAGGGCAAGTTCGAAGGACTCGAAGGCTATCTGATGGGCGGATGACTAATAGTCATCGTGGCAAGCTCTACATCGACGATGCGGACTGGGGACCTGAGGCCGTCTCAGTTGAGTACGTGTACCGGGTCCCAGTTGGCGGCATACAAGTGTTCATCGGCAAGATCGGCGAGCCAGGGCTGGGCGGACGCCCGACCGACCTCGCCGAGACGGCTCCGGGCGAAGAAGAGTCCTGCCCCGCTAAACCGGGCGGTCAGGCATGTTTTCGTGGGAGTCATCCACGGAGGCTGCGAGACGGATCAGCATCTGGTGACGAAACTGTTGTCTACTTCCGGCGATTTAATCGTCGGCCGGAGAAACCGAAGTCTCTATACCAGCCGCAAGATGGCCAGATCGGGGCTGTTCCGACGGTGATAGTATTCGGACCCTTCGATCCGCCCAACCGGTTGGGATCTTCATGGCGGTACGCAGCGGCGCTTCACTCTTCGATCATGGGCGCCTCGGTCGCCGGTTCAACAGCGGTGATGGCAGCCGGGAAGGAGGCCCTGTCGGCGCCGGCTCAAGTTTTGTCGAAGCTGACGCGTTTGTGCTCATGGCAGAGGCTAATCCGCTGGATCAGGATCTGCACAACGCCGGAGATTGCAAAGGTGAGAGAACAGATCACTAAAGCTAAAGCGGACTCGGCAGCCGCGGACGTGAGGATGGCAGCGGAGCGGGCCGCTGGATGCGCAGCTTATAGGCTCATGCTGGATCAGAGCGCGTCACAGGAAGTCATGAAAAGGAAGTACAGGTCCCGTTTACCTTCGGTTTTCGAGGGAAGAGAGCTTTTCAATACCCTAGGGGTAGGGACCAGTAACCCGCCGCCGGCGGTAAACCGGCCGGAAGCACCTGGGACGGCCGCACCGGTTCAGCCCCGTGTGATGGATCTACCTCGCCATCATACCGTGCGCCTGCATCGCGGCAGACGCCCGGTCACTACTCCAACCCGATGGATAACCTCGTGGCGGCTGCGGCACGGTTGGAGGCGATTCCAATTGAAGGCGATTCACCACAGCGGTAGAGACACGCCCGGGTTAAGGAGCTCCTCAGACGGCCCCGCTCGCAAGAAGCGTATTCATACAGCCGATCGGATCCACTCCACCCCCGCCCAAGCCGGAGCTATAGCCGACGCTGGCCGACGAACCGCCGTGTCAAGCAATGCGCGGCGTGGTCCGCCTCGGCAACAATCCGGCGGGCGGCTTTGAGGATGCTCAAGTGGTAGTGGACCGCGCCAGGCACGAGGAGGCCGAGTTAGCAGCACAAGCAGAGGATCATCCGCCGCGCCGTTTCGTTCGACCATCTTCGAACCAGGGTCACGTCTGGTTCTTTGGGGTGCCTTTGCCTCGCCCCTCGCTTTACGTAACGTGGCGCTTGCCCAAGGACTTCAAGGGGCCGCGCAAGGTGCCCAATTATACCGCCGATTTGGCTCCGAAGCATGGATAGAAAGCTATGAGATGGCCATGGAGATGCTAGATGTGGATGAAGCCGCATGTGCGTAAGTACTTCACAATGATGTTGGAAGGAACGGCCCGGACTTGGTTGAAAAATTTGCCGCCCAACTCTATCGGTTCGTGGATCCGGGGCCATAACCCGGTTCATTCAAAATTTCAAAGACACCTGTAAGCAGCCCATGTCTGTGGTGGATTTAGCAGCTTGTGTCCAGGCGGAGGGAGAATCCACAACCCATTGGGTGCGCCGCGTTTCGGAAGTTTTACATTCTTCAGACCGGATCAACCCTGATTCCGCGATCTTGACCTTGGAAGCCAATTGCCGGTTCGAGCCATTGAAACTGAAGCTGGGCCGCATGAAACGTTTTTGCCATGACATGGGCACTCTAATGGGCGTTTTGGTAAAGTACGCTGATTCTGATAGTACCAAGGATCCCGAATCTGAGAATGATGAAGTGGGGAAGGGAAAACAGAACGGCAACTCCAGGGGCCAGCAGCATCATTCGGCAGGCAATGGAGGGAACAAGCGTAAAGCGAACGGCAACATGGGCTTTGTGGCGCAGGGGTAGGCAATCAAACCGGGGCGGTCACAATCCGGATCGTTTGAATTTCATATTGAATCAACCTTGTCCGAAGCATGGGACGAAGGAGGCACCGGCGAACCACCTTTGGAAGGATTGTTACATTATGCAGGAGTTCAAAAACTCCAGCTCTTTCCGGTATGATCAAGGGCCCGGCGGCGGTTCAGGGTCCGCCCCGGGTTACGGTGGAGGAAATTCCGGCCCAGGATTCGGTGGTAATCCGGGCGGGCAAGGCAATCAGAATAATCAAAGTAATCAGAACAATCAGAACCAAGGGGACTACAATCAACAACAGCAGCACTCGGGTTATCAAAGTAACCCAAAGCAGTTGAACGGTGGACAGTACCACGTCTTTACCACCAGCTTGGACAGACGAGACCGAAAACTTCAGAAGCGGGCGGTCAGTGTTGTTGAGCCGGCTGCGCCGCATTACCTACGCTGGTCCAAGCAACCGATCGTGTGGAGCAGAGAGGACCATCCTCCCCGGGTTTACAATCCGGGTCAGTTAGCCCTGGTGGTGGCACCCCAGGTAGGAGGGTACAAGTTTACCAAGGTTCTTATGGATGGAGGAAGCAGCATCAACATCCTGTACTACGAGACCTTCCGGCGTATGGGGTTAACGGATAGGCATCTTAGGCCATCCAACACAGTGTTTCACGGAGTGGTGCCTGGTAAGTCGGCGTGCCAGTCGGTAAGATAGCTCGAGGTGACCTTTGGGGACGAACATGACTCCAGATCGTAAACATTAACATTTGAGGTGGTGAAAATTCAAAGCCCTTACCACGCCTCTTTGGGCGGCCGCTTATGCTAAATTTATGGCACGGCCCTGTTATGTTTACTTACAGCTGAAAATGCTGGGTCACAAAGGAACGATAATGGTTCATGGGAGCCGCCGGATCGCTTTGGAGTGCGAGGAAGGTGATGCGGCTTACGCAGAGTCGGTTTGCGCCACTGAGGAGCTAAAATATTATAAAGACAATGTTGATCCAGCGGATATGACCCCTTTGAAGAAGCCAACTACGGAGCATGATCCGGACTTGAAGTTCAAATCGGCGGCTGAGACGAAGCTTGTTGATTTTGTGCCCGGCGATTCGTCCAAGCAGTTCACCATCAGTGCCAACTTGGATCCTAAATAGGAAAGCGCTACCATCGAAGTTCATCCGTGAGAATCGGGACATTTTTGCATGGAAGCCTTCGACATGCCAGTGTACCGAGGGAACTCGCTGAGCATACTCTTAATGTTGACCCAAAATACAAACCGGTAAAGCGGTTTCTTCGCGGTTTAATGAGGAAAGGCGCAAGGCCATCGGAGAAGAAGTTGCTAGGCTCTTGGCAGCAGGGTTTATCGTCGAAGTCTTTCATCCAGAGTGGCTTGCCAATCCGGTGTTGGTTCTTAAGAAGAATGGCACTTGGCGCATGTGTGTGGATTACACAGATCTCAATAAGTCCTGTCCAGCAGATCCTTTCGCCCTCCCCTGCATTGACCAGATTATTGATGCTACGGCGGGTTGTGAGCGTTTGAGCTTTTTGGATGCATACTCCGGTTATCATCAGATTAAGATGGAAGTTAAGGACCAGGAGAAGACGGCGTTTATCACCCCCTTTGGAGCCTTCTGCTATGTATCTATGCCTTTTGGACTCAAGAGCGCCCAAGCGACTTATCAGCGTTGCGTTCAGAGTTGCTTGCACGAACAGATCGGCCGTAACGTGCATGCTTATGTGGATGATATCGTGGTTAAGTCAAGGAAGAAGGAAACCTTGATTGAGGATCTAAAGGAAACCTTTGACAACTTGCGGGTGTACAAGATGATGCTCAACCCGCCAAGTGCGTTTTGGTGTTCCGGCAGCAAGTTATTGGGTTTTCTCGTGTCCAACAGTGGGGATCGAAGCTTAATCCGGAAAAAATTATGGCTATCACCTCCTTGGCTAAGCCGAAGTGCATCAATGACGCCCAGCGTTTGGCAGGCGGATTGCTGCGCTAAGCCGGTTTATCGGCCGTCTCAGGCGAGAAGGCCATTCCTTTGTACCAGATGTTGAAGAAAACGGATCAGCTTTGTCCGAGTTCACCGATGAAGCATTGGAGGATTTGAAGCGGCAGTTGGCCAACCCGCCGGTTCTAGCCGCCCCATTGACAAAGAGTCATTCTTGTTATATGTTGCTGCTAATGCCAGGGCAGTTAGCGTGGCCATCGTGGTGGAGCGGAAAGAGGTGGGGAAGGAGTATCCGGTTCAACGGCCGGTTTATTACATCAGCGAGGTCCTCATTTAGTCTAAGCAGAGATATCCGCATTGGCAGAAGCTGGTATACGGGGTTTTTATGGCAAGCCGGAAGCTAAAGCAATATTTCCAAGGGCACCCCATCACAAAGGTCGATTCGGCTCCCTTGGCGACATCATACGTAACCGGAAGCGATCGGCGGATTGCTAAGTGGGTTATAGAACTTGGGCAGAACGGTTTAAGGTATGTGCCTCGGACGGCAGTGAAGTCTCAGGCACTTGTGGATTTCATTAATGATTGGACGGAGTTGCAAGCGCCTGAAGAGAAGCCGGATCATACCTATTGGACCATCCACTTTGATGGGTCCAGCAATTGGAGGGCTCGGGGCTGGAGTCGTATTAACTTCCCCGCGAGGTGACAAGTTACATTACGTTCTCCGCCTAATGTTCCCTTGTACTAACAATGCAGCTGAGTATGAAGCTTTGCTCCATGGTCTCCGGATGGCTAAGGAAATGAATCTCAGCCGGGTTAAATGCTTTGGTGACTCGGACTTGGTGGCCCAGCAAGTATCAGGTACTTGGGATTCCAAAGATCCACTCATGGCTGCATATCGTCGGGAGGTGGATGTTGTTGCAGGACATTTTAGAGGATATCAGGTGGACCATGTGGATCGTCGGAAGAACGAAGCGGCTGATGCTTTAAGCCGGGCTGGGCTCTCAACGTAAACCGGTCCCGCCTAACGCCTTCCTTGATGTAATCGCACAATCCGGCCGCTTAAGCTTCCCGATGAAATTGATTTGGCTATCCCCGATCCGGAGGCTCAATTGGTGGCGGCCCTGCATGTCATTCCGGATTGGACGCTCCCTTATTTGGCATACATGAACCGGGCGAAGTTACGGAAGATGAGACGTTGGCCCGGCAGATAGTTCGGGCGGTCAAGTCTATGACCATTGTTAATGGCGAGTTGCACCATTGCGGTGTCGTGGGCGTTTCAGCGTTGTGTGTCCCCCGAAGAGGGCTGTGAGATATTGCGAGAGATCCATGAAGGGGATTGTGGTCACCACGCCGGTTCAAAGTCCTTGGGCCAAAGCGTTCCGCCATGGTTTCTATTGGTTGACCGCCCATGCTGATGCGGAGCATCTGGACTGACGATGAGATGGATGCCAAAAGTTCTCCAGCCGTGCTCATGTGCCAGCCCAAGAATTGAGGATGATTCCAATTACTTGGCCGTTTGCGACTTGGGGGCTGGATATGGTTGGACCTTTCAAAAGGTCCAAGGACAAAAAGACCCACCTGTTGGTGGCGGTTGATAAATTTACCAAGTGGGTTGAGGCGAGCCCGTTAGCAAGTGTGATGCGGCCACGGCGGTTCAGTTCATCAAAAGGTGATTTTCCAGTTTGGGTTTCCACACAAGATCATCACGGACAATGGCACCAATTTGTCCAAAGGAGCTATGAAGGAATTTTGTGAACGAGAGCACATCCGGCTTGATGTTTCTTCCGTAGCCCACCCGCAATCCAATGGTCAAGCGGAACGAGCTAATCAGGAGATCTTGAAAGGTATCAAACCCCGACTTATGGTCCCTTTAGAGAGGACGCCGGGGTGTTGGGTGGAAGAGCTACCATCAGTGATATGGAGTATAAATACTACCCCCAACCGATCCACCGGATACACGCCGTTCTTTATGGTCTATGGAGCGGAGGCGGTCCTTCCCAGCGATATCCGTCACGACTCGCCTCGAGTGGCAGCTTATGTTGAGGCAGATAGCGAGACAACACGGCAAGACGATTTGGATCGACTGGATGAAGAGCGATATGGCAGCTGCTCGTTCGGGCGGTTTACCGCCAGGATCTTCGTCGGTATCACAGCCGGCGGTTAAAACCAGAACCTTTCAGAAGGAGACTTAGTGCTGCGGCTCATTCAAGACCGTAAAGATATGCACAAGCTATCCCCACCTTGGGAGGGGCCTTTTGTGGTCAGCAAGAATCTATACAACGGGTCCTACTATCTCGATTGATGTTTGAGAGCGAAAAGGACTCACGACGCCGGAGGAGGAGACCAACAGGCCGTGGAACATAGCTCATCTTCGGCCTTATTATACCTGAGCCATTGGCTCCACTTATGTACATATTAAGACAATGTATATACTATGAATAAAGGCAATAAACCGGATCCTCGGCTAAAGCGGGGTATCTGTTTTATATCAAAGTCCGGTTTGGGTACATGGAGATGCTGTCGTGAAGCGGCCTCCGGTTTAACCCTTGGCCTTGCTTTTGTGAAATTTTGTCACTTGGGGGCTTGGTCGTGTCCGAACCAATGCAACACCTCTTGGGTGCGAAAGCCACCAGATCATTTGGGGGCTTGGTCGTGTCCGAACCAATGCAACACCTCTTGACAGCGAAAGCCACCAGATCACTTGGGGACATGGTCACGCCTGAACCGATCCACGCCTCTTGGTCGGCCTAAGGCCATAGAATCACTTGGGGCTTGGTCGAACCCGAACCAATGCAATGCCACTTGATCGGGCGTAATGCCACGATGTCGATTGGGGACTGGCTGACTTGAACCATCGCTACACCTTATAGGGAGCTTGGTCCGTCCGACCATGGTAACGCCATCTGATCAGACTCAATAAAGCCTCTTCTTGCAAACAGTCTTTGTTATTGTTTTTGCTTCCATGTGTTTTTTATACATATAATTTGGCTTTTGTTTGTTGTCTTAAACCGACAAACCTTCTTTCAACCGGATTCAAGTTTTCAGAATTTGGTCCATTTTTTCCGGCGATTGATTGTTCCGGTTTGATTTTGCTATTAACATCCCATTATGGAGTAACAGGGGGCTTATCATACCCGACACGATTTACACGGTAAATCGGTATTATACACACAGGGATTGTTCTCCTTTGACGGTGATGGTTTATAAAGCCTCCGCTTCAGGATTGGCTAAAGCCAACTGTGTGCCCGACACTGGCAGGTATGTTTGTATCACAAAAATTTTGATCGTATACCTCGATATTTTCTTATATAAATATATTGGTATCACAATCCGGCTAGAGGCTTAAGCCGCCATGGCGATTTAAGAATTTGTGATTGCAGGCAAAATATGTTGCGTGATTCACTACTTCAAAACCAAAGTATACAAAGACCGCCATGCAAAAGTTTACAGATCGAGGTTGTAACGGCATTGTTCAAAACAAAGTAATCGACTATCCTATTACAAAGCCTTTTGAGGCCCGACGTTTCATGTGGGGTTATGCCTTGAAGTCGGAGGCGCCACCCGGCTTGATGAATTACGCTGCCGCCGGGTTGACGTGAGGTAGAGGGGCGCTCGACGCCGGTTCAACTTCTTCTTCTTCCTCACCCAAAGCCCGAAGTCATTGGTAGACCACCAATCCGGTTAAGGCACGAAGACAGCTTCTTCACTTATCAGCTCAGCCGGATCAACGCTGTGGGCGTAAGTGTGCTTACGGATTGGGGAACAAGGCTCGCACCTCGGGGATGACAAAATCCACCCGCTTGTTGTTGGCGTCATAAAAGGAGCGGTGAACCGTCAGTTGGCTTCGCTCGCTTGACTCGCCAATGACGATTTCCTTTGTGATCCGCTTGTATGCGTCATTATCAAAGGCTTCCCCATTCTCTTGAGCACTGGGAAACCTTTGGCTATGTCACCGGATCAAGATCTCGCTATCCACGCCTTTGGCGCTGCTGCCGAGCCAAGAAGGTGCCAGCCGAGCCGCGGATCGCTTCAACTCTTCAAGCTGCCCCGAACCATGGACAACCGTCCGTGGTTTCTTCGATCGTGACGGCGCCGTGTTGTCGTATGATGTAGCACATATGACTCGCTGGGCGCCGGTATACAGCTGCTCAATCAGCGATAAGCGGCCTTGAGCTTCTTCCAACATCAGTAACCCATATGTGCAATACGCTTGCTCGCACCGGTTTAAGACAACTCAGGATAAACCGGCGGAAATATCAAAATTAAGATAGTCGGTGCATAGTTTCTTACCAAAGACGGCAGAGGTCATGGCATGCACTTGGCGCTTGAGTCCGTAAGCTCTTCACCACCGGTTTAAGGGCTGCTTCGCTTCTTCCGCCTGCTTTTTTCAAACCGCCTTCTCGGTGTCCCAGCTTGGGTCTGCTCGGATTTATACCACTCCTTCAGCTGTTCCATAGTGGCCAAGGCTGTTCTCAATTCGTCCTTGGCCTTACTGGTTTCTCGCTACGAGTCTCCAGATTGGCTCGCAGTGTCTTTGAGTTGCACGCTTTGCTGCTCTATTTCATTCTCGTAACAAAGGAAGCATGTTAGGTGTCTCATTATCAAGTCCCAAGCTCAATATACATATTCACCTTGGCACTTGGGGGCTAATGGCTAATTGATCTCAGTTTGCCATTTGGGTACAGAAATTAAGTCCCGGTTTAACTATGCTAAGTTGAACCGACCCTTGGGAGCTACTATACAGCTAAAGTACAGGAAAGACATAATTCATTACCTCATAGCGGTCCTTCATCCGGTTTACCAGACCAGCTTCAAGGTCACGGCTGGCATAGAGCCGGTTCAGAAACCCGGAGTGCAGTTCTTGGGCAGAGAAGTTGTCGTAAGCTGACAGGTCTGTTTTGCCTTTATCTTTACTCACGGCGGCTGACTCGCCCTTGGCACTATGTTTTGTTAAAGCGACCGGTTGGCTAGGAGCAGTGTAGCCAGTGCCTGTCACAATAACATCGTCATTTTCGGCGGTCTTCTTTGGGCTGGATGCTTGCTTACTCGCTCGGGCGGTTCAACTATTACGACTCGCTCTATCGGCGGGTTTGGTGGAGCAGCTGTGAAGTTTCCATTTGGACCTCCGGTTCAGCTTCCGCGGATCGCCAGTATCGTTTTTGTACAACTCGCCAGAGCTATCTTTGGCGACTTCAGGATTTTCGTGGGTTTGTTCCGGTCTTTTCTCGGATCAACATCCGCAGAGGGTCAAGGGTTTTCGCTTTCTTACTCAAGCGAGCCTTGGTGCTGCAATGTTCAGAATTGGATTAAGGCAAATCAACCAAAGCAGTTGTAAATCGAATCGATGGACAACAGCTTACATACCCCGCAGCAACTTTAAGCGGAGGCGCTATGCGTGGTTGATGAACCGCCAGAGGAGTTGGAAGAGGCCTGATAAATCTGGTCATACGTATTGAGAGGACATCGGAAGAAACCCTTTAAGGGATAACGTTTTTCAGTAGAACAAGTCACCTCTGGACGACGCTTCCGGGTTGGTGTATCTGGTAAACCGGAGGAGAGAATCTGTTGACCACTGTGCCGGGTTGTACGGCGCTCTTTAGCCTACTGTGTCTTCAGATAAGCATAGGAATGAGATTTTTTCACTTTCCGAGTGGCGCGACGAATTCTTTTAACCGGCACGAGGTCGGGGTCGGAAGAAAGAAGGATTACCTCAAAATGGTCGGCATGGCTGGCTTCGGCATCATCCTGGGAATTAAATTTGTCAGTGAAGGGAAGAATAAAGAGGGATAAATCATAAGAAGAAACACAAGGAGGAGAGCCGGTTTACGGCGGCTCCCTCGTAAGGATATCAAGTTTTACCTCAGCTTCAGATTCTCCATCTTCCGGCGGATCAGAAGACCCGACGGTTTTCTTGCCAGCCTTTTTGATAGCCTTGGACTTTATACGCGGAGCTCGGGCCGGTTTGGTCCGTCTCCAGAAGGAGCTGTCAGCCAGCGAGGAAGCAAGGATTAATGAATATCAACAAAATGTTAAAAGCCCGAAAAGCGGTGAGCAAAGTCTTACTGGGTGGCGGGTTGGCAACACGTAACGGAGCCAACCCGGTTAGGGCTGCAGACGGAGACCGGTTCATCAAGCATCTTTTACAGCCTCAGAACCTCAATTTCAGTTATTGGTAATTCGTGACGCCTTTGAGGGTCTTTGAGGCTGCCAAGATACTGCATCAATCCGGCCGGGCGGCTTAAGGGCAGGATGCCCCAAGAAACCCAAAGATCGCACAAGGTCCACACGGTTAGTCCATTGGCCATTAGAGCCCGGAGTTTTATGATCTGAGGTGCAAAGTTCTTCCGTTCCGCGGCGGTTAAGCGTAAAGGCAGCGGATGGTTGTTGCTGAGCCGGTGAGGACGGTAACCCGGCAAGGGGTTTTCATTGGCAGGAGCGGTGTTCCGGCAAAAGAACCAGGTTTGGTTCCAATCCTTTGGATGGCTGTGGTGTTTGGCGTGAGGAAAGTCCGCTTCCTTCCTTTTCTGGATTGAAACGCCGCCTAGTTCTCGTGTTGGGACCATCAAAATCACAAGACGGCGGTTCAAGTGAAAGAAATCCCGGAATAGCTCCACAGAGGGCTCCTCCTGAAGATAGACTTCACAGAAGACTTGAAAGTTGCATATGTTTGACACAGAGTTCGGGCCGATATCCTGCGGATGGAGTTGCAAGCTTGCAAGGACGTCCCGGAAAATTTTTGAACCGGGCGGGCAGAACCCCGGTCTAAATGCTGCATAAACACAATTACTTCTCCCTCTTGTGGCTCTGGAGGAAACTCGCCATCCGGAACACGCCAGTGGAGGGCATTTTTTGGAGCCAAACCGCCAGTGGTGACATAGCCGTTGAGTTGCGTTTCAGTGATTTTTGACCGGACCCAATTGCAAGCTGAGAATTGAGGAGCCATTCCGGAAGACTAAGCTGTGGAATAAAGGGAGAAACGGTTCACCATTAAACGGTTCAGGCATATTATGCATTGTTAAACCGGGCGATTCATGGCCGGCCTCCCATTCCGGTTTAATCGAGGGCTAATGGAGTGACGGATTAGCTATCAAACGTTAAACCGCCGAATAAGGCGTAATTGAAAAATCCGCTAAGTATGGATGTAAACAGTTTTCACATGCGAAGGGAAGTAATCAAGATCTACCAAAGTGCCAGTAAGAAAAAACCTTCACGACCTATGCAAACCTCAGAAAGAACAGGAGGGTTCGGGTATTCTAAACTCGAGGATCTACGGAAAAAAGCCGATGCGTGAAAGGATAGATGGACGGCGGGCAGTCCCTGCACAGGATATACGATGCGATCGATCGCATGGCCATGGCGGAGCAGGTGTGAAGAAACCGAGATGAACTGCGGGATGAACAGGGTCTCTGAGATGCGATCTAGGGGTTGAAAAAGGACCTTACCTGATAGGGCGAAGCCGAGGAGGAGCGCCGAAGCCTACGACACGGTCCAGTTGATGCGGCGTTCGGGCGTTGACGCTGCTCAAGGTCGGAGGCGACGGCGGAGCTTCAAGACTAGAGCGGCGCAAGGAAGGAGAAGAAGAAGAGATGGAGGCGGCCGGTCTATTTATAAGGAACCGGAGCAATCAACGGGCGCTGGATTCGAGGAGTCAAAAGCGGCGACGGTGCAGCGCCGCCTCGATTTCCGGGATGGCATTAAATGCAGGAATCTTACTGCTTTGGATTTCTTTATTAAAAATGACGCCAAGACACCCCGACACGCTGGATCGGAAGATGACATCACGGCGGTTCAAGCAGGTGGCGGTTTACAAAATGTGAAAAGAGATCAAGAGTTTCCTGAAGGTGTTGAAGATTAACATGAACCGTTCAAGTCAACTGGGGCCTAATGTTGGGGATACAACCATCGAGCGTGAACCGCCTCAAGGGGCCGGTTTACCTGCCCATGATTCAGGCCCACGGAGGAGGCCTGGAGCCCAGAGGCGAATTAAGGTCCATTTATGTAAACCGCCTTAGTAT
Source organism: Aegilops bicornis (assembly GCA_021605145.1). Taxonomy (NCBI): domain Eukaryota; kingdom Viridiplantae; phylum Streptophyta; class Magnoliopsida; order Poales; family Poaceae; genus Aegilops; species Aegilops bicornis. Next base: position 286,731,240 of record CM038669.1, read on the forward strand.
TGTAACTTGTATTGTAAGTTGAGAAAGAAGAGACCGAGCCGGACGCTTGTATGAGCCGGATCGGGACTCTGTAGACCGGCCGGGCATTAACCCGTGTATATAAGGGGACGACCCGGCGGCGAGTTAGGGGAGAGAGAATTCGAGGATAAGGCAAAGCTATTGCTCCCTAGCCGCCGAAATCATATCAATCACATCACAACTGGACGTAGGCTTTTACCTTCATCGAAGGGGCCGAACCAGTATAATTCCCGTGTCTTGTGTCCGCTTTAACCCCTCTAGGTTAACCCGTACGATGGCCCTACGACTAAGTCCTTTCATGAGGACATCTGCCGTGACAATTCCACGACAATACTCTGCAGTATTGTTTGTTGCTTGCTCCTTGGGAAAGTGCATCTGGACTACGTACTTGAGGTGCTCTCCGGTGGGTGCGACAAGTAGCACGCCGGCACCGGCGCCTTGCAGCGAGAAGGCACCATCAAAGTACATCAGCCACTCTTTGCTTGCCTCCTTGACGGGAATGCTCGCTTACGAATTTCTTCATCTTGTGTTGGCGCCCATTCTGCTATGAACTCCGCCAATGCTCGCTTTGGATAGTTGAAGTGCTTTCAAACTTGGGGCCAAAGCTTCACAGCCCAAAGGCCCACTCGACAATCCTGCCTGTTGCCTCCGGATTTTGCAAGATCCTCTTCAGCGGAAAACAAGTGACAATTGTGATCTCATGTGCTCGAAAGTAATGGCGCAGCTTTCGAGGCCATGAGGAGGCCGAAAAGCAATTTCGCACACCAGAGTACCTTGACCTAGCCCCGCAGAAGGGAACCGACAAAGTAAATCGGGCGCTGCACCATTCTTTTTCTCAGATCTTCTTATGCATCTCGGCAGATCCGCCCTTGTCGGGACCAGAGCTTGCCGGTGAAGCCCCTTGCTTGTCGCTGGATGTACCTGCCATGGTTGCCACCATCATCCGCCTCCCTCTCCGCTACTAACGCAGCACTAACCACTTGATTGGTTGCCGCTATATATAGCAGCAACTTTTCTTGTGGCTTAGGTGCGACAAGCGTTGGAGTGGAGGACAGGTATCTCTTCAAGTCCTGCAGCGCAGCCTCCGCTTCCGGAGTCCATTGCATCGGACCTGCCTTCTTCAGAATTTTGAAGAATGGCAGGGCGCGCTCAACAGATCTAGAGATAAACCTGCTGAGAGCAGCTACGCAACCGGCAAGCCTTCGTACATCCTTGACGCGCTTTGGTGCTTCAATCTGCTCAATGGCCTTGATCTTGTCGGGATTGGCCTCAATTCCCCGCTGAGACACGAAGAACCCGAGAAGCTTGCCGGAAGGGACTCCGAACACGCACTTCTCGGGGTTGAGCTTGAGGTTGATCTTGCGCAGATTTGCAAAGGTTTCGTCTAAATCTTGAATCAGAGTCTCTTTGTCCTTGCTTTTGACCACTATGTCATCCATGTATGCTTCCACATTTCTGTGCATTTGCGGCTCAAAAGCGTCATGGACTACTCTTGCAAACGTTGAACCAGCATTCTTTAACCCGAAGGGCATCCGTACAAAACAGTATGTGCCACATGGGGTGATGAATGCGGTCTTCTCCTCATCCTCTTCTGCCATGAAGATCTGATGATATCCTGAGTATGCATCCGTAAATGAAAGCAAATCACATCCGCCGTGGAGTCAACAATCTGGTCGATGCGCGCGGCAAGGGAAATGGGTCTTTGGGACAAGCTTTATTGACATCGGTAAAGTCGATACAAAGCCTCCATTTCCCGTTAGCCTTGGCATAACCACAGGATTGGCCAACCACGTAGGGTGGAGCACTCCTCTGACAAGGCCTGCTGCTTCCAACTTCTTGATTTCTTCTGCGATGAACTCTTGGCGCTCCACTGCCTGCTTCCTGACTTTCTACTTGACGGGCCGCACATGAGGACAAACGGCAAGATGGTGCTCAATTACTTTCCTGGGAACACCGGGGATGTCAGACGGTTGCCACACAAACACGTCGACGTTTCGCCTCAGGAAAGCAACGAGCGCGCCTTTCCTATTTAGGGTCGAGACGACCGATGGTGAAGGTACCACGGTCGTCCTCCTTGGCGGACACCTTCTTGGTCTCTGGTGGAGTTGTCATCGTCTTCTTATACTTGCCGGTGGAGCTCGATGGTGCGTCCTCGATGGTAGCGCAGCACTCCGAAGAGGTGCACTTGCCGGAGTGGGCATCAGAGCTCTTGCCGGACTTGGTCTTCTTCTTCCCCCCGGGAGCTTCAGCAGCAAGTGGCTTGCAATCTGTTTCAGCTGCTGCTTCCCGGTAGATCTTGTCGGCACAGATAAGAGCATCCTTCTTGTCGCCAGGGACAGATATGACACTTATCGGGCCTGACATCTTCAGCATGTTGTATGCATAGTGAGAGGCTGCCATGAACTTGGCAAGTGCTGGACGGCCAAGTATTCCATTGTAGGGCAATGGAAATTCAGCAACGTCAAAGGTGACCCTCTCAATTCGGAAGTTCAACTCGCTGCCAAATGTCACCGGCAACGTGATCTTTCCCTTCGGCTTGCTCCTTCCCGGATTGATTCCTTGAAAAGTGCCGGTCTCTTCAATCTCGCCATCAGGGATCTGGAGTTTCTGGAGCACCGCGGAGGAGATCAGATTCAAGCCGGCCCCACCGTCAACTAACATCTTGGTGACCTTGAGGTTGCGAATAGTTGGCGAAACCAACATCGGCAAGCACCCGACCGCGATTACGCCGATCAGGGTGGTCCTCAATATCAAAGATGATAGGCGTGCTGGACCATTTCAGAGGCCTGCGTGACTCGATGGATGGTTCTGCTGCATTGACTTCCCGCATCCACTGCTTGAGTTGGCGGTGTGAAGTATGCAGAGAAGCACCGCCGTCAACGCACAGGACCTCTGTGGCTTTCTGGAACTCCTGCTCATCGGTCTCGTCATCATCCATGTCTTCATCGTCGTCGTCGTCGTCATCCTTGTCGCGGCCGCGGGGAGGTCTGTCTCCTTGCCGCTGTTTGGCCTTTCCGTTTCTTGCTAGCTCCTCCAGCACCCTCTTGGGCCTTCTCCTTGTCGCGTCGTTTGTATTCAGCCTTCTGCTGCTCGACAAGCTGCTCGACCTTCTTGCAGCTCTGGAGGTCATGGCCCTTGGTGCGGTGGATCTTGGCAAGATCGCTTGCCGGAGCCGTCCTGCTTGTCGGCGGCCGCCACAGACTGGCAGTTGGTGCCAGCGGCAACCTCCTTGCTGGAGCTACCAGCCTTGGCTTTCTTGTCGCCACCTTAGTTGCCGGACTGCTCAACAACTAGCACATCTTTGCCTTTCTTCTTCCTGTTGCCCCGCCGCCGGCTCTTCTTTGCCGGGGCGGTCTCCTCACTATCAGATCCTCCTGCTTCAATATTCTCTCCGGGGAGTCTCCTCCCTTCCTCAGCATGTGCACACTTGTCGGCCAGGGCATATAGCTCATCGACGCTCTCTCGATCTTGCACATCGCCATCTCCTCCCGCATCTCGCGGTTTCAAGACGCTCGATGGAACGACCGATCATCGCGGGCAGGTGGACATCCGGGATGTTGTACTGCATACACGGCTGAATCTCTGAATGTACTTGCGCAGGGCTCTCCTTCCTTCCGGGCGGCAGATGAAGGTCGCTTTCTTGGCCATGGGGCTTGTGGTCACCGTAAAGGCGCCGACAAACAGATGGCATAGATCTGCCCAAGAGGATATGGAGTTGTCCGGCAAGTGCATGAGCCAGGATCTCGACATTGGGCTTGAGCACCGCCGAAGTAGTTGGCAAGGATTTTGTCGTCTCGCTTCGCAGCCTGCACCGCGATGGTGCAGATCTTGAGGAACTCCGACGGATGCGTCTTGCCGCCGCATTTCTCTCAGACGTCTGGCTTGAAGATATTCTTGCCGGGCCATCGGACTTGCCGCAGCTCACGAGTGAACGCAGGGCAACCTACCGCTGCACGGCAAGTCGCTCGTTCTTCCGGGCGCATGCATCTCAAGAGAGGGCCCAGCCGCTTGTCGGATTGACGCCGCTTCTCTTCGGGCGCTGATGCGAAGTTCGAGCGCCTCTCTTGTCGTTCGTGTAGAACTTGGCACCGATCGCGACGAGCTCGTGGATCCGGCGATGCGGTGGAGTCACTGGCGTGGTGGATCCGGCGAGTCGGCGATCTTGGCCTTCGGGGCGGAGAGTGCATGGTGGTTGCACCCCCAGCGGTCTCATCGCCATCGGCTCGTGTTTGGCAGTCCTGCCGCGGCAGCGATGCACTCGGTTGCCGCGGAGCGTCGCCGTTGGCGAAGCCGATGAGACTCTGAATGGTGGCTCTCCACTCATCAACCTTGTTGGCTGTTGGAGGGTAATCCAGGAGCAGTTGAGCTCTCGCCAAAGCTTCTGCTGGAGTGGTGGGTGGCAGTGGCGAACGGCGCGAGGAGCGGGATATGCTCGGACTTCTAACTATGTTAGAACGAGCAGTATCCCGTCCAGGCGATCGATGCCGCTTCGCGCTTAGCATGTTGGCGCGCATGCCGGTCTTGAGCATCCCGAGATCCACCAGCTCGATCTTGGTCCAACGAGCGTATGGCATTGTGAGTGCCATGATGCTGTCGGTCCCGCGCCTCCTGAGACGGGCGCGGTGCATGTACGGACGCCGAGGTCTGCGCAGCCTTGTCCTTGGACTTGGCAGCACCATGAGTTCCCCCGTCGCCGTCCATTCTGTCGCCGGTGTCTACTCCACCACCCGTTTGCTCCGGTGGCGGTGGGTTCAACGCGGACGGAGCTTCTGCCGCCGAAGCCTTCTTCTTCGGTGGCATGTTGATGAAGGTGATGAAGATCTAACTCGCGTGGACGCCGGATCAGGTTCACACAACCTCGACGCCCCCTACCTAGCGCGCCAAAGATGTCGGGGCAGGCTGATCTGGCCCACGAACACCTATGGGACCGGCGGACCGAGCCCCTTTCGGTTCGGCGGGGAGCGGAGGTCGCACGAAGAGCAGATCGAGGCGAAGCACGCGAGAGGTTTACCCAGCTTCGGAGCTCTCCGGAGAGATAACACTCCTACTGCTGCATGTCTAGGTGTATTGCGTTCTTGCTCAGGAGCGCTGAGTGCTACAGTACACACGAGCGGCTAACGAGACTGAGCGTGAGTGTCGAACCTTTCGAACCCCCCTCTACGTTGCGCATGGGCCTCCTTTTATATGCTTAAGGGGTCACCGACAGGTGGCAACGTAGACAAGGGTACAAATGGAAATGGTGTGGTTGGTACACCTACTTGTACAAAGGTACAAGGTACCATACCTAACCCCGACGGCAGGGGACAAAGGCATTAAATGCCCGTCTAGTCGCCCTAACAAAGGCAAACAGGGACCGGGGCGCCACTGCTCGCCAGATGGCAAACTTGCTGTTGCCGCTTGCCACCTCGCACCGCTGGCTGCATGACCTCTCGCCACGCGCTACCGGGAAGTTCCTGTATGCGACACGTTAGTGGATGTGGAGCGTGAGGTACGAAGAGGTGATGCCGCGGCAACAAGCGCCTTTGCCGCGGTTGTTGTTTTGTCGCGCCCGGAAGCTTGTCGCTCACGGGCCTTCCGGCAAGCTCCTCTTGCCGGGCCTTGTCTTGTATGTGCCTTGGGTGGCCTTCCGGCAAGCTCCTCTTGCCGGGGCCTTGTCTTCTAGGTGCCTTGGGTGGCCTTCCCGGCAAGCTCCTCTTGCCGGGGCCTCGTCTCCTTGGCTTGAATACTTTGTTCTTGAATGGCTCCAACGGAACCACGGAGGATCTTGGCGGTCAACCGGTAAGCCCTGCCGCGGAGGGCTGCAACTGCCCGTGCACAAGTTCGGGATACTAGGGTACCCCTACTCTAGTACACCGACACGCGGTGTCCAAGAGGAATGTCGACCTGCAGAAAAGTTAGTTCGCGCCAATGCCTGTCGATCCTGCACTTCACGTTCAGCTTTGCAAGCAAGATGGAATAAATGAGTGATATCATGATACTCCTTATACTCTAGAATAGTATGAATCTCTTTATTTAATACACCCATAAAACATGCAAGCATAGCTTCATTATCCTCAACAATACCACATCTAATCATTCCAGTTTATAATTCCTGATCATATTCTTCTACAGAATTTTTTTCCTTGTCTTAAACGCTACAATTTTTGAAGTAATTCACGTTGAAAATATGGTGGAGCCCAACGAGTACACATAGCAGTTTTCAAAGCAGCCCAAGTAGCTGGAATAGGATATAATTTACAATGTTCAGACCACCAAACACATGCAAAACTAGTGAAAGCACAAACAGCAGTAGGAACATGTCTCTCCTCAGTATATTGTAAACATGTAAAACATTGTTCGGTTTCTAACTCCTAAGTAAGATATATATCAGGAACATATCTACCCTCAAATGGTGGAATATTCAATTTTAGTTTAGGAAGATGGTCATGATCTCGTACCTCAGGTGGTGGTGCAGCCCTACCGTTGCGATGATATGCATGAGGACGACCTGGTGGTGGTGGTGCTGGTGGTTGCACATAGTTCTGATTTTGATCAACCTCATCCTCGTAATGGTCCTCCACCTCTACAGCAGCAACAGGAGCTACGGAAGAATCAACAGTAGGTACAGCGGCACCGGAATTTTGACCAGGCTCAAGGGGAACGCGCAGTGCTCATCCCACTTGATTTCGAATGCGATGTTGTTGTTGTTGTTGTTGTTGTTGTTGTTGTTGTTGTTGTTGTTGTTGTTGTTGTTGTTGTTGTTGTTGTTGTTGTTGTTGTTGCTGTAGAGGTGTGACAGGTGCAGCGTGTGGTGGTTGTTGAAGACGCGCAATCAATTCATTAAACTTGTTATCGAGCTTTGTTTCGAACGCCTTCTCAATGCCATCTATCTTCTCCATGGCCTCTTCAAATCTGTTTAGCACATCTTCCACCTGTCCACTCATCATTTGCTGAAACTTATCATATACTCCCTCCGTTCCAAAATAGATGACTCCACTTTGTACTAACTTTAGTACAAAATTAGTATAAACTGGGTTAATCTATTTTGGAACGGAGGGAGTAACTCTTTGTTCGTCATGTTCTCCCAGTCAGTCTCGTCGGCTTGTGATCTTGCCATGGATAGCAGCATGAGAAAAACACAAGAATATGATCCTATAGACTACTAGGAAGTGGCTATGGTGTTCTGGAAAGTCACAAATCCGTCAAGCGAATCTCAAATTCTTACCAATTCTTACTAAGCAGGAGGTGGTGATTGGCAACCGTTGTAGTCAAAACTCTCAAAGCTTGGATAGAGCGATTACCAGAGAGAGTCAAACGCATGATGTAGATGTATGTGGAGCTAGGAAGGCTTATAATATGGTAGCAAAAGGGTCAGCAGTAATCAATTCAGAGATGCAAAGTTGAATAAACGCTCAACGACGGTACTGTGCTAGTCCTAGGCTAGACCGTACTAAAGACGCGAGCCTAGGACACTAACAAAATCACGACACTGCACGTAAACCAAGGAGGAGCACACTCTGAAATTTTGTTTTTGTTTTTTAATTTTTTTGAAAAAGCTTACAAATGGTCTAAAAACTGCCTAGCGAGAATTTTCCAGACTTAGTTTTTTTAAAACTGGAACTATTTTTCTACTGCGGGTAGCACTAAAGTTGGGGAGTCCGACTTGGTCACGACTCAGAGTATAGCGTGATCTGGAAATGGAAAATAGAGGAACAAATACTGGACTCAGACTAGGACTGGTGGCGGAGATGAATCTGGTGGAAACTCGGACTGGTGGCGGATATATGTAGGGCGGTGGAACACGGACTGGTAGCAAATCTGTGATGGAGGTGGACTCGGATATTGTGATGGCGGTGTATATGTGGTATATGGCAGCGGTGATGACGATGGTGGTATATGGCAGCGGTGATGATGATGGTGGTACATGGCAGCGGTGATGACGATGGTGGTATATGGAAGCGGTGATGACGATGGTACGGCGGCGGCAGCGTGACAACTTGTGAACAGAACTCGAAACTCTAAAGGACTAGACACTAAGACCAGCAACTAGACATGATGATGCAACCGCAAATTCAACAATGCAAAATCCTAAAATGATTATGCAAAGGCTCAGATTGGTAAGGATATGATGAAATAACCCTAATTTGTTTGGCTTTTTCGTGGACTGTAGGTATGAAGAATAGACTCGATCTAAACTATGAAAAACTGTAAAATCTCACCGAGCAACCTGGAAATCTGATACCACTTGATAGAAGCGAAGGTGTCCCGATGTTTCGATGAGATGGTGGTGTCGGATTTCGGGTTCCGGCAAAACCCTCGAGCTTGAGCACTGGGGTGCGCACGAAGATCTCTCCTCCCTCCAGCTCACACACATCAAGATCTCACAGCCTAGCTCGATGAACCCAAAGGACAGAGGGACACAAGATTTATACTGGTTCGGGCCACCGTTGTGGTGTAATACCCTACTCTAGTGTGGTGTGGTGGATTGCCTCTTGGTCTCGTGGATGAATAAGACAAGGGAAGAACAGCCTCCTGAGGAGAGGTGTTCTTGTGCTCGGTGAGCTTGTGTGGTGGTTGATGAACTGAATGATCGATCCCCTCCTATGATGGTGGCTAGTCCAATTCATAGAGGCCCTCGTCCTCCTCCCAAATATTGAGCGGGAAGGGATGCCACAACAGGCAGTTTGAAGGGGGACAGCTAGTACAAGCTATCCTAACTAAAGGCGGTCTTCGCCTGCCAAAGGCTCTGGTGGTGACGCCGTCTTGGGCTCCATGGTGACATCCATCTTGTCGTCCTTATGGTCTTGGTCTTGTTGCATCGATATGGAAACCTTTGCCTGACGCCTTGGGACTCCTCGCATGCGCTTGCCCCTTTAGCACCAAAGAGGAAACGAGGACACTGTGCCCGCTGGCGCCCACCTGGCCTTGGTCGTCACGGCTTACGTCACGGGAACCTCGCGAGGTTCACCTTGCCTTGATCTCTCCGCCCCTCGCGAGCCAGCCTGGTGAGGCTGCCCCCGAGGAGGTCCTGTGTCGTATGCCTCGCGAGGCTTGGCCCCTCACGAGGGTCTTGAGTGTTTGCTGGTGAAGATGGGCCATACATGGCCGCCAGTGGAGCCACGCCGTGGGCCGCAAGCAGGCAAGTCTGGGACCCCCGTCCCCAGAACGCCGACAGTAGCCCCCGGGCCCAAGGCGCGCTCGAACTTGGCTTCAAGGCGAAGCCAAAGGGCAAGTGCGAATCGCCGCGGGCCCCAATAACCTGCGTCCTTGGTTAACGCATGGCGATTGATTGGACGTGGGCGTCTCCGCTTCCCCATGCTGCCTCGACAACCGCCAGACTGACAAAAGACTGGCGCGGGCAACGTTAGCCTTCATTGCTTCCTTTCTCCTTACTCCAGATCCCCTTTCTCGCTCCTTGCTTCCGAAATCCCCAGGTCTGCTTTAATCCCCTTCCGAGCCTCCGACCAATGGCGCCCAGAAAGGCCAAGGCTGCTGCGCCACCTGCTTGGTACAAGCCAGCTCTGGATGCGCCCAATGTCTTGGAGAAGAACCTCGTCGCCACACACCTGATGACGACAGGGGAGAGCAACGAGAAGGGGGAGACCGAGCTCCGGGTCGGCTCCGCCGAGCCGGAGGCTCAGGGGAGCACCTTATACCCCTTCTTCATGAGCAGCGTCATCGCAGGCCAGGTTCCCCCCTTCTCCGACTTATTCTACGCTGTCCTCCGCCGTTACAGGTTGCAGGCCCTTCATCTCCATCCCAACTCCGTTCTTCTCTTGTCGATCTTCGCCTTCTATTGTGAGGCGTACGTCAGGGTGATGCCGTCCATGGCTTTGCTGCGCCACTTCTTCTTCCTCCGAATCAAAGGCGACCACACCTCTGGGTGTGCCAACTTCGTCGCAGCCGGCAAGGCCAACGCGATCTCGAAGGCCGAAAAGAAGGCCGATGGCTTCAGGAGCAAGTGGGTCATGATGGATGCCAAGTGCGTCCATCCATGGTTGAGGCTGCCGACGGAGATGCCCAGTTGGATGAGGGGTGGTCTCGCGCGAAGCTCACCGACGACTGGGTGCAGTTAGTGCTGGAGAAGAAGACCGCCGACTTGAAGCCGACCAATGCGAAGGCGGCGAAGCTGACAGGGGCCATGCTCTTGAGGGAGTTCCTGATGCTGCGCGTGGCCCCGCTCCAAGCATGCTCGCGCCCCTTGTGGATGCTTGAGGGCGCGGAGGACAAGCTCCGCTTGAGTCCGGCGGCCTTACCTGAAGAAGAGCTGGCCGTGGCCCTCCGCCTCCTGGTCGGAGATGACCAGGAGTACCCGCCGAGTGCCTTCGTTCCTTCGCGAGGACGGGGAGTAGGTTGCGGCCGCCATGCCCACCTTCGACGAGCGTGGGCTGGTGCCGTTGGCGTCCTCTGGGGCCCAGGTGGTAGCGGCGCTGATACTTCTCCATCGTATCTACTTTTCCAAACACTTTTGCCCTTGTTTTGGACTCTAACTTGCATGATTTGAATGGAACTAACCCGGACTGACGCTGTTTTCAGCAGATTTGCCATGGAGTTATTTTTGTGCGGAAAATATTTTTGGAATTATTATAAGTACTGGCGAAAGAGTAAAGGCCAGGGGGCCCACACCCTATCCACGAAGGTGGGAGGCGCGCCTATCCCCCTGGGTGCGCCCCCTGCCTCGTGGGCCCCCTGGTGCTCCACCGACCTCAACTCCAACTCCATATATTCACGTTCGGGGAGAAAAAAATCAGAGAGAAGGATGCATCGCGTTTTACAATATGGAGCCGCCGCCAAGCCCTAATCTCTCTCGGGAGGGCTGATCTGGAGTCTGTTCGGGGCTCCGGAGAGGGGAATCCGTCGCCGTCGTCATCATCAACCTTCCTCTATCACCAATTTCATGATGCTCACCACCGTGCGTGAGTAATTCCATCGTAGGCTTGCTGGACAGTGATGGGTTGGATGAGATTTATCATGTAATCGAGTTAGTTTTGTTAGGGTTTGATCCCTAGTATCCGTTATGTTCTGTGATTGACATTGCTATGACTTTGCCATGCTTAATGCTTGTCACTAGGGCCCGAGTGCCATGAATTCCGATCTGAACCTATTATGTTTTCATGAATATATGTGAGTTCTTGATCCTATCTTGCAAGTCTATAGTCACCTACTATGTGTTATGATCCGGCAACCCCGAAGTGACAATAGTCGGGACCACTCCTAGTGATGACCGTAGTTTGAGGAGTTCATGTATTCACTAAGTGTTAATGCTTTGGTCTGGTACTCTATTAAAAGGAGGCATTAATATCCCTTAGTTTCCAATAGGACCCCGCTGCCAGGGGAGGGTAGGACAAAAGATGTCATGCAAGTTCTTTTCCATAAGCACGTATCACTATATTCGGAATACATGCCTACATTACATTGATGAATTGGAGCTAGTTCTGTGTCACCCTATTTTATAACTATTGCATGAGGAATCGCATCCGACATAATAATCCATCACTGATCCAATGCCTACGAGCTTTTCACATATTGTTCTTTGCTTAGTTACTTTTCCGTTGCCACTGTTACAATTACTACAAAACTACTATTGTTACTTTTGCCACCGCTACCGTTACTTCCATACTACTTTGCTACTAAATACCTTGCTGCAGATATTAAGTTATCCAGGTGTGGTTGAATTGAAAACTCAACTGCTAATACTTGAGAATATTCTTTGGCTCCCCTTGTGTCGAATCAATAAATTTGGGTTGAATACACTACCCTCGAAAACTGTTGCGATCCCCTATACTTGTGGGTTATCAAGACTATTTTCTGGCACCGTTGCCGGGGAGCATAGCTCTATTCTTTGAGTCACTTGGGATTTATATATACTGATCACTATGAGGAACTTGAAAGACGAGAAAACAAAATTTTATCCCTTAACTACGAGGGGAGGTAAGGAACTGCCATCTAGCTCTGCACCTTATTCGTCTTCTGTTTTGAGTAAACTTGCAACACCTAAACCTGCTTCTGCTATTAGCTCTGATATGTCGCATGTTATTGATGATGCCACTTCTGCTATGCATGATACTTATGATGAAACTACTGCTATGCTTGATACTACTGTGCCACTAGGTGAATTTCTTGATGAACAACTTGCTAGGGCTAGAGAGAATGAAATTATTGAAACTGATAATATTGATGAAAGTGATGATGAAGATTCTCCCCTAGATATGAATTTCCTGTTGTGCCTGAGGCTTATGTTATGGAGGAAGAAATTGCTAGAGATTTTCTTGCTTGCAATGATAGATATGATCTTAAGAAATTATTAGCTAAGCTGAAAGAAAAGTCTTTGAATGCTAAAACTAAATATGACCCTACTTTTGCTACTTCACCTATCTGTAATACTGATAAGGATTATGATTTCTCTATCGACCCTGAGATAAATACTTTGGTTGAATCTGATCCTTTTCATGGCTATGAATCTCAAACTGTTGTGACACATCTTACTAAATTAAATGATATAGCCACCCTATTCACTCATGAGGAAAAAATTCGTTACTACTATATCCTTAAATTATTTCCGTTCTCATTAAAGGGTGATGCTAAAACATGGTTTAATTCTCTTGATCCTAGTTGTGTGCGTAGTCCCCAGGATATGATTTATTACTTCTCTACTAAATATTTCCCCGCTCATAAGAAACAAGCTACTTTAAGGGAAATATATAATTTTGTGCAAATTGAAGAAGAGAGTCTCCCACAATCTTGGGGGAGCTTCTCCAATTACTTAATGCTTTGCCTGATCATCCTCTTAAGAAAAATGAAATACTTGATATCTTTTATAATGGACTAACCGATGCTTCCAGAGACCACCTGGATAGTTGTCCTGGTTGTGTTTTCAGGGAAAGAACTGCTGATCAAGCTGAATTTCTATTAAATAACACGTTGAGTAATGAAATTAATTGGACACTTCCTGAACCAATTCCTAATCCAACTCCGAAGAAGAGGGGTATTCTATTTCTCAGTCCTGAAGATATGCAAGAGGCAAAGAAATCTATGAAAGAAAAAGGTATTAAAGCTGAAGATGTTAAGAATTTACCACCTATTGAAGAAATACATGGTCTTGATAACCCGACACACGTAGTAAAGGTAAATTCTCTCTATAGATTTGATGAAGGTGATAATCCTCGTTATAAGTCTGGTAGCCAATGCTTAGATGAGTATGATAATTTTATTATTAAACAAGAAAACTTCAATGCTTATGTTGGTAGACAATTGAAACGAAATGGTTATATGATTGAACACTTGAGTGATTATATGTCTAGAGTTAAAGGTGAACTTAAACTTATTAGTAAACATGCTTCTATGGTTATCACTCAAGTAGAACAAGTGCTTAAAGCTCAAAATGATTTGCTCAATGAATTAAATAGTAAGAAAGATGACAATGATGTTAGAGTTATGACTAGAGGGGGTAAAATGACTCAGGAACCTTTGTATCCTGAGGGCCACCCTAAGAGAATTGAGCAGGATTCTCAGAGAACTAATGTTGATGCACCTAGTCCTTCTAAAAAGAAGAGAAAGAAAAATGATAGGACTTTGCATGCTTCTAGTGAACCTGTTGTTGACACACCTGAGAATCCCAATGATATTTCTATTTCTGATGCTGAAACACAATCTGGTGATGAACATGAACCTAGTGATAATGTTAATGATGATGTTCAATATGATGCTCAACCTAGCAATAACAATGATGTAGAGATTGAACCTGCTATTGATCTTGATAACTCACAATCAAAGAATCAATGTTATGATAAGAGAGACTTCGTTGCTACGAAGCACGGTAAAGAAAGAGAACCATGGGTTCAGAAACCAATGCCATTTCCTCCTAAACCATCCAAGAAAAAGGATGATGAGGATTTTGAGCGCTTTGCTGAAATGATTAGACCTATCTTTTTGCGTATGCGTTTGACTGATATGCTTACAATGAACCCTTATGCTAAGTATATGAAATAAATTGTTACAAATAAGAGAAGGATACTGGAAGCTAAAATTTCCACCATGCTTGCTAATTATACTTTTAAAGGTGGAATTCCTAAGAAACTAGGAGATCCAGGAGTACCAACTATACCATGCTCCATTAAAAGAAACTATGTTAGAACTGCTTTATGTGATCTTGGAGCCAGTGTTAGTGTTATGCCTCTCTCTTTATATCGTAGACTTGATTTGAATAAGCTGACACCTACTGAAATATCTTTGCAAATGGCCGATAATTCAACCGCTATACATGTCGGTATTTGTGAGGACGTGCCTGTTGTGGTTGCAAACGCTACTATTTTGACGGACTTTGTTATTCTTGATATTCCTGAGGACGATAGTATGTCTATTATTCTTGGTAAACCCTTTTTGAATACTTTAGGGGCTGTTATTGATTGCAACAAAGGCAATGTCACTCTTCATGTTAATGGTAATGAGCATGCGGTACACTTTCCAAGGAAACAACCTCAAGTCCACAGTATCAATCCTATTGGAAAAATCCCAACAATTACTATTGGAGGTTTTGAATTTCCCCTTCCTACTGTCAAGAAGAAATATGATATTCTTATTATTGGGGATGTGCATATCCCCGTTGAGGTAACCTAGTGCTATTTGGAAATTCTCCGGTTTCATGCGATTCGGAAAGAGTTTGTTAACAAGACTTGATCAACCTTGTTAGTGGATTCCTTTTGATGAGCATGAGATGGATGAAGTAGAAAGCACAACTCTGTGTACCCTCCTTTTATTTTCTGTTATTGAGATTAAATAAAGGAAAAATAGTATTTTCTGTCTGTTTTCTGAATTATCCTTGCAATAGAAAATACCCCAAAAATAAAAGTTCTCCAAATGCCCTGAAACTGAAATATGATTTTTTATAGAATATTTGAGAATATTAGGCACTGAGAACACATCAGGGGGAGCCAGCACCTGGCCACGAGGGTCCAGAGCGCGCCCACCCCCTGGGCGCGCCCCCTGCCTCGTAGTCCCCTGGTGGCCCCCCTCCACTTATTGTTGCACCCACACACTCCTTCTTCCTCCCAAAAAAATCACCAACCAGCTCAATCACGAGTTCTAGCTCATCTTGTTGCCATTTTCGATCTCCTTGCTCAAAGCTCCACTCACAAAACTGCTTTGGGGGATTGTTCTTCGGTATGTGACTCCTCCAATGGTCCAATTAGTTTTTGTTCTAGTGATTTATTTATTGCAAAATTTTGCTGCTGAGGTGACCCTGTTCTTGACCTTGCATGTCAAATTTATATGGCCCAAGTAGTTCCAATGCATGATATAGTCTCTAGGCACTTGTGGAAGTAGTTGCTATCAATTTTGTTGAGTTTGGTTCACTTTTATTTTAAGTTACTAAAAATTTCAGAAATTTTCAGAAAATGATGAAGAGATTTTTGAGGGGCTCTTCGAGCCGAACCTCGAAGGATAAGCAAAGTGAAGAGAATTAGAAGCCTAAGTATAATCTTCCTTGCACCGCGGAAGTTCGGCCGTGTGAATGGCCTTGTGATGAGTTCTTGAAGGCAGCCGGGATTCATGATGATTTTTATTATTTGGCTGAGAATGCAGGCCTCGCCGACTTCCTTCGCGACCAGCTCGATCAGTATCTCCTACTCACTAATATTTTTGTGCAAAATTTTCATTTACATGCTAGGAGGTCACCACCTTCGGTGGATTTTTCTTTATATGATGAGTATAAGGAGATGTCACTTTATGAATTTTGCGAGGTTTGCAAGTTGCCCTTTGAGGGCAGCATAGAGGAACGACATCGTAACGATGTGGAAGGGTTTATCGATATGATCGTTGTAGGGGAAACGAGGAAGGTTTCCGATGCAAGAATTACTAGCATACACTTTCCTATTCTACGTTACTTTGCAATATTTGCTAGTAGATGCTTAATTGGTCGCGGGAACTTTGGAAATCTTAGTGCCCCTGATATTGTTATTCTGCGCCACGCTTTGTTTTGTGATACCACTTTTAGTTTAGGCGCTATTGTTGCTAAGCGGTTAAATCTGAACTGTATGAAGGGTCCCATCTTTGGAGGTATCTTTGCTTCGCGTCTTGCTAAATATTTTGAGATACCTATTAGACACTATGAGAAAGAGGAAAAGTTGTTGCCTCCTATTTTTCTAGACTATAAGAGTATGGTAGCACATGATTTTATTGTTAAGAATAAGAAAAAGATGCTTAACTATAGACTGATATTTGATAAAAATTACTTTGAGACTATTACCTTGCCTGCTCCTTCTTTGTTCAACATATTTTCAGGCAAGTACCTTGTTCCGCCGGAGGCCATTCATGCCTACCATAGCCTAACATCAGTTCTGGAGCCCAAGCCCGAGCCACCACTTGATCCTCACCGTCAGTCTGTTTATCAGTGGGATCCGGAGGAGATCGCTAACCAGTGGCACCCTGAGGATCCTCCTTAGTACACCGGAGAGAGCAGCTTTGATCCATGGGCATAGACCAACTTAGTCCAAAAGCCTAAGCTTGGGGGAGTATGTATTTCTCACCGACATTACATTCATGTTGACACACTCATTCTAGTTGTCGGTGCTCATAGTTTTTCATTGTACTATCCATGCTAGTTTATTTGTCCTTTTTATGCTTTCTTCTTGTGTATTGGATAAACCTTAAGAAAAACCAAAAAAATTAGTTGTAGTTTTTAGCTAGTTTACTTTTTATGCATGTAGTAGTAGTAATTAAAAGAAAACCCAAAAAGATTTCTCATTCCTCTTTTTGCATATTGGGAGCTTTCCCGTGTAAATAGTTTTATTTCCTTTCTTTTCTTTGGGTGTCGAGAGGAGAAGACCATAATGAAAATGTTGAGTGGCTCTTATATGCATTATTGTTGATTTAACAAAGAGCCCATATTACCTGGTCTTCTCCTGTATATTAAATGCTTGCAGATTCCAGCTTAGTCCAATTGCACGTGCACTATTATTATTATCCACATAGTTCGGTCGTGCAAGTGAAAGGCAATAATGACGATATATGCTGGACTGATTGAGATTAGAGAAGCTGGTATGAACTCGATCTCTCTTGTTTTTGTAAATATGATTAGTTCATCGTTCCTGATTCAGCCTATTATGAATGAAACATGTTTGCAATGACAATTAGAGATTATAGTTGCTTATGCCATGCTTAATCCGCTAGGAGTTTATAATGGTTTACCTTGCGTGCCCAACATGCTATTAAAATGGTTGTGATGTGGTATGATGGGGTGGTATCCTCCTCTGAATGATTCCAGTGGCTTGACTTGGCACATGTTCACGCATGTAGTTGAAACAAAATCAACATAGCCTCCATGATATTTATGTTCATGGTGGATTATATCCTACTCAAGCTTGCACTTAATGTTTATTAATTTTAATGCATGTTCATGACTGTTGTCGCTCTCTAGTTGGTCGCTTCCCAGTCTTTTTCTAGCCTTCACTTGTACTAAGTGGGAATACTTCTTGTGCATCCACTTCCATAAACCCCAAAGTTATTCCATATGAGTCCACCATACCTTCCCATATGCGGTATCTATCTGCCATTCCAAGCAAATGAAAATCTGTTTTGTATGCTCGAATAGCTCATGTATCAACTAGGGTTGTCTGTATCTTCCATGCTAGGCGGGTTATTCTCAAGAGGAGTGGACTCCGCTCCTCACTCACGAGAAAATGGCTGGTCAGCGGGATGCCCAGTCCCATGCTCTAAGCAAATCAAATCGAAATAATTGCAAACAAAACTCCCCCAGGACAGTTGTTAGTTGGAGGCACCCGTTGTATCGGGCAAGCCATGGATTGATGTTTGTTGGTGGTAGGGGGAGTATAAACTTTACCATTCTATTTGGGAACCGCCTATAATGTGTGTAGCATGGAAGATATCGAGATCTCTCGGTTGTTGTGTTGACAATGAAAGTATGCCGCTCAAAATATTATTTATCTCTATTTCAAAATCGAGCTCTGGCACCTCTACAAATCCCTGGTTCCCTCTGGGAAGGGCCTATCTATTTACTTTTATGCTGAGTCATCACCCTCTTATTAAAAAGCACCAGTTGGAGAGCACCGCTGTCATTTGCATCCATTACTATTAATTTATATTGAGTATGACTATGATTGGCTCTCTTTTACCATGAATTACAGTGTTTAGTCAGTCCTTAATCTTCAGAGGTGCTCTGCATTTATGTTTTGCGGGCTCAGAAAGGGCTAGCGAGATACCATCTTGTTATATCATATTATGATTGTTTTGAGAAAGTGTTGTCAACCGAGATCTATTATTATTGCTCGCTAGTTAATTATGCCATTGATATGAGTAAACATGAGACCTAAGTGTTATTGTGAATATGGTTAGTTCATAATCTTTGCTGAAAACTTGAATGTTGGCTTTACATATTTGCAACAACAAGAGAAAATAGAGTTTGTAAAAGTTTTCTTTATCACTTTCAGTTTGTCAACTAAATTGCCTGAGGACAAGCAAAGGTTTAAGCTTGGGGGAGTTGACACGTCTCCATCGTATCTACTTTCCAAACAATTTTACCCTTGTTTTGGACTCTAACTTGCATGATTTGAATGGAACTAACCCGGGCTGACGCTGTTTTCAGCAGAATTGTCATGGTGTTATTTTTGTGCAGAAATAAAAGTTCTCGGAATGACCTGAAACTTCACGGAGAATATTTTCTGAATTAATAAAAAATACAGGAGAAAGAATCAAGGCCAGAGGGCCTACACCCTGTCCACGAGGGTGGGAGGCGCGCCTACCCCCTGGGCGCGCCCCCTGCCTCGTGGGCCCCCTGGTGCTCCACCGACCTCAACTCCAACTCAATATATTCACGTTCGGGGAGAAAAAAATTAGAGAGAAGGATTCATCACGTTTTACGATACGGAGCCGCTGCCAAGCCCTAATCTCTCTCGAGAGGGCTGATCTGGAGTCCGTTCGGGGCTCCCGAGAGGGGAATCCGTCGCCGTTGTCATCATCAACCTTCCTCCATCACCAATTTCATGATGCTCACCGCCGTGCGTGAGTAATTCCATCATAGGCTTGCTGGACGGTGATGAGTTGGATGAGATTTATCATGTAATCGAGTTAGTTTTGTTAGGGTTTGATCCCTAGTATCCATTATGTTCTGAGATTGATGTTGTTATGACTTTGCCATGCTTAATGCTTGTCACTAGGGCCCGAGTGCCATGATTTCAGATCTGAACCTATTATGTTTTCATGAATATATGTGAGTTCTTGATCCTATGTTGCAAGTTTATAGTCACCTACTATGTGTTATGATCCGGCAACCCCGAAGTGACAATAGTCGGGACCACTCCCGGTGATGACCGTAGTTTGAGGAGTTCATGTATTCACTAAGTGTTAATGCTTTGGTCCGGTACTCTATTAAAAGGAGGCCTTAATATCCCTTAGTTTCCAATAGGACCGCGCTGCCACGGGATGGTAGGACAAAAGATGTCATGCAAGTTCTTTTCCATAAGCACGTATGACTATATTCGGAATACATGCCTACATTACATTGATGAATTGGAGCTAGTTCTGTGTCACCCTATTTTATAACTATTGCACGAGGAATCGCATCCGACATAATTATCCATCACTGATCCAATGCCAACGAGCTTTTCACATATTGTTCTTTGCTTAGTTACTTTTACGTTGCCTCTGTTACAATTACTACAAAACTACTACTGTTACTTTTTCCACCATTACCGTTACTTCCATACTACTTTGCTACTAAATACTTTGCTGCAGATATTAAGTTATCCAGGTGTGGTTGAATTGACAACTCAACTGCTAATACTTGAGAATATTCTTTGGCTCCCCTTGTGTCGAATCAATAAATTTGGGTTGAATACTCTACCCTCGAAAACTGTTGCGATCCCCTATACTTGTGGGTTATCAGGCGCTGGTGGAAGTGTCTTCTGATGATTCCCGCGAGGAGAGGGAAGAGGAAGAAGACGAGGAGCGCGACTCGGAGGCGACCCCCGAGGGGATGGGGGAGACCTCCCCCCTGCGCAAGGCATACATCCTCCGCACTATGCCCGATGATGACGGCGAAGCCGATGCCCTTCTGAAGAGGGAGGAGCCGCCCGTGGCTGGGGGCTTGATACGTCTCCAACGTATCTATACTTTTTTATTGTTCCATGCTATATTATATTCTGTTTTGGACATTATTGGGCTTTATTATACACTTTTATATTATTTTTGGGACTAACCTATTAACCAGAGGCCTAGCCCAGAATTGTTATTTTTTGCCTATTTTAGAGTTTCGCAAAAAATAATATCAAACGGAATCCAAATAGAATGAAACCGTCGGGAACGTAATTTTCAGAACGAACGTGATCCAGAGGACTTGGGCCCTACGTCAAGACATCTACCAGGAGGGCACGAGGTAGGGGGCGCGCCTACCCCCCTCCCCCCGGGCGCACCCTCCACCCTCGTGGGCCCCATGTTGCTCCATCGACGTACTCCTTCCTCCTATATATACCTACGTACCCCCAAACTACCAGATACGGAGCCAAAAACCTAATTCCACCGCTGCAACCTTCCGTACCCATGAGATCCCATCTTGGGGCCTTTTCTGGAGCTCCGCCGGAGGGGGCATCGATCACGAAGGGCTTCTACATCAACACCATAGCCTCTCTGATGATGTGTGAGTAGTTTACCTTAGACCTTCGGGTCCATAGTTATTAGCTAGATGGCTTCTTCTCTCTTTTTGGATCTCAATACAATGTTCTCCCTCTCTCTCATGGAGATATATTCGATGTAATCTTGTTCTGCGGTGTGTTTGTTGAGACCGATGAATTGTGGGTTTATGATCAAGTTTATCTATGAACAATATTTGAATCTTCTCTGAATTCTTTTATGTATGATTTGTTATCTTTGCAAGTCTCTTTGAATTATCAGTTTGGTTTGGCCTACTAGATTGATCTTTCTTGCAATGGGAGAAGTGCTTAGCTTTGGGTTCAATCTTGCGGTGTCCTTTCCGAGTGATGAGGGGCAGCAAGGCACGTATTGTATTGTTGCCATCGAGGATAACAAGATGGGGTTTATATCATATTGCATGAATTTATCCCTCTACATCATGTCATCTTGCTTAAAGCGTTACTCTGTTCTTATAAACTTAATACTCTAGATGCATGCTGGATAGCGGTCGATGTGTGAAGTAATAGTAGTAGATGCAGTGTGAGTCGGTCTACTTGTCTCGGACGTGATGCCTATATACATGATCATACCTAGATATTCTCATAACTATGCTCAATTCTATCAATTGCTCAATAGTAATTTGTTCACCCACCGTAATACTTATGCTCTTGAGAGAAGCCACTAGTGAAACCTATGGCCCCCGGGTCTATTTTCCATCATATTAATCTTCCAACACTTAGTTTTTTTTATGGCCTTCTATTTTACTTTGCATCTTTATCACAAAAATACCAAAAATATTATCTTATCATATCTATCAGATCTCACTCTCGTAAGTGACCTTGTAGGGATTGACAACCCCTTATCGCGTTGGTTGCGAGGATTTATTTGTTTGTGTAGGTGCGAGGGACTCGTGCGTGGCCTCCTACTGGATTGATACCTTGGTTCTCAAAAACCGAGGGAAATATTTACGCTGCTTTACTGCATCACCCTTTCCTCTTCAAGGGAAAACCAACGTAGTGCTCAAGAGGTAGCAAGAAGGATTTCTGGCGCGGTTGAGGGAGTCTACGCAAAAGTCAACATACCAAGTACCCATCACAAACCCTTATCTCCCGCATTACATTATTTGCCATTTGCCTCTCGTTTTCCTCTCCCCCACTTCACCCTTGCCGTTTTATTCGCCTTCTTCCCGTATGCCTTTTTTGTGTGTTTCCACGTGCCTTATATTTGCTTGCTAAAAATCTATTGATATGGATCCACTTAAAGTGTTCTACTTGGATCATCTTCGATCCTTATGCGCTCGTGCTAAAACCCCAACTAGCCTGGTTGATGGGAAATCTTTAGATGAGTATGCTCATTTTGTGCATCATCGTTTGTCTTAAAAAGGGAAACTCTTATGGAATCAAATAAACAAATTGTTGTGTTATGCTTGGAATCTTTGTGAAATTGTGATATTACTTGTTTCTCTAAGAACCCTAAAAACACCTTCCCTACCTATGTGAGTTTAATGAAAATAAAATATTATCTTCTAATGCAAAGGGTGTTTATAGCTACTATGATATCGAACAAATTGAAGAACTTGTTGCTTTTAAGGGATCTTATGAAGTTGCTTCTTTGATTGAAAAGTATGATACTACTCTTTACGAATCTGAAAATCTTGACATACTTGAATATTGCTATGAAAACTATGCTCATAATGTCTATGTCAAAGAATTTATTGAAAGAATGACTGTTGCTTCTAAAGAAAATAATGATATGCACGAATCTATAGATAATTATGATTCCGATGATTTGATTGAAATATCCCTTGATGAACATGATGCTTGCTATCCTTGTGGCCCTGATGCCAATATTTATGAAGATGAATTTGCCATAGTTCCTTATGTTAAACATGAGATCGTTCCTATTGCACCCATACTTGGTAGTTCCTTCGATGAAAAGCATGATTGCAATAATTTTACTATAAATTTTCTTAAGGTCAGTTGTGCTAATAATATGCAAAACCCTAAGCTTGGGGATGCTAGTTTTGCTATGTCTACCACTTGTTGCAATGATCATGATTGGGGTGATTCTTCTTATGATCTTGAAAATTTATTTAAGCCCCAAGATGAATATGGGATTGATAATAATGTTTGCAATAATATCGAAGGTGGGTTTGGAAGAGTGTCAACTTTAGATCCCACATATTTTGAGGATTTTCAATCTTATGATTTTTTTTATAAAAGTGGGTTTGGAGAGGTATGACTTTAGTTAATGTAAATCCCATTATTTTGGAAGAGTGTAAACTTTGCATGCATGTGGATCGTGTTGAAAATATTCCATGTGATAGCTATTTTGTTGAACTTGCTTACGATCCTACATGTAATTATTATGAGAGAGGAAAATATGTTTGTAGAAATTTTCATGTTACTAAATTACCTCTCGTCATGTTGAGATTGCTATTGTTTCTTTCCGCTTCCTTGCATATGCTAGTTTTTGCTTGCCTTGATTTGTTTGCCTATAAGATGCCTATGCATAGGAAGTATGTTAGACTTAGATATGTTTGTCACGTGTTTTATTATGCTCCCTTTGTGCTTCAATTCTTGTCTTTCTCGTGAGCATCATTGAAATCTCAATGCCTAGCTAGGGGCGTTAAACGATAGCGCTTGTTGGGAGGCAACCCAATTTATTTTTAGTTTTTTTATTTCTGCTTCTGTTTAGGAATAAATATTTGATCTAGCCTCTGGTTAGATTTGTTTTTATGTTTTAATTAGTGTTTGTGCCAAGTTTAACCTATAGGATCTTCTTGGATGATAGTTATTTGATCTTGCTGAAAATTTCAGAAACTTTCTGTTCACGAAAAAAATTGTTAAAAATCATCAGAACGTAATTAAATATTGATTCCAATTGCTGCTGATCAATAAACAAATTTTCTAGGTCTTCCTATTCTGGCTGAAATTTTGGAGTTCCAGAAGTTTGCGTTAGTTACAGATTACTACAGACAGTTCTGTTTTTGACAGATTCTGTTTTTCGTGTGTTGTTTGCTTATTTTGATGAATCTATGGCTAGTAAAAGATTTTATAAACCATAGAGAATTTGTAATCCAGTAGGTTTAACACCAATATAAATAAAGAATGAGTTCATTACAGTACCTTGAAGTGGTCTTTTGTTTTCTTTCGCTAACGGAGCTCACGAGATTTTCTGCTGAGTTTTGTGTTGTGAAATTTTCGTTTTGGGTAAAAGATTTGATGGATTATGGAACAAGGAGTGGCAAGAGCCTAAGCTTGGGGATTCCCATGGCACCACAAGATAATCTAAGGACACCTAAAAGCCAAAGCTTGGGGATGCCCCGGAAGGCATCCCCTCTTTAAATCTACTTCCATCGGTAACTTTACTTGGAGCTATATTTTTATTCACCACATGATATGTGTTTTGCTTGGAGCGTCTTGTATGATTTGAGTCTTTGCTTTTTAGTTTACCACAATAATCCTTGCTGTACAGACCTTTCGAGAGAGACACACATGATTCGGAAATTATTAGAATACTCTATGTGCTTCACTTATATCTTTTGTGTTATATAGTTTTTGCTCTAGTACTTCACTTATATCTTTTAGAGCACGGTGGTAAATTTTGTTTTATAGAAACTATTATTCTCTCATGCTTCACTTAGATTATTTTGAGAGTCTTAAAACAGCATGGTAATTTGCTTAAATAATCCTAATATGCTAGGTATTCAAGACTAGTAAAAAACTTTCTTATGAGCGTGTTGAATACTAAGAGAAGTTTGATGCTTGGTGATTGTTTTGAGACATGGAGGTAGTGATATCAAAGTTGTGCTAGTTGAGTAGTTGTGAATTTGAGAAATACTTGTGTTGAAGTTTGGAAGTCCCGTAGCATGCACGTATGGTAGACATTATGTAACAAATTTGAAACATGAGGTGTTCTTTGATTGTCCTCCTTATGAGTGGCGATCGGGGACGAGCGATGGTATTCTCCTACCAATCTATCCCCTAGGAGCATCTTGCGCCAGTAGTGCTTGGTTTTGATGACTTGTAGATTTTTGCAATAAGTATGTGAGTTCTTTATGACTAATGTTGAGTCCATGGATTATACGCACTCTCACCTTTCCATCATTGCTAGCCTCTTCGGTATCGTGCATTGCCCTTTCTCATATTGAGAGTTGGTGCAAACTTCGCCGGTGCATCCAAACCCCGTGATATGATACGCTCTTTCACATATAAACCTCCTTATATCTTCCTCAAAACATCCACCATACCTAACTATTATGGCATTTCCATAGCCATTCCGAGATATATTGCCATGCAACTTTCCACCGTTCCATTTATCATGACACGCTCATCATTGTCATATTGCTTTGCATGATCATGTAGTTGACATAGTATTTGTGGCAAAGCCACCATTCATAATTCTTTCATACATGTCACTCTTGGTTCATTGCATATCCCGGTACACCGTCGAAGGCATTCATATAGAGTCATACTTTGTTCTAGTATCTAGTTGTAATCATTGAGTTGTAAATAAATAGAAGTGTGATGATCATCGTTTTCTAGAGCATTGTCCAAAGTGAAAAAAAGGAGAAAGGCCATAAAAAAAATAAGGCCCAAAAAAATGAGAGAAAAAGAGAGAAGGGACAATGTTACTATCTTTTGTTACCACACTTGTGCTTCAAAGTAGCACCATAATCTTCATGATAAAGAGTCTCTTGTTTTGTCACTTTCATATACTAGTGGGAATTTTTCATTATAGAACTTGGCTTGTATATTCCAACAATGGGATTCCTCAAATGCCCTAGGTCTTGGTGAGCAAGCAAGTTGGATGCACACCCACTTACTTTCTTTTGTCGAGCTTTCATATAGTTATAGCTCTACTGCATCCGTTGCATGGCAATCCCTACTCCTTGCATAACATCAATTGATGGGCATCTCCATAGCTCATTGATTAGTCGCGTTGATGTGAGACTTTCTCCCTATTTTGTCTTCTCCACATAACCCCCATCATTATATTCTATTCCACCCATAGTGCTATATCCATGGCTCACGCTCATGTATTGCGTGAAGGTTGAAAAAGTTTGAGATTACTAAAGTATGAAACAATTGCTTTGCTTGTCATCGGGGTTGTGCATGATGAGAGCATTCTTGTGTGACGAAGATGGAGCATGACTAACCTGTATGATTTTATAGGGATGAACTTTCTTTGGCCATGTTATTTTGAGAGGACATAATTGCTTAGTTAGTATGCTTGAAGTATTATTATTTTTATGTCAATATTGAACTTTTATCTTGAATCTTTCGGATCTGAATATTCATACCACAATTAAGAAGAATTACATTGAAATTATGCCAAGTAGCATTCCACATCGAAAATTCTGTTTTTATCATGACTACAAAAAAAAGACACATCCGTGACATTTTGGGCCGAACGAAATTTTTTTCTGTCATACATATGACACTTCTATGACGATAATTGTGACAAAACCCGGTATCATCATAGATATGGTGGGCTCCTACTTCTATGACAAAAAATCATGACAGAAAATGGGCTTTTCATCCTGGGCGGGCTGGAGACGCAGCTGCATGACATTCTTTGTGTCGTCCATCACAGAAAAAACCATGGTAGAAGCGAGGGGGAGGAAAATTTCGGGGAGTTCCCGGTTACGGTGGGTGGTCGGGGGCCGAGCGATGCGCTGCTTTCTCATACACGACGCTGCGGTGTGAGAGGCGTGGCTCTAATCGAACCCGAAGCGAGGCGTTGGGCTCTAATCGAACCCGAGCGACAGACCGCAGTTACGCTATCGAACCCGAACGATCGATCGATGGCTGTTAACTGAACCCGATTGAGCGATTCCTTCGCTACTGCTGCTAACTGAAGTCGATCGATGCTGCCTATGGGATGAACAGTGAGTGTTGCGGGGGGCTTTGGATGAACAGTGAGCGGTGGCGTTGCCTCTGGATGAACAGGACCCCATGGTGTGGTGGAGGGCTGGATGAGCGATGAGACGATGGAGGGTGCCCGTGGAGGGGTGGATGAACAGGACCCGTGGTGTGGAGGGCTGGATGAGCGATGAGACGATGGAGGGGTGCCCGTGGAGGGGTGGTTGAACAGGACCCCGTGGTGTGGAGGGCTGGATGAACAGTAGACGGTGGAGGGGTGGTTGAACAGTAGCCGGTGGAGTAGCGCGCAGTGGAGGCTGGATGAACAGGAGCCCGTGGAGGCTGGAGGAGGTCGACGGTGGAGATGAACAGTATCTCGTGGAGTCCTGCTTCTGCACGCCACACCCCTCCAGATGAACAGGACCCCCGTTTCGACCGTAGCGCTCCAACACAAGTCCGTTTCGTCCGTTTTGCGGTACGCCACACCCCTCCCGATCAACAGGACCCCCGTTTCGACCGTACGAGGTTCGCTTCGTCCGTTTTGCGGTACGCCAAACCCCTCCTGATTAACAGGACCCCCGTTTCGACCGTAGGAGGTCCGTTTCCTCCGTTTTGCGGTACGCCACACCCCTCCCGATCAACAGGACCCTGTTCCGAACGTAGGAGGTCCGTTTCCTCCGTTGTGCGGTACGCCAGGCCTCGTTTCCATCGCCTGTTCCGTCCAAGCCCTCCCGATGAACACGGCCACACATTCCGTTGCCTCCCCATGAACACGACGCACTCCGTTGCCACCCCATGAACACGACATATTTCGTTGCCTCCCCATGAACACGACGACGACACTGTTTCTCCGTTCCGACCCAGCCATGTATACGAGCCCTCGCCGTACGTATGTGCGAGTAGGCGTTCGAGACCCCGCTCTATGTACACATACGTGGCCGTATTTTCTTTCTTGCACCCTGGCCGCGGTACGTACGTGTACATGCTACGTGCACGGCTCTACTACGACATGTATGTGCCTCTACTACGACACGTGCGCGCCTCTATATCCACCAGTATATATGTATGTACACGTTCGCGACCAGAATGACAACGCTACGTACGCTTCGACCAGGTGGTTCTAATCGTCAGCACTTCCTTGCCTGCGAAGA
Source organism: Aegilops bicornis (assembly GCA_021605145.1). Taxonomy (NCBI): domain Eukaryota; kingdom Viridiplantae; phylum Streptophyta; class Magnoliopsida; order Poales; family Poaceae; genus Aegilops; species Aegilops bicornis. The sequence goes on from CM038669.1 coordinate 286,758,895, forward strand.
TGTAGCTGGTGGGTCCCAGCAGTCAGGGGGGCGAATCGTTTTTTTTTGCCCAGACGCACTTCCTTGCGTGCGAAGATGTAGCTCGTGGGTTCCAACAGTCAGGGGCAGACGATTTTTCATGAAATACGGTGGCCCGTCCAGTGGGTCCTCGCTGTCAGGTGGAGGAATAATTATTTTGCACGTAATAAGGAGGCACTTCCTTGCTGCGGCCGTGGACCCAGCTATCAGCCTCTCCACGTACAGTCCACGTCCGATGGAAGCCGTTCCTTGACCACGTTGACCACGCCGCGCCGAGAGCACCAGGGCGGTGGACGACGGCGAGGCCTAGGAAGGGGACGACGCGGAGCCGGGGAAGACGCGGCAGTGGATGCCCACGCGTAGAGGAGTACGAGGGTTCACTGGTTCGCTGCGGTGTGAGGCTGCCGTTGCCGCAGAATAACAGTGGGTGTGGGTGAGTAGAGGGATGGCCTTGCTAGCGGTGGGAGTAGTAGGGGGCGGTGAGGCCTCCGCCGCATCGCGGCCGGCCACGGGAGGCAGGAGCACGAGGCACGACCGGCGCTGGTTTGGGCGGCTAGAGCAAGAAGACCAGAGGTTGAAGAAGCACTACGGCCGTTGGATGCACATCGTACGGTCACTTGAGCTAGAATCGTGCATATTGACTAAGTTGACAAAGCCCTCCGTCCCCGTCAACTTAGTAGGCCCACAAGTCAGCCTCCCACCAAGGTGGGTCCCAGCTAGCAGGGGGTATTCATTCTTTTGTGCGTAATAAGGAGGCACTTCCGGTGGGTCCGAGTTGACAGCAGGGGGAACGTTTTTCTCGCGAAATATGGTGGCCCGTCGGGTGGGTCCCAGCAGTCAGGGGCAAATGTTTTTTTCGTGATATACTGGTGGGCGTCTGAAAGCACAAATGCTCCCTAGGTGGTTTTGGTAATTAATGTCAACATATCTCTTGTTGGACTAACACTTTTATCTAGTATATTTTAGATAAGTTCAACAATGGAGTGGCATGGACTAAAGGATGTGGAAACTCCTTCAAGATGCTAAGGACACAGGATTGGCTCAAGCTTCAAGCTCAAGACTCTTCATTTTACATTTTAGTGATCCAAGATCACATTCAGTCTATAGGAAAAGCCAATACTATCAAGGAGGGATGAGGTGTTGCTTAATGAGCCTCTTTCTTCATGTGCTTAGTGATATGCTCCAAAAGCCTCAACTACTTTCCCATTTCCACACATATGACCTAAACCTAAAGTCAAACTCGGCCCCACTGATTCTTTCTATCCGGCGCCACCGAGTTCAGATGTCATAGCCACTGCCACAAACCCTAGGCAAATCGGTTTCACCGATAGAGATCTCGGTCTCACCGAGATGGGATTGTAATCTCTCTATGTATGTCCATTACCAAAACTGGTCTCACCGAGTTTGTGTAATCGGTACTACCGAGATTACATTGCAAACTTTCTGGTTAGCTTATTACCAAAATCGGTCTCACCGAGTTTGAGTAATCGGTCTCACCGAGTTTGCCTGACCAACTCTCTGGTTAGCTAATTACCAAAATTGGTCTCACCAAGTTTGTGTAATCGGTCTCACTGAGATTACGTTATGCCCTAACCCTAACCATATCGGTCCTACCGAGATGCATGTCGATCCCACCAAAACCCTAACGGTCACTAGGTTTACTAAATCGGTCCGACCGAGTTTGTTGATTCGGTCCCACCGAGTTTGGTAAATTGTGTGTAACGGTTAGTTTCTGTGTGGAGGCTATATATACCCCTCCACCTCCTCTTCATTCGTGGATAGAGCCATCAGAACAAGCCTACACTTCCAGCATCCTATTTCTGAGAGAGAACCACCTACTCATGTGTTGAGGCCAAGATATTCCATTCCAACCACATGAATCTTGATCTCTAGCCTTCCCCAACTTGCTTTCCACTCAAATCTTCTTTCCACCAAATCCATATCCTGTGAGAGAGAGCTGAGTGTTGGGGAGACTATCATTTGAAGCACAAGAGCAAGGATTTCATCATCAACACACCATTTGTTACTTCTTGGAGAGTGGTGTCTCCTAGATTGGCTAGGTGTCACTTGGGAGCCTCCGACAAGATTGTGGATTTGAACCAAGGAGTTTGTAAGGGCAAGGAGGTCGCCTACTTCGTGAAGATCTACCGCTAGTGAGGCAAGTCCGTCGTGGGCGACGGCCATGGTGGGATAGACAAGGTTGCTTCTTCGTGGGTGGAGCCCTAAATGGACTCGCGCAACCGTTACCCTTCGTGGGTTGAAGTCTCCACCAACGTGGATGTACGATAGCACCACCTATCGAAACCACGACAAAAACATCCGTGTCTCCAGTTGCATTTGAATCCTCCAAAACCCTTCCCTTTACATTCTTGCAAGTTGCATGCTTTACTTTCCGCTGCTCATATACTCTTTGCATGCTTGCTTGTTATGTATTGTGAATGTTGAAATTGTGCCTAAACTCCACTTAAACCTAAAGTTAAAAACTGCAACTTTGGTACTTAGTGTCTAATCACCCCCTCAGAGACACCTCTTCTCAAGATCCTACAAGTGGTATCGAGCATTGGTCTCTATTGCCTTGGTTTAATCACCTTTGGAGGAAGATGGATGAGTCTACTTTGGGGAGTCTTAGACATAGAGTGCCTATTCTTGATGGAGAGTATTTTCATGAGTGGAAAAATGAGATGCTTGTAATTTTCAATCAATATCATTTGAACAAGTACATTGCAAGCCCTTGTGCACCTCATGTTGATCCTATGCATCCTACCCTTGATGAATCTATTGACATGACTTGAAATCTTAGAACTGTTAATCTTATCACTAGAGGCTTGCCTAGAAACTTGATTAGAATCTTGCCTACTCTTGAGTGTGCCTACACTATATGGAAATTTCTTGAGGAACGCTTCCCAAATTATTCCTTGAAAAATCTAGATGAGATTCTCTATAAGTCTATTGCCTTGAGTAAGATGAATACTAGTGATCCTATATTTGGTGATCGTCTATTTGACCTCACCGACCTTATGCGTGCCAAAGGAGATGTTGGAATTATTGGTGATATTATTTCCGAAGCTATAAGAATTCATAAGCAAGATCATTGTCAAACTCACTCTAACGAATTACCCTCTCTAGGACTTGATCCACCACATGACGATGTTGAACATGGATACTATGATGAGGATGATGATAGTGACTTCGGTCTTGATGATGCAATGAGACATTTTGGTCTTATGGCAAATCTTCGGGGATATGTGTCAGGAGGAAAGGAATGGGTTCTTGACAGTGGATGTACCGATCACATGACCGGGGATAAAGACATGTTTCGTGAGCTTGCTAAAAATGATAGCCTCGAAAGTATGTCACTTTCGGTGACAACTCAAAGGGTAAGGTGGTTGGCCTCGGTAAGGTGGCCATCTCACATGATAGTTCCATTCAGAATGTCATGCTCATTGAATCTCTTGGCTACAACTTACTTTCAGTATCTAGACTTGCTGATTTCGGTTTCAATGTCCTATTTACTGAAGTAGATTTCCAAGTGTTTCATCGAGATAACCATAAAATGGTCTTTATCGGTATACGTAGAGGTGATCTTTACATTGTTGATTTCTCTAAAAAGGCACAACCTAAAACTTGCTTCATTGCTAAATCCTCAAAAGGTTGGTTATGGCATAGACGACTAGGTCACGTTGGCATGAGAAACCTTGACAAGCTTATTAAAGGAAATCATATCCTTGGAGTTAACGATGTCAAATTTGATAAGGATAGACTGTGCAGTGCTTGTCAGGCAGGAAAACAGTTTGGAGGAAGGCATCCCGTGAAGAACATCATGACCACAAGGAGGCCACTCGAGCTGCTTCATATGGATCTCTTTGGTCCCAACGCTTACAAAAGTCTCGGTGGAAATTCTTTTGGTCTAGTTATAGTTGATGATTTTTCAAGATTTACGTGGGTGTTCTTTCTCGATGATAAACCGCAGGTCCAAAAGATCTTCAAAAACTTCGCTAGGAGGGCCCAAAATCAATTTGAAGTGAAGATCAAGAAGGTTCGCAGCAACAACGGAACGGAGTTCAAGAATGCAAATGTGGACACCTTTCTTGACGGAGAAGGGATTTCACACGAGTTCTCGGCTACGTACACACCTCAACAAAATGGAGTTGTTGAGATAAAGAACCAGACGCGCATCGAAATGGCGAGAATGATGCTTGATGAGTACAAGACGCCGACGCATTTTTGGGCAGAAGTGGTTGAGACAGCTTGTCATGCAACAAATCGCTTGTATCTTCACAAGCTACTCGGCAAGACGGCATACGATCTCCTCACCAGTAACAAACCCCAAGTTGGATACTTTCGAGTATTTGGCTCAAAGTGCTACATTCTTGATAAGCATCATCGTTCAAAATTTGCTCCTAAATCTCATGAAGGTTTCCTACTTGGTTATGGCTCAAATTCTCACACTTACCGTGCCTACAACAATTTCACCCGAAAGGTTGAAGAGACGGTAGATGTGAAGTTTGATGAATCTAATGGCTCGCAAGTAGAGAAATTGTCAATTGATGTAGGAGACAAAGACCCTTCAGAAGCAATCCAAGACTTGTCTATTGGCAAGGTCCGTCCAACAGAGGTGAAGGAGAGTACCTCATCTGTCCAAGTGGAAGCTTCTACTTCACGACAAGGTGAACCAAGAGTTGATACGGAAGCATCCACAAGTGGAACACACCAAGATGAAGAAAACGAGGAAGAACATCATGAACGTCAACAACCTCCTTCTCCACCACGACAAGAGAACAACGACGCCAACAATGAAGAAGATCAAGAAGAAGAAGAAGAGCAAGATGAAGAAGATGTTCAACCGAGACCCAAGCAAAAGCTTTCACGAGTTCAAGCAAGAATTGCTAAAGACCATCCGGTCGAGCAAATCTACAATGATATTCAAACCGGGAGAATCACTCGCTCTAAAACTCGTTTAGCTAACTTTTGTGAAAACTATTCTTTCATCTCTAGCATTGAACCTATGAAGGTCGAAGAAGCATTGGAAGATCCGGATTGGATAAATGCTATGCATGAAGAGCTACACAACTTTGAGAGACCAAGTTTGGACATTGGTTGAGAAGCCCGACAACAACCACAACATCATCGGTACCAAATGGGTGTTTCGCAACAAGCAAGATGAAGATGGACAAGTGGTTCGCAATAAAGCACGTCTCGTCGCCCAAGGCTACACACAAGTCGAAGGTATGGACTATGGTGAGCCTTATGCTCCCGTTGCTAGACTTGAATCCATTCGCATCTTACTTTCCTATGCTAATCACCATAATATCACCTTGTACCAAATGGACATTAAAAGTTCTTTTCTAAATGGTGAAATAGAGGAGGACGTTTATGTCAAACAACCTCCCGGCTTTGTCAATCCTAAGAAACCAAATCATGTTTACAAACTTCACAAAGCTCTTTATGGTCTTAAACAAGCTCCTAGAGCTTGGTATAAATGCTTGACCAAGTTCCTCATCGAAAAAGGCTTTGAAATTGGGAAAATTGATTCCACACTTTTTACTAAAAGGGTTAATGGAGAATTATTTGTATGCCAAATTTATGTTGATGATATCATATTTGGATCAACTAACCCTCATTTTAGTGAAAAGTTTGGAAAGCTAATGTCGGAGAAGTTTGAGATGTCAATGATGAGTGAACTCAAATTCTTTCTTGGGTTGCAAATCAAGCAAACTAAGGAAGGTACTTTTGTCTCTCAAACGAAGTACACTAAGGACTTATTCAAGAAGTTCAGTATGCAAGAATGCAAAGGTATGTCTACACCCATGCTTACTAGTGGACATCTTGATTTGACCAAAGATGGTAAACCCGTTGACCAAAAGGTTTATCGCCCTATGATTGGTTCATTGTTATACCTATGTGCTTCACGTCCCGATATTATGCTAAGTGAGTGCATGTGTGCAAGATATCAAGCTGCTCCTAAAGAATGTCATCTTAAGGCCGTAAAAAGGATAGTGAGATACTTAATTCATACACCAAATTTTGGCATTTGGTATCCTAAGAGGGCCTCTTCGATCTTGTTGGCTACTCTGACTAGGACTATGCCAGAGACAAGGTTGATAGAAAGTCCACTTCGGGTACTTGTCAATTTCTTGGTAGATCTCCTGTGTCTTGGTCCTCCAAGAAACAAAACTCGGTATCCTGATCCAACGCCGAAGAAGAATACATTGCCGCTGGTTCATGTTGTGCTCAATTACTTTGGATGACCCAAACTCTTAAATATTATGGGATATATGTGAAACATGTTCCATTGCTTTGTGACAATGAAAGTACTATCAAAATTGATCATAATCCCGTAGAACATTCTCGAACTAAGCATATTGAAGTTCGTCATCATTTCATTCGAGATCATGTTGCTAAGGGTGACATTAATCTTAAGCATGTTCGCACCGAAAAGCAATTAGCAGATATACTCACTAAACCCCTTGATGAGAAAGTGTTTTGCAGGTTGAGAGGAGAATTAAACATCATTGATGCTTCAAACTTGGAGTAGAAACTCCATTGGATACATGCAAGACATGAGCTTATGACTAATCCATGATATATCTCTTATGATGAAAATATTATATCTTGGATATATTTGCATCTTGCATGTTATCTAACCCATGTAGGTACTTGGTTGAAACAAATTCCATAAGATTGTAAACCACTCACATCTTGAGCAATCTCTACATCACCAAGTCTCTACACTATGGTGGTTGAAGACAAGGAAGCACGGAATCTTTCAAATATATCCTTTGACAATCTCTATGATTGAGCTTCATGATTAATTTTTTTTTACAAGTGCTACTCCTTGCAAGAACTAACCCATGTAGGTAGATGGACTCAAATTCCAAGTGGTGCTCCCAACTCTTGATGAGCTACATCAACCTCGAGCAACCCACACAAGTTCAACTACATGGTCAACACCACCAACCAAGGTATGTTATTCCATCTTAGAGAAGCTTTACTCCGAGACATGAGCTAAAGCAACTCGACAAGATGTGAATACATCAAGATGCTTAAACGAAAAATGGTAACCCCATTTTGAGCTTAAACGATGAGTATGACCTATGATCAAGTGATCTCACTTGACTCCTAAGTCAATATACTCTAACATAGGTGACTTTGTCACCGACCATCTCTGGATGAAGTTCTCTCATGTTCTTTTCTGTGTTTTTGCATTTGTCTCATGCATATTTGTTTCCCCTTTCAAAAAAAACTTCATCTAGATTTCTTTCTGTCGGGGAAGCTGATCTAACCCACGAACACCTATGGGACCGGCGGACCGAGCCCCTTTCGGTTCGGTGGGGGGCGGAGGTCGCACGAAGAGCAGATCAAGGCGAAGCACACGAGCAGTTTACCCGGCCGAGCTCTCCTGAGAGATAATACTCCTACTGCAGCTTGTGCGATTGTATTGTGTTCTTGCTAGGGAGCGCCGAGAGCTACAAGACCTAGCGTGAGTGTTCTCTGGTTTCGAATGAACCGAACCCCCTCTACGCTATGCATGGGCCTCCTTTTATATGATCAAGGGGTCACCGACCGGTGCCAACGTAGTCAAGGGCAAAAAGGGAAAATGTGTTGCGGTTGGTACAGCTACTTGTACAGTGTATCATACCTAACCCTGACGGCAGGGGACAAGGGCATTAAATGCCCGTCTATGTCGCCTAAACAGTGCACAAAGGGTCCGTCAGGGACGCCATCACTTGCCACGATGGCAATCTTGTCAGCACCGCTTGCCACCGCGCCCCGCTGGCCGCACCGCCCCCCGCCACGCGCACCTGGAAAGGTCCCAGGGCGACACGTTGGTGGATGTGCTGGAGCGCAGGAAAAGAGTGGTAGCATGCCGCGGCAAGCGCCTTGCCGCGGTCGTCGTCTTGTCGCGCCCGGAAGCTTGTCGCTCACCGGGCCTTCCCGGCAAGCTCCTCTTGCCGGGTCCTTGTCTCCTAAGTGCCTTGGTTGGCCTTCCCGGCAAGCTCCTCTTGCCGGGGCCTTGTCTCCTTGGCTTAGATACTTTGCTCTTGAATGGCTCCAAAGGAACCATGGAGGACCTAGGCGGTCACCCGGCAAGCCTTGCCGCGGGGTGTCAAGAATCGCCCATGCACGAAGTTCGGGATACTAGGGTACCCTACTCTAGTACATCGACAGAGCCCCCGCTCGGGCCACACACGGTGCCGAAGCGCTGTTGGGCCAGAGCCCAAATCAGGGCACGGGCACACGCGGCCTGGGTTACGCCATAACTCGCTCCGGACCCACCACGTCTCGCACGAACGGCATGCATCGAACGCGGCGTCGTGGGAGAGATCGTGGGTGGTTTCTTTATTAGGAAAAGCGGAACGTCCGCCCTCTCCCTCTTTATAAGCAGAGGAAGCAGGGGCAGTTCGCCCACCTTGCCAGTTGCTGTCCAATCTCGAAAAATCTCCGCTGCTCCCCCTTCTTCCCAAGGCTGAAAAGAGAGCAGCGCTCCGCCCCTCCATCGCCACCAGCATCACCAACGCCGTCGGTCTCCTCCACCACCTCCGCCATGGCTCCAAAAGCCGACAAGGGGAAGGGTGTGAAGTCGGCCGAGACGCAGCGGGTCGCGGCGCTGTGAAAGGAGCGGGCCATCTTCCCCCCTCAGCTCGCCGCGAAGGAGCTGAGGGAATGGTACTACCTCTTCTGGTCGACGGAGACGCGAGCGCATCCGCGCACGAAGGTACTCTCAGCCGCCGCATCTGAATTGGTTCCGAGCGGGTATCCCTTCTTCGCGCTCTTCTTCTATTGCGGGCTCTGCCTGCCCTTCTCTGAATTCTTCTGCGATATCGTGAACACCTACGGGTTTCGCCTCCTTGATTTCACCCCCAATGCTGTCCTGACCATGGCAGTTTTCGCACATCTCTGCGAAAACTTTGTCGGAGTCCACCCAAACGTAGCCCTCTTCCGCCATTTCTTCATGCCTCGAGTAGAGAGAGGAGAGCCTCTTGCCGGAGGAATCGCTTGGATCTCAAGGATCGGCAAGAAGGAAGCCTATCTGGAGTGAGAGCTCCGCAACAAGTGGGAGGAATGGAGGGCAGATTGGTGTTGGATTGTAGAGGAGAACCCGCAGCCATTCACTGCCCAGCGCCAAACCCCAATAGTGCGCGGCAACGACTGGAGCAACTTGGCGCCGGAAGATGCTAGACTGAAAATTGCCATCACCCGGATCCTGCGCCTCAGGCTTGCCGGACTCACTGTAGGCGCCGTTGGCGCAGATTTCCTTCGCCGCCGCATCGCCCCCTTGCAGGAGAGGAGGAGACCCGTTTGGGAGTTCCAGAACACGGCAGACATCATGAGGCTGCGCCCGGGCCTCAACTTCAACTTCACCGTCTTGGAATTGGACGCGATGCTCTTGGAGCTGTTCAAGCACGACCCTGATCATCCCGAATGGTTCAGGTTGCCGAGGGGGGTCGTTCCATCGCGGCAACAATCCTCGCTGACCGCATCCGCGTAATGATGTCGCAGCGACTCGCATGGAATTGTTCCAAATTGGCAAGAGCCTGCAGATGACGTCGTGCGGCAGTTCTTCGATAGCTTGGAAGAAGTGTCGATCTGCCCCGACGAGCGAAGGGCTCACCATGACACCATCGATGACGAGATGCAGCAGACGCCACCAGTTGGAAGAGGCGGCAAGGCTTGCCGCCATGGGCGAGTTTGGATTCACTGTGGAGGAGGCAGAGGCAGCAGAGGCGGCAAGCCTTGTCGATCAAGAGGAGCTTGCCGGCGAGGAAGAGCATGCGAGCCCGACGTTGAGCCGAGCGAGCCTGCCGAGGGCGCCTCCTTCCCACCTTCAAGTAGCTTGCCGTGAGCGGAGCCCCCAGCTCAACCAAGAAGGCGTCTCCGCAAGGCCGGGGAAGTGGCGGGGAGGCAGACGGGCCAACAGCCGTCGCGCGCCAAGGCTGGCGCTTCCACCGCTGCAAGCACTATTGCCGCAGAGCACCTCACGCCCATTGCAAAGAATCGGAGCGGGCCTTCTGGGACCACAGCTCCTGCACCCGCCAAGCGGCCAAGGGAACCTACTCTTCCAGTTCGTCGCACCGGAGGTGAACCGGAATTCGATCTCTCCGCGCTCAGCTCCGTGGAAGAGGAAGAGTAAGATATTTTTTTTGCTGTACTTGTAGTTCTTCAATTTGTTGCTTTGTCTTGCATCTGATTTGCTTTACTCCGAACCTATTCCTTTTCAGGACGCTGGCCCAGAGAGCGTCGAAGAGGGCCAAGGTCCCGGTGATTGTCATCGAGGATGAACCCACCGCGGCGGCAAGAGGCGTGTCCGAGACCACCTTGCCGGACCCGGCAACCCTTCATCAGAGCAGCCCCCAGCGCAGCCCCCAGCGTAAGTGCATGATTTACTTCTTGCTGTTAGGCGTGCATGGGTGCTTCTTATTTGTTGACATCTGACTGTTGATTTGTGTAGGAGCAGAGCAGTCCCACCAGGTGTGCCCTGAAGCCGCTCCTGACATGCCATCTGCTTCAACTACACCGCCAAGGGAGGATCCCCCGTCAAGGGAGCATTCTCCGGCAAGGGAGGCTTCTCCGGCAAGGGATAACACCAGCGACCCTCCGATGGTTGAGACCGCGGCTGCAGATCCCATCGCAGGTAATCCTCTTGCCTGAAAACTTCCCTTGGGTTCTTTTTCTTATGATTTTCTCTTTGAATATCTGGTTGATTTTTCTTCATTTTCTGGTCGTCAGATCCATCCGCCGTAGAGCCGATGGAGACTGAGGTCGCCGGCGAGGAGGAAACGCGCGGCAACACTGACGACGCCGCCGTTGCTGAGGAGGAAGCCGGTGCTGACGAGCCCGCCTGCAAGGAGGCTGCCAAGGCTGCCGCCGCAAAAGCTGGCGAGGGGTCCGACGATCGCACTGACGGCCCCGAGGCCGCAGGAGCGCCAGGCGCTACACCGACCGCCGATCCCTCCGTCGTTGCCGCAGCGCCAGGCTCCGAAGAGCCCCAGCCCGACCCCTACTTGAAGGCCGACGATGGCGTCTTCATCAAGCTCCCCTGGGTGTCGAGCTCCAGGGCACCGGTCGAAGGGGAGACCTTTGACGAAGAGCTGCTTGCCTCATTGGCCGACGCTGGTCGACGCGCCAAGCAGCAAAGAAGCGAAGTCCGAGAGGAGGAGCAGCTGTTGCGGAAGCTGCTGTCGCTCTACCGCACCCGACAAGCCAAGCTGGAATCTCGGGAAGCGCTTGTCGCGAAGGCGGGAGCGGACATAGAGAAGCGCGCGGAGGAGTTCCGAGGCATCAACCAAGAAGCTCTCCGGAGCGTGGCAGAAGAGCGGGAGCGACTCGCCGAGGAGCGTACAACCTTCATCCTCGAGAAGGCTGAGGTTGAGGAGCAGCAGCAGCTTGCTGCCGAGAAGCTGTCTGCGCAAGAAGGCGAGATGGCGCAGCGAAAGATCAATGTTGACAGCCATGAGGAAGAGCTTGCCGTGCGCGAGCAAACATTTGGCGGGGCTCTCAAGGAAGCAAAGGACGCTGCCGCAGCTGCTGAGGCCGCCAAGAAGGAGCTGGAGACGAAGGTGACGCAACTGGAGGCCAATCTGAAGAAGAGCGGCGAGGAGCTTGCTGCACTCAAGCATGAGCGCGAGAAGGACGCCTACACTCTTGGCGAGCTGCAGGGCCGTCTCGCCGAGAGGAGCAAGGAGCTCAGCGCCGCCAAGGACTCCAACGCGGATCTCAAGCTGAAGCTGACTACTTTGATGCAGACGCTGGACGGCGCCAAGGAGCGGGAGGTGGCCTTGTTGGAGAAGATCAAGACCGACGAGGCGCTGCTGGCGAGTGCTACTGCCGCCCAGAGCACCTTCAGAGAGAATGTGGAGCACTGGACCGAGGGTCTCGTGAATATTGCCGCCGCCATCGACAGGGAGCTGGCGGAGCTGGGGATGGTGGATCTCGGGTACTCCACCGATGAGCACCTCCAACCCAGCGCCAAGCTCAGCTTGTTCGTCAAGGGCGTGGTGACGGCCCTCCAACGACTCCGGGAAGAGATCCCAAAGCAGCTGGCCGACGAGTCGCGCCAGATCTGTGCGGGAGCTCTTCAGAAGGTGCTGATGAAGGTGGCCTTCCGCAATCCAGGCCTTAGCTTCACCAACGTCCTCAAGTCCTTGCCGCCGGATGCTGATGTGGAGGCGCTCAAGACCCTTGTCGCACCCATTGTGGACAGGGTGAGCGGGATCAAGAGGGTTGATGGCGACCGCGTAGATTAGGCCGCCCGTTTTTTTTCTTTTCCTTGTCGCTGCTGGTCATGTTAGGAGAACAATCTATTAGAGCTGCGACAAGCTATCTTGTAATATAACTCTATCTTGAGTAGTGATTGCTATGTTATTTCCTTTACTTGATCCTTTCCTTTGTATGTTTTCGCCCTACGCTTTTAGGGAACTTGTCGGTGCAGGCACCTTTGTCATGAGCGCCGAAAAGTGAACGTCACAGGCCTCTTTGGCGATGCCGCTTCCGACAAGCAACCTTGTCGCAACTAGTTGCAGCTCACTTAAGTTGTTGAGCGGACTCGAAACAAAGTAAGGGCGCAACTAGCCGAGAGTTGGTTCCTCCGCGCATAGGTTTTCCATACGAAGTACGGTCGTTCGAGGAAGATAACTTAAAAAATTTAAAACTGATTGCTCAAACTTTGGCAACTTAGCTTTTCTGTCGCTTGCTTCCCGGTAAGGCGAAACTTAGAAGGGCGAGCAGATGAAGGTCGCTCTCTTGGCCATGAGGCTTGTGGCCGCCTGTGAAGGCGCCGACAAACTGATGACACAGATCTGCCCAAGAGGATATGGAGTTGTCCGGCAAGTGCATGAGCCAGGATCTGACATTGGGCTTGAGCACCAGAGGGAAGTAGTTGGCCAGGATCTTGTCGTCTCGCCCCCCGGCAGCTTGCACCGCGATGGTGTAAATGCTGAGGAACTCCGACGGTGCGTCCTTGCCGTCATTTCTCTCGGTACATCCGGCTTGAAATTCTTCTTGCTGGGCCATCGGACTTGTCGCAGCTCACGCAGTGAACGCAGGGCAGCCTTCATCACAGACGGCAAGTCGCTGGTTCCTTCGGGCGCATGCATCGCCGACAGAGGGCCCAGCGCGCTGGTCAGATTGACGCCGCGCTTCTCTTCGGCGCTCGATGCGAGTTCGAGCATCTTCTTGTTGTCGTTCGTGAAGAACTTGGCGCTGATCGCGGCGAGCTCGCGGGTCCGACGACGCGGTGGAGTCGCTGTCGAGGTGGATCCGGCGAGTCGGCGACCTTGGCCTTCGGGGCGGAGAGCGCATGGTGGTTGCACCCCCACAGGTTTCGTCGCCACCGGCTCGTGCCTTGTCGTCCTGCCGCGGCAGCGATGCACTTGGTTGCCGCGGAGTGTCGCTGTTGGCGAAGCCGATGAGACTCTGAATGGTGGCCCTCCATTCGTCGACCTTGTCTGTCGTTGGAGGGTAATCCAGGAGCAGTTGAGCTCGTGCCAAAGCTTCTGCTTGAGTGGTGGGCGGCAGTGGCGAACGGCGCGAGGAGCGGATATGCTCGGACTTCTAACTAGGTTAGAAGGAGCAAGATCCCGCCCAGCGACCGCGTTTCGCTGCGTTCGCATCTTTGGCGTGCATGCTGGTTTTGAGCGTCCCGAGATCCACCAGCTCGTTCTTTGTCCAACGAGCGTATGGTACTGTGAATACCATGACGTTGTCGGTCTCGCGCCTCCTGAGATGGACGCGGTGCATGTACAGACGCCGAGGTCTGTGCAGCCTTGTTCTTGGACTTGGCAGCACCGTGGACTCCTTCGTCGACGTCCGCCCTTCTGCCGGCGTCTACCCCACCACTCGTTTGCTCCGGTGGTGGTGGGATCGACGTGGACGGCTCCGCTGCCACCGAAGCCTTCTTCTTCGGTGGCATGTTGGTGAAGATGATGAAGATGTTGCTCGTGTGAACGCCGGATCAGGTTCACACAGCCTCGACGCCCCCTACCTGGCGCGCCAAAGATGTCGGGGAAGCTGATCGTACCCACGAACACCTATGGGGCCGGCGGACCGAGCCCCTTCGGTTCGGTGGGGGCGGAGGTCGCACGAAGAGCAGATCGAGGCGAAGCACACGAGCAGTTTACCCAGCTTCGGAGCTCTCCGGAGAGATAATACTCCTACTGCTGCTTGTCTGATTGTATTGTGTTCTTGCTAGGGAGCGCTGAGAGCTACAAGACCTAGCGTGAGTGTTCTCTGGTTTCGAATGAACCGAACCCCCCTCTACGTTGCGCATGGGCCTCCTTTTATATGATCAAGGGGTCACCGACAGGTGGCAACGTAGTCAAGGGCAAAAAGGGAAAATGTGTTGTGGTTGGTACAGCTACTTGTACAGTGTATCATACCTAACCCTGACGGCAGGGGACAAGGGCATTAAATGCCCGTCTATGTCGCCTAAATAGTGCAGAAAGGGACCGTCAGGGACGCCATCGCTTGCCACGATGGCAATCTTGTCAGCACCGCTTGCCACCGCGCCCCAATGGTCGCACCGCCCCCCGCCACGCGCACCTGGAAAGGTCCCAGGGCGACACGTTGGTGGATGTGTTGGAGCGCAGGAAAATAGTGGTAGCATGCCGCGGCAAGCGCCTTGCCGCGGTCGTCGTCTTGTCGCGCCCTGAAGCTTGTTGCTCACCGGGCCTTCCCGCAAGCTCCTCTTGCCGGGGCCTTGTCTCCTAAGTGCCTTGGTTGGCCTTCCCGGCAAGCTCCTCTTGCTGGGGCCTTGTCTCCTTGGCTTAGATACTTTGCTCCTGAATGGCTCCAAAGGAACCATGGAGGACCTAGGCGGTCACCCGGCAAGCCTTGCCGCGGGGTGCTGCAACTGCCCGTGCATGAGTTCGGGATACTAGGGTACCCCTACTCTAGTACACTGACACTTTCTTTCTTTTCAGTTGCTCTGCATTTCCTGCATCCAATTCATTGCATATCTTTCTGTTAATTCCTTGCAAATCTTTGTGAGATCTTACTAGTCTAGTGAGCTGAGGTGACAAGTGTTTTCTCTGCGATGAACTCGGTTTCACCGATTTGTTGTTTTCGGTCCAACCGAATCCTTTCGGTACCACCGAAGCATACCACTCGGTGCCACCGATTTCACAACAGGAAAAACAGTTTGCCACTTGTTCTATGTTTCTTCTGATCCAGCTCCACTCAATGAATCTTGTCCTCTACAAGCATCACAATTTTATCTAGTGCTTTGTGCTGTGACTCAAGGACCAAACCCATTCACAACAACTTCCAGAAGACCCTTCTTGGAAATTGTTGTCAAAGGGGGAGAGAGAGATCACATCAAAGCTTATCACTTTCAAAACGGAGAGAGTATTAAGGGGGAGAAAGAGATCTCCAGGGGAGAGAATACTCAAGTAGAAAGTATTTCTCAAGGATCCCAGATGCTTGATGTTCAAGAGGAGAGATGCCACATGTCTTCTTGGGGGAAAGACATGTTCATATGTGCTTATTTGCATTAGCTCTGTTCATTTATATCTTTCAGCTCAGTTTTTATGTTCCCTATCTTCTCCCAATATCCCATGCTAGATTCAGGGGGAGCAAGACATCTAAGAGAAAGAAATCATTTAAATTCATTGCATATCTTTACTCTTGGGGACATGTCTAATCCAATGTGGTACTTAGTACTCACTCTCTACATGTCATCCTACTCTTGGTATTCTTGTGGTTTCTTCTGTTTGCTCTGGCTAGTAGATGTACCTGTGTTATCTAACATTGTTTACGCATGTTCATTCCATCCTAAGCCAACTCAAGACTACAAGGTAAGTATATGCATCACAATCATGTGTCTAAGGAATTCTTGCTGATGTACATACTGTTTGCAAGAAGGACTCATGAGCATGAAGGTATTTTCCTTAATAATTTTTTGCTCTGATGCATATGTCCAAGATACATGTAACACATTGCCTACTCTATCATGGTTTTGCTCTCACATGCTTCTCTATTCCATATTCACATGATTGCATACATGTAGGGGGAGCCTATGCTTATTACATGTCTTTTTGAAGCTTTACTTGCTACTCTTTACATCTTTATCTAAAGCTTTGATGTATGTTGTCATCAATTACCAAAAAGGGGGAGATTGAAAGCACAAGTGCTCCCTAGGTGGTTTTGGTAATTAATGTCAACATATCTCTTGTTGGACTAACACTTTTATCTAGTATATTTCAGATAAGTTCAACAATGGTGTGGCATGGACTAAAGGATGTGGAAACTCCTTCAAGATGCTAAGGACAAAGGATTGGCTCAAGCTTGAAGCTCAAGACTCTTCATTTTACATTTTAGTGATCCAAGATCACATTGAGTCTATAGGAAAAGCCAATACTATCAAGGAGGGATGAGGTGTTGCTTAATGAGCCTCTTGCTTCATGTGCTTAGTGATATGCTCCAAAACCCTCAACTACTTTCCCATTTCCACACATATGACCTAACCTAAAGTCAAACTCGGCCCCACTGATTCTTTCTATCCGGCGCCACCGAGTTCAGATGTCATAGCCACTGCCACAAACCCTAGGCAAATCGATTTCACCGATAGGGATCTCGGTCTCACCGAGATGGGATTGTAATATCTCTGTGTATATCCATTACCAAAACCGGTCTCACCGAGTTTGTGTAATAGGTACTACCGATATTACATTGCAAACTTTCTGGTTAGCTTATTACCAAAATCGGTCTCACCGAGTTTGAGTAATCGGTCTCACCGAGTTTGCCTGACCAACTCTCTGGTGAGCTAATTACCAAAATCGGTCTCACCGAGTTTGTGTAATCGGTCACACCGAGATTACGTTATGCCCTAACCCTAACCATATCGGTCCTACCGAGATGCATGTCGATCCACCAAAAACCCTAACGGTCACTAGGTTTACGAAATCGGTCCGACCGAAGTTTGTTGATTCGGTCCCACCGAGTTTGGTAAATTGTGTGTAATGGTTAGTTTTGTGTGGAGGCTATATATACCCCTCCACCTCCTCTTCATTCATGGAGATAGCCATCAGAACGAACCTACAATTTCTGAGAGAGAACCACCTACTCATGTGTTGAGGCCAAGATATTCCATTCCAACCACATGAATCTTGATCTCTAGCCTTCCCCAAGTTGCTTTCCACTCAAATGTTCTTTCCACCAAATCCATATCCTGTGAGAGAGAGTTGAGTGTTGGGGAGACTATCATTTGAAGCACAAGAGCAAGGAGTTCATCATCAACACACCATTTGTTACTTCTTGGAGAGTGGTGTCTCCTAGATTGGCTAGGTGTCACTTGGGAGCCTCCGACAAGATTGTGGAGTTGAACCAAGGAGTTTGTAAGGGCAAGGAGTCGCCTACTTCGTGAAGATCTACTGCTAGTGAGGCAAGTCCTTCGTGGGCGACGGCCATGGTGGGATAGGCAAGGTTGCTTCTTCGTGGACCCTTCGTGGGTGGAGCCCTCCGTGGACTCGCAAGAACTGCTACCCTTTGTGGGTTGAAGTCTCCACCAACGTGGATGTACGATAGCACCACCTATCGGAACCACGACAAAAACATCCGTGTCTCCAATTGCGTTTGAATCCTCCAAAACCCTTCCCTTTACATTCTTGCAAGTTGCATGCTTTAATTTCCGCTGCTGATATAATCTTTGCATGCTTGCTTGTTATGTATTGTGAATGTTGAAATTGTGCCTAAACTCCACTTAAATCTAAAGAAGTTAAAAACTGCAACTTTGGTACTTAGTGTCTAATCACCCCCCCTCTAGACACCTCTTCTCAAGATCCTACAGCATCCGGTGCGTCCCTGCTGTCAGGTCGAGGAATAATTATTTTCCGCGTAATAAGGAGGCACTTCCTTGCGGCTGCCGTGGACCCAGCTGTCAGCCTCTCCACGTACAGTATTCTTCCGATGGAATTTAGTCGTTGACCACATTGACCACGCCGCGCCGAGAGCACCACGGCGGTGGACGACGGCGAGGCTAAGGAAGGGGACGACGCGGAGCAGGGGAAGACGCGGAAGTGGATGCCCACGCGGAGAGGAGTACGAGGGTTCACTGGTTCGGCTGCGCTGCCGTCGCTGCAGAATAACAGGGGGTGTGGGTGAGTGGAGTGGAGGGATGGCCTGGCCAGCGGCAATATGGGGGCGGTGAGGCCTCCGCGGCAGCACATCCGGCCACGGGAGGCAAGAGCAGGCGGCACAAACGGCGCTGCTTTGGGCGGCTGGAGCAAGAAGACCAGAGGTTGAAGAAGCACTACGGCCGTTGGATGGACATCGTACGGTCAGTCGAGCTAGAATCGTGCCTATTGACTAAGTTGACAAAGCCCTTCGTCCCCGTCAACTTAGTAGGCCCACTATACTGGGTCCCAGCTAGCAGGGGGAGTATTCATTTTTTTTGTGCGTAATAAGGTGGCACTTCCTTGCGCGTGAAGATATAGCTGGTGGGTCCGAGCTGTCAGCGGCGGTAACGTTTTTTTCGCAAAATACAGAGGCCCTTTCGGTGGGTCCCATATGTCAGGTGGAGGAATCATTATTTTGCGCGTAATAAGGAGGCATTTCCTTGCGTGCGGCCGTGGACCCAGCTGTGAGCCTCTCCACATACAGTCCACTTCAGATGCATGTCGGTCGTTGACCACGCTGACCACGCCACGCCGAGAGCACCAGGGTGGTGGACGACGGCGAGGCCGAGGAAGGGAACGACACGGAGGCAGGGAAGACTCAACAGTTGTTTCTGTTTCCCATGCAGAGGGGAGTACGACTCTACGAGGGTTTACTGGTTCGTCTGCCATCGCCGGAGAATAACAGCAGGTGTGGGTGAGTAGAGGGATGGCTAGGCCAGCGATGGGAGTACGGTGGGGCAGTGAGGCTCAAGGCAAGACAGACCACCACGGGAGGAGGGAGAAGCAGTCCGTCGGCCGCTTGTTTGAGCGGCCGGAGCAGGAAGAGCAGAGATTGAAGAAGACGACGGCCGTTGGATGGACATCCAACAAGATATCTGCCATCTGTGGAAAGCCTCAAATCTGTGGAAAACAGCATACAACCCATCTACCATTATTTCAAATAATTTACAGCCCAATTGCTAATTCTTACGGGTTTTTTTGGAGCCCATATTCTTTTTGGCATTACAGCCCATATTGTGGCCACGGTTAAAAAATTATACGAACTTTTGCATATGTCGGTGCGGTCTGAACTGTTTTTAATCCTGAAATTTCGAGTCACATTCAGACTGATTTTAAAAATAAATGTATATCAATATAAAATCCAATAAATTGTCCACGCATAAAAATCAATGCAATTTAAAATCTCGAAATGAAAAAAAGATATTTGAAAATAATTGACGGTTTGATGTGTTTTAAAAATGTATAGACCATTTCTCATTACTGATAGGCCATTTTCTCGGCCAAATTAATGAAGCTCTCCTCTTATTGAAAGATTTGCAGCCCAACAGGCCTGATAAAGCGACTTACTTGACAAATCACAAAAAAACTGGGCTAGCCATTTTTAGAAAGAAAAAAAACTACTGGGCTAGTCTGTGGTAAACATAAAAAGAAAAGGTTGTCTAGACAAGCCAGAGTGTCCCGCACAGCCCAGTTGACACCCTGCTTCCGTCTCAAAAACAAATTAGATAAATGTCACTCCAATTATGGCGATTCACAAAAATGCCACTACAATTTCCAAACTTTGAAAATGCCACTGCAATTTTTGCAAATTTTGAAAAACGCCATGCGGTTTGCAAACTTTGAAAACGCCACTCAGACTTGAAAAATGCCACTAGAAATGGCATGAAATGGCATTTTTCAAAGTTTGGAAATTGCAGTGGCATTTCTGATACAACAGATTTGGAGTGGTATTTATCAAATTAACCCAAAACAAAATAACTGGGCGAGCTCTTTGGGTCCTCGGTGTCACCGCTCGTTGTGCAATTCTCTCGTTTATTGACTACGTTGACAATGGCAGGAGACCTAGATGTCAGAAATCCACTAGGAGGAGCCATTTTTTATTGGCTTGAAATAAGGAGGCACTTGCTTCTGTATTGCCATGACCTTGGCTGGTCCCTGTTGTCATCCTCTCCACGTACAATCATCTCCTGATTGTGTACGCGACAACTTGCTAGGCCCACAAGTCAGCCTCTAAAGCCGTGGAGGACAAATACAACCCATTTAAAAAAAATAGCCCATTCCATACGTTCAAACGGAAAGTTCAACATTCAGAGCCAAGTAACAAGTCTGATCCACATATAGAGTACTGAACTTCCACGTTGACAACCATCATAGCCAAGTTAATTATCTACTCCCACTAACACTCTAGTAGCGTACAAGTACTAACTTACTATTAGCTAACTAGACGTTGTCGGCCGCCATCTGCTGTCCATGCTAAACGCCGGCACCGGCATCCTCCACCTCTCCTCGGACTTGCCAGAGGTGCGATAGGGCGCGTTGCTCGCGCGCATTGGCCCTTTCCATGCCGGCGTTGTCCACCGAAGCTTCGGCTTCCAAGCGGGAAACCCACTTGACGAGCTGGTAGTAAAAATCGGCGTCGCGAACGCGTGTGTGCCCGACAGCCTCCAGGGCTATTTGCCGGGCGCCGGCCTCCACGTAGTCGTCCCAGTTGCGGGCGCTCTACTCACGACTCAGAGCGTCGGTGCGCTGCTGCTCCATGTCCCGCTGGCGATGCAAATCGGCGATACGCTGCTCCTCCGCCAGGAGGTCGCGCTCCAACAACTCCTGCTCCTCCGCCATGCGGTCGCGCTCCAACAACTCCTCGATCTCCGCATTGCGATCTAACGATAGATAGAATGCCTCCTCCCTTCGTCTGCCTTCCGCTGAAAACCCGATCACTAGTTCCGGCGGTGACCGCCTCCGGCGTCGCCTACCGCGGACGGGCGGGGGCATGGCGGACGTGGCGAGTGACGTCGGGCCGGTGGAGGCTTATGAGGATATGGTGAGTTGGGTCACGGTGGCATCGGAGAAGGCCGGGAAACAGTACTTATAGGCGGAAGGTAGCGCGACGGTCATCGGAATTCAATGCATAATGGCTTAGCGCGCCAGCTTGCCGTGAAAAACTAGAGAAACTGAAATTATGACTGTGTCGTCCCGTCCCGTCTAGGTCGCACGCCGGCATGGCGGTCAAACGAGTGCACTCGAATCATCTCCCTCGTCAATAATGATTCCACAGATTTAAAGCGTATCTTTTTTCGCATCAGTTAGCTGCCTTAATTACGGCCGGCTGCATGCAGGCACTCGTAATCGCCGCAGGCAAGACGCGAAGCAAAGATGCAACGAGTCGCAGCCGAGGTCACGCATGCAGCCACTTAAATCGATGGAGTTAATTAGGCTTAAACTTCTGCGTGCCGTTAATTATTGCCATGCCTTGGTCTTGCTGATTTGCTCACGGGACTAATAAACCCGGACGGAGGGAGTACCTTGGTTGGTGAGAGGTTTGATATAAGCCCTGTAAACCGGAAAGGAGGTACTAGTACGTGCGTGATCCGCTATTTATTCGTGTAGGATCGAGTAGGTCGTTTCTTGAATTGAGCCCTGCAAACCGAAAAGGAGGTAGTACGTGCGTGATCTGCTATTTATCCGTGTAGGATCGATAGTGTAGCTTGTCAGTTTCTTCAGAGGTAGGCATTTTTATCCGTGTAGGATCGATAGTGTAGCTTGTCAGTTTCTTCAGAGGTAGGAATTTTTATTCCAAAAACTGCCACTTCGCATCTTGCGTCGCAAATAAAACTGCCAGGAGCGCATTTGTAGGCTAGCTAGTGATTGATCAGTAACTTGTAAACACCGAGCGAACAGAAATAAGTAAATGTTAATGCATCTCAATGATTCACAGATCATATACAAATATGTAGCTCCAAAAGCAAAGATCAGCCACTCCGGATCTTGCGTCGCAACTAAAACTAACTAGTACGATTCCCATACATAAGATCAACATGTTAATGCATCTCAATGATTCACACATCATATACAAATATCTAGCTCGTAGAGCAAAGATCTAGAAAAAACATTTGTTCTTCCTACTAACATGGATGCTTCTCTTGGCCAACATTCAAGATGCATCGAAAGACAAATTTGTTTGTGAAGTCTACAATTCCTCTTGCAAACGTAAGTGGTTTCACGAACAGCTGGAACCATGAGAATGAACCACACATGATGGAGGAACATCCACTTCAATATGATTTTGTCTTCTCTCGATCACACTGCGAGACTATTTTTGGAATACAAACTTTAACTTAGAAAAATGATGCCCATTGTATAATCAGACCAAAGCAATGAAGCACCTAGTGTTGGCCAATAAATAGTACAGTACTACTTTTCTGCAGTCCATGAAGTGACTATCCAATCTTTCCGTGCCTATTTTCAAATGGCAATCGCATGCAGTGACTATACTATTCTCTTGTGCAGTTCAACCAAAATTGCGGACACTTTGTTTGTTTGCCAAATAGCAACGGGCAGACATCTCTGTCTGCACAGATATCAAGCAGCTAGTAAACATATACCACACCTTGTATTTTCGATTTAAACATGCCTCTTCCGCTTAGCATCTGTCATGTTCTGCACTGGACAATCTGATACAGTTATATTTTGCCTTGGACAATTTCATACTGAATTGATTTGCTGGTTCAGAGCAGAAATATAGCGCCTATTCTTCATCAGACCAAGGATATCCATGTTCACAGTGATGGAAGAGGTGAAATCGATACAACCGAAATTGAGCATCCAATCATTGAATCCTGTCCTGCACCTCCAATGCAGGTCCACCCTGCCAATAAATTCACATGCAAACCACTAGTATTACTATCTAATGTCAGTACAAAAAGAGTAGCAAGATAGTAGCAAACCATGTACCTTCGTAATGAACAGCTCATAGTGCCACCAATTGGATATAAAGGTTTGGAAAAAAAACATGCTCCTAATGTTGAACCAGTTGGACTTTTTGTGCAGTTCCACTAAAATCGAGCATCCCTGTTTGCATAGATATTGAAAGTGTGATTACTCTAAAAGTGGCACTAGTTGAAGCATAGACTCACAAATATTTTCCGAATACATAATTGTACGTGCATTGCAACAGGTTATCGGATGAGGCCAATCAACAATAGTAGTACACTATTTGTACTCCCTCCGTCTAGGTGAGTAAGTCACCTTACGAAAATATATTTTCCCAAAATGTTTAGGCGCCGTTCATTCACTTTCAATCTCGATGCCCGCCCTGCCTTGTTCGCCAGCGAGCGCTTCCACCTCGGCCTCATTGTCTCCCGTGGAAACCCCTTCCCTCCCTTTTTTTTGCTCGGGCAAAGACCAATGCATGCAGCACGTCCATGCGGTTATTAGGCAAGAAATAAAAGCGCTTTGCATGCTATGAATTACGATGGCGTGCATGGGTAGCTAATAAGGCATCCTCTTAACTGTTGTGATTAAATGTTGTGTTTAGAAGAGAGAAATATTCTTCTTTTCCGCCAATCTGCTTGCACCTAGGTCGTGATGCACCTTCTAATACGACTTATTCACCTAGACGGAGTACTAGCTTCACATGCTTCACGCGTCGGGCGGGTGTTTTTACTATAGCCATATGTTAATGTGTTCGCTGTACGTAACCAGCACCTCGAATCCTCGATACTAGTACTATATAGTAGGAGTAAGTAGTAGGAGTAGTAGGGTGGCATGGGCCAGAACAATCATTCACGTCCAGGAGTACGGCACACGCCACCACCACGACATCCATACGACACTATATTATTTCTTGGAGTCCGTGCTAGAGCAATCTCTTCAACCTCGTCGTTTCTCTAACTTCAGCCATCGCGCGGCGGGCGAGGTGGGGGTTTGCCGATAGTCGGTTTCCTTAACTGCGGTCCCACTTGTAAGGCCAACTCCAACGCACAACCCCAAACGGACCTCCATTTTGCACGAACTCCAATGATAATTTTGACTATAAAAGCATCCTTTTGCCGACACGTGGGACATCCAGCATCCAGGTCGTGTCATGAAAGAAAATAGAGTGGTAGTTGAAGCCACGAGATGTGCATCTTGGGTTAAACTGTAAATAGAATCTTACTACTCTTGAGTAACTCCAAAAGCGGCCACCGAAGATCTTTATTGGATTTTTTTCATCACCAAAGACGCGTCGAGGTGAAAGATGTGCAGGTTCAGTGGGTCCTCTTACGTTTTCACTGACATGTGGGGCCGCATGTGAGCAAACAGACGATGGGCTCCGCGCGTCCGCTGGCTGGCTGAGAAGAGAGATAGAGGAGGGCTGACCACGGACTGCAGGAAACTTGTTCTACATACCTCGATATAGGCTCGATATAGTGGGGTGGCATGGGCCATAACTAGCATTCACGTCTAGCAGTACGGCACACGCCACCCACACGAGTCCCATCCGACACCAATTTTCTTGGAGTCCGTGCTACAGCCATCTCTTCTCCCTCCTGTTTTCTCAGCCATCGCGCGGTGGGCGGGGTGGGGGTTTGCCGATAGTCGGTTTGCTCAACTGCGGTCCCACTTGTAAGTGAAAATGCAACACCGCACGCATTCTTGCTTGAGCAGCGTGCTGGACCAACCGTGTGGGGGTGCGACGCGAACACGGCAGGCTTTTCCTTTTGAACTCGTAACTTCTAAAATTTGGTTCTGCTCCATGGCGCGACCGATAGATAGAAAATAACGATTTTGCCTGGAGTAATGAGAAGTTTGGTTCTGGCGCCGTTCATGCATGGAGTACGTAGAAAAATTATGAAGTTGATGCGAAAGGTAAGATAATTACTGTAGTATCATACACTACTACATGGATTTTACGGAAAGATAGAAAAACATACGGATCCATCAACGACATCCTCACGCCCTAGTGCGCCGGGTCACCAACCGACGTGTCAGGAGCAGCGGCGTTGGCGGCGAGCTCAACGTGCTTCTGAACAGTGCCGTCCAAGGTTGCCTGCAGTCCAAGAAGGCCAGCGTCCTATCGTCCTCGTCTTGCATGTAGTAGTCCTTGTGGACGATTTGCGCGTAGACGTGGGTGATTATGTCGATGGTGTCTTGCTGCGCCAGGCGCTGCGTGGCGAGCGAGACCTCGAGGTGGACATTCTCCGGCGCGACGGCGGGCAGTCGCAGGGCCACCAGTGCGTCGAAGAGGTTGTCCCCATAGTGGCCATTGAGGGTGGCAGGCATCGCAAAGCCTGGGCGCGTCGGCTGGAGGCTTACGTCAAAGTCGTCCGCAAGCTTCTTGACGATGGTGAACTTGTCGAGGAAACCGACGAGGACCTCGTCGAACAAGGAGACGAAGCTGTCGTCCAAGCGGCCCCTCGCCCTGGCGGCCTCAAGCAATACTACCTGGAGACGTTCCTCGGTCTTTGGGCCGGCCGGCGTCGTGGACCATCTGGCACAGCCGGCTGATGCTCGCGCTCATCGCCTCCATGGGTCTAGCGTAGCTTCTAGTCAACTGATCTTGCGATTCGAGTGATCACTCTTGCCCTTGGTTAGCGTGCTTAGATGCGTAGGATTTCGTACTACTCCTTGGCCCTCTACTGCACCTGCCTTTGGCTGTATGATAGGTGGGCCAGCCACCCCCTGGGCCCACGTGTCTTTTACCCAAAGGCACTTGCCGTAAGTTAATGAAGTTGTGTCCCCCTCCATGCCGGTGCAGTATAGTCATCTCACCGGACCTCTAGTTGGGGCCAAACGAGAGAAGTTTGATGTTTACTGGTTTATTGGTCCCCTTTGCATTTTGCGCCAAGTTTTGACCTTTGATTTAACTAATAAAATGTTAATGCATGTAAACAAAAATGTTGTGTAAGTCACCTTACGAAAACCAAATAATCCCAAAATACTTAGGCACGGTGCATTAACTCCCTCCTTGTTTCTTATTTCGTGACATATCAACCAATGAGAGATGTGGGCCGTGCATGCTTTCAATGACTTGAGACTACCGAACATGACATGCAGTGTTTAGTTCATTGCATGTAATCCTATTAGTACTCTAGTTAGAAAAAAACATTAAGTTCTCTCGCCGATAGGAATAAAACACCATGTATTTATTTACAGAGGGAGTAGTACATTTTTTGTGACATGCATTACTAGATATTGCTAGTCAAATACTAAAATCCAGATGGACGTGGTAGTACTCCTATATCCAGACGGTGGTGCTACTAGTACTAGTAGTAGTACTACCAATGTAGTAGTAGGAGTACTAGCACTGTACTACCCGTTGGTCAAATTATTACGTGTTGCTCCTCACAGTGAAGTGACAAGACCATGCGCCAGATATGACACCTGAGTATAGGCGCCGTGTTTGGCATACCATAGTCAGCCTCACCGTCTGCAGTCACTATCATCATGGCTATAGAGCTAGCCTGCTTAAAACCAGCCCTGTTCGACATAATTTCCCGTGCGTAGATGCCCGTGCATTGCACGAAACGCCAAGATTGGGGGTGGACGGCTCCGGCAGCGGCCATCACGCCAGATTTTTCCACGGCCTTCTAGATGTGGTGGGGAGGAGATAAGGCTGATTATGAGAGACAAGGAGTTGTTTGTAAATAGGGAACAAGTGCGGGCATCTTTTTGCAAAAATGGAGAAGCTTGGTTTGTATGCGTCAAATATAGATACGACGGCTATTGGTGAAAGATGGGAGGCACAACATCATCACAAACTCAGGACCTGTTTGATTCGCAGGATTTTGAAAATGCAGGAATAGGACACGGCAATATTACAAGTTTCAAACTGATATTACAAATGTTAGGAGTAAAATGCTGCACCTACGAAGAAGGGATTACTAGGAAGTTTACGTAGGAACCTTCGTTACTGTAGGTGGATGCAACATTATCGTACAAACTAAAATCCACCGCCCTGACAAGTCACTAATGGGCAAATAAGTTTTCGAGTCTCTGGCCACTTGATGTTTCAAAAACAAATTCAGCTTCCGCGGTGACTTTGTGATTTAGGCTTAGACGCTTGCGGTGATCAGCACGCCATTCATTGTTGCACCAGAGAACGCCAAACCTCATTACCTTGAGCACACTTGCCTCCAACAAAGAACCTGGCCAATTTAATCTCAGATGTGTTGCCTCGGTAGTCGTTCAAATCAATTTCTGTAAGATGGAGATCAAGGCATTCGATGAGATTGTTATAGTGCAGCATACTTTTCACTTTCTGGTCTTTTTTATCTGCAAAAGAAGATAACATATTCGAGCAGCTGGCTGCATAAGATTGCCGTGTCATCAAGAGGTACCAATATCATTCGCTCATACGATAGGGTTGGTTGGCTAGTGATATTTTTTTCACTCTCTCTCTCTCTCTCTCTCTCTCTCTCTCTCTCTTTCTGTTTCCTCTCGTTTAACTAGGAGCACGTGAAGAGCTTGGGCATTTGTTGCCTTCCACTATGTGGCCGATGCCATATTTCACAAAAGTATGCCACATAATACACATCGATGTCAAATCAAAAGATTTTGGCACCGCTCTCGCGATGTGAGAGAGTTGGCACCGCTGTGCACAGACCCACATGTATAAACAAATCAATCAAACCAACTACACCAGCCTCTCACTCTCCCAAACAAGTGTTTTTTATTGCCTCAGTCCTCTCTCTCTCTCCACACAGTGTTTTTTTCATTGCGTGAGTTAATTTGGCACCGAGCAAAGTAGGTGATCCAGATTGGGACACCAGGTGAGCAATGGAGGGGCATCGATGCCAAATGCATAACAAGTGAATTTGGCACATGTTTTGGCCTACATAGCCCACTTTTGTACTCCCTCCGTCCCAAAATTCTTGTCTTAAATTTGTCTAAATATTGATGTATCTAGTTACATTTTAGTGTTAGATACATCCGTATCTAAACAAATGTAAGACAAGAATTTTGGGACGGAGGGAATACTACCTCGTATTTAGTATAAAATTTTGACCATAGATTTACCTAAGAAAATGTCAATGCATGTCACTAAAAATTACACCATTTTAAATTATGTTCAAATACGAATCCAACGATATAGTTCTTAGTGACATGCATTAACATTTTGTCGATTAAATCTATGGTCAAATTTTGATACTACAAAATTGGAAGAGTAAACCAGCACGGAGGTAGTACTTGCTCTTAGGGTAAAGATAGTTTTTCTGGTGTAGTCTAAGTTACTTTCCACTATGACTAGCCTAGGCTACTATTGTAGTACAGCATAAAAACGATGCAGGTGATCACGTGAGAAAAAATACTAAAAACATTTCTTTCGGTGCAGTGCGTAGATGCAGTTTTGAACACTACACTTGTCATCGTAATTTGGGAAAATTACAAAAAAATCGAGCTACGTTGTGATTACCGTTTACTTATAGGAAAGAAGTTTCACCTCGATGAGTAGCTTCTCCGTGCACGGAAAGCATGTAAGGAATCCAACAAATTGATCCAGATTGGGGCCGATAGATTTTAGTGCTAAGATCTTCACTGTGCGCATGGACTGGGTCAAGCTTGTGGGAATCATTTTTTGGAAGACGGTCGTAAATACATCAAGAAGAAATTTAAAAATGTGAATTTCAAGAAGACGGAGAAGAAGATGAGTGTTGTACCTGAACGATTATGGATCCAATAAAGAGTTAGGAGAATTTGGTAGACGAGTACACCAACGCTGTCAATTTCGGCGCGTCAATGACCCTGATTTTTGTTGGACCTTCTAGATCCGATACAAGCAATCTCTCAAGGAAAGGCGCATTCTGAATGACCATAACATGGAACAGCTGGAGTGATCTCTTCCCAATTGATGTCTTGTTGCGGGGCCAGCAAGACACATAAATCCATCGGAGATTCGTCGAGGTGATGTGGAGGCTAATGAACCCGTGGATCTGCTCAAGACGAAGGTACTCGAGCACAGTACAGCTGCGGAGCAGGTGCTCCATAGCCTTCTTCGAGATGACAACATCGAAGAGGTCGAGCTGCTTGAGTTGAGGGAGAAGAAGGGCGGGCGCGGCATTAATCTGGGGAAGATAGCAGGAGCTGAAGCTGGCGCGGCGCAGTGTTGGCGTGAGGCGGAGCGCGGACGGCGGCAGAGAGCGACATCGTCCAGCTTCAAAGCTGAGCTCCTCAAGCTGATCTAGGGCGGGGAATAAGAACCACTCGTCGAACTTGGGTTGGACCTTGCAGTTGGTACTGAACATGCGGATGTCAAGGCGTCTGGCTGGCCCAGGGTGCGATGAAAGGATCTTGGAGACTGCGGCCATGCGTTTGCAATCCCCGTTGCAGAGGCAGCTGTCGATGGTGAGGTTGAGGGGGACGCAGCGCCAGAGGGGGCGCCACCACCGGGAGAGCAGGGCGATCCGCACGACAGATTTGGTGGGGAGGAGGCCGATGATGACGAGCAGCATGTCATCGAGGAGGCTGCTGATGAAGTCCAGGCTCGCCGGATGCAGTTTTGGCTCGAGTCGCCTCCGCTTGTTGGCTGCCTCACCGTCCATCTCAACCGGCGGCGACGCCGGTGTACACGTGTGCTGGTGTGTGTTGTGTGCTGGGTGTGCGCGAGTGCGTCCTACATGCATGCCGCCGTGCAGGTGGTGGTGTCTTGTGAGTCGTCCTTCGCAGCAAGAAGTTTGTCCTCAATCGCGCCTCAATTTACTAGCGTGCGGGGTGCTACCCCGAGTGGTTTCAACTTTGTTTACTTCACCGCGTGTCAGATGGGCCTCTAGTTTACTTATTTTTACCCACTGCCACATGGGCCAGCACACGAAGATACAGAACTCGAGCTGACAAGGCAGCATGTGGATTGGTTGACCAGTCAACTAAACAATATACGGAGCTATACCTAACACGGTGAGTGTATAATCCGTTGGTATAGAGAGTTCGAGTGAGAGGGGAGGCCCGTGAGAGATAGCAGAGAGAGAGAGAAAGAGCTACTCCCTCCGTTCCATAATGTAGTTCCAACATTTTTTGAAGTCAAACTTTTGAAAGTTTGACCAAGTTTATAAAGAAATTACTTATATCTACAATACCAAAGATAAATGATAGTATGAAGTAAGTACATGTTGTGATGAATCTAATGATCATTCCAGATGTAAATGTTTTTCTCCACATATACCTGGTCAAACTTTTCTGAGGTTTGACTTTTCAAAACATCCATATGCTTATGGACGTGACAGAGTCCCTAACTAGAGAGAGAGAGAGAGAAGTGTGTGTGTGCGTGTGTGAAAGAGACATTGACAACACACGATAAAAGTAGAGAAAAAGCGTGCATGTCTTATGCAAACATATCACACATGCATCTTCGACAACGGAGGCAAGGTGAGGAGATAGTGTGTGCTTGTTTGGAACCGAGAGAGCAAGACCCCTAGCACGTGGCCAAGAGGGTCCGACAAACAAGGGAGAGAGGTCGAGAGGCGTGACGGAGATAATGCAGACATGGGGAGGAGAGAGTGTTTGTTTGTCATAGAGAGATCCCCTGGAGATCGTGATGGGACTACATGGGTGGGAGATCGAGTGACAAGGTGTGTCTTGGCGATAGAAGATGCCCCGAGAGATATCGAGATAGACGTATGGATGGAAGGAGACAATACGTGTGTTCCTGATGGCTAGTAAGAGATAATAATACTTAGGAGGGGGGGGGGGAGTGCTTGCGCCTATGATGGAGTGAGGTATTATGGTACTTAGGGGGGTGCGTGTCACATGGAGAGAGAACAAGGGCGGAGAGTGTTGGATGGGTCTATATGTATAGAGCGAGCGAGACATGTGTATGTGTGAACTAGGGAGATATAAGGCCAGTTTGGCTTGCGTCCTGAGCATCTTTTGCCTGGCCTGGGTGACAGGACCCCGATTCCAAGTCACATCGATCTAGCCGGTAACACCTCATATCACTTTGCGGCCTCACACACGGTATTCCCACGGGTGTCTCCTTACCATGGCCGGGACCGTTTGAGACTTTTTGCTCACGTATATGATAGTGTAGCTAGCATCCATGTGACTGAGAACCCGGGCCGACATGACTAGTCGTGAACCCAAAGTGGCACTAACCCATGGGGACAGGCATACATGAATCAACTTCGAGCATGTCGGCCAGCTGCGTGTGAATCCGGGCTGTAGCGCTAGGCTAACAGGACTCCAGGAACCCGGGCTGTAGCAGGCTAGGCAGGACTCCGGAGTCACCGCGTGACATTTCCCTGAAGGGACAGACACAGGAACGAAGTGAAACACATGCCGGCCAGTCAAGCGTCCTGAGCAGTAGTGCTGGGCTAGCAGGACTCCGGTGAACCGGGCTGTAGCGGACTACTATGGCTCATGGAAGCACAAGACTACATTTCCCCATAAGAGAGG
Source organism: Aegilops bicornis (assembly GCA_021605145.1). Lineage (NCBI taxonomy): Eukaryota > Viridiplantae > Streptophyta > Magnoliopsida > Poales > Poaceae > Aegilops > Aegilops bicornis. The sequence goes on from CM038669.1 coordinate 286,790,169, forward strand.
CTACCAAGGATAAACAACTAGGTTGTCGGATCCCACACATACCAAGCATTTCAAACATACACACAATATGCTCGATATGTGCAAATACAACATGGCATCACAACAAGACTCTACGACTCAGAGTATTCATTCATTAGGCTCCGAGGAGCGAGATATTACAAACATGGGTCTCATGACCCAACATTCAGAGCATACAAGTAAAAGAACACGCGGAAGCTTAACATGTCTGAGTACAGACATCTACAAATGAAAAGGGCTGAGAAGCCTGACTATCTACCAGATCCTGCCGAGGGCACAAGATCGTAGCTGAGGTATCAAGCTAAACGTCGAAGTCCACGCGGAACTACTAGCGAGACTAACGTCTCTCTGCAAAAACATAAAATAGGCAAACGTGAGTACAAATGTACCCAGCAAGACTTACATTAGAACTATCTACATATGCATCGGTATCAATAAAGGGGTGGTGGAGTTTGACTGCAGCAAGCCAGCTTTGATTTGGTGGCTATCCTGAACTACGACTGCAATGTAACTCTTTTGAGGTGGCGCACACGAGTCCACATATTCACCATATCAATACACCGCTATTGATCCGCTCCCGTCTTCCTACGAGAACGCCATTCATAGCACTCACGCTTATCTTGCGCATTTTAGAGTATCCACTTTCACTTGTCTATGAACTGTACAGGCAACCCAGAAGTCCTTTACCGCGGATACGGCTATTCGAATAGATCATATCAACCCCGCAGGGGTGTACTTCTTCACACACGCTCTCGCCACTTACTGCCATGTACACCTCGTGTATCTCGGCAATCTTCAAGCGGAAGCCTGGCGAGGGAGTCGGCCACGACCTGACTAACCACACAAGTGTCTAGTCCAGGTTTATCGCCTATTCGGGTTACATCCACAAGGAGATCCGGCCGGGGTGTTGCTCACGGCCCCAAACGATGTGTGCAGGGTTCCCAAGCCCATCTCAACGGATGGATCTACGCTTGGTACACCGTGCCACGGTGCCTAGTCTGTCCCAAGCCCACACATGCGGGTGCCACTCGGTAGACTACTAACACTACCTACAAACACCAGAAACTAGTTGCAACTCCCGGGCAGAGATCAAGTTGATTAATAAGTCGAGAGGGGTCGAGAGTTATCGGAACCCAATGTGGGGTAGTAACTGTTCATGGATCACAAACACAAAACTTCAGTTCACGAGGGCGGTTTCAATTAGACAACCCACCATGTACTCCTACATGGCCTCTCACCGCTACCTTTACCAAATCGTGTTCACACACTTAGCTCTCAACAGTAGGACATGTTCACACACCTCCGATTCATCCCCAATGAATCAGACCTGACTCAACTCTAAGCAGTAGCAGGCATGACAAACAAGCATGAATGAGTAGGCACATCAGGGCTCAAACAACTCCTACTCATGCTAGTGGGTTTCATCTATTTACTGTGGCAATGACAGGTCATGCAGAGGAAAGGGGTTCAACTATCGCAGCATGTAACAGTTGAAACGTTGTTGTCCTAATGCAGTAAAAGAGAGCAGGAGCTTGAGAGTGGGATTGTATCAGAATGAACAAGGGGGTTTTGCTTGCCTAGCACTTCTGAAGATAATATAACTCTTCATCGGTGTCATTGATCACGTCGTCGGAACCACGTCTATCGAGAGGGGACAAACACCGGCAAACAAGGAAGAACACAATCAATGCAATGCAACAATTATGATGCATGATTATGACATGGCAATATGGTGTGATTTGGCCTAATGCAACTAGCACCAGATTAAATGGAGTTGGTTTGAATCAAAGATTCAAATTCAAACTCCACATGTGATTTATTATATGCCATTTAATTGAATTGTCCTAGACAGTAGTCATAAGTTGTTCTAACATGCATGAAAATGACACAGATGGATAGATTGGATTTTTCTGATAATTTTTCATATATAATTTATTTCATTTGGAGTTACGGTTGAATTTATATGATTTTTAGAAGTTAGCACTGTTCTCTGGAATTTCCTGAATTATATTAAATCCAGAAAATGACTTACTGCGTCAGCCTGACATCAGTGTGACGTCAGCAGGTCAACTGACCCGGGTCCAGGTCAAACCTGACCAGTGGGGTCCATTGGTCAGTGACTCTGTCCTGCCTAGGGTCACAGATAGGTGGGGTCGGGTCAATGGACACGTCAGCAAGTCAACCCTGACGCGTGGGTCCCGCTGGGTTATAAACTAATCTAAACAGGAAATAAACCCTGAGTTAATTAGGTGCGGGGACCAGCTGTCGGTGTCACTGGAGGGATTAGTTAGTGGGTCATTAGCCACTAATTAACCGGCGCCACATCACCAGGTGACACCGGCGACCACAGCAGCGGCGGGAACTCACCGGAGTTGGTCGGGGCGGCGCTACAGGCAACGGCTCGGGGTGCGGCTTGCTCATATGGGCTGCTGGCGCTCTCGCGCATCCAGGAGAGCACACGGGAGGGGGCAGGGTGGTCGGAGTCGACGGCACCGACCAACAGAGCGGCTGGCGCCGGAGTTCGGTGGTGATGTGAGCGACCACTAGGGGCATGGGGAGGCGAGCTGAGGTGCGCTACGGGCTCATGGGGAAACGCTGAGCACGCTGGGTTGCTCGCCTGTGAGCTGCAGCGGCTGTGACCACGACGACGTCAAGGCCGGCGGCGAGCTTCGGGCACGGCGGCGCTAGTGCTAAAGGACGTGCGGGGCGACGGGGTTAGGGGCGAAACGAAGAGGGACTCACCCCGCGTCGTTTGGGGGCGTCAGCGAGCTCGGGGGAGGCCGGCCGGTGATGTGGCGTTGCAGGCGATCTCGGGCGCTGGAGGTTGAAGACGACGGCGGTGGAGGCATTGCAGGGGCTCCCGCGGCGCGCTTCTCAGTGAGGAGGAAGAGGTGGTCGAGGCGGATTTCCTGGGCACTTCGGGTGGCCGTGAGGAGCACGGCGGCTACGACGAACGGCCTCGGTGACTACAACGGCGTTCGGCTTTGGGAGAGAGAAAGCGAGGGAGAGGGCGAGGGGAAAGTGAGCGGCGTTGGCTCGATCCAGACGTCTGCGGTGAGGTCTTCCGCGGCGTCCACGCAGGCAGGCAGGTAGGAGGTGGCCGCGGAGCGTGCTCGCGTGCGCTAGCCACGCGCTCGTCCTCCTGGCGCGAGCTAGGAGATGACTGGCGCTGGCCAGTGGCTGGGCCAGATGGGGTGCACAGGAGCTGGGCCACGTGGGTGGGTTGGCCTCTCTGGTGGGCTTCACAAGTGAGGCCAGGTAAGTTACAGGTACTCCCTCCTGCTCTGTTTCTATTTTAATTATTGTTTTCTATTTGTTTCAATCTGTTTTGATTTAGTTCAAGCACTAAATCATTTTTGTTTCTTCTGATAACTTTTGCAGCGACTGAAAGGAATATTCCAGAGCCCCTCACAAAATAAAAGAATTATTGAAGCATTAAATATATTTATAACATATATTTGCTCCAACTCAAATACAATATGTATTAGTTCAAAGATCCAAATTGTCATGGAAAAATGTGCATCATCTATGGTTACTGTTTCCAGCACTTTCCAAAAATGATGAACATTTTTGAAAGCCACTTTGGGTTTACTAGAAATATCTTGGTTGAACCTATTGATTTCCTTTGATGCTAGGGTTTGAAACAATCCCCATTTCAAATTCAAAAGAATTTAAACATGATGCAACACATGACTAGCTAGCTCAATGCATACTAGAACTAGGGATGTGACAACTCACCCCCACTAAACAAGAATCTCGACCCGAGATTCAAGCGTAGGGTAAGATGAAGGGGGAACGCAGCTAACACCACCTTCACGATTCAGGATGCACTTCAATTGAACGTTGATGCAATCACCATCTTTGTCTTGTCGTCTTGCCCTGAGAACTCCAGCCAACATGACAAGAAGAGGAAAGGAAAACTCCATAAGAATCGATCTTCTCAAAGACCAAACAACTCAGGATCAACTCATGGGATGAGACATAGCAACATCTCCCGAGCTGAGACAAGAAGCATACATCTAGAGGGATGGAGTGGAACAGATGACGAGGGTTCACTAGGTAGACAACAATTCCACACTTAAGAAGGTGGTAAACGATTGTCAACGTAGCGAGGAGTTGAGTTGCCATGATACCATAACGGGGCACCTCAGGGAAGGTGACTCGTAGAATTATTTCTTTGAAGTGGCAAAAGAATTACTTTTGATTCAAGGAACATCGAAACTCTTTATACCATCCTAGGGCAAATCACAATCGATCATTGGAAGGTGTTCGAAGGAATGACATACTCGGACTAGGATGGATGATGTGGACTACCTTGTTGAAGAAAAAGCAATGGATGATTTTTTTTGCTTATCATAGGAAATGGATGGGACCCATGGTAGGACCACTTTTGAGGATGATCCTGAACAAGAATTACTAAGAAGACAGCCCATAGTGAAATGGCACAAAGACGGTGCAAGCTAGGAACAAAATGCAAATGTTGGAATATTCCAACCATCATATCTGCCTGAGATTCAGATCTGGTTGGTAACAGGACATTTCAGACAGCATGTCTGAAAAGGAAAGGTTGCAACACAAATCAACGAGATGATGTTGCGAGATTCTCGGGAGATGGACTATGGTAGTAAGCTCCAAAACATGAGCGGGTTCTGCTACAAACATGTGAACACGTTGTCCCAGACAAGCATGACCACATAGTAGTCTTACGATAAACACTACCGAGTTCAGGTGGGGAACCATCATCGAGGATATCGAAGTCTTTTCATAAGTCCGGATTAGCACTTATGAAGGGACTCTTTCTCCTTGAGCAAATCAGTCAGTGGCTTGGTGTGCTAGGAACACATATGGAGTGGAGGCGGCCAACCTACCAAACCATAGACCACTTCGCACGTGCATGACTGACTTGGGATGGTACCATAGGAAACAAAACAATCTTTCTCGAACTCATGGCGGCAACTTGCACCAAATGCACATGAATTAGAGGAAGTCACTTCTTCCATCCAAGCATAAGCTTCATGAACGGAACACGAAGGCATTCCTTTTAAAGTTTCCAACACTAGGTTGATGTTCGACATGACTCATGGGGGAGACAAAATGCTGCTGATGGGCTCAACAACAACTCATCGAAATTTCCATATCACTGGACCTCCGCCATCATGTGAACACGGTGATAGTATTGGTCAGACCAAAAGATGTAGTGTTGTATGCTCAAGGGATCAACCATGAGTAAGACAACATTACGAATATTGTTGGTTCTGATTTGATTTGATGATAACCCACACTCAAATCAAGGCTTTGATAAGACAATAGATCCAACAATTGATCACGATGACCAATCGATGGAGATATCATCTTTCTTCAACACACACACACGCACAGAAGATATCCCTTAGAGATGAACTAATTTAAGCAAAGCTTTATCTTCCAACTCTCCAAGTTGTTGTCTAGCTCTACCAACTAGCTCAGGGATATCCAACACAGATTCTTGGAGAATGGTGGTTTAGAGGAAAACCAATATGATCACGAACTCAACATAGCGGTCAGGTGACAACCTGGTAACACTTCCGAGAAGATTTTCGGAACATCACGAACCACCGATATGTTACTAAGCTCGCAAACAATCTTGCTTTTCAAGGCAAGGTGATATGATCACAAGAGTGAGGGATTGGCACAATCCTAACTCATTGATCGAAGAGTGCACCGGAAATAGGGACTAGGTAGCACAGTCTATCTTAGAATGATGATTCAATAACCAACACGCTAAGAACGAAATTATTGTCCTTTAACTACCAAGCAACAAGGTTGCTAGGAGTATTGATTTCACACCTCATGGTTCACTTGTCGGCATTCCGGTTACAATAACACGGAAACCGAGGAATGAAAAATGATGGCAAGAGGTATTACTGCATCAAGAATCCATAAGGGAAAGGTGCAATTCTCATGACATTCCTGACATAAAGTGGGTAATACTTCAGGGTAGAACAGAACAAAAGCTTGATTGCATTTGATCTGCGGAATACAACTGCTTTGACCCAATCCTAGAAATGGATGAGGTACTGGAGTTTGTTTCTCCTAGTCATTCCCGAATAGAATGGCTTGACGGGCCACAAGAATAATAGGCATCGATGAACACAGTCGCACACATACTCTTGACTATCAATTGATAGATGAAGGTCGGAATATAACTGAAGGGGAACAACTCAGAGAACATAAGATTATTTGAGTTGTGGATGCATAGATTAGTATGTCGAACCAAGTTCAACAGGTTTCTTCCGGATAACCCATGCACAAAGGTAGAAGTGGCAGAATAACAACATAGAATCGAGAACTCGTCAAGAGCACTCTGGCTGTGATCTTTCGGTTCAGCGAGGAACTTCTGCCAAGGATGGCTCATGGTATTTGGAAGAAGGAAATACCACGGACCTCGAGTACTATCGCAACGGTTACTAATAACCTAAAGGAACTAGCAAACACTATCAACAGGAGGTAAGTAGAGTGAATCTCGGGTTCAAGAACCCAGGAATAGAATACCTACTACTAAATGGCATCACAGGATGCTTTCGAGAATGGTGGCCAGGATCATCACACTGGGAACACAAACATGTCTAGATTACTAGGTGACTCTCTAAGATGCCTAGGGTCATAGTACTCCAACATAGGCAACAAATTACCTCAACGCACCGGTTAGTGTGCTTAATCTGGCCATAAAGGACATCGAAAACGGAAGAAAGGATTTGCAACTGCATCAGACTATTTAGAAACCTGGGATGACTCGGACAGCATAACGGCTGTAAATGCACAAAAAGATTTGAGACATCATGCAAAATGGTGGCATAACCACTCAACAACATCATATCAAGGTTCCGAGGCCAGCTATGAACATACGGAAGTAATAGAAACTGGCGGGGCTTAAATCTAACAATCTTGCAAGTCTACAGATTAGTAACACGTGATCCTGATAGAAAGATGAGAAGCCTAGTTCTTAATCCCCGTAGAAGAGAAGAGGATGACTCATATCAGAAGGCCATAGGGTAAAGGAGTAAAAAGAGCCTTACGTTCCCTTCCACAACCAATTCCCTTATATAACTAAACCATTTATAGACTCAACTTCGACCAGTTTGGCTTGGTAATCCTACAGGCAGTCAGGCTCTGATACCAAAGCTGTCAGGACCCCGATTCCAAGTCACATCGATCTAGCTAGCCGGTAACACCTCATATCACTTTGCGGCCTCACGCACGGTATTCCCACGGGTGTCGCCTTACCATGGCCCGGGACCGTTTGCGCCTTCTGGCTCACGTATATGATAGTGTCGCTAGCATCCATATGACAGAGAACCTGGGCCGACATGACTAGTCGCGAACTCAAAGTGGCACTAAGCCATGGGGACAGGCATACATGAATCAACTTCGAGCATGTCGGTCAGCTGCGTGTGAATCCGAGCTGTAGCGCTAGGCTAACAGGACTCCGGGAACCTGGGCTGTAGCATGCTAGGCAGGACTCCGGAGTCACCGCGTGACATTTCCCCGAAGGGACAGACACAGGAACGAAGTGAAACACATGCCGGCCAGTCAAGCGTCCTGAGAGTAGTGCTGGGCTAGCAGGACTCCGGTGAACCGGGCTATAGCGGACTACTATGGCTCATGGAAGCACAAGACTACATTTCCCAATAAGAGAGGCTACCAAGGATAAACAACTAGGTTGTCGGATCCCACACATACCAAGCATTTCAAAGATACACACAATATGCTCGATATGTGCAAATACAACATGGCATCACAACAAGACTCTACGACTCAGAGTATTTATTCATTAGGCTCCGAGGAGCGAGATATTACAAACATGGGTCTCATGACCCAACATTCAGAGCATACAAGTCAAAGCACACGTGGAAGCTTAACATGTCTGAGTACAGACATCTACAAATGAAAAGGGCTGAGAAGCCTGACTATCTACCAGATCCTGCCGAGGGCACAAGATTGTAGCTGAGGTATCAAGCTAAACATCGAAGTCCACGCAGAACTACTAGCGAGACTGACGTCCCTCTGCAAAAACATAAAATAGGCAAACGTGAGTACAAATGTACCTAGCAAGACTTACATTAGAACTATCTACATATGCATCGGTATCAATAAAGGGGTGGTGGAGTTTGACTACAGCAAGCCAGCTTTGACTCGGTGGCTATCCTGAACTACGACTGCAATGTAACTCTTTTGAGGTGGCGCACACGAGTCCACATATTCACCATATCAATACACTGCTATTGATCCGCTCCCGTCTTCCTACGAGAACGCCATTCATAGCACTCACGCTTATCTTGCGCATTTTAGAGTATCCACTTTCACTTGTCTATGAACTGTACAGGCAACCCAGAAGTCCTTTATCACGGACACGACTATTCGAATAGATCATATTAACCCTGCAGGGGTATACTTCTTCACACACGCTCTCGCCACTTACCGCCATGTACACCTCGTGTATCTCGGCAACCTTCAAGCGGAAGCCTGGCGAGGGAGTCGGCACGACCTGACTAACCACACAAGTCTCTAGTCCAGGTTTATCGCCTATTTGGGTTCCATCAGCAAGGAGATCCGGCCGGGGTGTCACTCACGGCCCCAAACGATGTGTGCAGGGTTCCCAAGCCCATCTAGACGGATGGATCTACGCTTGGTACACCGTGCCATGGTGCCTAGTCTGTCCCAAGCCCACCTGTACCGGGTGCCACTCGGTAGACTACTAACACTACCTACAAACACCAGAAACTAGTTGCAACTCCTGGACAGAGATCAAGTTGATTAATAAGTCGAGAGGGGTCGAGTTATCGGAACCCAATGTGGGGTAGTAACTGTTCATGGATCACAAACACAAAACTCAGTTCCTGAGGACGGTTTCAATTAGACAACCCACCATGTACTCCTACATGGCCTCTCACCGCTACCATTACCAAATCGTGTTCACACACTTAGCTCTCAACAGTAGGACATGTTCACACACCTCCGATTCATCCCCAATGAATCAGACCTGACTCAACTCTAAGCAAAGCAGGCATGACAAACAAGCATGAATGAGTAGGCACATCAGGCTCAAACAACTCCTACTCATGCTAGTGGGTTTCATCTATTCTTTGTGGCAATGACAGGTCATGCAGAGGAAAGGGGTTCAACTATCGCAGCATGTAACAGTTGAAACGTTGTTGTCCTAATGCAGTAAAAGAGAGCAGGAGCGAGAGAGTGGGATTGTATCAGAATGAACAAGGAGGTTTTGCTTGCCTAGCACTTCTGAAGATAATATAACTCTTCATCGGTGTCATTGATCACGTCGTCGGAACCACGTCTATCGAGAGGGGACAAACACCGGCAAACAAGGAAGAACACAATCAATGCAATGCAACAATTATGATGCATGATTATGACATGGCAATATGGTGTGATTTGGCCTAATGCAACTAGCACCAGATTAAATGGAGTTGGTTTGAATCAAAGATTCAAATTCAAACTCCACATGTGATTTATTATATGCCATTTAATTGAATTGTCCTAGACAGTAGTCATAAGTTGTTCTAACATGTATGAAATGGTACAGATGGATAGATTGGATTTTTCTGATAATTTTTCATATATAATTTATTTCATTTAGAGTTACGGTTTAATTTATATGATTTTTAGAAGTTAGCACTATTTTCTTGAATTTCCTGAATTATATTAAATCCAGAAAATGACTTACTGCGTCAGCCTGATGTGAGTGTGACGTCAGCAGGTCAACTGACCCGGGTCCAGGTCAAACCTGACCAGTGGGGTCCATTGGTCAGTGACTCTGTCTGCCTAGGAGTCCTGAGATAGGTGGGGTCGGGTCAATGGACACGTCAGCAAGTCAACCCTGACGCGTGGGTCCCGCTGGGTTATAAACTAATCTAAACAGGAAATAAACCCTGAGTTAATTAGGTGCGGGGCCCAGCTGTCGGTGTCACTGGCAGGATTAGTTAGTGGGTCATTAGCCACTAATTAACCGGCGCCACGTCACCAGGTGACACCGGCGACCACAGCAGCGGCGGGAACTCGCCGGCGTTGGTCGGGGCGGCGCTACAGGCAACGGCTCGGGGTGCGGCTTGCTCCTATGGGCTGCTGGCGCTCTCGCGCATCCAGGACAGCACACGGGAGGGGGCAGGGTGGTCGGAGTCGACGGCACCGACCAACAGAGCGGCTGGCGCCGGAGTTCGGTGGTGATGTGAGCGACCACTAGGGGACATGGGGAGGCGAGCTGAGGTGCACTACGTGCTCATGGGGAAACGCTGAGCATGCTGGGGTGCTCGCCTGTGAGCTGCAGCGGCTGTGACCACGACGACGTCACGGCCGGCGGAGAGCTTCGGGCATGGCGGCGCTAGTGCTAAAGGACGTGCGGGGCGACGGGGTTAGGGGTGAAACGAAGAGGGACTCACCCCGCGTCGTTTGAAGCGTCGGCGAGCTTCGGGAGGCGGGGCGGCGGCGTGGCGTTCTGAAGCGATCTCGGGCGCTGGAGGTTGAAGACGACAGCGGTGGCGGCGTTGCAGGGGCTCCTGCGTCGCGCTTCTCGGTGAGGAGGAAGAGGTGGTCGAGGCGGATTTCCTGGGCACTTCGGGTGGCCGTGAGGAGCACGGTGGCTACGACGAACGGCGTCGGTGACTACGACGGCATTTGGCTTTGGGAGAGAGAAAGCGAGGGAGAGGGCGAGGGGAAAGTGAGCGGCGTCGGCTCAATCCAGACGTCTGCGGTGAGGTCTTCCGCGGCGTCCACGCAGGTAGGCAGGCAGGAGGTGGCCGGGGCGCGTGCTTTCATGTAGCCACGCTAAATCCTCTGGCGCGAGCTAGGAGATGACTGGCGCTGGCCAGTGGCTGGGCCAAATGGGCTGCACAGGAGCTGGGCCACGTGGGTGGGTTGGCCTCTCTGGTGGGCTTCACAAGTGAGGCCAGGTAAGTTACAGGTACTCCCTCCTGCTCTGTTTCTATTTCAATTATTGTTTTCTATTTGTTTCAATCTGTTTTGATTTAGTTCAAGCACTAAATCATTTTTGTTTCTTCGATAATTTTGCGAGGACTGAAAGGAATATTCGAGCCCCTCACAAAATAACAGAATTATTGAAGCATTAAATATATTTATAACATATATTTGCTCCAACTCAAATACAATATGTATTAGTTCAAAGATCCAAAATGTCATGGAAAAATGTGCATCATCTGTGGTTACTGTTTCCAGCATTTTCCAAAAATGATGAACATTTTTGAAAGCCACTTTGGGTTTACCAGAAATATCTTGGTTGAACCTATTGATTTCCTTTGATGCTAGGGTTTGAAACAATCCCCATTTCAAATTCAAAAGAATTTAAACATGATGCAACACATGACTAGCTAGCTCAGTGCATACTAGAACTAGGGATGTGACACTGGGGTTGTGGCTGGATTTCATGCACATTTGTTTGGTTGATATCCTGTGAAAAAGAAAGCCTGCCTCGCCTGGGTTCCCTTGCACTTTAATTAGCCTGGCTGAACTCCAGACACTGCAAGTAGCCTGGCCGTGCCTGGTCGTGTGGCCACGAAGCTAACAGCAACATGGATGGATATTAGCATTAAATAATTGATGCATGGATTGATTGATGGGACGTTGATGCTTTGCCTGGCCCAGACATGAACCAAACGCTTCAGCACCACACAAGCCTGGCCAGGAAGAAATATTTTACATCTCACGTCCACACCAGGCAGTACCGGCAATCAAGGCATGAGGGTCAGGTCACGAACCAAACTGACCAATAAAGTTTGAGAGAGATTGAGGAGCCCCGATAAGGCTGAGTGGTGCGTCAGATAGCTGAGAGAGGGAAAGAGATATTCCATCCGCTCGATAATGCAGTGCATGTAAATTTTTTAGAAGTCAAACTTTGGAAACTTTGATCAGGTTTACGCAAATGTTATTTATATCTACAATACCAAACATACATCATACAAAACTACATCTCATGGTGAATCTAATGGTATATGTTTGCCGTACTAAATGTAATTCTTTTTCTCCACGTACATGGTCAAACTTTGTGATGTTTGACTTTTCAATAAATCTATATGCTATGGACCGAGGAGAGTGCCTCGGTCGAGACAGATCAAGTGCGTGTGAAGGAGAATGAGTAAGTGTGCAAAAAGAGTATGTGTGTGAAAGAGAAAGTGACAACAAACGATAAATTAGAGAGAGTGTGTGTTTTTCGTTTTATGCAAACATATCACGCATGCATCTCCGAGATGGAAAAGCGAGGCGAGGAGATACACGAAGATAGCTAGTGTGTGATTGTTTGCAACGGAGAGAGACACCCCTGTAGCACATGTCCAATAGAGGTCTGGCCAACAAGGAACAAAGGTCTAGAGGGACACATGGATGGCATGGACGCATGGGGAGGGAGAGAGGGTGTGTTTGTGATAGAGAGATCCTGTCGAGATCGTGAGGGGACTATATGGGTGGGAGATCGAGGGAGTGCGTGCGCGATAGAAAGATACCCGAGAGAAATCGAGATAGACCATGCACATGTTTGTGATGGAGACTAAGATTAGCTAGTCATATACATATAGGGGGGACTGTGTGTGCCTACAATTGAGTGAGAGACCATCATACTTGGCTAGCTAGGCATGAGATTGTGTGTGTGCGCGTGTGCGATGGAGAGAGAACAAGGGGGAGAGATAGAGTTTTAGATGGGCCTATCAAGTGCGAGTGAGATATGCATGTGTATGTGTCACCCAGGTGGATGGAGAGTTTGAGAGAGGGGGGAAGAGCTCCGAGACGACATAGTGGTGCGTGAGAGAGTTACGGGCAAAGAGCCAAGGAATTTGTGTGCGTACGATGAGTGCACCCAATATATCTAGCTTGGAATAGCTAGAGTATCATACATAGTGTGCGAGAGAGACCTATAGATGGTGCATATATGCATGCGAACTAGAAAGACCCCCCCCCCACACACACACACAAAGAGAGAGAGAGAGAGAGAGAGAGAGAGGGAGAGAAAGGGAGAGGGACCAACAAGGTTTTTGTGTCAGATGCGTGCGACAGAATTGAAGATTGTCAGCGAGAGAGAGAGAGGGAGAGAGAGAGAGAGAGAGAGAGAGAGAGAGAGAGAGAGAGAGAACAGGAGTCCGGGAGAGGGGAAGGTCACGTTTTATGCATCAAAGACTGATATAAACCATGTTTCGATATAAAATTGCATTCAAATATTTAAATTGGAGAACATGTTGTCTGCAATCCACACATGAACTGATATATGCATATATCAAACAAGTTCATTAATTTGACTTTCAACATGTTCATGGAGTACTATAATACTGTACAACATGCTACTCGATTGAGGTGTTCAATTTTGGATTTAGTTCACTATTTTGACCTACCGAATGAGCTATTTCATTGAATCGAGATATTTCATTTTGGGTTTGATCGCGTTTTTGAGTGGGTCAACTATTTGTCATATAGTAAATCGCTAGCAACGAGCATGTAAAAACACATTACTCCCGAGCATCTCTCCATCTAAAAAAGAAGTGGCAAGCTAATATTTCAAAATTTGATCCGAATCGACTTGGTAAGGTAGACGTGGATGCTCGTTCTCCCAAAATTTGAACGAACCGTTAAACATCCTCTCTGCTCGGTGGAATTCGCCCGAGCAAATAAATGGGAGACGCGAAATTACCATCCTATGTGGGACACGCATCAATTGGCCCGTTGTACATCGAGGGTAGGTTCGTAACTTCATCCAAGCGCTCCTTCTCCTCGGCCGAAATGACATGTGCTGAATAATTCATAAACCATGGTCCGCAAAACATGCTCTCCTCACCCGAAATAGCTCGTGCCCACTATTTCAAAACACGCTCTCCTCGCCCGAAATCGCTCGCGCCCACTATAGTTCAAAACACGCCCTCCTCGCCCGAAATTGCTCCCACCCACTATTTGGGGAGAAGCAAAGTTACTCTACTATCCCCGACCCTCAGTACACAGACCCAAGCCGAGAAGCCTATAGGCAAGTGTAGAACTGTAACTCCCCCTCACATTTCAGACAAATGCATCCGTAAGACATGGTTCCACTCCCTTCCCAATCCCCCCTTCCCGCCCGCCCCCATTCATACCTCGTGGGTGCCAAATCACCTTCTCCCCGGGAAGCTCCCTTCTCCCGAGCCGTGAAACCTCAGCCCCACCTCCATGGCGCCCCCACCGCACCAATTTCACAGCCCCCCTCCTCCCCAATGCCGGAGACGCTGTCCATTTGCCGTCGTGCACTGGGCCGTGTGCCTCTTACTCCGTGCTGCTGGTGCTATCTCGACGACGGCCGCGTGAACCGTGCTGGAGCCGATTCACCCCCGCCGTTGTTCACAGCGCCGAAGCGGCTCCAACTTCGGATCCGTCCAGAGTCCTGGCGCTGCTTCGGCGTAGCCGTCGACCGTCGTGACATCGCTCTTTCCCTGCCGTCGGTCACCACCGCAACCGCGCTGGCCTTACCGACTCGGCAGCTGGACCTGCCTACTTCACCATGCCGCCAGATAGGTCGCACCCTCATCTCACATCACTTTATTTAGGCGTCAGTTGTCTGAATTTTTATTCTGGGCCAATCGATTCCTAATGGGAAGCAGCACCCCTCGAGGCGGCAGAGCTCCTAGGCTGCCGGTTGGCTGGTGTCTAACATAAGGGTGCGGGGCCGCAAGTTCGCCGCGGAAGCAGCGCTTAGATGGCTATCTTTTAGAGTTGTGTGGGTTGAAGGTACTGCCGCCGCCGGATCTGGATGACGGGGAGTCTTTGTGGATTGGCCCGGGGGCGGCGCAACCACGGCAGTGCGGTGGGGCAGGGAGCAGGGTTTTGGCCGGGGCCACGGACGGCGGAGGCAGGCTGCTCTGCCGTTGGTCGCTGGCTCTTCGGGGAAGATTCCGAACAGTGTCAGCTGGGAGGCACAAGACGGCCAGCCATCCGGCGTAGATCGGACAGTACCAAAATAAAATAAAATCGTGTGACCCCAATTTAGTCTTCAGTTAACAGACGTGTGACCACTCTCGTACCTTTCTTTTGATCTCTTAGTGTATTTCTTCAGATCAAAGAGATATGTCGTTCTTAACATTATGTGTTATCTGCATCTTCAGACACACCGTCTTCCGACTCACCGCAGCTGCTCCAACAAGGGAAGCATACACGGAAAGGGAGCTATAGTCCCCACTCAACAGTTCCATGCATCGAATGCGGCGTGCACGACATGGACAGCCACAACAAGCTGCAGGGCCATCGACTAGTCGCCAGATGATGCTCACTCCTATGGATGGAAGCGGATAGGTTGTACCCTCATCTTACTTGTGTGCAACATTTATGGCTTTGTTATTCATCTAAGCATGGAAAATAGATCATCAAATTTCACTGTATATTCATGTTGATCTCTTAGGGGTCTTGTTCAGGAGTTAACGTTGTTCCATAGTTCAGCTAAGATACTTGTTCTTTAGGTAACGCTGTTCCATAATTATCATCCATCAGCCAATGCTATCCCACAGGCTGGTGATTATAGTATTATACCACTTCTAGTATTACCTATGTTGTTCTTTAATACATTTGTGTGCCATCTAGTTAATCTCGAGTACAAACGATACATATTCTGTAGCTTTCATCTGTGTTCTCCCTTTAGTTTATGAGACCTGTTGCTACTAGTTAACCCCAGTCCTACTATTTATGTCGTCTCCTACAGGCACTCATTACATAAATCTAACTACTAGTTGTCTTCCATGCATGTCAGATATAATTGCACACACTGATATATCCACAAGAACCTCACGGAGCAATGTAAAGGCCAATAAACTTGATATCAATGATGCCTAATATGATGGAACACGTAAAGGAAGTTCTTTAGAAGACTTGCAGAAATATGATGAATCCTCTTCACCCCACAAGGTCCTTGCTCTAACTTGGCCTGTGATATGGGTACAACATGCATATAATGTCCTAGAGTGTATCTACTTTGTTGCAATGCCATGTGCTTAGCATGCTGATCATGCATTAAAAATATGTCATGCCTTCCTGTTTTTCAGTACCTATTCCATTCATGATAACATGTTTTCAAATTCAAGTACTGTCGTTCTACTCTATCCCAATGCCATCTGCTTAATTTGGACATCATGCTTCTGAATATCTTATGCATTGTTATTCATCAGTATGTACTTCATCTGTTTACCATACCATGTTTTTTTTACATTGAAGTGTTGTTCTAGTGCTCTGTTGCGATGCCATCTTATTTTCCCAATCATACACGTGTATGTTGCCTTAGTTATTTATGTATGTATTCCGCTAGCATACAATTTTACATTCAACTAGTATTTTTTGCTGTGTTTTCCTGTCGTATCCCTAGCTCTTACACCATACTCCCTCCGTCCGGATTACATGTTGCCAAAATGGATAAAAAGGATGTATCTAGAAATTAAATACGCCTAGACCCATCCATTTTTTTTCCGGATGGAGGGAATACATGTCAATATGTCATGCCTTTCTATTCTTCAGTACCTATTCCATCTCTGCTATAGCATGTTTTATAACTGAATCACCATTCTTCTATATAAGGCATGCAGGGGGAAGACGGCTATGTTAGAATCTGAAGGGTTACAAACCAGGTCTTTGCAAAAGATCCAAACGCCAGGAGATAATAAACCAACTCTAGGATTTATAGATACTGCTCTAGCACAGAGAAACCCAACTCCTACTGATAATAAGTAGATTCCACTGGCCAAAGAACTAGTCCGCTCCAGTCCAGCAAAAATATGTCAACTCAATTCTAAGAAGTGTGTGCGTATCCTTGCATCATGAAATTTTATAGCATGTTGATCATATTTTCTACATGTTTCTTACCCATCTCTCTTTTAGAAAATAAGCTTAACAGATACAAGATTTTCTGCAATGGTATCACTTATGAGGAAAGATTCTTGCAGGAATTCTCTGTGCTCCAATGTAGATGTCAGTACCTGTTGTATATCACTATATTTTTACATCAGCATGTATTTTGTTTATCGGCGTGAATCCAACCTTTATCTGATCTAAATTTAGTTGTAGCAAAATGTATGATTAAAGGCCACAATGTTGATTTTTGCAAGGAAAACCGCCTACTAGTTTTGCATCCTGAGTTGCATGACTGTACTATCTCATATCAGTGGGTTTGATTACTTTGGTTCTGTAGTGGGTTTTTCAAAGGTTTTTTTTTTTGTGTTGTCTGTCGTATCCCTAGCTCTTACATCATACTCCCTCCATCCGGATTAAATGTCGCAGAAATGGATAAAACTGGATGTATCTAGAACTGAAATACGCCTAGACCCATCCATTTATTTCCGGATGGAGAGAATACATGTCAATATGTCATGCCTTTCTATTCTTCAGTACCTATTCCATCTCTGCTATAGCATGTTTTATAACTGAATCACCATTCTTCTATACAAGGCATGCAAGGGGAAGACGGCTATGTTAGAATCTGAAGGGTTACAAACCAGGTCTTCGCAAAAGATCCAAACGCCAGGAGATAATAAACCAACTCCATTTTTCATAGATACTGCTCCAGCACAGAGAAACCCAACTCCCACTGATAATAAGCAGGTTCTAGTGGCCAAAGAACTAGTCAGCTCCAGTCCAGCAAAAGAATGTCAACTCCATTCTAAGAAGTGTGTGCGTATCCTCGCATCATGAAATTTTATAGCATTCTGATCATATTTTCTACATATTTCTTACCCATCTCTCTTTTAGAAAATAAGGTTAAAGGATACAAAACTTACTCCATTGGGATCGTATTCGAGGAACATATCTTGCGGGAATTTTCCGTGCTCCAATGCTGATGTAAGTACCTGTTGTATATCACTATATTTTTACATCAGCATGTATTTTGTTAATCGGCGTGAATCTAACCTTTATCTGATCTAAAATTAGTTGTAGCAAAATGTTAAAGGCGCCAATGTTGATTTTTGTAAGGAAAACTGCACAGTAGTTTTGCATCTTGAGCTTCATGAAAGTAGTATCTCATATCTCTGAAATTATTGAATTGTATTGCTTCTCTGTTTTCACATTAATTCATTGTGTCAATGTTGATTTCGTATTACCTTACGGCTGATGATAGCTGTGCCATATTGTGTTAATTTGGTATAGGCTAGTTGCCCAAGCGTTCATTGTGTCAATGTTGCTTTCGTATTATCCGACTTGGCCAATGATAGCAATGCTAGTGTGTTAATTTTGTGCGAGGTCTTTGAAGATAAGAAGACAAACTACGAAAACAGCAAGGCAACCTCATTGTTTCTTTCCAAGAAATCTAGGCCAGGTAATATCGCAATAACTCATGATTAATCTGTTTGGTTCCCGTCCTAATTTATGTTATGATGCGATGGTCGAGACACTCTCCACTAACAATAATACAAGCTCGCCAAAATCGCCATCTGAATCTGTTCAGTATCCTCTGTCTCGAATGCAATGGAATAAATGTATGTTTGTGAACCAATTAATGGCTGAAGCAATGATGGAAATGGTGGATGAATCAGAGGTGCAGAGTCGTGCGACACAACAACTGATCAATGTTTTCAGAGACAGTGTAGCAAAGCAGCAAGAACTTGCCCACATGCTTATGGGCGTCATACATCTTTGAGGTTGCAGATTGTGACGTTGTAGATGGTTAGGTTCTGCTCATTTATTTGCACTGGCATCAATCTTTGATTGCCCAGTGGATGTAATTTCCTGTAATATATGTTGGATGTGCAATGTAATTCCCTATATGACGTACCTTTGCTCGTCGTAATGGGCTCAAATTATCTAATTTGGCCTAAAGACATAACGAACTTTAGTGGGCCCATTAAGTTAATGGGCCGTTACTAGGCCGAAAGTTAATGGTCGGCCCTCTTACCTCCCGGGTCGTTAACAGGCCGACATCAAAGCGGGCAACGGGTGGCCCCAATTAATTTCACGGGCCGTTAACAGGCCGTTACTAAGTTTGGGCTACATATGGCCCAACTATACTGTAGGCCTTTAGCAGGCCGAAAGAGACAACGGGCTTATACTGGACCATGAAGAGCATGGGCCACTAAGAGGCCGAAAGTCGTCGTATTATGGCGGCCCAAGCGTGTTGTGGGACTTTAGCAGGCGAAGAGAAACCGGGCTGGTATTGGACCATGAAGGGCATGGGCCGTTAAGAGGCCAAAACTAAGGTCCGACTACAAATGGCCCAACTCATTTATGGTTCGTTAACAGGCCGAAAGGCACACAGGGCCGGGAATTAGCCCAACACTTCAATGGGTCGCAAAAATGACAAAACTCAGGTCCGACTACAAATGGCCCAACTGATTTATGGGCCGTCAACAGTGAAAAGTGACACCGGGCTTAAATTGGCCCAGACTTAAATGGGCCGCTAAAAGGCCAAAACTCAGGTCCGACTACAAATGGCCCATCAGATTTACGGGCCGTCAACAGGCTAAAAGACACACCGGGCCGGAAATTAGCCCAACATTTAAATGGGTCACTAAAAGGCAGAAAGATGTACATCCTGAAAATTGGCCCATCCATTAAATGGGCCGATAACAGGCCAAAATCTCATCGGGCCGATATTGAGCCCAAATATATAGCGGGCTGTTAACGGGCTCAAACTGACGATGGGCTGCAATGGGGTCAAATCTTTAACGGGACGAATTGGCACATCTCGTATGGGCCGTGGGCTTAAATGGACCTGACACAAGTAGGCCTTATATGGGCCGGCTAGCTAATTTTTACCGGGCCGGCCTTTTTCACCGGAATGGGCCACTGTTGGGCTGTGCCACGTGTTGACCTATCATAGGCGCCTTTTGTCCAATGAGTGGATGACATCTGTCCCAACGATGAGCCGACACGTGTTTCCTCTAGCCAATGATGATTTTACACGTGGAAAATCCCCATTGGTCGGGGCTGTTAACGGGTTATCGGATCCAAAACCCGACCCGATAGCTTAACGACGTTCCGTTCACGGTGGATGCCATGTGTCGGTCACCCTTGACGAAAGCACTTACGTGACGCGCGATTTATCGTCATGGAAGTGGACACTTCCGTGATGATAATTTTGGTAATGTCATGGAACACTTCTCTGACAAAGACATGTATGACTATCTTGATTCTGTCATAAATTTGTCATGGATGTACATGCATGACAAAAAACGCGACCTACTATGACAAACAAGTATCATCACGGAATTGTATTTTTTTGTAGTGCATTTACCTACTCGAGCACGAGCAGGAATTAAGCTTGGGGATGCTTGATACGTCTCCAACGTATCTATAATTTTTTATTGTTCCATGCTATATTATGTTCTGTTTTGGACATTATTGGGCTTTATTATACACTTCTATATTATTTTTTGGGACTAACCTATTAACCGGTGGCCCATCCCAGAATTGTTGTTTTTTGCCTATTTCAGAGTTTTGCAGAAAAAGAATATCAAACGGAGTCCAAGCGGAATGAAACCTTCGAGCGTGATTTTTGGAACGAACGTGATCCAGAGGCCTTGGGCCCTACGTCAACACACCTACCGGGTGGGCACGAGGTAGGGGGCGCGCCAACCCCCCCCCCCCCCAGGCGCACCCTCCACCCTCGTGGGCCCCATGTTGCTCCACCAACGTACTCCTTCCTCCTATATATTTCTACGTACCCCCAAACTACCAGATACGGAGCCAAAACCCTAATTCCACCACCGCAACCTTCTATACCCGTGAGATCCCATCTTGGGGCCTTTTCCGGAGCTCCGCCAGAGGGGGCATCGATCATGAAGGGCTTCTACATCAACACCATAGCCTCTCCGATGATGTGTGAGTAGTTTACCTCAGACCTTCGGGTCCATAGTTATTAGCTAGATGGCTTCTTCTCTCTTTTTGGATCTCAATAAAATGTTCTCCCCCTCTCTCGTGGAGATCTATTCGATGTAATCTTCTTTTACGGTGTGTTTGTTGAGACCGATGAATTGTGGGTTTATGATCAAGTTTATCTATGAAAGATATTTGAATCTTCTCTGAATTCTTTTATGTATGATTGGTTATCTTTGCAAGTCTCTTCAAATTATTAGTTTGGTTTGGCCTACTAGATTGATCTTTCTTGCAATGGGAGAAGTGTTAGCTTTGGGTTCAATCTTGCGGTGTCCTTTCCAAGTGACAGTAGGGGCAGAAAGGCACGTATTGTATTGTTGCCATCGAGGATAAAAAGATGGGGTTTATATCATATTGCATGAGTTTATCCCTCTACATCATGTCATCTTGCTTACAACGTTACTCTGTTCTTATGAACTTAATACTCTAGATGCATGCTGGATAGCGGTCGATGTGTGGAGTAATAGTAGTAGATGCAAGCAGGAGTCGGTCTACTTGTCTCGGATGTGATGCCTATATACATGATCATACCTAGATATTCTCATAACTATGCTCAATTATATCAATTTCTCAATAGTAATTTGTTCACCCACCGTAATATTTATGCTCGTGAGAGAAGCCACTAGTGAAACCTATGGCCCCCGGGTATATTTTCCATCATATTAATCTTCTATTTTACTTAGTTATTTTTATTGCCTTCTATTTTACTTTGCATCTTTATCATAAAAATACCAAAAAAATTATCTTACCATATCTATCAGATCTCACTCTCGTAAGTGACCGTGTAGGGATTGACAACCCCTTATTGCGTTGGTTGCGAGGATTTATTTGTTTGTGTAGGTGCGAGGGACTCGTGCGTGGCCTCCTACTGGATTGATACCTTGGTTCTCAAAAACTGAGGGAAATACTTACGCTGCTTTACTGCATCACCATTTCCTCTTCAAGGGAAAACCAACGCAGTGCTCAAGAGGTAGCAGGGCTCTGCGAGGCTCAAGGCCAGCCCCCAGAAGAGGCCACCGGCCGAGGTTCCGACGAGGGGCAGGTCGGCGCTGATCTCCCGAGTTGATGCTTCCGCTCCGACACCGCCAGGAGCTGCTTCCGGCCCATCTGCTGCCCCTTCTTCTGCTCCCGGAGCCCGCGTGCCCACGCCTCAGGCTGTGAGGCTCTCAGGCTTCAAGCTTACCAAGCGGAGGGACTACGCCGCAGTGGACCAGTAAGTGTTCCTGTCCTGCCTTGTTCTTGCTTATGTTGCTGATCCTTGACGCCGCTCCACTGTGCAATTAGGTTGATGCCCGCTGAGGGAGTCCCGGATTAGGGGGTGTCCGGGTAGCCGTACTATGAAGATACAAGATTGAATACTTCGTCCCGTGTCCGGATGGGACTTTCCTTGGCGTGGAAGGCAAGCTTGGCGATACGGATATGTAGATCTCCTACCATTGTAACCGACTCTGTGTAACCCTAGCCCTCTCCGTGTCTATATAAACCGGAGGGTTTTAGTCCGTAGGACGAACAACAATCATACCATAGGCTAGCTTCTAGGGTTTAGCCTCTCTGATCTCATGGTAGATCTACTCTTGTACTACCCATATCATCAATATTAATCAAGAAGGAGTAGGGTTTTACCTTCATCGAGAGGGCCCGAACCTGGGTAAAAACATCGTGTCCCTTGTCTCCTATTACCATCCGCCTAGACGCACAGTTGGGACCCCTACCCGAGATCCACCGGTTTGACACCGACATTGGTGCTTTCATTGAGAGTTCCTCGTGTCGCCGCCATCAGGAAGGATGCCTCATCCCGTCTTTAAAGACAACACTGTTGCTAAAGGAGCTTTGGCTATCGGCCAAACTCTCCGGCTAGGCGGTTTTCTTATGACCGCCTGTTCGGCCGCCGCGCCGACGATGACTTCTCGGGTCATCGAAAGCAATCTTCACGTCAACTCGGAACTCGCCGAGCAGTTAGATCTGATGGAGCTCTCTTACTTAAACGAGCTCTTGGATCTCATCGCCGCCCTGGGAGTCGCCACAGACTACGATCAGATTGGGCCTAAACCCGATCTGAGAGAGATTAACTCTCCCCAGGTCACCCATCATGTTGCAGTGGTGGGGGAACAATGCGGCGACCCTTCATCTATCTTAAGAACTAGCTATGTCCGTATTCCCGATCCCTCCAAGACGGATACCCGCGGAGGGGAGGACGTCACTCAAGACCTGAACTTAGAGTCAGGCAACGGGCTAGATTCATTGGACAAACTCCAAGAATCCAAACTTCCGAGTTCGGAAACTCCTTGGCCCCTGAGTCTCAGATTGGATGAGGTTTCGGATTTAATTCCACCCACCCACCCGAACATAAGCGATCTATCCAAAATTAGGCAAGAGCCCGAGGAAACAGTACATCGTTACTGGGCCAGATTCCTCCTGGTTATGAACAGGATAAAGGACTGCCGCGAGGAAGACGCAATTTCATTCTTCTGCAATAATTGCACGGACAAGGGAATCCTCAACGCCATAAGTCGCCGTGAAATTACACGCTTTGCTGACATGGCATCCATAGTACGAAAGTACTGTGCGATGGAAAGCGCCTGGAAAACCGAAATAAAATTTTGGGACAATCCGACCGTGAATACAACCCCAGTCTGAAATAAAAGGGTGCATTATCGACAGTCACCCGGGTTAAACACCAAAAAGCAAAAAAACCCTACAGGGCATGGATCCGTACTAGAGGGATGGCTTAATGGACCCTGTAAAATTCATAGTACAGAGGGCGCCACACCAACTCATAGCCTTAGAGCATGTTGGATACTCCGGCAGGTGGCCAGAAGTGGCGAAGCGATTCTAACTCCAAAATCCACAGAGCACCAGCCCAGGGATACCAGTATAGTATTAACAGTCTTCGAGACTTTCGCATCAAATAATATGCGGAAACGAACATTCCGCAGCCTTGCCGAAGTCTACCAAGTAGCAACAATAAACCCATGGAGTGACATGGCTATTACCTTTAATGCCAGTGATGAACCTAAATTCTGAACAGCCGGAGCACCAGCCGCACTGGTCCTCAGTCCAATAATGGACGGCTTTTGCCTTACCAAGGTACTCATGGACGGTGGCAGCGGATTGAACCTCATTTATGAGGAAACCCTTCGAAAAATGGAAATAGACTGGAGCCGCATTGAGCGAAGCAGCACAACCTTTAGAGCAATAATCCCCAATCGGGAAGCGTGCTGTACAGGAAAAATCACACTGGATGTGGTGTTCGGCACGCATGATAATTACAGGTCCGAGGAGGCCACGTTCCAAGTGGCCCTGTTCAGCAGCGGATACCACGCTCTATTAGGGCGAGAGGCATTCACAATTTTTCAAGCTATACCCCGTTACGGGTACATGAAGCTCAAAATGCCCGGGCCCAACGGAATCATCACTCTTGCTAGTGACCTGGACATAGCACTCCGCGCCCGAAAATAAGACAGCCTGCTTGGCCCTTGAGGCACTCTCCGAAGCCCTAGCGGCCGAGGAACTGATCGCTGCGCTCCACGGTGAACAGGGACGATGTGATACTCGATAAGAGATCCAAGTCCACCTCCTTTAAACCGGCGGACGAAATAGTCAAATTCCAAGTCCATCCAACGGACCCTACAAAAACGGCCTCCATCGGGGTGCAATTAAACCCTGATACAGATGCCGCACTACAAGAATTCCTACACGAAAATTGATACATTTTTGCCTCGCACCCTTCAGACATGCCAGGAATCCCACGCCGCCTGGCCGAGCACAGCCTAAACATCCTAAAGGGATTCAAGCCAGTCAAGCAGGCTCTTCGGCGTTTCTCCGAACCTACGAGACAAGCCATGGGAGAGGAGCTAGCCAAACTACTGGAGTCCGGATTCATCAGAGATATAAAACATCCGGACTGGCTTGCAAACCTGGTGATGGTACGAAAGAAGGACAAATCCTGGCGCCTATGCGTCGATTTCAAGGCCTCAACAAGGCTTGCCCAAAGGATCCCTTCCCCCTCCCTCGCATCGATCAAATTATCGACGCTACCGCAGGACACGATTCATTGTGTTTCCTCCACGCATACTCCGGCTACCATCAAATTAAGATGGCAGAACCAGACCAAGCCGCAACGGCATTCATCACCCCATACGGCCCATTCTGCTTCAACACAATGCCCTTCGGGCTCAAAAACGACAGCGCAACATATTAGCGCATGATTCAGACATGTCTGGCAAACCAGATCTGCAAAACAGTGGAGGCATACATAGATGATGTGGTCCAAATCCAAGCATGTCGAAACTCTAGTAGACGACCTGAGGCTCACATTCGATAACCTCCGAACATATGACATCAAGCTTAACCCGGAAAAATGCGTTTTCGGCGTACCAGCCGGAAAGCTCTTGGGCTTCATTTTATCCGGTAGAGGAATTGAAGCAAACCCAGCCAAGATCCGAGCTCTGTCACAATTGGATATCCCAAAGGACCTCAAACAAATACAAAAATTGATTGGATGTGTGGCGGCTCTAAGCCGCTTTATCTCCCGCTTGCGAGAAAAGGCATTACCCCTCCATCGCCTCCTCCGGCGCACCGAACACTTTGAGTGGACGGATGCCGCCACGGCCGGACTCGAAGAAATAAAAGCCATATTGGCAACAAACCCAGTCCTGGCCGCGCCTAACATCGGCGAACCAATGTTATTATACATTGCGGCAACTTATCAAGTTGTAAGCGCAGTGCTCATCGTCGAACGAGAAACGGACGGACACAAATTCCCCCTTCAAAAACCAGTTTACGTGTCCACTGTCCTCACTCCATGCAAGTCATGGTACCCGCATTATCAAAAGATAGCGTACGCGGTGTTTATGGCATCCCGGAAGCTGCGACACTACTTTCAAGAGTGTTCGATAACAGTAGCCTCCGAATTACCTCTTAACGACATTATAAACAACATGACGCGACAGGCGGATTGCCAAATGGGCCATTGAGATCCTCCGTTCGACATTACCTATAAGCCACGGCGAGCTATTAAGTCGCAAGTTTTGGCCGACTTAAATGCCGAATGGACTAAGCCGAACTCCCTAAAGAGTCGACACATATTCCAAGCTGGATCATGCACTTGACGGCTCCAAAATGTTGGCTGGTGCTGGGGCTGGCATTGTTACAGCGTCCCCAACAGGAGATACATTTCAATACGTACTCCAGATAATGTATACGGACTCCAACAACGCAGCCGAATACGAGGCCCTTCTACATGGTCTCTGGATGGCAGTCTCCATGGGCATCCAACGCCTAGAGGTGCGTGGGGATTCGAACCTTGCAATATCCCAAATAAATGGAGACTTTGATGCCAAAGATTCAAAAATGGCAGCTTATCGCAACGCCGTCCTAAAAATGTCAGCTCGGTTCGAGGGGCTCGAATTTCACCATATAGATCGGGAAAACAATCAGGCAGCAGACGTCTTGGCACGCATTGGCGCAAAGCGCGATGCCGTCCCCCCCAACATCTTCCTGGAGAGGTTGTTCAAGTCATCCGTACTATGGGAAGGGGAATCCGGAAATAACAGCCCGGACCCAACCGCCTTTGCCCGACACGAACACTCGACATAATCGGAGGCTACGCCAGCGAAATAACACCCTCGGCCCATGTAATAATGGCGGTCATTGCCACGTGGACAGAACCATTCCTAGCCTACCTAACTAGGCAGGAACTTCCCGAGGACCAAAAGCGAGGCACGCTGCATAGTGCGGCGATCTAAAGCCTATAAAGTCCATGAGGAGAGCTTTATAAGAAAAGCACCATCGGAGTCCTTCAAAGGTGTATCTCCGAAGAGGAAGGCGGAACCTACACTGAAATTCATGCCGGACTCGGCGGGCACCACGCCGCAGCCCGGGCACTTGTAAGCAAGGCCTTCCGTACAGGATTTTATTGGCCGACGGCCCGGGCAAATGCTCAGGACTTAGTCCAACGATGCATCGGTTGCTAGCTCTTTGCTAATCAAAGCCACATGCCACCCACCGCCCTCCAAACTATACCCATCACATGGCCCTTTGCGGTCTAGGGGCTTGACATGGTTGGACCTCTTAAAGGAGGAACCCACAAGCAAAAATACCTACTAGTCATGGTGGATAAATTCACCAAATGGATAGGGGCCAAGCCTGTTAAGACGGCTGAATCCGGACCGGTGATAGACTTCATATCAGGGGTCGTTCGCCGTTTCGGTGTCCCCTCAGCATCATCACTGATAACGGCTCGAACTTTACGGCCGACGAGGTCAAACTCTGGTGCAAAAACATGGGCATCAAGCTCGACTATGCTTCACTCTATCACCCTCAAACTAACGGTCAAGTCGAGCGAGCAAATGGTCTAATCATGAGCGGCATTAAACCTAGATTAGTGCGGTCCCTCAAGGAATTTAACACGCACTGGGTAGAGGATCTCGACTCCGTACTCTGGGGGCTGCGGACCACGCCGAATCGCACCACCGGATTCACACCACTCTTTATGGTATACGGCGCAGAGGCAGTTCTGCCCTGCGACATAATTCATGACTCACCTCGCGTGTGCATGTACGAAGAAAGAGAAGCGGAACTCGATCGGCAGGATAGTTTGGACGCCTTGGAGGAGGAGCGTGACGTGGCAAAAGCCCGTTCCGCATTCTATCAACAGCAGGCTCGAAGATATCAAAGCAGAGAAGTACGAGCCAAAACTTACAATGTTGGCGAATTAGTTGTACGCCTGCCGGACAAGAAAAAGGACAAACTCAAGCCCAAGCGGGAAGGTCCCTTTATTATTGACCACGTCCTGACTGGTGGAGCGTACCGCCTGCGAGATGCATCGGATAACCGACTGGAGCCGAACCCATGGAACGCAGCCCGTCTCCGAAGATTCTACGCCTAGCGCTGGACTCTATGTTCATCTCCTTCCCCTGTCTATTTTTTATACATTAGTTGTCTTACATTTCTCTCCTTCTCCCTCCCCTTCTCTTATAGCCTTTATGGGCTCGTTCGCGCCTTGTTCGCACACAATCGACGCGCTATCCACGCTCATTATACCTGGGGGCTTCTTTAACAGAAGCTTATTTATACGGGCTTCATGCCCAACACATGTGTCACACTTCCGCATGTACCTTATATTCACCATTATATGCATCGATATGACTTAAGTTTTGGCCAAGCTGGGTTGCTGGCTCTGTGCTTACCCCTACGTTCCCGATTGTTCGGCTAGGTGGTAAAGGGAGCACCTCTGCGATTATTCTTGTCGGGTCAGCGGATGTGTACCTCGTGACTGGTGAAGCCGAAAGCTAGCGTTCTTAAGGGAATATTCAGTCGGTGAACTAAAGATGATTTCTCACTTATTTATTTATCTGCCCCGGATGCTTTTACGCTTTTCGCAGTCAGGACATGCACTTTAAGGCATGCCTCCTGTGAAAGGAACCCCTAACGGAACTATTCTCCCTAGAAGATGTTTCTTACTAACCATGTAATATAACATAACTAGTTGGGCACTTATGCATTCAAGCACTAATGACCCCTACGCCTGGTCTCCACGCATGCCCCGGTTCTTACATAACCGCGAGGGTATTCGGACACACTCCAGACTATAGGGTCCCGAGGTTGAAGCGAAAAGTTCCGCCATGACAAACGATCTACAATCCGGCTAGAAGGCATTTTACATGTCATCTTAAATTACATAGTCAATTTGACTGGGTGTATTCCTCCTCAATACCATATAATAGGCTGTCTAGTTTACAGTCCTGTTGGGAATACTTTGCGGCCAATTCTACTTGGCCGTACACTAAGCTCACAGGGATCTCCTTCCCATCAGGCCCCACAGGTCCGATGTGGTTTGGGTCAGCCTTCGTGTACCGCGTCTTCACCATGGCCCAGGCCTCCCTAGCGCCTTGACGGAAGGCCGATATCTTCCATAATCGGAAGCGCCGCCACGCTCCCTTAAGCCTCTCTGCAAGCTCTCCAAGGCCTTCGGGCAGGGAGACAGATGGCCACAAGGCCTGGGCGACGCCTTTCATCACCTGCCGAACTCGTTCGTGCAGTTGTAAGAACTTCGGAAGAAGGTCACCCGTAGAACCGGGTATTTCCTCTACAGGACGACCTGTGAGCATACCTACAGACATAACTCTGTTAGTCGACTTCCTCGCCAAACTCTTTTTCAAAAAGTTCGTTCAATCACTTACTAAAAATGCCGCGTCGAAGCCGTCGATTCTCCTTAACGGAGTCAGACAGCTGGGCACGAACATCCTTTAGTTCTTCGCCCAGCTGGGTGTTGGCATCTTGGAGATTATTTTTCTCCTGCCTCACCCTCGTAAGCACGTTCTCGCCGGCCTTTAACCGGCGCAAGAGTTGTCGCTTGTCCGGATCTACTCCGACGCCATCTGCAATGTTATTGTCAGATTTATACACACGCCGCACTTCACAACATACTTATGTTTCGAAGCATATATTATGAGAGGGGGTCTCTTTGGCTTCCCCTGCCACGGCTAGTGCGGCCTCAAATTGGGCTTTGCACTCTTCCAGCTCCTAGGATAGTTGGGTATTCTTTTCTGGAAGATCCTGCATAACAAATGATCCTTAAATCAGTTATTCTAACTGTTTCAAGTCTCGGGGGCTACTGATATATATAACCATCAAATTTTCTCACCCGTATGTCTTTCACATACTGCTCCGTGGCTCTGGCTAGACCATTTTGAGCGGCACGGAGGTGCGCATCTCCCGAACCGAAGGCATCCAATGCCTCTTGGGAGAAACAAGCGTCACGAAGAACTGTCCGGCGACGCCTGTGGTTCATGGCACTCTCCACCTCGGAATTGGTGGCAGATATCTCGTCCGCATCCTCCGCCGGAGGAAGCGTCCGGTCTTGGCGCCTCGTGTTTGCCTCCACTTCCGGACCCGGCCTTGGAGCCTGGCTGGTGGAGGCGCGAGTGGCAACCTCTCCGGATATAGTCCGGCGAGCGCTCTTTATCCTGAAGAGAGCACGGCGTTAAATGCGCCTTGAGGAATAAAACACGGGAATAAGATGGCACGCCATACCGTTGCGCCCGGCATCTCAATCCGGACCGCACTTCTTTTCGACTGTTGGGCCTTGCTGCCTTGTTGGCTAGCCACATGAGCTCGGCCTTCCGCCTCAAGGACCT
This sequence comes from Aegilops bicornis, assembly GCA_021605145.1. Classification (NCBI taxonomy): domain Eukaryota; kingdom Viridiplantae; phylum Streptophyta; class Magnoliopsida; order Poales; family Poaceae; genus Aegilops; species Aegilops bicornis. The sequence goes on from CM038669.1 coordinate 286,820,186, forward strand.
CCCCTGCAAAACACCATTGGTATACGGTGATCAGAAATAAGCACGGATGGATCATTTTCAAAGTATTGGGACTTTGGTCTCAGTCACCTGTGAGGCTGGAAGTATTCCGGGGTAATCGGCCGTAATGGCGACCAAGGCATTGTCGATGCTCAGTTGGTAAAATACCCCATCAATCAGCTCCACGGATATGTCCGGATCCTCTTGGGAGGCCGGATCGAGGAACCGTTCCGGATCCTCGGGTTGTGGAGGAGGGATGTTTATATCCTTTACGGCCTGGCGCAGTTCCTGCGTCGAAATCACAAGATGAGATACTTTACTACGGGAATATGGATCGGATGGGCAAAAAGAAGTGTCCGCTTACCCAACTTGGAGGATTGTTCATAGAAAATCCGCCCTGTGGATTGACGCGGAGAAATTCCTCCTCTTCTCCCTTGTACAAAGCGGACAAGATCTTCGTCAGACTAGCAACCGATCCCGGCCCCTTACGGCCGCAGCGGGTGGCTTCATCCTCCCCGTTGAAATCCCACATGGGGTGGCCTCTATACTGAAGCGGTTGCACCCCCCGCATAATGCATGTGGCCATGACCCCGATCATGGTCAGTCCGGAATGAGCTAACAACCATATCCGGCTCATTAGGTAAAGGACGTTCCTGTCTTTTTCCTTCTGAGGGCTCCGGGGAAGCCAGCTTAGGCGCTTCTTCAAAGGAGCATTATTGAACTCAAGGAGGCCGATCCGAACAGGGTCCGGCAGGGGGACATCTTCTATATAAAACCATTCTGAAGACCAGTCTTCGGACGCCTTCTTCGGGGTTCCAGATAGATATCCGGTCCCGGCGATGCGCCATAGTTCGGCTCCGCCCACTTGATATATCGACCCCTCCTAAGAACGGGGCACAAGGCAGAACAGCTTCTTCCACAGTGCAAAATGAGCCTCGATGCCCAAAAACAGCTCACAAAGGGCTACAAAGCCCGCAATATGCAAAATGGAGGCAGGCGTAAGGTTGTGCAACTGGAGGCCGTAGAACTCCAGGAGCCCCCGGAGAAACGATGAATTGGAAATCCGAGCCCTCTTATCAAATAAGGGACAAGGCATACCTGCTCTCCTTTGGAGGGATTGGGGACGCTCTCCGCTTGCTTTCCGCCATTATAGGTGGCGAGTCCGGCTCGAACCGAGACCATGAAGGCTGGGGGAAGGAATCCCTTGGTTTGGAGCGTCACTAGCTCGCTGTGCAGGACGGAACATCTCTCCCAATCTCCGGGCTGAGGACTGGGAGGGCGAGAGGAGGAGCTGCGTCGACTGGCCATGATGGAATGGATTTCTGTCGGATGCGCTCCGATGAATGCTCGCGAAGGGAGGATGGTGTGATTCGGATCTAGATCCTCGTCTCTTTTATAGGCAGCTCATTTGCGCAGCTAGGGGGGTAAATGTAAAAATACCCTGGCTTTTCGCATTCGTTTGACGCGTGGAAGATGGCCATTATTGGGCGTGGAAGCCAAGGAGCGCAATATTTACGAGAAGCCGAACACTATTCAACAGGTACACAGAATTTGGAGAAGAACCCGCCTTGCAATGTCGAAGACAATCTGCGCGCCGGACTCATCGTCATTGAAGCATGGTTCGGGGGCAACTGAGGGAGTCCCGGATTAGGGGGTGTCCGGGTAGCCGGACTATAACCTTTGGCCGGACTCTTGGACTATGAAGATACAAGATCGAAGACTTCGTCCCGTGTCCGGATGGGACTTTCCTTGGCGTGGAAGGCAAGCTTGGCGATACGGATATGTAGATCTCCTACCATTGTAATCGACTCTGTGTAACCCTAGCCCTCTCCGGTGTCTATATAAACCGGAGGGTTTTAGTCCGTATGTCAGGACCCCGATTCCAAGTCACATTGATCCAGCCGGTAACACCTCATATCACTTTGCGGCCTCACGCACGGTAAACCCACGGGTGTCGCCTTACCATGGCCCAGGACCATTTGCGCCTTTTGGCTCACGTATATGATAGTGTCGCTAGCATCCATATGACAGAGAATCTGGGCCGACATGGCTAGTCTTGAACCCAAAGCGGCGCTAGCCTATGGAGACAGGCATACATGAATCACATCGAGCTTCCGGTCATCAACGTATACATCCGGGCTGTAGCACTGGGCTAACAGGACTCCGGTGAATCGGGCTGTAGCAGGCTAGGCAGGACTCCGGATGCCACCGCGTGACATTTCCCCGACGGGACAGACATAGGAACGAAGTGAAACACATGCCGGCCAGTCAAGTGTCCAAGCAGTAGTGCTGGGCTAGCAGGACTACGGTGAACCGGGCTGTAGCGGACTACTATCGCTCAGAAGCACTATACTACATTTCCCCATATGAAAGGCTGCCAAGGATAAACAACTAGATATTCGGATCCCACTCATACCAAGCATTTCAAACATACACACAATATGCTCGATATGAGTACATACAACATGGCATCACAACAAAACTCGACAACTCAAAGTACTTTATTTAAGAGGCTCCGAAGAGCCATACATAACATGTTCATACAGATAGGGGTCACATGACCCGACATTCAAGTCATACAAACATACAAGCACATGCGGAAGCAAACTAGTCTGAGTACAGACTCTAGAAAGAAAAAGGGCTTGACGAAGCCTTTCTATCTACATCGGCCCTTCACAAGTCTTGGATCACCACCTGGGTGGCTAGTCACTCGTCAACGTCGAGGTCTACGTAGAACCCGTCGGAGGGGTTGGTGTTGTCGTCTGAAAACATTAATTAAGCAAACATGAGTACGGAGGTACTCAGCAAGTCTTGCAACAGAATCCTATCATACATGCACATTCTCAAGAAGGTAGTGGGGTTATTGCAGCAAGCCAGCTTTGACTCTTGGCTAAGATATCCTACATGACACCACTTGAAAAGCATTTGTCGCACATGAGTCCACTACTCACCAGCACAATACTCCACCGTTGATCCTCTCTCGTCAACCTACGAGAGGGCCATCCGCGGTACTCACACTTATCTTGAGGCTTTTAGTGGTATCCGTTTACTTGTCTATGAACTGTATAGGTGACCAAGTAGTCCTTTACCGCGGACGCGGCTATTCAAATAGTTTAATACCCTGCAGGGGTGTACTTCTTCACACACGCTCTCACCACTTATCGCCGCTACACGACGTGTATTCGTCAACCTTCAAGCGGAAGCCCGACGAGGGTGTCGGCACGGCCTGACTAAACACACGAGTCCCTAGTCCAGGTTTATCGCCTATTCGGGTTCCATCCGCAGGGAGTCCGGCTGAGGTTTCCACTAACGGCCCCGAACAATGTGAACAGGGTTCCCGAGACACCAAACGGGCGACTCGGTACACCGTGCCACGTGCCTACCGCAACCCAACCCACCCCTATGGTCAGCGCTGCGTGCGGCCCCCAGCATACTACAAACACCAGAAACTACTTGCAACTCCCGGACAGAGGACAAGAGTGGTTAATAAGTCGAGAGGGTCCATTGGTTTCGGGCCCAATGCGTGGTAGTAGCTAAATCTTAAATCACACACACAGATCTTAGTGCTTAAGGATGGTCTCAATGAAACAACACACCATGTACTCCTACATGGCCTCTCATCGATACCTTTACCAAATCGTGTTCAACACTTCACTCTCGTTACCGACACAACCTTTCACTCTAGTTCATCATCCCGATGAGCCAGACCTGACAGAACTCTAAGCATAGCAAGCATAGCATGGTAGGTAACACAAATATGGCTCAACCAACTCCTACACATGCTAGTGGGTTTCATCTAGTTACTGTGGCAATGACAGGTCATGCAAAGGAAGTGGGTTCAACTACCGTAGCACATAGCAGTTTGAATCGCGTTGTCTTAATGCACACCGAACAATCAACACATGACGATATGCAACAATATGATGCATCCTATGACATGGCAATATGATGTGGGATAGGTCTAATGCAACTTGGAACAGAAAGGTTTGAGTCCATTTGAACCAAAGATTCAAATGATCACCCAAAATATTAAGTGATATAAGTGCATTAGCTTGTTTCATCTGAACAGCAAGGTTAACTTGTTCTGTCATGCACGAAATCATTACCAATGGATAGATTGGATTTTTCTGATCATTTTTCATATATAAATCTTTGTATTTGGAGTTACAGATTAATTTCTATGAATTTTTGAAGTTTGAACTATTTTCTGGAATTCCCTGTATAAGAATAATTCCAGTAATTCAATTACTGCGTCAGCATTGCGTCAGGGTGACGTCAGTGGTCAAAGGGGTCGTCCAGGTCAAACTGACCAGTGGTTCCCGCATGTCAGCACTTAATTTAACTAATTAGAATTAGTTAAATCTAACTTAGTTAATTAGCAGAGGGGGGCCCACTTGCCATTGACCTAGGGGAGTCAACTTGGGCCCACCCAGTCAACATCAATGGTCAAAGCCTACCGGCGTTTAGCCGACGGCGAGGCCAAACGCGGCGGCGAGAGTGCGTTGGCACGTTCTGGCGTCCAAGTGGACGGCGGAGTCCATTTACGTGTAGCCGGGAACAAGCCGCGGCGTTTGGTGGCGGTGGTTGAGGTCGGGGTGGCCGGAAACGTCGCCGGCGATGAGCTAGGCGGTCGCCGGAGTCGGGTGAAGATGGTCCCGTGGCTACGGGGCACGGCGGCGGCGTGGAGTGGGGCGTTAGACTCTACGCGACGCGGTGAGCATGTTAGACACCGTGGTGTGGACGGTGGATGGCCGGAGGCACGTCGGCGACGAGCTCGGTGGTGGTGCGTGCGGTGAAGCTCCGTGGGGTTGCTACGATGCACGAGAGAGCAAACGGAGAGGATGGGGGGTTGCTGAGCTCACGGCCGTCATGTTGGTGTACTCGACGCGGTCGGGGACGAGCTGGTGCGGTGGCGACGGCGAAGGGGATCTCCGGCGGCGGCGGTGTCGGGCGAGGTCGGTGCAGCGGCTCCGAGGCAAGCGAGCGCTCGGGGCTCGGCTTGCTCGAAGGAGAGGAGGGTGGCGAAGCGCCTGGACACGGTGGCGCGGCGCGAGGTCGTCGGAGAGCACGGGTTTCACGGTGGCGCGGGCGCGACAGCGTCGGCCATGGTGCGGGCGAGCGAGGGGGAGGAGCTGGGGAGGAGGAAAGGTGTCTGCGAGCTCGGGGGCGGAGAGAGAGGGCGTCCCGCGTCGACAGCTCGGCGAGGAGAGCGGTGAGGCGGCGGGCAGCTGCATGGCACGCATGCTGTGCTCGCCGTTGAGCACCTGCCTGCCTGCCTGGCCAAGCCAAGCAGCTCGCTGGCGCGGTGGCTGGGCTGGGCCGGCAGGTGGGCCGTTGGGTGGCGACAGGTAAGAGTTTCTCTCTGTTGTTTTCTTTTTCTATTTTTCTGTAACTTTGTTGCATTTCTAAAAATACCTCATAACTCCAAAATTCACCAAACTGCACATGGTCCTTAGTTGGAATATATCCAGCATGGAACATTTTAGTTTGGAGTTATTTGAGCATTTGAAATATTTTATATAATTTAAATGCCCAAACTCAAGGTACATATGATTTAATTCAATGGCCTTCTGTTGACCTAGGAAAATGTGCACCAATTTTGCCAGAGGTACTAACCCAAGACAAAGAGGGTGAACTTTTTAGAAGGGCTTTCAGGTTCAGTGAAATTATTTTTAGAAAACCCTAGTTGAGTTCAGAGGGGTTCTGGGGGTTCTGTCTTCCCCAATTCAAGTTTCTGATGAAAAGTAGACATGATGCAACACTCTAATGCATGGACTAGCTAGGATGTGACACCATAGGACGAACAACAATCATACCATAGGCTAGCTTCTAGGGTTTAGCCTCTCTGATCTCGTGGTAGATCTACTCTTGTACTACCCATATCATCAATATTAATCAAGCAGGAGTAGGGTTTTACCTCCATCGAGAGGGCCCAAACCTGGGTAAAAACATCGTGTCCCTTGTCTCCTGTTACCATCCACCTAGACGCACAGTTCGGGACCCCCTACCCAAGATCCGCCGGTTTTGACACCGACACCGACAGCAAAGAACAGGAAGGAGGAAGCGGTGGTGCTGCTTGGGAACAATCTGCCTGCCGCGGCTGCGTCTCCCTCTATGGAGAAGGGCAACATAGGTGCTCACGCCTCTCTGGCTCGATCGTCCTCGCGAGGCCAGTGGGAGCAGCTTCGGGAGGAGTCAGCCCCCGTGGCCCCGCCGGCTCCGGAGGCGCCGACGTCCGGCTCGGCTGCTGGGGTCCCCAAAGCTCAGGAGCCCCTAGTCTCCCAGGCTATGGTGACGATGTTGCCTCCTCCTCCTGCTGTTGCACCGCTGGTTCCAGGTCCTTCCGCCTCTCCTGACGTCTTGGAGCAAGCTACCTCTTGAGAACTTCGTTGGATTTCCTTGAATAGGAAAGGGTGATGCAACAGAGTAGAGTAAGTATTTCCCTCAGTTTTTGAGAACCAAGGTATCAATCCAGTAGGAGGCCACGCGCGAGTCCCTCGTACCCACACAAAACAAATAGCTCCATGCAACCAACGCGATTAGGGGTTGTCAATCCCTTCACGGTCACTTACGAGAGTGAGATCTGATAGAGATGATATATAATATTTTTGGTATTTTTGGTATAGAGATGCAAAGTAAAATAAAAGGTAAAGTAAAAAAGCAAAGCAATAATAAAGTGATGGAAGATAAATATGATGAGAATAGACCCGGGGGCCATAGATTTCACTAGTGGCTTCTCTCAAGAGCATAAGTATTCTACGGTGGGTGAACAAATTACTGTTGAGCAATTGATGTAATTGAGCATAGTTATGAGAATATCTAGGTATGATCATGTATATAGGCATCACGTCCGAGACAAGTAGACCGACTCACCTTTTGCATCTACTACTATTACTCCACTCATCGACCGCTATCCAAAGCATGCATCTAGAGTACTAAGTTCAAGAAAAGCGAGTAACGCCTTAAGCAAGATGACATGATGTAGAGGGATAAATTCATGCAATATGATAAAACCCCATCTTGTTATCCTCGATGGCAACAATATAATACGTGCCTTGCTGCCCCTCTTGGCACCGGAAAGGACACTGCAAGATTGAACCCAAAGCTAAGCACTTCTCCCATTGCAAGAAAAACCAATCTAGTAGGCCAAACCAAACTGATAATTTGAAGAGAGTTGCAAAGATAACCAATCATACATAAAAGAATTCATAGAAGATTCAAATATTGTTCATAGATAATCTTGATCATAAACCCACAATTCATCGGTCTCAACAAACACACCGCAAAAAGAAGATTACATCGAATAGATCTCCATGAGAGAGGGGGAGAACATTGTATTAAGATCCAAAAAGAGAGAAGAAGCCATCTAGCTACTAACTATGGACCTGAAGGTCTGAGGTAAAATACTCACACTTCATCGGAGGGGCTATGATGATGATGTAGAAGCCCTCCATGGTGGATTCCCCTTCCGTGAACTCGGAACAGGCCCCAAGATGGGATCTCGTGGATACAGAAAGTTGCTGCGGTGGAATTAGGTTTTTGGCTCCGTATCTGATCGTTTGGGGGTACATAGATATATATATAGGAGGAAGGAGTACATCGGTGTAGCAAAGGGGGGGGCCACGAGGTAGGGGGCGCGCCCTCCACCCTCGTGGCTGCCTCCCTTCTTTCTTGACGTGGGGTCCAAGTCTCCTGGATCATATTCTGTGAGAAAATCACGTTCCCGAAGGTTTCATTCTGTTTGGACTCCGTTTGATATTCCGTTTCTTCGAAACACTGAAATAGGCAAAAAACAGCAATTACAGGCTGGGCCTACAGTTATCGTTAGTCCCAAAAACAATATAAAAGTGGAAAATAAAGCCCAATATAGTCCAAAACAGTAGATAATATAGCATGGAGCAATCAAAAATTATAGATACGTTGGAGACGTATCAGGCATCCCCAAGCTTAATTCCTGCTCGTCCTCGAGTAGGTTAATGATAAAAAGAGAATTTTTGATGCGGAGTGCTACTTGACATAATTTCAATGTAATTCTTCTTAACTGTGGTATGAATATTCAGATTCGAAAGATTCAAGACAAAAGTTCATATTGACATAAAAATAATAATACTTCAAGCATATTAACAAAGCAATCATGTCTTCTCAAAATAACATGGCCAAAGAAAGTTATCCCTAAAAAATCATATAGTCTGGCTATGCTCTATCTTCACCACACAAAGTATTTAAATCATGCACAACCCCGATGACAAGCCAAGCAATTGTTTCATACTTTTGACATTTTCAAAACTTTTTCAATCTTCACGCAATACATGAGCGTGAGTCATGGATATAACACTATATATGGAATAGAATGGTGGTTGTGGAGAAGACAAAAGGAGGGGAAGATAGTCTCACATCAACTAGGCGTATCAACAGGCTATGGAGATGCCCATCAATAGATATCAATGTGAGTGAGTAGGGATTTCCATGCAACGGATGCACTAGAGCTATAAGTATATGAAAGCTCAACAAAAGAAACTAAGTGGGTGTGCATCCAACTCGCTTGCTCACGAAGACCTAGGGCATTTTGAGGAAGCCCATCATTGGAGTATACAAGCCAAGTTCTATAATTAAAAATTCCCACTAGTATATGAAAGTGATGAAATGAGAGACTCTCTATCATGAAGATCATGGTGCTACTTTGAAGCACAAGTGTGGTAAAAGGATAGTAACATTGTCCCTTCTCTCTTTTTCTCTCATTTTTTTGTTTTTCATCCGGAGTCTCATCCCGACTTGTGGGGGAATCATAGTCTCCATCATCCTTTCCTCACTTGGGAAAATGCTCTAAAAATGATGATCATCACACTTTTATTTTCTTACAACTCAACAATTACAACTCGATACTTAAAACAAAATATGACTCTGTATGAATGCCTCCGGCGGTGTACCGAGATATGCAATGAATCAAGAGTGACATATATGAAAGAATTATGAACGGTGGCTTTGCCACAAATACGATGTCAACTACATGATCATGCTAGCAATATGACAATGATGGAGCATGTCATAGTAGACAGAATGGTGGAAAGTGGCATGGCAATATATCTCGGAATGGCTATGGAAATGCCATAATAGGTAGGTATGGTGGCTGTTTGGAGGAAGGTATATGGTGGGTGTATGATACCAGCGAAAAGTGCGCGGTATTAGAGAGGCTAGCAATGGTGGAAGGATGGGAAAAGTGCGTATAATCCATGGACTCAACATTTGTCATGAAGAACTCATATACTTATTGCAAAAATCTACAAGTTATCAAAGCAAAGTATTACGCGCAGGCTCCTAGGGGGATAGATTGGTAGGAAAAGACCATCGCGCGTCCCCGACTGTGACGCCCCCGATTTAATCGTACACTAATCATGCACGCAAATGTGTACGATCAAGATCAGGGACTCACGGGAAGATATCACAACACAACTCTACAAATAAAATAAGTCATACAAGCATCATAATACAAGCCGGGGCCTCGAGGGCTCGAATACAAGTGCTCGATCATAGACGAGTCATGGAAGCAACAATATCTGAGTCTGGGACATAAGTTAAACAAGTTGCCATAAGATGGCTAGCACAAACTGGGATACAGATCGAAGAGGCGCGGGCCTCTGCACAGGATCCTCCTAGCTACTCACGGTCGTCGGTGGGCTGCTGCGTAGTAGTAGGCACCTCCAGTGTAGTAGTCGTCATCGACGGTGGCGTCTGGCTCCTGGACTCCATCGTTTGGTTGCAGCAATCGAGTAGAGGTAGGGGGAAAAGGGGGAACAAGGCAACCGTGAGTACTCATCCAAAGTACTCGCAAGCAAGGAGCTACACTACATATGCATGGATATATGTGTAAAGGGCCATATCGGTGGGTGAGCTGCAGAATGCCAAAATAAGAGGGGAAAGCTAGTCTTAGCGAAGACTACGCTTCGGTCACTGTCTTGCAACAGGTAGAGGAGGGTAGGTTGAAGTCCTCCAAGTAACATCCCATAGCAATAATCCTACCCGGCGATCCTCCCCATATCCACGAGAGAGCGACCACCGGTTGTATCTCGCACTTGGGAGGTTGTGTTTTATCAAGTATCCGGTTCTAGTTGTCATAAGCTCAAGGTACAACTCCAAGTCGTCCTGTTACCGAAGATCACGGCTATTGAATAGATTAACTTCCCTGCAGGGTGCACCAACTTACCCAAAGACGCTTGATCCCATTTGGCGGACACACTTTCTGGGTCATGCCCGGCGCGGAAGATCAACACGTCGCAGCCACCTAGGCACAACAGAGAGACCAAGACGCCGGTCTAAACCTAAGCGCGCAGGGTGCAGGCCCATCGCCTGAAAGCACACCTGCACGTTGCGTGGGCGGCAAGGCAGACCTAGCCTAGCAGGCGTTCCAGTCCAATCCGGTAGCCGCTCCGTCAGCCGACGTCTGAAGTGCTTGCCGATACCACGACGCCGGGATACCCATAACTACTCCGCATAGATGGTTAGTGCGTATAAGCTCGTAGCCAACTTAGATCAAATACCAAGATCTCGTTAAGCGTGTTAAGTATCCATGAGCATGAACAAGGCCAGACCCACCTCTCTCCTAGGCGGTCTCAACCTACCACAATAAACCGCCACAAAGATCCATCCAGGAGGGCCGTCGGGACAAGGTCCTTTCAGCCCCAATCCGTGAATCACTCATGGTGCTCCACAAGCCAACCCGACTTTAGTCACCACATGTATCATGTATAAGTATAAGTATATACCCATGATCACCTCCCGAGTGATCACGGCCCGATAGTATAGCACGGCAGACGGACAAGAATGTAGGGCCACAGATGAAAGTACTAGCATCCTATACTAAGCATATAGGATTGCAGGTAAGGTAACAACAATAGTAACAAGGACAGGCTATGCATCAGGATAGGTATAACAGAAAGCAGTAACATGCTACACTACTCTAATGCAAGCAGTATAGAGAGGAGTAGGCGATATCTGGTGATCAAGGGGGGGCTTGCACAGTTGCTCGAGACAAGGAGGATCGTCAACACCGTAGTCGAACTGGGCAGCAGCAGCGTCGGTCTCGTAGTCTACCGGAGAGAAGAGGGGGAAGAAACAATGAATACCATGTAAACAGATGCATATCGATGCATGACAAGACAAGTAACGATGCTAGGCGTGCTCTAACGCGGTATGAGGTGGTACCGGTGAAGGGGGAAAACATCCGGGAAAGTATTCCCGGTGTTTCGTGATTTCGGGCAGAGGAGCCGGAGGGGGAAAGTTGCAGGTTCGATAGGTTAGGGGTGTGTGGCGGACGAACGGACTGCGTATCCGGATTCGTCTCGTCGTTTTGAGCAACTTTCATGTAGAAAGTATTTTCATCCGAGATACGGATTATTTTATATTAATTTTTAAAGTTTTAAATCATTTTCTAATTTATTAATTATTAATTAAATTAACATTATCCAGAATAGTGTTTCTTGGCGTCGGCATGGCGTCGGCGATCAACGATCGACCGTTGACACAGTCAACTGACGGTGGGTCCCATTTGTCATTGGTGAGATTAACTAAACAGGTTAGTTAAGCTTAATTACTTGATTAGGTTAACTAATTCTAATTAATTTAGTTAAACCAAATTAATTAACTTAATTAATTCACTAATTAATTAATTAATTATTTCTTTTACTAATTTCATTTTCATTTTCTCTACTCTTTTCTTTCTTTTCTTTTTTCCGATTTACAAGGGGAGGGCCCCACTGTAAGTGGCTCAGCCACCTCCCTCTGCCGAACGCCACAGGGAAGGAAGGGGCGGTGGCGGACCAGGCTCGGCGAGGCCATGTCCGAGGCCGGCAGGACGAGACGTGGGGCGGCGGGTTCGGGCACTGAGCGGACAACAGGCAGGGAGGGGCTGACCACGCAGGAGCCGCCAGGGCTAACGGGGAGGAGAGGTCGCAGGAGGCGGCCCGAGGGGGCACTAGGCGAGGTCATGGCCTCGCTGGGGATGGCGCGGCACATGGCCACAGAGGCAGTGAGGCGCACACGGGACGACGGGCATGGCGACGTCCAAGACGAGGAGGGGAAGAGGGGAGAGGAGCACGGGGAGGCGCTCACAGTGGCCGTAGGGGTTCGGGCAGTGGGTGTCGAGGAGGGAGACGGGGACGTCGTCGGCGTCGAGGAGGCAGGCCGGTGGGGGAGGTCCGGCGAGGAGGATGGGGACGCGCGACGAGGTGGCGGTGACGACGGGCGACGCCGGCGAGGCGACGGGTGGGCGATGACCCGAGGCGGGCGCGCGGCCGATCTCGGGAGGGAGAGGCGCGGAGGTCGGGATGGAGGGGCGCCCGGGGAAGGGCCCGTCAGCGATGGTGGCGGAGGCGGCGCAGCCGGCGACGGCGGGCGCGTCGGGCTCGGGGCAACGGGATCGGGCGCATCCAGCGTCGATGGCGAGTGGAGGTGGGATGAGGCGGCGGCGAGGAGCTCATGGATCGGGAGAAGGGGAGGCGAGGAGGGCGGTGGTGGGGCGGTGGGGATGCCCTGATCCAGATCGGGATCGAGGAGGCGAACGTGGGTGGGGAGTGGGAGGCGGGGTTAGGTTTCCCCGGGGATATGGAGGGGAAGTGGGGCGCCAGCTGGGCCGGCCCGGCTAGCCCAGTGTCCAGTTGGGCCGAAGCCCAGTAAGGGGGGAAGGGCTTTTCCTTTTACTTTCTTTTGGTTTTGTTTTGTTTTTCTTTTTACTAGTTTTCTATTTTATTTTCTATATACTTTTGTTTTATAAAATACACGAATAGCACCTAAACTAGTGTTACAAAATACCCCAATGCCACAAAAAGTTTGGTGACAAAATAAAATAGTTTAGTAATTTATTAATTGTACAAGACATTTAATTAATTGTTTTAGCTACTGTTTAAATCCTTATAGCTCATTTAAGCATTTTATAAAAGTGTGGTTTCTTCACCTTAATTGCATGTGCATTATTTGCCACCGTTTGGACTTTTTAGTTTATTATTTTTTTTGAAAACTTTTGTTGTTTGCTTTTCTTTTCAATTTGAATTTGGAATCGGTTCCGAACTAACGCGAGATTAGCAATAGTAACCGTGGTGACGTGGCATCGTTAACGGAGGTTTACTGTAGCCTAATTATCCGGGCGTCACAATTCTCCTCCACTACAAGAAATCTCGTCCCGAGATTTAAGAGGGGTGTAAGGGGGGAAGTTTGGTAACGAATCTAGCGGGTCTTCTCATCCTGGCTTGCTCTTCTCGAAGAGGCCGGTCCAATACATTGATGTCTTCATGTCGCTGCTTTAGGTCATCAAGATGAAGTCGGCGTCCTTTCTTCCGGAACTCCATCGTACTTACGAAAGAATAAAGGGTGGGCATACAGGGAGAACGGACCTCTGCAAGGTCAACTATCAGTCGATAAGATCGGGAAGGTGGCGGAAAGTAACTCTCGAATTGAAGCTTAACGAATTATCGAGAGCAAAGTAAGAAAGTACCACGAGAAGTTCCAAGCGGGTAGGCAATCGTTCGATGCTGTTACAAAGCGTGAAAGGGGTTGAGCACGGGAATAAGCATTGCGTCGATACCAGAATAGATCACTAGGAAGGTGGCTCGCGATCTTTCATCTGAAGCTAAGCGTGAGGATCAGCTTTAGGAGCAGGGTGTACTGGGAGAGTCAGTTTTGATCCTGTGGGCTGTGGGTCATGGGCCCACCATGTGGGTTGAAAGTAGGAAGGGTGGTGACATCTTGCACAGCCACGGCGGGGAGGCATGTCGGTGGATAGCTTATGCGCTATGTCGGCAACAATGTCGGTACCAGGGACGGGGAGCAAGTGAACCATTTTCCTGTCGTTGATCGAGGCGGACCAATAGGCAAGGTTCTCGTCCATCGGTGGCTATCGGAATGTCATCAACAACAGTAACAGGGTCTTAATGACAGAGTGGTACAACGAGGTGTTTACATAAGCAGGGAAATATTACTGCTTATATAATTTGGATCACAAGGAGGTTTAAACAAACCAATGGAAAGGAAAAGTGATTATCAGATTAAACAGAACAATGGAAAGGAAAATATGTTTAAACACATATTTCAAGGGTATATCCTTCCCAAAGACAAGCGAGCAAGATATCCATGACAGGATATTAAGTAGAAAACCATTTAGGTAAGGGGGAAGGAATCTCATGATATTATCCATACAACGGTGTTAGGATAAGTGATAAATAAAATTTAGCATCGTGCTTCAAATGTTCTGTTGAAAATCGGAGTATCACAGACATGCTTCGAGATAGCATTGACATGGTCTTCAGGTGAAGATCAGACTTTGGAATCACGAAGGATCCATTAGGAATAACTTGTAGAACCAGTAGTACAATTCCCTCATGGATGAGTGGATAACCCTGCTGAAAAGGAATCTATAATGATAGGTCCTCCGGTAGGAAGTGCTAGGCATGACATCATGCTACCGGGTCATCAAAGGATCAACATCATAACTCTTGGAAAGTTGTCCCAACCATCATAGCTGACCGAGATTCAGATCCGATTGGTGTCGGGATACCTCGGACTTAGGATACACGAGAAGAAAAGGTGCAACGCATAAATTGACGAGATGACATTGTAAGATTCTCACGGGAAATGAACTATGAAGTGATTTCCGTTAACAAGAGTCCATCATTAGCCCAAGGAGAGGACAAGGAGGTGTCTGGTGAACTCAACGGCAATTCACCGAGATTCCCAAAAGATAGACTTCCACATTTAAGTGAACAAGGAGATAACATTTGTCAGATCAAATGATATAAGGAAGTATGCTCGAGGAAAACATACACAACTAAACATTGGTTGAAAGGTGCGCCCGATGGGTTGGGTTGCACGACCAATGTCAGAATGGTGATTCAATAATCGATAGCCTAAGAATGAGCTTTCGACCATTAACTTCAAAGCGAGAGGCTTGCTAGAAGGGCAGAATTCAAACAGCACCGTTCACTTGTTGGTACAATCGGTTGGAAGCAACACGGGGACCAAGAAAGAATGGTGATGGTGAGAAGCATCTCAATACCAAGAATTTCTTAAGAGGTGGAGCAGTCCTCACAACATCCTTGATATTAAAAGATGGTAATACTCCAAGGTAAAGAAGAACAAATGCTTTGGATAGCAGGGATCTCAAGGTTTACACAAAACACGAACAAGTTTGTGTTGAACGGGAGGCAATAAAGTGGTCGATGATAATATAAATCATCGAGGGCAAGGATGGTATTTCTCTTCATGAATTCAATTGATATCCGGAAGAGCTCAAAATGTTGATGCTGATCAAGACACAATTGTCGAGAGATTTCACGAAGAAGAAATCGAACAATGACGGCATCAAGAAAAGCAATGGTGAAGCAAAGGGTCATTGGAACCATGGAGTGCGACACAAACTCGAAATCAAGCTTGTTGTACAAGGTCAAAGCGGTATGACGAGGAAGATCGATTATGCGATTAGCTCACCGTCGAAATTTGTGCTCGAGAAGAAGGACCGGGTAGCACAGTTAAAATCATCACGACAATGATATAGCCAAACAGGCTAGGAATGACATGATCGGATGCAAACTCGTACTTCTGAAGATTACTAAGAGTTGTTGAACCGTAGTGCGGACTCGGTTCGATTATCGGTGTCCTTGAGTGTTTAGTAACTTTCAGAGCCCGTGAAAATTTGAATCGATGGGAAGGTAGCACTTGATGAAGAACTCATAAGAAGTTATGCAGTTCCATGATAATCTCGAGATACCAGGGGGGTAATACTCGAAGGCAGATCAAAGTAGAAGTTGGACTGGGTATTGCTCAACCGAAGACAAGTGCTTAAACTTGCACGAGAAATGGTATTTAAAAGAGAACATGGTCGGAACCATGATTGCAAAAGGCCAGATCCCAGATATAAGATGAACTTATACCAAAGGAATAATTAATTTAAGAGAAGCTTTAATGATAAGATCTACATCGTGTCCATGGGCATGAACACAAAGTTCAAGGTCGACTCCCACTTCTCCAATGCATAACCCTTCATTCACTTCTCACCTTCGAGGAAGTTGTAGTGTTGAAATTTTATCTGGCAAAATACCAGAAGTGTATGACTCATGAAAACTGTCGAGTTCACACATATTAAGGAAGGCATAGGTTCAACCCATCAGGGTATCGTGGCAATATATACCACAAGCTTCAATAGAAATACCACCAGCTCGAAAGCTGAGCAGGGCTGAGAAAGCAGAGGATACACTTTACCAAAGGCAATATGTATCGGAGAAAGAACTCACAAAGTGATTAATAATGAAGGACACTGTCGGGTAACAATCCAACAAAGGACTTGATGGTCCACAAAGGATCTGATATGAGTATCGATACTCAACTAGGGGAAGCAGATTATAGAAACAACTGACTAACTCAATTGTCCAATGCAAAGGGATTATGATTTCCAAATCAAGGGACCAGAAGCAATGCTCTGATTAGGGGTGGATAAGTTGAATAGCCTTAGGGTACAATCAAAGACAATGGGATTGGTCGAGAACCAATTCCAGTTAAAAGAATGGCAGCTCAGCCGGAAAAGTAATTTATAAGGGTCAATGATGATTGCGTGTATTCGCAAACATATTGAGTCAACAGACTCAAAATGATAATGAAGGAGTGTCAATATGACTACGGGACTTATGGGATTAACCATAATGCAAGCAAGCAAGAATTTCAAGAGCCAAAGGATTCTCGGAAGATCGAATATTATTTTGAAGACTTTTGTGAAACACATGAACAACTGGGGATGAGCGGATACTCGACAAGTGCGAGGATTTATTTGAAGGGGTATTCATGTGGCAAAGAACTGCTAGGCAGTAGGCACAAAGTATTTTCGGAACAATAGAGAAAACTTCGGGGTATCTTGTAATAACAAGATTAACTGGGAATAAAAGTAAGAACGACAGGTGTAAGTATTTATCCATAGGGATGTTTCGGTGGTAGGGAATTACAAAAGCGACATGCACAAGGTCTCGAGAGAATATCGGAGAGTATCTTCAAATTCTTCTGGTTCACGGAGCAATCATCTGTAGTGAGGGGTTCTCCGGGAGGAAGTAGTAACGAGATCCTAAAGTTAGATTTTAGTAAAAATCGTTTAACCCGAATAGAAGAGAGTTCAGAGTCCCAGAGTAAAGATCAAGGAGTAAAAGATCCTAGTACCACCCGATGGCGACATGGGCTCGTAAGGCACACAACCAAGTTAGTAAAAGTTTTGCAATGTCTAGACTCGACTTCGGCCAAGGAGTGTGGAAGGGGGATTCCTACAGGCAGTTGACTCTGATACCAACTTGTGACGCCCCCGATTTAATCGTACACTAATCATGCACGCAAATGTGTACGATCAAGATCGTGGACTCACGGAAGATATCACAACACAACTCTACAAATAAAATAAGTCATACAAGCATCATAATACAAGCCAGGGCCTCGAGGGCTCGAATACAAGTGCTCGATCATAGACGAGTCAGCGGAAGCAACAATATCTGATCTGAGACATAAGTTAAACAAGTTGCCATAAGATGGCTAGCACAAACCGGGATACGAGATCGAAAGAGGCGCAGGCCTCCTGCTCGGGATCCTCCTAGCTACTCACAGTCGGTCGTGCTGCTGCGTAGTAGTAGGCACCTCCGGTGTAGTAGTCGTCATCGACGGTGGCGTCGCTCTGGGCTCCATCGTGCAGTTGCAGCAATCGAGTAGAGGTTGGGGAAAAGGGGAACAAGGCAACTGTGAGTACTCATCCAAAGTACTCGCAAGCAAGGAGCTACAGATACATATGCATGGATATATGTGTAAAGGGCCATATCGGTGGTGAGCTGCAGAATGCCAGAATAAGAGGGGGAAAGCTAGTCTTAGCGAAGACTACGCTTCTGGTCACCTGTCTTGCAACAGGTAGAGGAGGGTAGGTTGAAGTCCTCCAAGTAACATCACATAGCAATAATCCTACCCGGCGATCCCCTCCTCATATCCCTGAGAGAGAGCGACCACCGGTTGTATCTGGCACTTGGGAGGTTGTGTTTTATCAAGTATCCGGTTCTAGTTGTCATAAGCTCAAGGTACAACTCCAAGTCGTCCTGTTACCGAAGATCACGGCTATTCGAATAGATTAACTTCCTGCAGGGTGCACCAACTTACCCAAAGACGCTTGATCCCATTTGGCCGGACACACTTTCTGGGTCATGCCCGGCATGAAGATCAACACGTCGCAGCCCCACCTAGGCACAACAGAGAGGCCAAGACGCCGGTCTAAACCTAAGCGCAGGGTCTAGGCCCATCGCCTGAGCACACACAAGACGCGTTGCGTGGGCGGCCGGAAGGCAGACCTAGCCTAGCAGGCGTTCCAGTCAATCCGGCGCAAGGCTCCGTCGGCCGACGTCTGAAGTGCTTGATACCACGACGCCGGGATACCCATAACTACTCCCGCATAGATGGTTAGTGCGTATAAGCTCGTAGCCAACTCAGGTCAAATACCAAGATCTCGTTAAGCGTGTTAAGTATCCGCGAACGCCGAACAGGGCCAGACCCACCTCTCTCCTAGGCGGTCTCAACCTGCCTGCCGCTCCGCCACAAAGATCCATCCAGAGGGCCGTCGGGACAAGGTCCTTTCAGCCCCCAATCCGTGAATCACTCATGGTGCTCCACAAGCCGACCGACTTTAGTCACCACATGTATCATGTATAAGTATAAGTATATACCCGTGATCACCTCCCGAGTGATCACGGCCCGATAGTATAGCACGGCAGACGGACAAGAATGTAGGGCCACAGATGAAAGTACTAGCATCCTATACTAAGCATATAGGATTGCAGGTAAGGTAACAACAGTAGTAACAAGGACAGGCTATGCATCAGGATAGGTATAACAGAAGCAGTAACATGCTACACTACTCTAATGCAAGCAGTATAGAGAAGAGTAGGCGATATCTGGTGATCAAGGGGGCTTGCCTGGTTGCTCGAACAAGGAGGGTCGTCAACACCGTAGTCGAACTGGGCAGCAGCGGCGTCGGTCTCGTAGTCTACCGGAGAGAAGAGGGGGAAGAAACAATGAATACCATGTAAACAGATGCATATCGATGCATGACAAGACACGTAACGATGCTAGGCGTGCTCTAACGCGGTATGAGGTGGTACGGTGAAGGGAAAACATCCGGGAAAGTATTCCGGTGTTTCGTGATTCGAGCGGAAGGGCGGAGGAAAGTTGCAGGTTCGATAGGTTAGGGGTGTGTGGCGGACGAACGGACTGCGTATCCGGATTCGTCTCGTCGTTCTGAGCAACTTTCATGTAGAAAGTATTTTCATCCGAGCTACGGATTATCTTATATTAATTTTTAAAGTTTTAAATCATTTTCTAATTTATTAATTATTAATTAAATTAACATTATCAGGAATAGTGTTTGGGTCGACGTCAAGGCATGACGTCAGTCAACGCTGATGATTAACTCCGGTCAACCTGACAGGTGGGTCCCATTTGTCATTGACTGAGATTAACTAAACAGGTTAGTTAGCTTAATTACTTGATTAGGTTAACTAATTCTAATTAATTTAGTTAAAACAAATTAATTAACTTAATTAATTCACTAATTAATTAATTATTTATTTCTTTTACTAATTTCATTTTCGTTTTTCTCTACTCTTTTCTTTCTTTTCTTTTTCTGATTTACAAGGGGGAGGGCCCCACCTGTAAGTGGCTCAGGCCACCTCCCTCCTGTGCACGAACGCGCACAGGGAAGGGGCAGGGGCGCGGTGGCCGGACCGGGCTCCGGCGAGGCCATGTCCGAGGCCGGCAGGACGGAGACGTGGGGCGGCGGGTTCGCTGGAGCGGACAATGGCGGGGAGGGAGCAGCCACGAAGGCCGGGCAGGGGCTAGCGGGGAGGGAGAGGTCGCAGGAGGCGGCTGGCCGTCCGGGGGCACTAGGCGAGGTCATGGCCTCGCACGGGAGGAGGGTGAGGGCGCCGCGGCAGCCACAGAGGCAGTGAGGGCGCGCACGGGACGGCGGGCATGGCGACGTCCAAGACGAGGAGCGGAAGAGGGGAGAGGAGCACGGGGAGGCGCTCACAGTGGCCGTAGCGGTTCGGGCAGTGGGTGTCGAGGAGGGAGACGGGGACGTCGTCGGCGTCGAGGAGGCAGGCCGGTGGGGGAGGTCCGGCGAGGAGGATGGGGACGCGCGACGAGGTGGCGGTGACGACGGGCGACGCCGGCGAGGCGACGGGTGGGCGACGACCCGAGGCAGGGGCGCGGCGTCGATCTCGGGAGGGAGAGGCGCGGGAGGTCGTGGGATGGAGGGGCGCCGGGAAGGCCCGTCGCGGCAGTGGTGGCGGAGGCGAGCGCAGCCCGGCGACGGCGGGGCGGCGTCGGGCTCGGGGGCAACGGGATCGGGGCGCATCCGCGCGTCGAGGGCGAGGTGGAGGTGGGATGAGGCGGCGGCGAGGAGCTCGCAGATCGGGAGAAGGGGGAGGCGAGGAGGACGGCGGTGGGGCGGCGGGGATGCCCTGATCCAGATCGGGATCAGGGGAGGGGGCGAACGTGGGTGGGGGAGTGGGAGACGGGGGTTAGGTTTTCCCAGAGATATGGAGGAAGTGGGCGCCCAGTGGGCCCAGCTAGCCAGTGTCGGTGGGCGAAGCCCGATAAGGGGAAGGGCTTTTCCTTTTACTTTCTTTTGGTTTTGTTTTGTTTTTCTTTTTACTAGTTTTCTATTTTATTTTCTATATACTTTTGTTTTATAAAATATACTGAATAGCACCTAAACTAGTGTTACAAAATACCCCAATGCCACAAAAAGTTTGGTGACAAAATAAAATAGTTTAGTAATTTATTAATTGTACAAGACATTTAATTAATTGTTTTAGCTACTGTTTAAATCCTTATAGCTCATTTAAGCAGTTTATAAAAGTGTGGTTTCTTCACCTTAATTGCATGTGCATTATTTGCCACCGTTTGGACTTTTTAGTTTATTATTTTATTTGAAAACTTTTGTTGTTTGCTTTTCTTTTCAATTTGAATTTGGAATCGGTTCCGAACTAACGCGAGATTAGCAACAGTAACCGTGGTGACGTGGCATCGTTAACGGAGGTTTACTGTAGCCTAATTATCCGGGCGTCACACCGACCGCCACTCATAAGGAAGACAATCAATAAATAAATCATGCTCCGACTTCATCACATAAAGGTTCACAATACGTGCATGCTACGGGAATCACAAACTTTAACACAAGTATTCTTCAAATTCACAACTACTCAACTAGCGTGACTCTAATATCACCATCTTCATATCTCAAAACAATTATCAAGCATCAGACTTTTCTTAGTATTCAACGCACTCAAAAGAAAGTTTTACAAATCTTGAATACCAAGCATATTATTATTAATAAGCAAATTACCATGCTATTTAAGACTCTCAAAATAATCTAAGTGAAGCATGACAGATCAATAGTTTCTATAAAACAAATCCACCACCGTGCTCTAAAAGATATAAGTGAAGCACTAGAGCAAAACTATATAGCTCAAAAGATATAAGTGAAGCACATAGAGTATTGTAACAAATTCCAAATCATGTATGGCTCTCTAAAAAGGTGTGTGCAGCAAAGATGATTGTGTTAAACTAAAAAGCAAAGACTCAAATCATACAATACACTCCAAGCAAAACACATAACATGTGGTGAATAAAAATATAGCTCCAAGTAAAGTTACCGATGGAAGTAGACGAAAGAGGGGATGCCTTCCGGGGCATCCCCAAGCTTTGACTTTTGGGTGTCCTTAGATTATCTTGGAGGGTGCCACGGGCATCCCCAAGATTAGGCTCTTGCCACTCCTTGTTCCATAATCCATCAAAAGATTTCACCCAGAACTTGAAAACTTCACAACACAAAACTCAATAGAAAACTCGTGAGCTCCGTTAGCGAAAGAAAACAAAAGACCACTTCAAGGTACTGTAATGAACTCATTCTTTATTTATATTGGTGTTAAACCTACTGTATTCCAACTTCTCTATGGTTTATAAACTATTTTACTAGCCATAGATTCATCAAAATAAGCAAACAACACACGAAAAGCAGAATCTGTCAAAAACAGAACAGTCAGTAGTAATCTGTAACTAACGCAAACTTATGGAACTCCAAAAATTCAGAAAAAATAGGAAGACCTAGGCAATTTTTTTATTGATCTGCAGAAATTGGAATCACTATTTTATCACGTCCTGGTGATTTTTAACAATTGTTTTTGTGAACAGAAAGTTTCTGGTAATTACAGCAAGATCAAATAACTATCATCCAAGAAGATCCTATAGGTTTAACTTGGCACAAACACTAATTAAAACATAAAACCACATCTAAACAGAAGGTATATGGATTATTTATTCCTAAACAGAAGCAAAAAGCAAAAAACTAAAAATAAAATTGGGTTGCCTCCCAACAAGCGCTATCGTTTGACGCCCCTAGCTAGGCATAAAAGCAAGGATAGATCTAGGTATTGCCATCTTTGGTAGGCAATCCATAAGTGGCTCTCATGATAGATTCATATGGTAATTTTATTTTCTTTCTAGGGAAGTGTTCCATGCCTTTCTTTAATGGAAATTGGAATCTAATATTCCCTTCCTTCATATCAATAATTGCACCAATCGTTCTAAGCAAAAGTCTACCAGAATAATAGGACAAGAAAGATTGCAATCTATATCAAGAACGATAAAATCTACGGGCACATAATTCCTATTTGCAACAATAAGAACATCATTAATTCTTCCCATAGGTTTCTTAATTGCGGAATTCGCAAGGTGCAAGTTTAGAGAGCAATCATCAAAATCACGGAAATCTAGCAAATCACACAAAATTTTGGGAATAGTGGAAACACTAGCACCCAAATCACATAAAGCATAAAATTCATGATCCTTAATCTTAATTTTAATAGCTGGTTCCCACTCATCATAAAGTTTTCTAGGGATAGAAACTTCTAACTCAAGTTTTTCTTCATAAGATTGCATCAAGGCATCAACGATATGTTTGGTAAAGGCTTTATTTTGACTATAAGCATGAGGAGAATTTAGCACGGACTGCAACAAGGAAATACAATCAATTAAAGAGCAACTTTCATGATTAAATTCCTTGAAATCCAAAATAGTGGGTTTAGCGTCATCTAGGTTTTTGCTTTCTTTACCCCCACTTTTATCAATTTCATCATCAAGATATAAATACTCCGAATTTTTGGAACGCCTTCTAGGTAAAGGTGGATCATATTCAGACCCATCACTATCAAGATTAATATTGCAAAACAAAGATTTAATAGGGGACAGATCAATAACTTTTATATCTTCATCTTTATTTTCATAGGGATCCGGTTTAGCGGCCATCTTATTGACTAAGGTAGCCTGCTTATCCGAAATTTCAGCAGTCAACTTCTCAAGACGAGCAATTTGGGATCTTATACCATCAAGTTCTTTAGACATATCATCGAGCTCTTTATTCATATAACTCATAAAACTTTTTTGTTCCTTCAGCTCGTTTTTGAAGAAACTATTATGCTCAAATTGCAAAACCATAAAACTCCTGACAATACTTTCGATCTCTTCTAACCTTTTAAGGTGGAGATCACCAAATCTAGGTAGAGCCATTAAGACAAACAAGCAATCCAACACACGAGCAAACAAAAAGCAAGCGAGAAGAAGGCAAACGGAAAAGAGAGGGCGAATAAAACGGCAAGGGTGAAGTGGGGGAGAGGAAAACGAGAGGCAAATGGCAAATAATGTAATGCGAGAGATAAGGGATTGTGATGGGTACTTGGTATGTTGACTTTTGCATAGACTCCCCGGCAACGGCGCCAGAAATGGCTCGTTGTCGGGAGTCCAAATCTTGACATGACCTTTCATAAGCCTCCTCGGCAACGGCACTAGAAATCTTCCTGCTACCTCTTGAGCACTGTGTTGGATTTCCTTGAAGAGGAAAGGGTGATGCAGCAGAGTAGAGTAAGTATTTCCCTCAGTTTTTGAGAACCAAGGTATCAATCCAGTAGGAGGCCACGCGCGAGTCCCTCGTACCTACACAAAACAAATAGCTCCACGCAATCAACACGATTAGGGGTTGTCAATCCCTTCACGGTCACTTACGAGAGTGAGATCTGATAGAGATGATAGATAATTTTTTTGGTATTTTTGGTATAGAGATGCAAAGTAAAATAAAAGTTAAAGTAAAAAGCAAAGCAATAATAAAGTGATGGAAGATTAATATGATGAGAATAGACCCGGGGGCCATAGATTTCACTAGTGGCTTCTTTCAAGAGCATAGGTATTCTACGGTGGGTGAACCAATTACTGTTGAGCAATTGACAGAATTGAGCATAGTTATGAGAATATCTAGGTATGATCATGTATATAGGCATCACGTCCGAGACAAGTAGACCAACTCCTGCCTGCATCTACTACTATTACTCCACTCATCGACCGCTATCCAGCATGCATCTAGAGTATTAAGTTTGAAGAAAACAGAGTAACGCCTTAAGCAAGATGACATGATGTAAAGGGATAAATTCATGCAATATGATTAAAACCCCATCTTGTTATCCTCGATGGCAATAATACAATACGTGCCTTGCTGCCCCTCATCACTTTGGGAAAGGACACCGCAAGATTGAACCCAAAGCTAAGCACTTCTCCCATTGCATGAAAAACCAATCTAGTAGGCCAAACCAAACTGATAATTCAAAGAGACTTGCAAAGATAAACAATCATACATAAAAGAATTCAGAGAAGATTCAAATATTGTTCATAAATAATCTTGATCATAAACCCACAATTCATCGGTCTCAACAAACACACCGCAAAAAGAAGATTACATCGAATAGATCTCCACGAGAGAGGGGGAGAACATTGTATTGAGATCCAAAAAGAGAGAAGAAGCCATCTAGCTACTAACTATGGACCCGAATCTGAGGTAAACTACTCACACTTCATCGGAGGGGCTATGATGATGATGTAGAAGCCCTCCATGGTGGATTCCCCTTTCGGCGGAGCTTTGGAACAGGCCCCGAGATGGGATCTCATGGATACAGAAAGTTTCGGCGGTGGAATTAGGTTTTTGGCTCCGTATCTGATCGTTTGGGGGTACGTAGGTATATATAGGAGGAAGGAGTACGTCGGTGGAGCAAATGGGGGCCCACGAGGCAGGGGGGCGCCCTAGGGGGCGCCCTCCACCCTCGTGGCCGCCTCCCTTCTTTCTTGACGTGGGGTCCAAGTCTCCTGGATCATATTCGGTGAGAAAATCACGTTCCCGAAGGTTTCATTCCGTTTGGACTCTGTTTGATATTCCGTTTCTTCGAAACACTGAAATAGGCAAAAAAATAGCAATTCTGGGCTGGGCCTCTGGTTAATAGGTTAGTCCCAAAAATAATATAAAAGTGGAAAATAAATCCCAATATAGTCCAAAACAGTAGATAATATAGCATGGAGCAATCAAAAATTATAGATACGTTGGAGAAGTATCAGAGCAAGCTCTTTCTGAGATGACCCGGCTGCGAGAAGATCTTCACGGTGCTGACCCCCACCTGGTAGTCGGGCGCTTGGAGCTGGTCTCCGGCTGGTTTCACTCAAACGTGTCTGTGCAGGCGGTGCTAAGCCAGGCCGCGGCAACCTCCGAGAAGGACAAGCAGGCCGCCGCCCAAGCCATGGCTGCTCGCGAGGTGGCGCTGAAGGATGTCAGGGCTGCCCAGGATCGCTGCCAGTTGCTGGAGGCTGAATTGAAGACTCTGCGCAACGAGCGTGCGAAAGAAGCTCGTGGCTGCAAGTCGGAGGAGGAGAAGATGAAGGCCCGGGAGGATGCCATCAGGGACCGCGACGCCGAGTTGGAGCAGTTGGCGAAGGCACAGGCCGCAGAGCGCAGCTGGCTGGAGAAGCTGGAGCTGAAAGTGGAAGCGGGGAAGGCTGAACTTGATGCCAAGGCGAAGGTCCTGGCTGAGGATCGCGTGGCCTTCGAGCTCCTCGAGGAGAGGTCCCGCGTGGCACTGCGGGCACTCTACAAGAAGGGCTTGGAGAAGCCTCTGACCATCGACGAGGACGACCCCGCCCAGCTGCTTCCCTATCTGGTCGAGGAGCTTGAGGAAGTAGTGAGCAGCATCGGCCCCATGGCAGAGACAGAAGCCCACGTTCTTTCCTCCGCCGCGTTGACGCACGTCTTCAGCCACCTCCATCTTCGTGATCCCACCGCCGACTTCGACGAGCTGCTGGAATCTATGCATGGCGAGCGTTGCGTAGCTGCTGTCGAGGCTGTGAAGGGCTAGGTGGAAGCTTTGCTGAAGAAGTTTCACGCCTTCGACCCTGCGCCCCCAACTGGTGGTGCTGCTGAGCCCGCAACTCCAGCGGGCAGCACGGGTGAGGGCGACGTTGCTGTGGAAGAAGCATCCCTTACAGGTGAAGGCGGCGTCCAAGGATGACGAGGTGACCTGTTGGCGGCTCCTTCCCTGTTTAACTCCTGCAACATGCACCATGCCTCGTGGAGGCGTTTAAACTTGCGTTTGGTATTGGTAGAACAGTATGTCTTATAATATTTGCTTGAGATTTTGCGTTTTCCTTCCTGTTTGCTTTACGTTCTACGTCGGCAGGGCCCGACCCCGCGCATACCACAACCGTCGTTGGGTCGTCCGGATCACCAGGACGAGACCAAGGAGTGAGGGGCTACATGGCAAGTTAGGCTCCTGAGTCGCGATGCTCAGCAGTCCCCCTTGACGCGCAAACAGCTTACGGAAAGGAGATGCAGGAATAGGCCTAGTGTTCTACGTCACCAGGGCCCAGCCCCGCGGATACCTCGACCGCCGTTGGGTCGTCCGACCCACCAGGACGAGACCAAGGAGTGAGGGGCTACGTGGCCAGTTAGGTTCCTGAGTCGCGATGCTCGGGAGTCCCCCTTGACGCTCAAACGACCTTCGTACCTTTTCCCTCGCTGAGACTCGGCTCGGGAGGGGTGCGCAACGACCCGGTCCGGGGGACCTGGCAGGGCGGCGTACGCTTGGGCGTGACCCGAGCGCAGCCCCCGTGCCCCCGCCCCCTCGCGCGACTCTCCTGAGGGGAGGTGTTGCGATGAGGCCAGACACTGAGCTCAAGGGCTCCCTGAGGTTGATACGGCCGGGGGGCCGCCCTCAGTTGTTTATTCACCAGCACGGAGCATAGCGCTTACGCACTTGCACGGGCATAACCGCGCCTCTGTAGAGTCGCCGGCCAGCGCGGAGCATGGTGCTTCCACTGGTACATGGGAGGGGACTCCCTACTGCGGAGAGCCCCCGGGGCGTGCACAGCCCCGCCCTGACACGTGGCTTGCATGGCAGGGCTAGACGAGGTGTCTCTGGGCACCCGTGAGCCAGCGCGGGACTCACGAGGCCCTACCTCAAGGCGGGTTGTGCCTGGTCTTGGTTCTTGATGGCTGTGATGTTCCTGCGAGATGGTTAGACAACCTGCGCCGGACGAATCTCCTGAGGTTATCACATGAGAAGGCCAAGCACCAACGACCCCAGGAGGTGACGTGAACGGGGCCGGCCCGCCAGACAGAGCTCAGCCGGTGGATTTATTGACACTGCAAGGACGGGCCTAGGCACAGACGTCGTGCCTATCCTTCTTATGCGAAGGATCCTGAAGAAAGACGATCGGCGCGCGGCTCCCGTGGTGGGTGATAAACAAGTAGGCGATAACCATAGGTAAATAGCGCATGGAAAGCAAACTAGATTAGGCAAGTGCAGGAATGAAACATGCCATTGGGTCAGACCCGAGCGGCTTGGGGATGATGCAGCTCGAGGGGCGCCCCTAGAAGAGTAAGCTAAAGATGTAAAAAAGGGATACATGCTGCAGGGATGGACCCACGCGGCCTGGGAATGATGCGACCGTAGAGGGCGCTCCTAGCTAAATTAACTTGGAAAATGTCACGTGGTTCCGTTGTCGAAGGAGTGTCGGGGTAGCTGAAGACACGTGGCGAAGAGGTGGCTCCTCACGAACCACAGGGATCCTGAGCCTCGGGAGGCTCTGAGGGTCCGGGCGGCTCCTTGAGGACCGTCTCTGTCGGATCAAGGGTTCCGGCAAAAACCGTTAATGTTCGAACTCTGGGGTGCGCGCGAAGTTCTTTCCCCCTACCGATCACGCCCTAGCTTGCTAAGATCTCGCGGACAAACTCAACGAACTCACAACACAAAAGACAAAAGATTTATACAGGTTCGGGCCACCGTTGTGGTGTAATACCCTACTCCAGTGTGGTGGTGGTGGATTGCCTCTTGGGCTGATGATGAACAGTACAAGGGGAAGAACAGCCTCCTGAAGTTGAGGTGTTCTTGTGCTTTGCGAATTTGTGCGTGTGGATTCACTCAACTCGGGCTTGCTTGTGAGCTCTGGACTGGATGCCCTCTACGGTGGTGGCTAGTTCTACTTATATAGGCCCTGGTCCTCTCCCCAAATATTGAGCGGGAAGGGAGCCAACAATGGCCAATTTGAAAGGGGACAACTAGTACAGCTTATCCTGACGAAAGCGGTCTTCGCCTGCAAAAGGCTCTGGTGGTGATGCCGCCTTGGGCTCCATGGTGACCTCCATCTTTCCGTCCTGCTGGTCTTGGTCTCGTTGAACCGATATGGAAACCTTTGCTTGACGCCTCGATACTCTGTGCCTGCACTTGCTTCCTTAGCATCAAAGGGGAAACAAGGATGCTGCGCGTGCTGGCACCCGCCTGATCTCGATCGTCACGGCTCACGTCACGAGAACCTCGCGAGGTTTGCCTCGCCTTGATTTTTCTGTTCCTCGTGAGCCAACTTGGTGAGGCCACTCCTGAGGAGGTCTTGTGTCGCCCGCCTCACGAGGCTTGGCCCCTCGCGAGGGTCTTGAACGCCTTGTTGGCGGAGATGGGTCGTACAGGCCTGCTAGCACAACCAGGCCGTGGGCCGCAGGCAGGCAAGTCTGGGGACCCCCGTTCCCAGAACGCCGACAGTAGCCCCCAGGCCCAAGGCGCGCTCGGGCTTGGCTTCGAGGCGAAGCCAAAGGTCAAGTGCGGAGCACCGCGGGCCCCAAAAGCCTGCGGCCTTAGTCAATGCGCGGCGGTTGATTGGACGTGGGCGTCTCCGCTTCCCCATGCTGCCTTGGGATCCACCTGGCCATGCGGCCCCCGCAACCTACACAGTTATTCTTCCATCGCCCGCGCCATTCTTCCCCGATTCCTCTGCTTCCCCGAGACTCTACTCCTCCTCCCAATCTGGCCTGCGCTCCGCCCACTCCATCGCCATGGTGCCGAAACAAGGTGACAAGGGGAAGAAGCCTCTATCTTCTGCCGGGGCGCCTTCGGCCTTCGAGCTCGCGGTTGGCCGATCACTGGTGCTCAATGACGAGGCCATGGGCAAGGTGCGCCCCATGCTCGCCTCTAGTTTCAATGAGTGGGGGAAGACGGCGGCTTGGCCGGCGTCTCGGGCTCGTATTGACTGGGAAGCCACCGAGGTTCCAATCTTCATCGATGCTCTTTGGGCTGGCCTGGTCCCCCCTTTCTCTGCCTTTTTCAACGCAGCGTTCGAGCATTACCAGATCCACATGCTGCATCTCGACCCCCAATCCGTGACTCTACTTGCCGTCTTCGCCTTTGTTTGTGAGGCCATGGTGGGCATTGCCCCTTTCGTGGCCCTTCTTCGCCACTTCTTCTCATTGCACATGATGGATCCCCGGCAGAGCTTGGGATGCGTGAGCTTCCAGGCTGTGGCTGTGGCTGTGATGGCAGGCGCGGGGATCGACTTCGAGCTTCCTCCATCTACGAGCGATTTTTGGACACGGTGGGTATTTTTCAATGCCGGAGTGCTCAGCTGTCGGTGTTCTGGGAATGGGGGTCCCCAGACTTGCCTGCCTGCGGCGCGCGGCATGGCCGTGCTAGCGGGCCTGTATGGCCCATCTTCATCTACAAGGCATTCAAAACCCTCGCGAGGAGCCAAGCCTCGCGAGGCGGACGACGCAAGACCTCCTCAGGAGCAGCCTCACCAGGTTGCCTTGCGAGGAGCGGAGAAATCAAGGCAGGGAAAACCTCGCGAGGCTCTTGTGACGTGAGCCATGACGATCAAGATCAGGCGGGCGCCAAAGACGCCTTGATGTCCTTGTTTCCTCTTTGGTGCTAAGGAGGCAAGCGCAGTAGCGAATCTTGAGGCATCAAGCAAAGGTTTCCATATCAGTGCAACAAGACCAAGACCAGCAGGGCGGCAAGGCGGAGGTCACCATGGAGCCCAAGGCAGGCGTCACCACCAGAGCCTTTGCGGCGAAGACCGCTTTTGTCATGATAAGCTGTACTAGATGTCCCCTTTCAAATTGGCCGTTGTTGGCTCCCTTCCCGCTCAATATTTGAGAAGAGGACCAGGGCCTATATAAGTAGAACTAGCCACCATAATTGGGGGATCGATTCCATCCTCCATCCTCACAGCCACCAGCACACCGAGCACAAGAACACTTCAACCTTAGGAGGCTTCTTCCCCTTGTACTGTTCATCATCAACCCAAGAGGCAATCCACCACCACCACACTGGAGTAGGGTATTACACCACAACGGTGGCCCGAACCAGTATAAATCTTGTGTCTTTTGTGTTGTGAGTTCGTCGAGTTCGTCCGCGAGATCTTAGCGAGCTAGGGCGTGGATCGGTAGGGAGGAAACCTTCGCACGCACCCCAGTGTTCGAACCTTGAGGGTTTTGCCGAAACCCGTGATCCGACATTTGGTGCGCCGGGTAGGGGTGCACCGGATCCTCTTCCCCGTCAATCGACCCACCGACACTCCGCGGTCCCGATATATGTCGACACGAGGGCCGACTCCGACCGCTGGGCAGCCTGGCCCGCCCGGGCGGCGCCGCCTACCCATGAAGACCTCAACCCCGCGCTCCAGGCGGCATGAGCGCCGTCCACCCTCAATCCACGACAAGCGTGAGTCGCTACAAGGGCCGCAAGCCACGCCGCAGCAACGGCGCCACACACCCGGTGGGACCAGGCGAACATGCGGGCCGCGCTCACAGTGGCACGGGAGTTGCTGCAATGCTGGCTGATGGAGAGCGGCCGGGACGCACTGCTGGAACGTGTCGCTGAGCTGCTGGATGCGGCGGCATCAGGAGCGCCGCCCTTCTGTTATCTGCTTCCCTCTCAGGCCGCTACTGGATCTCACGGCGGGCCTCGCCGCAACCACGCGCCCTCAGGTGTGCCTGGGGGCTTCGTCGACACCAGCACGGCCGGCGGCACCGGGGGCCCCGCTGCCCCCACGCTGCCTCTGATGAGCATGGGCACGAGCGTCGCCTCCCATGGTCCCAACGAGACGTCACGCTATCATCCTCAGGACGCCGCGCTGGGCCGGGCAACGTGGAGTGTGGGGCACTACGGCGAGGTGTTTGGGGTAACAGCCCCGGAAGCCTACGTGCCCCGTATGATGGACCAAGAGGACACGCCGGCAGACGACCCTGGCTCGTTCCTCGGAGAAGGCTGGGAAGAAGAGGCGCTAGAGGTTGAGGCCTTCCAGGAGCCAACGGGGAACCACGATGACCGCGCCTGCGACAACAACTACAGGGTACCACTAATCTCTCAGGAGCAGGCTTACACTAACTGTGGGCTGCAAGTGAATTAGGTCACAATGTCGGCCGACGACCCCGGCGTAGCAGCCCCCCTTCCGCCAGGAGAAGCACGCTGGGGGCTGCACGGAGGGAGCCAGGAGCAAGGCCCCTCCCCACGACGCGTGAAGCCAGGCGTCACCCGGAGGTAGGCCCTCTGCCGGGGAGGTGCCGGCGAGCCTTCCCCCGGCAGAGGACCCGTGGTCGCCCAGGGCGCCGCTGGCGTCCCCTTTCCCCCCTTTGTGTCATCCCAGTTGCCGGTCGGCTCAAAGGTGGTCAAGGGTGGCGCAAGGCGGGGCCCTCGTCTGGCAATATGAAGCACGGCCGGTACCTGTGAAGAAGGCCCAGTGCCTGTGAAGATCGCATCCCGTGACACTCTCACGTAATAATGAGTGGGGCTGTACACGCCCCGGAGTCTCCGGAGAGCTGCCCTCGGGCCTCGGTTCCTCCCTCCAACGCCTAGTGGAAGCACTTAGCTCCGCGTTGGTGAGAAGACTTGAAGACAAGAAGACAAGACTAGATGCCGGATGCGGCCATTTGCTTTGAATCCCTTTTTTGTAGCCTTGCCCTCTGGATTTGGATTTAAGTTGAAGTTGAGTTTTCATTGATGCACGCTGGGGGGTGCCTTTTCTCGTTCGGAGCGATTTCTTGCTGTCTGGTTCTCGCCTTATTTTGGACCCACGCACCACGCCTTCCACTCACGAGCCCCTCGCGAGCTGAATTGGGCGAGGCACATGTGTGCCGCGCGCGCACGCTAACACCACAGCTGGTGCTCACCTCTCACGACGCTCCCTCGGGTGGATCGACAGGCTCCCCAGGAGCCCCGAAAGCTCATGACCTCACGATTCGGTTCGTGACCCATCCCGACTAAGGTAAGCCACGATGGGAACTTGCCGCCAGATTAACGGTTTCGCGAAGGCGCACACTCAGTTCGACATAAGAGAATAAAGGCAGCGGATTGTTCAGATGAGGGGCTCCCCCTCTCAAAATACTATTACAATCTTTGGGAACCATGCCCGAGCGTCTACATGCAGGGTAAACAGCAGGAAGCACGGACTCAGCCGGATATGTCACTCGCCGTGTCCCCCGGGTCGTCTTCGGACGCGTCGCTGGCGTCGTCATCACTATCATCAGCGTCACCATCATCCTTACCAATGCCGCCGTCACCATCATCAACCACCTCGCCCTCGTCGGCCGCGACTACCACCGCGTCGTCCTCTGAAGTGAAGGCCCTGACCAGCGCGTCCATGTTGTCCTCCACCCACCACGCCAGGTCGTCCCGAACGACCACGGGCATCGGGGCAATAGCGGCGTCGAAGTAGAAGTTGGGGTCGACGTTTAGAAGATGGCTGAAGACGTGGGAGAAAGCGCGCTCGAGCAGGCCGCGGCTCCTCTCCTCCACGAGCCTGCGAGCTTCATCAGATCGGGCCTGCAGGCGCGTCACTACGTCGGTGAAGAAGCGGAGGTGGCTGGCGTAGTCGTTCACCTGAGGATGGAAGGCGTTCACGTTGCAGATATGGCACAGGGCAATGTTGGCCCTGTTCCGAAGATCCTGAAGCATGGGAGCATGAACGCGCTCCGGCGTCCGCCTCTGTAGCACTTCCTCCCTGTTCTGCTGAGCAACGGCCTCGGCATCATCAACCCGTTTCCGAAGGGAAAGCAGCTCGGCGCGGGCGGAGGCCAAGTCCGCCTGCGCCGTGACCAGGGCGGCAGTCGTGGCCTCCTCACGCCTCTCTGCCTCAGCTAACCTGGGCCTAAGAGCAGCGGTCCTGCCCGCTGCCTCCATTTCCGCAAGCTTCAGCTTCAGTTCGTGCCAACCTTCAAGATCCACGTGAACCTCGGCCACTCGGCGATCAACTTCCTCCTAGACCTTGGCCTCGCGAGTCCCTCATCTCCAGTTGCTCAAGCTCGAGACTACGCTCCACGGCTTCCAGGGCCAATGCCTCCTCGCGCTTTCGAACCTCCTCTTCCTCGACGGGCGTCCCCCTCAGCGATGCAAGGGCGGCTTTGCGCGCCTCCACCTGTTGCTCGAGGGACGCACTCCAGGCTTGGAGCTCCCACACGCGCTTCTGCGCAGCCTTGCGACGACGATCAGCCTCGCGACCCTCCTCCAAGGCTCGGGAGCAAGCTTCACGGGAAACCTTGAGGGACGCCTCGGCCTTCGCATCATTAAGATCACGCTGGTAGCGGCCAAGGTTGATGGCCACCCTCAGCTTGCGCCGTTCCTCCACCTGCCGAAGACCCTCAGCCTCAAGGCGCGTGTCGACACCCACGAGTTCTTCACCAAGTCGGCTCATCGCGCCCATCGCCTCCTGGAAGAGCTCATGACGAACGTCGCTCCGCCCGTGCTCGAACTCCAGCGCACGGCCCACCCCGTCCTCCGCCACGGGGCTGCAGGCGGGACGTGAAGTGGTGCACCCCTCTCGAGGGGGCTGGGGCTGGTGCCGCCCAGGCGCCCGGCAGCCTCACGAGGGCCCGGCGGTCGGGGCCTGCTACTTGAGGAGGAACTGAAGACCGAAGCCAACCAGCTGCTGTCCATGACCAGAGGAGGAGTCCGGGTCACGTCCGCCAAGCTCCAAGCCAGGCCGTGGAGGAAGGGGGATGGAGCCGCAGATTCAAAGTGCCATGAAGGAGAGCGCACCTCCCCGGCCGGCCCTGCTCCAAGCATGACATGCAGGCTCGGGATGCTCAAAGCCAGCGTGGGAGTCGAGGAAGGCGAAGGTTGCTTCTCGAGGGACACAGCGGCCCTGACGGAAGGGGTCCTGGAGAATCGACGTCAGGGAAGAAAGCAGCAATCAAGAAATCACAAGGTGCAGTACTTACTCATTGACGGCGATGTACTTTCGTCGCTTTAACGGCCCGAAGATACCGCTGCCGCTCGGAGATCCTTTCCTCTTGTAGAGCTCCTCGAAGTCCACGCGAAGCCGACCGAAGCGTTGGACGTGGCGGCCGGCACGGGGTGCGGCCGGAGAAGTGCTCGAGAGGACAACTTCAGGGGTGCCTAGCTGCGCAGAACAGTCGGGCGCCATCTCATCCCGACCTCCCGAGGCCTTCGTTTCAGCCTCGGGAGGCGCGTGCTGCATCGTCTCAGCAACCGACGTCCCAGAGGAAGAATCATGGGTTCCTGAGGACGACGCCTGAGGAGCCCCAGGCGAATCCGCACATCAGCACTCGTGCCGCCAGCCTCCGGCGGCACTCACCCCCCTGCATCCACATTCGGGACGAGCTTGGTGCCAGCGACGAAGAAGGGAACCATGTTGACAGGGTTCTCACGAGACCCCACCAAGCCGTCCGGGCGCAGTCCCCACTCATCAAAGGGAGGCATGCTCTCTGCAAATTGAGCCTTGTTCGTGCAGCGGTATAGCAGGCAGCTCTTCCCAGGCATGTCGCCCGGTGAAGGGACACCTGTTAGGACCTCGAGCATTGTTTTCTACATCTTAAGAGGGAGCTCGGACTCCTGAAACCTCATATGGTCCTAACTGCCGAGCAAGGTTCACATTGGGTGAGAATGGCGCTGAAGCGGAGCGACTCGGCATCTGACGAACTCCTTCATCACAATGGGCGCGGTCATGCCGCTGTCTTTCGGCCTCCTCAGCCTGAGCTAGACGGGGATGAGATGAGGGCTCGCGAGCTTCTCGTGGCCCCAACCGGAGTTGGGAACGACAGGTGCTGACGGAGAGTGGAGTAGAGGGCTGAGCACCCCGGCGTTGATAAACACCCACCGAGTCCGAAACTCGCTCGTGGATGGAGGAAGCTCGAAGTCGATCCCTGCGCCCGCCGTCGCGGCCACGGCCTGGAAGCACATGCACCCCGAGCTTTGCCGAGGATCCATCAGATGCAATGAGAAGAAATGACGGAGAAGGGCCACGGAAGGAGTGATGCCCACCATGGCCTCACACACAAAGGCGAAGGCGACAAGGAGAGTCACGGATTGGGGGTCGAGATGCATCATGTGGATCTGGTAATGCTCAAGAACCGCGTTGAGGAAGGCAGAGAAAGGGGGAATCAGGCTAGCCCAAAAGGGCATCGATGAAGATTGGGACCTCAGTGGCCGCCCGGGTAATGCGAGCGCGAGACTTAGGCCAAGCCTTCGTCTCCCCGCACTCATTGAAACTGGTGGCAAGCATAGGACGCACCTTGTCCATGGCCTCGTTGTTGAGCACCAAGGACCAGCCGACTACAGGCTCGACGGCTGGAGGCGCACTTGGCAAAGACAGAGGCTTCTTCCCCTTGTCTGCTTGTTTCAGTGCCATGGCGATGAAGCGGGCAGGGCACATGTCAGATTGGAGAGGAGGGGCAGAGTCTCAAAGGAGCAGAGGAATTGGGGAAGTAAGGCGTGGGCGACGGAAGAATAACTGTGTAGGTAGTTGGGCCGCATAGCCAGGCGGCCTCCAAGGCAGCGTGGGGAAGCTGAGACGCCCACGTCCAATCAATCGCCACGTGTCGACCAAGGCCGCAGGCTTTTGGGGCCCGCGGTGCTGCGCACTTGACCTTTAATTGTCTTCGCCTCGAAGCCAAGCCCGAGTGCGCCTTGGGCCCGGGGGCTACTGTCGGCGTTTTGGGAACGGGGGTCAAAGCACAAGTGCTCCCTGGGTGGTTTTGGTAATTAATGTCAACATATCTCTTGTTGGACTAACACTTTTACCTAGTATGTTTCAGACAAGTTCAACAATGGTGGCATGGACTAAAGGATGTGGAACCCCTTCAAGATGCTAAGGACAAAGGATTGGCTCAAGCTTCAAGCACAAGACTCTACATTTTCTATTTCAGTGATCCAAGATCACATTGAGTCTATAGGAAAAGCCAATACTATCAAGAGGGGATGAGGTGTTGCTTAATGGCTTGCTTGCTCAAAGTGCTTAGTGATATGCTCCAAAGCTCTCAACTACTTTCTCACATCCACATATGTCCTAACCCTAAAGTCTAACTCGGCCCTACCGATTCTTCCTATCCGGCGCCACCGAGTTCAGATGTCTTAGCCACTGCCACAAACTCTAGGCAAATCAGTCTCACCGATAGGGATCTCGGTCTCACCGAGATGGGATTGTAATCTCTCTGTGTATGTCCATTACCAAAATCGGTCTCACTGAGTTTGAGCAATCGGTACTACCTAGATTACAATGCAAACTCTCTGGTTAACTTATTACCAAAATTGGT
The DNA here is from genome assembly GCA_021605145.1 of Aegilops bicornis. Classification (NCBI taxonomy): domain Eukaryota; kingdom Viridiplantae; phylum Streptophyta; class Magnoliopsida; order Poales; family Poaceae; genus Aegilops; species Aegilops bicornis. The sequence continues at coordinate 286,856,919 of CM038669.1, forward strand.
CCTACCGAGTTTGTGTAATCGGTCAAACCGAGTTTGCCTGACCAACTCTCTGGTTAGCTTATTACCAAAATCGGTCCCACCGAGTTTGTATGTCGGTCTCACCGAGATTACGTTATGCCTAACCCTAACCATATCGATCCTAACGAGTTGCATGTCGGTCCCACCGAAAATCCTAACAGATCACTAGGTTTACTAAATCGGTCCGACCGAGTTTGTTGATTCGGTCCCACCGAGATTGGTAAATTGTGTGTAACGGTTAGATTTTGTGTGGAGGCTATATATACCCCTCCACCTCCTCTTCATCCGTGGAGAGTTCCATCAGAACAAGCCTACACTTCCAGCATCCTATTTCTGAGAGAGAACTACCTACTCATGTGTTGAGGCCAAGATATTCCATTCCTACCCTCTGAATCTTGATCTCTAGCCTTCCCCAAGTTGCTTTCCACTCAAATCTTCTTTCCACAAAATCCAAATCCTGAGAGAGAGAGTTGAGTGTTGGAGAGACTATCATTTGAAGCACAAGAGCAAGGAGTTCATCATCAACACACCATTTGTTACTCCTTGGAGAGTGGTGTCTCCTAGATTGGCTAGGTGTCACTTGGGAGCCTCCAACAAGATTGTGGAGTTGAACCCAACAGTTTGTAAGGGCAAGGAGATCGCCTACTTCGTGAAGATCTACCGCTAGTGAGGCAAGTCCTTCGTGGGCGACGACCATGGTGGGATAGACAAGGTTGCTTCTTCGTGGACCCTTCGTGGGTGGAGTCCTCCGTGGACTCGCGTGGCTATTACCCTTCGTGGGTTGAAGTCTCCATCAACGTGGATGTACGACAGCACCACCTATCGGAACCACGACAAAAACATCCGTGTCTCCAATTGTGTTTGAATCCTCCAAACCCTTCCCTTTACATTCTTGCAAGTTGCATGCTTTACTTTCCGCTGCTCATATACTCTTTGCATGCTTGCTTGTTATCTATTGAGAGTTCTAAACTTTTGCCTAAACTCTACTCCAACTTAAAGAAGTTAAAAACTGCAACTTTGGTACTTAGTGTCTAATCATCCCCCTCTAGACACCTCTTCTCGATCCCTTTCAATTGGTATGAGAGCTTTGGTCTCCATTGCTTTGGTTTAAACACCATTGGAGGAAGATGGATGAGTCTACTATTGGGAGTCTTAGACATAGAGTGCCTATACTTGATGGAGAGTATTTTCATGAGTAGAAAAATGAGATGCTTGTGATTTTCAATAAATATCATTTGAACAAGTACATTGCTAGCCCTTGTGCACCTCATATCGATCCCTTGCATCCCACACCCGAAGAGGATCTTGACATGTTTCGTAATCTTAGAACCATCAATCTTATCATAAGAGGATTGCCCAAAAATTTGATTGCTAGTTTGCCTACTCTTGATTGTGCCTATACTATATGGAAATTTCTTGAGGAACGATTTCCAGATTATTCCTTAAAAAATTAGATGAAATTCTCCATAAGTCTATTGCCTTGAGTAAGATGAATTCTAGTGATCCTAGCTCGGTGATTGTCTATATGAGCTTACAAATCTCATGCGTGCTATAGGAGATGTTGGAATCATTAGCAATATTATTTCGAAGCTATTAGAATCCATAAAGACAATCATAGAAATGATCATTTGTCTAATGAATTACCCTCTCTAGGAATTGAGCAATCACAAGATGATGTAGAACATGGATACTATGATGAGGATGATGATAGTGAATATGATCTTGACAATGCAATGAGACACTTTGGTCTTATGGCTAATCTTCGCGGCTACATGGCTGGAGGAAAGGAGTGGGTCCTTGATAGTGGATGTAGTGATCATATGACCAGAGATAAAGACATGTTCTATGAGCTTGCTGAAAACGGCGGCCCTCAAAAGTATGTAACTTTTGGTGACAACTCAAAGGGTAAGGTGGTTGGCCTTGGTAAGGTGACCATATCACATGATAGCTCCATACAAAATGTCATGCTCGTTGAATCTCTTGGCTACAACTTACTTTCAGTATCTAGACTTGCTGATTTCGGTTTCAATGTTCTATTCACTGAAGTAGATTGCCAAGTGTTTCGTAGAGATAATCATAAAATGGTCTTTACTCGTATACGTAGAGGTGATCTTTACATTGTTGACTTCACTAAAAAGGCTCAACCTAGAACTTGCTTTATTGCTAAATCTTCTAAAGGCTGGTTGTGGCAAAGAAGATTAGGTCATGTTGGTATGCGAAACCTTGACAAGCTTATTAAAGGAAATCATATCCTTGGAGTTAACGATGTCATATTTGATAAGGATAGACTTTGCAGCGCTTGTCAAGCAGGTAAACAGGTTGGAGGAAGACATCCCGTGAAGAACATCATGACCACAAGGAGGCCACTCGAGCTACTTCACATGGATCTTTTTGGTCCCAACGCTTACAAGAGTCTCGGTGGAAATTCTTTTGGTCTAGTTATAGTTGATGATTTTTCAAGATTTACGTGGGTGTTCTTTCTTGATGATAAATCGCAGGTCCAAAAGATCTTCAAAAACTTCGCTAGGAAGGCCCAAAATCAATTTGAAGTGAAGATCAAGAAGGTTCGCAGTGACAATGGGACGGAGTTCAAGAACGCAAATGTGGACACCTTTCTTGACGAAGAAGGGATTTCACACGAGTTCTCGGCTACGTACACACCTAAACAAAATGGAGTTGTTGAGCGGAAGAACCGGACGCTCATCGAAATGGCGAGAACGATGCTTGATGAGTACAAGACGCCGAAGCACTTTTGGGCGGACGCGGTTGAGACAGCTTGTCATGCAACAAATCGCTAGTATCTTCACAAGCTTCTCGGCAAGGCGGCATCTGAGCTCCTCACCGGTAACAAACCCCAAGTTGGATACTTTCGAGTATTCGGCTCAAAGTGCTACATTCTTGATAAGCATCGTCGTTCTAAATTCACTCCTAAGTCTCATGAAGGTTTCCTACTTGGTTATGGCTAAAACTCTCACACATACCGTGTCTACAACAATTTCACCGGAAAGGTTGAAGAAACGGTAGATTTGAAGTTTGATGAATCTAACGGATCGCAAGTAGAGCAATTGCCAATTGATGTAGGAGACAAAGATCTTTCGGAAGCAATTCAAGACTTGTCTATTGGAAAGATTGGTCCAACGGAGGTGAAGGAGAGTACCTCGTCCGTCCAAGTGGAAGCGTCCACCTCATGACAAGGTGAACCAAGAGTTGATATGGAAGCATCCACAAATGGGACACACCAAGATGAAGAAAACGAGGAAGTACACCAAGAACGTCAATAACCTCCTTCTCCACCATGACAAGAGAACGACAACGCCAACAATGAAGAAGGCCAAGAAGAAGAACGAGATGAAGAAGATGTTCAACCAATACCCAAGCAAAAGCTTTCACGAGTTCGAGCAAGAATTGCTAAAGACCATCTCGTCGAACAAATCTACAACGATATCCAAACTGGGAGAATCACTCGCTCTAAAACTCGTTTGGCTAACTTTTGTGAACACTATTCATGCATCTCTAGCATTGAACCTATGAAGGTTGAAGAAGCATTGGAAGATCCGGATTGGATAAATTCCATGCATGAAGAGCTACACAACTTTGAGAGAAATCAAGTTTGGACATTGGTTGAGAAGCCCGACAACAACCACAACATCATCGGTACCAAATGGGTGTTTCACAACAAGCAAGATGAAGATGGACAAGTATTTCGCAACAAAGCACGTCTCATCGCCCAAGGCTACACACAAGTCGAAGGTATGGACTATGGTGAGACTTATGCTCCCGTTGCTAGACTTGAGTCTATTAAGCATCTTACTTGCCTATGCTAATCACCATGATATCACCTTGTACCAAATGGACATTGAAAGTGCTTTTCTAAATGGTGAAATAGAGGAGGAAGTTTATGTTAAACAACCTCCCGGCTTTGTCAATCCTAAGAAACCAAATCATGTTTACAAACTTCACAAAGCCCTTTATGGTCTTAAACAAATTCCTAGAGCGTGGTATAAATGCTTGACCAAGTTTTTTATTGAAAAAGTCTTTGAAATTTGAAAAATACATTCTACTCTTTTTACTAAAAGGGTCGATGGAGAACTATTTGTGTGCCAAATCTATGTTGATGATATTATATTTGGTTCTACTAACCCTCATTTTAGTGAAAAGTTTGGGAAGCTAATGTCGAAGAAGTTTGAGATGTCTATGATGAGTGAACTCAAATTCTTTCTTCGTTTGCAAATCAAGCAAACTAAGGAAGGTACCTTAGTCTCTCAAACAAAGTACACCAAGGACTTATTCAAGAAGTCCAATATGCAAAAATTCAAAGGTATGACTACACCCATGCCTACCAGTGGACATCTTGATTTGACCAAAGATGGTGAATCGGTTGATCAAAAAGTTTATCGCTCTATGATTGGTTCATTGTTATATCTATGTTCTTCTCGTCCCGATATCATGCTAAGTGTGTGCATGTGTGCACGATATCAAGCTGCTCCTAAAGAATGTCATCTTAAGGCCGTGAAAAGGATAGTGAGATACTTAATACATACACCAAATTTTGGCATTTGGTATCCTAAGAGGGCCTTTCGATCTTGTTGGCTACTCCGACTCGGACTATGCGGTGACAAGGTTGATAGAAAGTCCACTTGGTACTTGTCAATTTCTTGGTAGATCTCTTGTGTCTTGGTCTTCCAAGAAACAAAACTCGGTATCCTTGTCCACACTTGAGCGGAATACATTGCCGCCGGTTCATGTTGTGCTCAGTTACTTTGGATGACCCAAACTCTTAAAGATTATGGGATATATGTGAAACATGTTCCATTACTTTGTGACAATGAAAGTTCTATCAAGATTGCTCACAATCCCGTGCAACACTCTCGAACTAAGCATATTGAAGTTCGTCATCATTTCATTCGAGATCATGTTGCTAAGGGTGACATTAATCTTAAGCATGTTCGCACCGAAAAGCAATTAGCGGATATTTTCACTAAACCACTTGATGAGAAAGTGTTTTGCAGGTTAAGAGGTGAACTAAACATCATTGATGTTTCAAACTTGGAGTAGGAACTCTATTGGATACATGCAAGACATGAGCTTATGACTAATCCTTGATATTTCTCTTATGATGTTAATCTTATGTCATGGATATATTTGCATCTTGCATGTTATCTAACCCTTGTAGGTACTTGGTTGAATCAAATTCCATGAGATTATAACCTACTCATATCTTGAGAAATCTCTACATCACCAAGTCTCTACATAATGGTGGTTGAAGAACAAGGAAGCACGAAACCATTCAAACATATCCTTTGACATATCCTATGTTGAGTTTCATGATTTTCATTTTGGATACACAAGTGTTGTTCCTTGCAAAAACTAACCCATGTAGGTAGATGAACTCAAATTCCAAGTGGTGCTCCCAACTCTTGATGAGCTACATCAACCTTGAGCAACCCACACAAGTTCAACTACATGATCACGATCAACACCAACACCCAAGGTATGTTATTCCATCTTAGAGAAGCTTTACTCCAAGTCATGAGTCAAAGCAACTCGACAAGATGTGAATACATCAAGATGTAAATGAAAATGGTAACCCCATTTTGAGCTTAAAAGATGAGTATGACCTATGATCAAGTGATCTCACTTGACTCCTAAGTCAATATACTCTAACATAGGTGACTTTGTCGCCGACCAATTCTAGATGAAGTTATCTCGTGTTCTTTTTCTATGCTCTTACATTTGTGTCATGCATATTTGTTTCCCTTTTCTCAAAAAAAACTTCATCTAGATTTCCTTCCTTTTCTTTTCTATTTGTTCTGCATTCCCTGCATCCAATTCATTGCAAATCTTTCAGTTAATTCCTTGCAAATCCTTGTGAGATCTTACTTGTCTAGTGAGCTGAGGTGACAAGTGTTTTCTCTGCGATGAACTCGGTCTCACCGGTTTATTATTCTCGGTCCAACCGAATCCTTTCGGTGCAACCGAAGTACCACTCGGTGCCACCGATTTCCCTACTGGAACAATATTTTGCCACTTATTCCTATTTTACTCTTGATCCAGCTCCACTCAATGAATCTTGTCCTCTACAAGCATCACATTTTTATACAGTGCTTTCTGTTGTGACTCAAGGACCAAACCCATTCACGACAAATTCCAGAAGACCCTTCTTGGAAATTGATGTCAAAGGGGGAGAGAGAGATCACATCAAAGCTTATCACTTCCAAAGAGAAAGAGAGAGTATCACCTCCATAGGGGGAGAGAGAGAGATCTCCAGGGGAGAGAATACTCAAGAAGAGAGTAATCCTCAAGGATCCCAGATGCTTGGTGTTCAAGAGGAGAGATGTCACATGTTTCATAAGGGGAAGAAAGACATGTTCATATATGCTCATTGGCATTAGCTTTGTTTATTTGTTTCCTTGAACTCTGATTTTGCATTTTGCTCTGTTTTTCTGTTCCCTATCTTGGGAGAGAACTTCCTAATTCATTGCACATCTTTACCTTTGGGGACATGTTTATGTCAAATGTGGTACCTAGTACTCACTCTCTACATGTCATCCCAGTCTTGGTATTCTTGTGGTTTCTTCTGTTTGCTCTGGCTAGTAGGTGTATCTGCGTTATCTAACCTTGTTTACATAGGTTCATTCCATCCTAAGCCAACTCAAGACCACAAGGTAAGTATATGCATCACAGTCATGTGAATGAAGAATTCTTGCTGATGTATATATTGTTTGCAAGAAGGACTCATGAGCATGAAGGTACATTTCCCATATTCACATCATTTGCTCTGATGCATATAGCCATGATACATGTAACACATTGCTTACTCTGTCATGTTCATGCAATCACATGCTTCTATATTCCATATTCACATGATTGCATACATGTAGGGGGAGCCTATGCTTGTTACATGTCTTTCCAAATCTTTACTTGCTATTCTCTATATCTTTATCTAAAGCTTTGATGTATGTTGTCATCAATTACCAAAAAGGGGGAGATTGAAAGCACAAGTGCTCCCTAGGTGGTTTTGGTAATTAATGTCAACATATCTCTTGTTGGACTAACACTTTTACCTAGTATGTTTTCAACAATGGAGTGGCATGGACTAAAGGATGTGGAACCCCTTCAAGATGCTAAGGACAAAGGATTGGCTCAAGCTTCAAGCACAAGACTCTACATTTTCTATTTCAGTGATCCAAGATCACATTGTGTCTATAGGAAAAGCCAATACTATCAAGAGGGTATGAGGTGTTGCTTAATGGCTTGCTTGCTCAAAGTGCTTAGTGATATGCTCGAAAGCCCTCAACTACTTTCTCACATCCACATATGTCCTAAACCTAAAGTCTAACTCGACCCTACCGATTCTTCCTATCCGGCGCCACCGAGTTCAGATGTCTTAGCCACTGCCACAAACCCTAGGCAAATTAGTCTCACCGATAGGGATCTCGGTCTCACCGAGATGGGATTGTAATCTCTCTGTGTATGTCCATTACCAAAATCGGTCTCACTGAGTTTGAGCAATCAGTACTACCGAGAGTACAATGCAAACTCTCTGGTTAACTTATTACCAAAATCGGTCCTACCGAGTTTGTGTAATTGGTCAAACCGAGTTTGCCTGACCAACTCTCTGGTTAGCTTATTACCAAAATCGGTCCCACCTAGTTTGTGTAATCGGTCTCACCGAGATTGCGTTATGCCCTAACCCTAACCATATCGGTCCTACCGAATTGCATGTCGGTCCCACCGAAAATCCTAACGGTCACTAGGTTTATAAATCGGTCCGACCGAGTTTGTTTATTCGGTCCCACCGAGATTGGTAAATTGTGTGTAACGGTTAGATTTTGTGTGGAGGCTATATATACCCCTCCACCTGCTCTTCATTCGTGGAGAGAGCCATCAGAACAAGCCTACACTTCCAGCATCCTATTTCTGAGAGAGAACTACCTACTCATGTGTTGAGGCCAAGATATTCCATTTCTACCATATGAATCTTGATCTCTAGCCTTCCCCAAGTTGCTTTCCACTCAAATATTCTTTCCACCAAATCTAAATCCTGTGAGAGAGAGTTGGGTGTTGGGGAGACTATCATTTCAAGCAAAAGAGCAAGGAGTTCATCATCAACACACCATTTGTTACTTCTTGGAGAGTGGTGTCTCCTAGATTGGCTAGATGTCACTTGGGAGCCTCCAACAAGATTGTGGAGTTGAACCAAGGAGTTTGTAAGGGCAAGGAGATCGCCTACTTCGTGAAGATCTACCGCTAGTGAGGCAAGTCCTTCGTGGGCGACGGCCATGGTGGGATAGACAAGGTTGCTTCTTCGTGGACCCTTCGTGAGTGGAGCCCTCCGTGGACTCGCGCAACCGTTACCCTTTGTGGGTTGAAGTCTCCATCAACGTGGATGTACGATAGCACCACCTATCGGAACCACGACAAAAACATCCGTGCCTCCAATTGCGTTTGAATCATCCAAACCCTTCCCTTTACATTCTTATAAGTTGCATGCTTTACTTTCCGCTGCTCATATACTCTTTGCATGCTTGCTTGTTATCTATTGAGAGTGCTAAACTTGTGCCTAAACTCTACTCCAACTTAAAGAAGTTAAAAACTGCAACTTTGGTACTTAGTGTCTAATCACCCCCTCTAGACACCTCTTCTCGATCCCTTTCGGGGTCCCCAGAGACTTGCACACTGCGGCTGCGGCATGGCCGTGCTAAGCGGGCTGTATGGCCCATCTTCATCAACAAGGCATTCAAGACCCTCGCGAGAGCCAAGCCTCATGGCCGAGCGATGCAAGACCTCCTCAGGAGCGGCCTCACCAGGTTGCCTCGCGAGGAGCGGAGAAATCAAGGCAGGGCAAACCTTGCGAGGCTCTTGTGACATGAGCCATGATGATCAAGATCACGCGGGCGCCAGCGCACACAGTGTCCTTGTTTCCTCTTTGGTGCTAAGGAGGCAAGCGCAGGCGCGAAGTACCGAGGCATCAAGCAAAGGTTTCCATATCAGTGGAACGAGACCAAGACCAACAGGACGGCAAGAGGGAGGTCACCATGAATCCCAAGACGACGTCACCACCAGAGCCTTTTGCAGGCGAAGACCGCTTTTGTCAGGATAAGTTGTACTAGATGTCCCCTTTCAAATTGGCCGTTGTTGGATCCCTTCCCGCTCAATATTTGGGAAGAGGACCAGGGCCTATATAATTAGAACTAGCCACCATAATAGGGGGTCGATTCCATCCTCCATCCTCACACCCACCAGCACACCAAGCACAAGAACACCTCAACCTCAGGAGGCTGTTCTTCCCCTTGTACTATTCATCATCAGCCCAAGAGGCAATCCACCACCACCACACTGGAGTAGGGTATTACATCCTGGCAGTGGCCCGAACTATTATAAATCTTGTGTCTTTTGTGTTGTGAGTTCGTCGAGTTCGTCCAAGAGATCTTAGCGAGCTAGGGCGTGGATTGGTAGGGAGGAAACCTTCGCGTGGACCCTAGTGTTCGTACCTTAAGGGTTTTGCAGGAACCCGTGATCCGACATCAGCCCTCTGCTCCATTCTTCATCGGCGCCTGCCGTTCCCAACCCTGGTTGGGGCCATGAAAAGCTTGCGAGCCCCTATCTTGTCTCGGTCTGGCACGGGCTGAAGAGGCTAAAAGACAGCGGCGTGACCGTGCCCATGGTGGTGAAGGAGTTTGTCAGGCGTCGAGTCGGTCTGCTCCAGCGCCATTCTCGCCCGATGTGGGCCTTGCTCAACAGCCAGGACCATATGAGACTTCAGGAGTCCGGGCTTCCTCTTGAGATGCGGCAAATTGTGCTTGAGGTCCTAATGGGTGTCGCATCGCCGGACGACATGCCTGGGAGGAGTTGCCTGTTGTACTGCTGCAGGAACAAGGCAAAATTTGTGGAGCACATGCCTTCCTTCGATGAGTGGGGGCTGCGCCGTTCGGCCTAGTGGGGCCTCGCGAGAACCCCGTCAACGTGGTTCCCTTCTTCGTCGCTGGCGCCGAGCTCGTCCCGAATGTGGATGCAGGCGGGCGAGCACCGCCGAAGGCTGGCGGTTCGAGTGCTGAGGTGCAAATGCCGCCTGGGGCCCTGGGTCGTCGTCCTCAGGAACTCATGATTCTTCCTCTGGGATGTTGGTCGTTGAGACGATGCAACACGCGGCTCCCGAGGCCGAAGCTCCGGAGGCCTCGGGAGGTCGCGGTGAGACGGCGCCCGACTGCACTCCGCAGCCCAACACCCATGAAGCTGTCCCCTCGAGCACTTCTCCGGCTGCTCCCCATGCCGGCCGCCACGTCCAGCGCTTCGGTCGGCTTTGCGTGGACTTCGAGGAGCTCCGCAAGAAGAAAGGATCCCCAAGCAGCAGCGGTATCTTCGGGCCATTGAAGCGACGAAAGTACATCGCCGTTGACGAGTAAGTACTGCACCTTGTGATTTCTTGATTGCTGCTTTCCTCCCTGACGTTGTCTCTTCAGGACCCCTTCCGTCAGGGCCACTCTGTCCCCCGAGAAGCAACCTCCGCTTTCCTCGACTCCCCCGCTGGCCTTGAGTGTCTCGAGCCTGCATGTTGTACCTAGAGCTGGGCCGGCCTAAGAGGTGCGCTCGCCTTCACGGTGCTTCGAATCTGCGGCCTCATCGTCCTTCCTCCACGGCCTGGCTTGGAGCTTGGCGAGCGTGCCCAGGGCCCCTCCTTAGGTCATGGACAGTAGCTGGTTGGCTTCGGTCTTTAGCTCCTCCTCAAGCAGCGAGCCCCGACCGGCTAGGGCCCCTCACAAGGCCTGGCTGGCGCCTGGGGCAGCACCAGCCCCCTGCCGAGAGGGGGTGCGCCGCTTCGCGTCCCGCCTGCAGCCCCCGTGGCGGATGACGAGGTGGGCTGTGCGCTGGAGTTCAAGCACGGGTGGAGCGTCGTTCGTCATGAGCTCTTCCAGGAGGCGATGGGCGCGATGAACCGACTTGGTGAAAAACTTGCGGACGTCGATCTGCGCCTCAAGGCTGAGGGTCTTCGGCTGGCGGAGGAACAACGTAAGCTGAAGGTGGCAATCAACCATGGCTGCTACCAGCGTGATCTTGATAACGCGAAGGCCGAGGCATCCCTCAAGGTTTCCCGTGAAGCTTGCTCCCGAGCTTTGGAGGAGGCTCGCGAGGCTGACCGCCGTCGTGAGGCCGCAGAGAAGCACGCGTGGGATCTCCAGGCCTGGAGTGCATCCCTGGAGCAGCAGGTGGAGGCGCGCAAAGCCGCCCCTGCGTCAATGAGGGGGGCACCTGTAACGCCCCGGATTCGATGCGCCAGGTGTCTGCCAGTTATTCGTCGGCGTTGCCATGTCATTTGCTTGCGTGTTGCATTTTGCCATGTCATCATCTGCATTTTATCATGTCGTCATGTGCATTTCATTTTGCATACGTGTTCGTCTCATGCATCCGAGCATTTTCCCCGTTGTCCGTTTTGCGATCCGGCACTCCTATGTCTCCCGGCGCCCTCTTTTACCTATTTTCATGAGCGGGTGTTAAACGGTCTCGGAATGGACCGAAGTTTGTCAAGAGGCCTTGGTATAGCACCGGTAGACCGCATGTCAAGTTTCGTGCCATTTGGAGGTCGTTTGGTACTCCAACGATTAACCGGGTAACCGCAAAAGCCTCTTTTGTGTGCAGCCCAACACCCCTTCCAAAGTGGCCCAAAACCCAGCAAACTACCCTCCATGCTCTCGGTCGTTCGATCACGATCGTGTGGGCAAAAACCGCACCTCATTTGGACTCTTCTAGCTTCCTCTACCTATTTATATGTGCTCCTCCCGGATTTTTCGCAGTCCAAACCCTAGCCTAGCCTCCCTCTCGCCCGCCGGACACATCCGGACCGGGCCGGACATGTCCGCCCGCGCCCGCAGCCAATCCGCCCCTGCCACGTGCCCCGCGCCGCCGTCTCCCGTCCAGCGCCCCGTCGGGCCGCGAGCCCATCTCCAGCCCGCCCGGGCGCGCCAGCCGAGGAGATCCGCGCTTCGTTCACGAGTTCCGCGTCGGCGAGCTCCGAGCCAGATCCGCCGCCCTCTCCCTCCTTCTCTTCCTCCTCTCCCTCACCTTCGCGCCGTTCTGCCGCTTGAAATGCCGCCCCACCATGGCCTCGAGTTCGCCATGGCCCGCCGCCGTCGAAGCACCTCGCCCCGCCGCCGATCCGTCTCCCCACCGGCCGGATCCGGCCTCGCCGGGCCGGATCCCACCGCCGCCGCCGCGCCACTTCCGGCCTCGCCGCCCCGCCTTGGCCGCCGACCATCGCCGCCCTGCCTCCCTCGTGCGGGCACGGGAGGGCAACGCCCAGCGCCTCCCGCATGGGCCCGGCCCTTCTCCAGCCGGCCCAGCTCCCTCCTCCTCGGATGGGCTCAACCCATTGGTGAGCAGACCACTAAACCCCGCCCGTGCGGTTTTTAGAGTTATAGCGCTCATCTGTTTTTTCCCGGGAATTTGCCCAAGTCCCTGGTCTGAGTAATTTTCATGCCATGTTCATGCCATCATAACTCTGCATCCGTAGCTCCGTTTCGTGCGTGTGATATGTCAAATAGTTCGCCTCGACGAGTACATCATTTCATCTCATTGCATCATTTACATTTGAGCTCATCTTGATTCCCTAAATGCTGTTAGAAGAGGGCTATGTGATGTTAGTTTCAGATTCTTATCAGAACATGCACTTTTGTCATTTTTGCCATGATTGATGTGTGCATCCTATGAACTTGAGTACTACATGTGTTTTGTAATATGCCATGCCATATTTACAGGGGTGGATGCTATGTATTTTTGTGATCTCTGTGGTGACTAGCACAAGCATGCAAACTAGGCTTCATGATGTTGCTGATTTCAGCCCCTGTTCTGCTGATATTTTTATGCCATGTAACTTGATGCTACCGAGAGATCCATGCTTATTTTGAGATACTTCACTAAGGTTGTTTTGAACATATGGTTGTGCTATATCCATCCATGACCTTGTTTGCAATTATGGAGTGCCATAGCTTGAGAGAATTGAGCTCTACTTTTGCTATAAAATGTTTCCTGGCAGGTTGTTTACATGTTATTCAATTTTGCCAAGGTTGTTGTAGTTGATCCGTGTATGCTTTGATGTTGTTCTTGCCATGTATAGCTTCTATGCCATGTCTTATTACTGTGAGTTGCCTTGCCATGCCATGTATTGCTCTGTGGTGAGTGGTTCAAGCTCACCAACATGCCTACTTATCGTTGTTACTGCCATGTATGAATCTGTAATATAACTTGCCATGTTTACATGGGTGCCACCATATTTTCTGATCCTTTTTGGCTCATGGTCAGTAAGGGACTTTTATTATATGCTTTGGGTGGATTCATACCATGCTCTAGTTTGACTTGATAGCTTGCTGCAACATGTTGTTTCATAGCTCTAAACATGTTAACCTGATGTTATTTCTGCCATGTCCTGTGAATTCTGCCAAGTCTGTGAACCTGTTATTATTTGCAATCTTGCCATGTCATTTTGAGGATGTTCTATTTGTTTCTGGAGATAGCTCAGTGTTCATGTTTTGTCATGCTTTACCTGCACATCATGCGCATGCCTTTTGTTATCATGTTGAGATGCTGTAGCATGTTGTTTTGATGCTTGCAATATGCCTAGTTGCTGTTTTGGACAGATTGTTGCTATAACTTGTATATGGTGTATGTGTTGAACCGTTGCTCCGTTTTGAGTGTGCTCTATATGAAACTTTCTTGATTTTGCATGTAGTTTCATATTATCATGTTGCATCCTTTTTTTGAGGTGTTTGTTTGATGTTTGTATGCATTCTGCATCAATGCCATGCTTATCTTGTTTTGCTCATATCTTCTAGGCCGTAGCTCCGAATTTAATGAACTTTATATGTAACTTGACTAGAATTTCGTGTAGATCATCGTGGTGCATCTTAACTTGCTGTTTAACAACTTGAACATAAGGTTTATTTAGATCTGGACCAATTTCGAAATTTGCATATGAGGACTTAGGAATTGTTATATGTTGTTTCCGGCCTCATTTAAACTTGCTCTGATGTGTTGCTCTTGTTTGCATCATCTCTTGCCATGAGTAGCTTCATCTAGATTTGTCATGCATCATGTTTGTTGTGCATCATGCCTTGTTCATCTGTGGTGTGTTTACCTTGTTGTGTGCTTCTTCTCGATAGTTCCCGTTTCGTTGCGATCGTGAGGATTCGTTCGTCTACGCTTGGTTCGGCTTCATCCGTTCATCTTCTTCATGGACTCGCTCTTCTTCCTTGCGGGATTTCAGGCAAGATGACCGCTACCCTGGATCTCACTGCTATCATTGCTATGCTAGTTGCTTCGTTCTATCGCTGTGCTGCGCTACCTATTACCTATTTATCAAGCCATCCCAAATTGCGATGAACCTCTAACCTTTGTCGCCCTTCCTAGCAAACCGTTGTTTGGCTATGTTACCGCTTTGCTCAACCCCTCTTATAGCGTTGTTAGTTGCAGGTGAAGATGAAGTTTGTTCCTTGTTGGAACATGGAGATGTTGTTCCTTGTTGGAACATGTTTACTTGTTGGGATATCACAATATATCTTATTTAATTAATGCATCTATATACTTGGTAAAGGGTGGAAGGCTCGGCCTTATGCCTGTGTTTTGTTCCACTCTTGCCGCCCTAGTTTCCGTCATATCGGTATTATGTTCCCGGATTTTGCGCCCCTAACGCGGTCGGGTGATTTATGGGACCCCCTTGACAGTTCGCTTTGAATAAGACTCCTCCAGCAAGGCCCAACATTGGTTTTACCATTTGCCTCACCTACCCCTTTTTCCTTTGGGAGTCGCGCTCTCAAGGGTCATCTTCATTTTAGCCCCCCCGGGCCAATGCTTGTCTAAGTGTTGGTCCAAACTAGAGCCACTTGCGGTGCCGCCCCTAGGCAACTTGGGGTATCGTCGGTTGCCGTCACGTCTTGCTCATCCGGTCGTGGCTCGAGACGAGATCTGTGGCAGCTACTATCAGGATGTCGGCACGCCGGGAGGTCTTGCTGGTCTTGTTTTATTGCTGTCGAAATGTCTTGTAGCCGAGATTCCGAGACTGATCGGGTCTTCCCGGGGAGAAGGAATATCCTTCGTTGATCGCGAGAGCTTATCATGGGCTAAGTTGGGACACCCCTGCAGGGTATAAACTTTCGAGCCGTGCCCTTGATTTATGTGGCAGATGGGAATTTGTTAATATCCGGTTGTAGTAAACTTGAAGCAAACTCTTCTAAAACACACCAACCGTGTGCGTAACCGTGAGTGTCTCTTTTCGGGGTTGATCGAGAGGAGAACACGGTTTCTGGGTTATGTCTAACGTAAGTAGGAGTTCAGGATCACTTCTTGATCATTACTAGTTGGCGACCGTTCCTTTGTTTCTCTTCTCGCTCTCATTTGCGTATGTTAGCCACCATATATGCTTAGTCGCTGCTGCAACCTCACCACTTTACCCCTTCCTTTCCCATTAAGCTTTGCTAGTCTTGATACCCATGGTAATGGGATTCTTTGAGTCCTCGTGGCTCACAGATTACTACCACAACAGTTGTAGTTACAGGTTTGGCGATGATCATGACGTGAGAGCGATGTTTGCTTGTATTGGAGTTCTTCTTACGCTTCTTCTTGATCGGGGATAGGTTCCGGTCGGCAGCCCGGGCTAAAGGTGGTGGATGTCGTTTGAGCTTCTGTTTATGTTTCATCCGTAGTCGGATGTTGATCTTGTATATGATGTTGATGTATTCTTGTGGCATTTGTGCCTTATGTATGAATCCCCATCTATTATGTAATGTTGATGTAATGATATCCACCTTGCAGAAGCGTTCCAATATGCGGGTCTATCCTTGGTGGGACCTTCGAGTTCCTTTTGAATAGGGTCGCATATTGGGCATGACAAGTTGGTATCAGAGCCTCGACCAACCCTAGGAGCCCCCTTGATTGATCGTGTAGTTTTGCCGTTGTTGAGTCTAGAAGAAAACTGATTTCGGAGTTTAGTTATATCGGAGAGTAGGAATTGTTTTACTCCTCAGTCCCTTCGTCGCTCTGGTGAGGAATCTTGACGTAGGTGTTTTGAACTACTCCTCTTCCCATTCAAGTTTTTCTTTAGGATCACGCAGTTGGTTTTCCGATCGTTGGTTCTCATCTCTTTTCATCCGGTGCATTTTCTCGTCAAGTCGATTCAACCTCTTTGTTCTCGCAAGATCAATTCCTCAGTTGTTTTCTTTTCCCATCCGCCCTCCCCTTCTTCTTCTTGGAACCAGAGTCCGTAATCGAGTATCCATCCTACTCGTGTGAAGTTTTGCTCTCTCTCCTCAATGATTTCAACCGGTGTTTTCTCTTCAAGATATTCGTCGATTTCCCCTTCCAAGTTACCTTTGTTTTCCCGCCCTCCCACCCTCTTAATCCCGGAGCCTGAGTCTTTTTCGACCATCAGTTTCATTCGTGTGGAGCCTCTTCAGTCTTCCCTCAATTATTTTAACCGGTGAATTCTCATCTCGTTCGTCATTCTTCATCTCTTTTTCTTTTCCGGTGCACTCAATTCAAGTTTTTCGGGTTGATCATATTCTTTTCCTCGAAGTGTTCACTTTGCTCGTTCGCCTCTCGCCAATTTATCCTTCCGGAGTGTTCAACACATCTCAGGAGATTTGTCGGTGTTTGAATTAATTCGAGGCTGTCACCTCATTCAAATATTTCATTTGTTCCGGTGCATCATCTATCTGTTCGTCATCCCTTTCCAACGGTGTTTTTCTCTTCAGTGGGCCCTAACCCACAGGTCTTTCCCAGGATCTTAACTGACTCTTCTAATTCCCCCGGAGTTATTCTCAATTCTTTTCAAGTGTGACGTAAGAATGGATCCCATCAGTCACATGCCTTCTCCAAGTTCACTTTCTAATTGGTTTCATTGTTGGCTCAACCTCTTCGCTTTTCATTCTTCCGGAGTACCTCAACAATTTTGGTGGTGTTTTCTCGTCGACATTTGAAGACCGTCGTAGATTTTTCTCTTAAATCTTTTCCGTTCTCCCAGAGATTCGCGGTGCTAGCTCGATGTTATCCTACCTAGTAGTTTCCAGTTGTGCAATTCTTTTCATCCATCCGGAGTATTTCAGGAGTTGTTTTCCGTCTCGATCATCCGGAGGTCATCTTTTCGGAATATTTCTTCGTTCCAAGTTTTCAGCTTCGTTCATCTCAATATTCTCCCGGTGCTTCTTTCAAGTGTTATTTAATCAGCTCATGATCTCTTCGTTCTTTTGCATCTAATCCCCCTCAAGCATATTGTTCTTCTAATTCTTCCCGGTGATTCATACTCTTTCATCAGTCATTTTCAAATTCTTACGGTGGTTCGTTCAAGATTCTTTTCCTTGATTATCATTTTATATCCATTCGTTCTTTCGAATTCCACCGGTGGTTCATGAAGACCTTCTCAAGGTGGCGCTATATCTCTTCTCAATCCTTTTCAAGAAGAATAAGTAGTATGCCAGATCCATTGCTTGTCATCAATTTAATTTGATGAAGGATAAGCATAAAATAAATCTTATTCTTATTTCATCAAAGTGATTAATCTTTTTCTTCTGAGTTTGTTCTTGAGGAATAAATTCTAGTTCCAAGTCTTTTCTTTTCCGGAGTTCAAATTTCCTCGGCCTTTTCGTCGGAACCTCCATCTAAATCATCGCAAGGCTCATCTTATTCTTTCTTCCTTCTTTCTATCTCATCATCCTTTTGTTACCGGAGTTCTTCACGGTGGTTCTTCATGATTTAATTCATTCTTCAAGAGCTTATCAGGTGTCATTCCATCTTATCAAGTTCAGATTCTATTCCTTCCATGTTTCAGCCGGAGTGCTACCTAAATTGTTTCAGTCTTATTCGTTTCTTTTCTCATTCTAACCACTCCGGTTAGAACGAGTGGCTTCATAGTCTATCTAATTTCCGTGAGCTTTTGATTCTCGTCATTCTCGTCATTCCTCCCTTCTTCTCAAGTGTTTTTGATTCTTTGCCTCTTCTCTCTTGCGTTTCTTGTTTCACCTCATCCCTTTTTCTCTTCCGTCTCGGTCCTAAGATCTCGGGACGAGATCTCTTGTTAGTGGAGGAGTGTTGTAACGCCCCGGATTCGATGCGCCAGGTGTCTGCCAGTTATTCGTCGGCGTTGCCATGTCATTTGCTTGCGTGTTGCATTTTGCCATGTCATCATCTGCATTTTTATCATGTCGTCATGTGCATTTTATTTTGCATACATGTTCGTCTCATGCATCCGAGCATTTTCCCCGTTGTTCGTTTTGCGAACCGGCACTCGTATGTCTCCCGGCGCCCTCTTTTACCTCTTTTCGTGAGCGGGTGTTAAACGGTCTCGGAATTGACCGAGGTTTGTCAAGCGGCCTTGGTATAGCACCGGTAGACCGCCTGTCAAGTTTCGTGCCATTTGGAGGTCGTTTGGCACTCCAACGGTTAACCGGGTAACCGCAAAAGCCTCTTTTGTGTGCAGCCCAACACCCCTTCCAAAGTGGCCCAAAACCCAGCAAACTCCCCTCCATGCTCTTGGTCGTTCGATCACGATCGTGTGGGCGAAAACCACACCTCATTTGGACTCTTCTAGCTCCCTCTACCTATTTATATGTGCTCCTCCCGGATTTTTCGCAGTCCAAACCCTAGCCTAGCCTCCCTCTCGCCCGCCGGACACATCCGGACCGGGCCGGACATGTCCGCCTGCGCCCGCAGCTAATCCGCCCCTGCCACGTGCTCCGCGCCGCCGTCTCCCGTCCCGCGCATCGCCGCCGGGCCCGTGGAGCCCATCTCCGGCCCGCCCCGGGCCTTGCCAGGCCCGAGGAGATCCGCGCCGCGCCGTCTCGCCGGACCTTCGCCGCTCGTTCACCGGAGTTCCGCCGTCAGTGAGCCCCAGGCCAGATCCGCCGCCCTCTCCCTCCTTCTCTTCCTCCTCTCCCCTCACCTTCGCTCTCTTCCCGCAGGAGCGCCGCCCCACCATGGCCTCGAGTTCGCCATGGCCCGCCGCCGTCGAAGCACCTCGCCCCGCCGCCGATCCGTCTCCCCACCGGCCGGATCCGGCCTCGCCGGGCGGATGCCACCGCCGCCGCAGCGCCAGCCACTTCGGCCTCGCCGCCACCGCGGCAGCGCCGACCATCGCCGCCCCTGCCTCCCCTCGTGCGGGCACGGGGAGGACGACGCTTCCCAGCGCCTCCCGCATGGGCCCGGCCCTTCTCCAGCCGGCCCAGCTCCCTCCTCCTTGGATGGGCTCAGCCCATTGGTGAGCAGCCCACTAAACCCCGCCCGTGCGGTTTTTAGAGTTATAGCGCTCATCTGTTTTTTCCCGGGAATTTGCCCAAGTCCCTGGTCTGAGTAATTTTCATGCCATCTTCATGCCGTCATAACTCCGTATCCGTAGCTCTGTTTCGTGCGTGTAATATGTCAAATTGTTCGCCTCGACGAGTAGATCATTTCATATCATTGCATCATTTACATTTTAGCTCATCTTGATGCCCGAAATGCTGTTAGAAGAGGGCTATGTGATGTTAGTTTCAGATTCTTATCAGAACATGCACTTTTGGCATTTTTGCCATGATTGATGTGTGCATCCTATGAACTTGAGTCCTACATGTGTTTTGTAATATGCCATGCCATATTTCCAGGGGTGTATGCCATGTATTTTTGTGATCTCTGTGGTGAGTAGCACAAGCATGCAAACTAGACTTCATGATGTTGCTGATTTCAGCCCCTGTTCTGCTGATATTTTTATGCCATGTAACTTGATGCTACCGAGAGATCCATGCTTATTTCGAAATACTTCAGTAAGAATGTTTTGAACATATGGTTGTGCCATATCCATCCATGCCCTTGTTTGCAATTATGGAGTGCCATAGCTTGAGACAATCGAGCTCTACTTTTGCTATAAAATGTTTCCTGGCAGGTTGTTTACATGTTATTCAATTTTGCCAATATGCGGGTCTATCCTTGGTGGGACCTTCGAGTTCCTTTTGGATAGGGTCGCATATTGGGCGTGACAGCACCCGCCGAGGAGGGAGAGATCCGGAAGCTTGATGAGGCGATGGCGTTGGAAGCCGTGGAGCGCAGCCTCGAGCTAGAGCGGTTGGAGACGAGGGAGCGCAAGGTCATCCAAGCGGAGGACGCCGTCGATGCATGCGAGGCCAGCGCTTAGGAGGAGGTTGATCGTTGGGTGGCCGAGGCTCGCGCGGATCTTGAGGGTAGGTATGACTTGAGGTTGAAGTTTGCGGGGACGGAGGATGCGGGTAGGGCCGCCGCCCTCAGGCTCAAGCTGGCTGAAGTGGAGAGGCGCGAGGAGGCTACGGCAGCCGCCCTGGTCACAGCGCAGGCGGAATTGGCCTCTGCCCGCGCCGAGCTGCTCTCTCTTCAGAAGCGGGTTGATGACGCCGAGTCCGTTGCGCGGCAGAATAGGGAGGAAGTGCTTCAGCGGCGGACGCTGGAGCGTGAGCACGCCCCCATGCTCCAGGACCTCAGGGTCAGGGCCAACATGGCGTTGGGCCACGTCTGCGACGAGAATGCTCTGCACCCACACTCGAATGACTACGCTAGTCATCCGCGCTTATTCGCCGATGTGGTGACACGCCTGGAAGCTCGGTAAGATAGAGCTCGCCACCTCGTGGAAGAGAGGAGTCGTGGCCTGCTCGGGCGCGCGTTTTCCCGCGTCTTCAGCCATCTTCGGAACTCCGACCCAGACTTCGACTTCGCTGCCGCCATTGCTCCCGTGCCCGCGGCCGCCCGAGGCGACCTAGCGCGGTGGGTGGAGGACAACGTGGACGCGCTGGTCAGGGCCTTCACTTCTGAGGACAACGCGGTGGTGGTCGCGGCAGATGAGGGTGACGTGGTTGACGATGGCGATACTGGCACCGGCGAAGGTGGAGGCGACGCCAACGATGGTGACAGCAACGCCAACGGTGCATCTGAAGATGACATGGGGGATGCGGCGAGCGACATATCCGGCTGATCCCACGTTTTCCTGCTTTTTACCCTGTAAAAACTTGGGAGCGGCCCCTGAAGATTGTAAGAGCATTTTGAGAGGGGGAGCCCCTCATGTAAACAAACCGCTGCTTTTATTCTTTTATGTCAAGTTGGGTATGTGTCTTTGCGTGACCGTGAGTCCGGTGGAGGGTTTTCGGTACGGCTTACCTTAGACAGCGCATGTCTCGAGCTGGGTCGCCGGGTCGTGCGTTTCCGAGGCTCCTGAGGGGCCTGCCGATCCTTCCGAGGGGGCCTCGTGAGAGGTAAGCATCTGTTGTGATCTTTGGCCTTGAGCGTGCTGCAGGTGTGCCTCGCCTAGTCCCGCTTGCGAGGGGCTCGTGAGGGGAGGCAAATGGCGTGAGCTCCAAATAAGGCGAGAACCGGAAAGCAAGAAATCACTCGAACGAGAAAAGGCACCCCCCAGCGCACCAATGAATATTCAACTTCAGCTTAAATCCAACTCCAGAAGGCAAGGCTACAAAAAGGGATTCAAAGCAAATGGCCGCGTCCGGCACCTAGTCTAGTCTTCTTGTCTTCAAGTCTTCTCACCAGCACGGAGCTAAGTGCTGCCACTCAGGTGTGGGACGGAGCCCTCGAGGCCCGAGGGCGGCTCTCCGGAGACTCCGGGGCATGTACAGACCCACTCATTATTACGTGAGAGTGTCACGGGCGATGATCTTCACAGGCTTGAGCCTTACTTCATATCGCCAGATGAGGGTCCCGCCTTGCGCCTCCCTCGGCCCCGTTGGGGGCGACCGGAAACCAGGACGCCACCAAAGGGGCAAATGGGATGCTAGCGGCGCCCTCGGTGACCACGGGTCCTCTGCCGGGGGTAGGCTTCTCAGCACCTCCCCAGCAGAGGGCCTACCTCCTGGGAGCGCCTTGCTCTGTGCGAGGTGGGGAAGGATCTGGCTTCGGACCCCTCTCCTGTAGCCCCCAGCACGATCCCCCCAGCGGAAGGGAGCTCGCCAAGCTGGGGTCGCCAGCCGCTGTAGTGACCTGATCCCCTGCGACTCATGATTAGCGTAAGCTTGCTCCTGAGGGATTAGTGGTACCCTGTATCTGTTGTCGACGGCGCGGTTGGCGGGGCTCTCTGGCGGCTCCTGGAAGGCTTCAGCTCCTAACGCCTCCTCCTCCCAACCTGGCCCGAGGAATGAGCCAGGGTCATCCTCCGGCGTGTACTCCTGGTCCATCATGCGGGGCACATAGGCCTCCGAGGTCGCAGCCCCAAAGACCTCGCCGAAGTGCCCCACGCTCCATGTTGCCTGGCCCGTCATGCTATGCTGAGGATGGCAGGGCGGCGCTCCGATGGGGCCGTACGCAGCAACACTTGTGCCCGCACCCACCTGGGGTGATGCGGGCACGGTAGGGCGCCCTCCACCGTGGGCCATGTTGACGTCGACGAGGCCCCCGGGCGCACCCGAGAGCACGCGGGCGTTGCGTGGCCTGCCATGGGACCCAACCGCAGCCTGAGGTGTGAGCTGATAGCAGAAGGGCAGCGCTCCCATGGCCGCCGCATCCAGTAGCTCGGCGACGCGTTCCAGCAACGCATCCCGGTCGCTCTCCATCAGTCGGCACCGCAGCAGCTCCCGCGCCACTGTGAGTGCTGCCCGCATGTTCGCCTGCTCCCGCCGGGTGTGTGGCGGCGTGTCTTGCGGACCTTGCGGCGGCTCATGCTTGTTGTGGAGTGAGGGTGGACGGCGCCTGGCCGCACCGCCCGTGCCCAACACTGTTAGGTGGCGCCCGCGCTGCCTGGAGCTCGCGGTTAAGGTCTTCCTGGGCAGGCGGCGCTGCCCGGGCGGGCAAGGCCACCCAGCGGTCAGCGCCAGCCCTCGGGTCACCGGACATCGGAACCGCGGAGCATCAGCGGATCAACTGGTAGGGATGAGACTCCGGCGCACCCCTACCTGGGGCACCAAATGTCAGATCAATGGTTCTGGCAAAAACCCTTAAGGTTCGAACTCTGGGGTGCGTGCGAAGTTCTTTCCCCCGTACCGATCACGCCGTAGCTTGCTAAGATCTCGCGGATGAACTCGACGAACTCATAACACATTAGACAAAAGATTTATACTGGTTCGGGCCACCGTTGTGGTGTAATACCCTACTCCAGTGTGGTGGGGGTGGATTGCCTCTTGGGCTGATGATGAACAGTACAAGGGGAAGAACAGCCTCCTGAAGTTGAGGTGTTCTTGTGCTTGGCGAACTTGTGTGTGGATTCACTCAGCTCGGGCTTGCTTGTGAGCTCTGGACTAGATGCCCTCTACGGTGGTGGCTAGTTCTACTTATATAGGCCCTGGTCCTCTCCCCAAATATTGAGCAGGAAGGGAGCCAACAACGGCCAATTTGAAAGGGGACAACTAGTACAGCTTATACTGGCAAAAGCGGTCTTCGCCGCAAAGGCTCAGTGGTGGCCGCGCCTTGGGCTCCATGGTGACCTCCGTCTTGCCGTCCTGCTGGTCTTGGTCTGGTTGCACCGTTATGGAAACCTTTGCTTGACGCCTCAGTACTCTGCGCCTGCACTTGCTTCCTTAGCACCAAAGGGGAAACAAGGACGCTGCGCGTGCTGGCACCCTCCTGGCGCCCACCTGATCTCGATCGTCACGGCTCACGTCACGAGAACCTCTCGAGGTTTGCCTCGCCTTGATCTCTCCACTCCTCACGAGCCAACTTGGTGAGGCCACTCCTGAGGAGGTCTTGTGTCGCCCGCCTCGTGAGGCTTGGCCCCTCGCGAGGGTCTTGAACGCCTTGTTGGTGGAGATGGGCCGTACAGGCCTGCTAGCACAACCACGTCGTGGGATGCAGGCAGGCAAGTCTGGGGAC
This sequence comes from Aegilops bicornis, assembly GCA_021605145.1. Classification (NCBI taxonomy): domain Eukaryota; kingdom Viridiplantae; phylum Streptophyta; class Magnoliopsida; order Poales; family Poaceae; genus Aegilops; species Aegilops bicornis. The sequence continues at coordinate 286,880,724 of CM038669.1, forward strand.
CCCCGTTCCCAGAGCGTCGACGGTCTCTCCTCCAGGACTGCATGACGCCTGGCCTCCTGAGCTGCGAGGACACTCCGCAGGTTGCACTGATAGGCGGCCACCATGCTCGGCAGGCCGAATGGCATGCGAACATAGCTGTGGGGCGGGCCCTCGCAACGTCCCACGTGCGAAGGCCAGAAAAGCTCCTGAGATGCGGCCCTGTTGAGCCCTGGGATGTCGATGCAGACGCGCAGCCCGCCATCCTCACCTGGATGGGGAGCTGCGCCAGGTGGACCGCGATCACCGCGCATGGCTCTTTCTTAATGAAGCTCCTAGGTAGTCTGGGAGATGAACTCTTGAGCGCCAGGCGCTCCTCGCCTGGTGCCCTCCTGAGGGAAACGTGCCTCAATGCACGCCTCCGGGTGGTGCCCGAGCGCCTCCCTCGTGATGTTGGCAAGGTCTGAGGCCCTCCAGAAGAGAGCCCCTGAGCCCTGCCTAAGGAGGGCACCCGGCGCGCCTTCCTATGCACGGGAGGGAGGCACCCCATCTGAGGGCGCAGGCCTTGAGGTGGTGTTGTTGGTGACGCTGCTCTCCTGAGGCCTTGTACGGAGCAGCTGCTTCTTCTTCTTGGGGGTGGCCTCAGGAGGGTGCAGGATTCCTTCGTTGTCGGGGTCTTCGATCGCTGTGGCCTGGAAAGCGCGCTCAAGGGAGCACACTGCATCCTTCTCCTCACAGGCGACTATGATGACGCCACCAGTCCCTGGCATCTTGAGGATGTTGTAGCTGTGGTGGGTCACTGCCATGAACTTGGCCAACGCTCGGTACCCGAGGATGGCATTGGACGGCAGACGAATGTGGGCGACGTCGAAGTCGATGAGCTCAATATGGTACTTGTCGCGTCCACCGAAGGTGACAGGAAGGCGGACCTGCCCGATCGGGGTGGTGGAACCATCGGTCACTCCTGAGAAAGGCTTGGTCAGTTGCAGCTGATCATAGGGTACTTGAAGGCGATCGAATGTGTCGACGGACAGGACGTTTAGCCCCGCACCGCCATCGATAAGGGTCTTGGTGACTTGGACGTTGCTGATGACAGACGAGCAGAGCATTGGGAGAGCGCCGGCAGCTACGGGGCACTTGAGCTGGTCCGCCGAGCTGATAATGATGGCGTACTTGGACCACGTGAGTGGGCGTGTGGCCTCGAGGTCGGGAAGAGCCTTGTTCACCTCGCGAGATAACTTCTTGAAGATACGCTGAGACGCTGGGGCCTGAGCTCCGCCCAAGATGCAGGCGATAGCACATGGTTCCTGGAAGCCCCCAGCTCCTTCGTCCTGATGGTGGTCGTCGTTCCTTCTGGGTGGTGGCAGCAGCGGAGGAAGACCAGCATTGCCCTGAGGGCGGTCCTCGCGAGGCTGATCCCTCCAGGCTTCCTCACGAGGCTGATCCTGCCAACGGTCCTCGCGAGGCCGATCGCGCCACTCCTGTCGGGGGCCTCGGTCGTCCCAGCATCCTCGGCCATGTCCTCCTCCTCGACCGTAACCCCGGTCATTGCGCTCGGGGCATCGACCGAAGCGTCCATCTCGAATGGCCCTAAGCTCCTGACAGTCATTGGTGTTGTGGTTGTGTACGTTGTGGAAGGCGCAGAACAGTCGCCTGCTCTTGGATGACTAGGGATGATCCCGGCCGTACTTTGTGTCTGGCTCCTCCGCGAGCACGACCACTCCCTTGTGCTTCACGTCCTTGGCCTTGGCTTTCTTCTCCTCCAGGTCTGTAGCTGGGAGCTCGAGGAGGGAAAGGCGCCCCTCCTCAGCTCTCGCGCAAGACTTGGTCGCCCGAGTTGAACAGCTCTAGAGCCGTGCACAGCTCCTCGTGGATGGCGAGCTCCTCCTTCATCTTGACGTTGCGGACACCATCAGAAAAAGCCGAAATGATGGCCTCGTCCATCACCTTAGGGATCTTGACGCGAACGATATTGAAGCGTTGGATGTACTTCTGCAAGGTCACTCCTGCTGTTGCTTGATGCCGCGCAGGTCACCCGCAGCCGGGGGGCGATCGCGAGTGCCCTGGAAGTTGGCGACAAAGCGGTCACGCATCTCACCCCAGGAGGAGATCGAGCCCGGGGGTAGGTTCAGGAGCCACGAGCGAGCACCGTCCTTGAGAGCCATGGGAAACCAGTTCGCCGTGACCTTCTCATCACCATTGGCTGCCTCGATGCTCAGCTCATAGAGCTGCAAGAACTCCGCAGGGTCGGGGGTGCCGTTGTAGCGAGGAGATAGATCCGGCTTGAACTTGCCCGGCCAGATGATGCCACATAGCTCAGGGGTGAAGGCGCGGCAGCCCATCGTGGCCACCGGGGCCCGTCGTGGAGGCGGAGCTTGGTCTTGGTGTCCCCGCGCTGCCGGGGCGAGTGGCGCGAGGCCCTGCCGCGACAAGCGGTCCTGACGTGGCAGCGCTGGGAGTGGTGGAGCGCTTTCTTGCGGTCGGGGAACTTCTTGGCAGCTACCTTCTTCTCGTGCGGGCGCCCGTGCAGACGGTCTCGCCGGGACCACATCGTCTTGGCGCCGAACGCTGTCTTGGTGCGAGCGTGGCGGAGGTGCTCGGGAGCCACGCCACAAGAGCCGTGAGGGCGAGGTAGCAAGAGGGTCGGTGTGGGGTACCCCGGTGCCGACAATCTCGGTGATGCGGTCGGCCAGTCCTCGTAGAGGTCGCCGATGGGCGTGAAGCGCAGAGCTCGCGTGCCATGAGCAGCGCGACTGCGCAGCGTCCGGGAGCACGAAGAGCGTGAGACGACGAGCCGGGGTCAGCGATGGAGTGGCGGTATGGCCATCCCGCCGCACGGAGGGGTGCAGAGAGGGCGCTTGCTGCTCATTTCCGCCCGGACGGTGGCGGCTTTGGCGGCGGTGACGGAGAACAGCGAGGAGGCCCGTCGACAGGGGCTGTCTCGAGCGACACGGTGGCGAGCGAGCGGCCCGGCCAGCGCTGGCCCGGCAAGCGTCGGCCATGAACTTCGTGGAGTGGTGCAACGCGAATCAGCGAGAGGAAAGCTTCAGCGCACCCCTACCTGGCACGCCAAATGTCGGATTTTGGGTTCCGGCAAAACCCTCGAGGTTCGAACACTGGGGTGCGCACGAAGATCTATCCTCCCTCTAGCTCGCACGCATCAAGATCTCACGGCCTAGCTCGACGAACCCAAAGGACACAGGGACACAAGATTTATACTGGTTCGGGCCACAGGTTGTGGTGTAATACCCTACTCCAGTGTGGTGTGGTGGATTGCCTCTTGGGCTAAGGATGAATAAGTACAAGGGAAGAACAGCCTCCTGAGGAGAGGTGTTCTTGTGCTCGGTGAGCTTGTGTGGTGGTTGATGAACTGAATGGTCGATCCCCTCCTACGATGGTGGCTAGTCTTATTTATAGAGGCCCTGGTCCTCCTCCCAAATATTGAGCGGGAAGGGATGCCACAACGGCCAGTTTGAAGGGGGACAGCTAGTACAAGCTATCCTGACTAAAGGTGGTCTTCGCCTGCCAAAGGCTCTAGTGGTGACGCCGTCTTGGGCTCCACGGTGACCTCCGTCTTGCCGTCCTTCTGGTCTTAGTCTCGTTGCACCAATATGGAAACCTTTACCTGACGCCTCGGGACTCCTCGCCTACGCTTGCCCCTTTAGCACCAAAGAGGAAACGAGGACACTGTGCGCGCTGGCGAACGCCTGGCCTTGGTCATCATGGCTTACGTCACGGGAACCTCGCGAGGTTCCCCTTGCCTTGATTTCTCCGCCCCTCGCGAGCCAGCCTGGTGAGGCTGCCCCCGAGGAGGTCTTGTGTCGTCCGCCCAGCAATCTGGCCCCTCGTGAGGGTCTTGAGTGTTTGCTGGTGAAGATGGGCCGTACAGGGCCGCCAGTGGGGCCACGCCATGGGCCGCAGGCAGGCAAGTCTGGGGACCCCCCATCCCCAGAACGCCGACAGGTGGCTATCGTTTTTTGTGGGAGTTGACCTTGACGATCTGACTACGAACATGCGAGACGTCGCGTCTTAGCAACCACTAAACCAACTTACGAGGGGTTATTGACCACGCCGGAGCATGATCAACCTGGCCACGAGGGTTTGCTTCCTGCTAGAAAACAAAGAACAAGCAAGAAACCGAGATGGCAATCTGGATATTGCAAATATAAGAGGAAAGCTTTATTAATGAAGGTGGGGTTCTGTGACGCCTTTGTCTGATCGTTGAACACAAACGAAGTACGTGAAGTTTCAGCTATGGCGAATTTTAATCTAAACAAAACCCAAAGTCTAAACGACGCCCTAAGGACTGTATATATGGAGGAAGAGGGGGGAATTTTGTGGCCCTTGAGGGAGGGGTCCGAAACCAACCCTAACTCTTGTTTCCTCACACATACGGACTCTAAAAACAGCCTATAATCAAGTACTTTGAAATTACATGGGCTTGGCCCAAAAATAAGGTGACGCAGCACCTATAATAGCCTCTGGACGAAATTTATGAAGTGGCATCTTGTATATTTCTTCCAAGACTTCATGCACTCACTTGTAACTCCATTCTTGTTCCCCTTGCGCATGCCATCATCTCCATGCTTGATCTTGCTTCGGTGTTCATCCCTCTTGTCCAAGTTAGGCCCTTCATTTTTAAGAAAGACAAATGTATCCAATTTAGGCAACATCATATTCTCATGAACACTAGAATCATTACCAAGAAACAAAAGTACCTAATAATTTAATTGGCGTGTGCGAGCTCTAGTAATTAGTCCAGTATGTATAGCAGCAGGGGCTGTGGGTGTAACAATGGTATTGATGTCCTCATCACCTAGTACTAATAGGAGTACTACACCAGGATGAGCACAGAATTGAGCCCATTTGTTCGTGCCTAGTACTTGAGTTAATATATCAGGCAATGCCTTTGATGCGGAGGGATTATCCTTTTACTCTACATATATAACTTGTCTGAAGTCTAATTAAGAAAAATGTTTGACCAAATCCTTTCTTAAGAAATACAACAGGAAAGATGTATCGCTTGAAAATTTATTGCATGATGCAGGTTATGATATTGTTTCGAGTCCTGGATTTTAAAGTTCAGAAAATCCAAAAGTGATCAGAAATTCATGAAAGCGAGCATGGTCTCGTGATATGGCACAAATATTCCTCGTAATTTTTTTCTTCAATTTGAGACAAGCTGCTTATGAGAAGTTGCACAAATGAAGAGCCAACGTATTTTGGAACAAAGACACATCACGTTAAGGCAAACGCTTTCACTATTGAAACCGTGGGCGTTTACGTGCCGCCATGTGTCCCGCTTCTCATCGGCAGGTGCCATCTGAGCAACTGTGTGAGTCGACGGGAGGCGTGCGAGTAGACCGCTGCGCCGGCTGACTGGGAGGCGTGCGAGCGGACCACTGCGCAGGCTCACCGGGAGGCGAGCCCTTTGACCAGGCTCCGCCGCCCACCTTCGTCCCAACTGCCCCCACTTTTAATGGCATCGGCGCCGCAGTTTAAAATCAACCCCGCACTACCTGGTATCGCTACAACCTTATCTCTTCCTCTCCGATTCTCTTGTCGTCTACCTCGAACCAGCACAGCCTAATCAGACGCCATGCCGCATCACGATCATCTTCCCTTAGTCTTCAATTTCCTGAGGAAGACACTCAGCCGGAGTCTCAAGAACATAAGGCGCTTTGGGACGAGCTTGATCCGGCCTTGCGGGAAGACGCCGCGCTTGTCTCCGCTCCCGTTCCGGCTTTCGTCGCCCCGACTACGCCAGCGCCCATCCCCGTGGCATTGATGGGCTGGGAGCCGCACATTGTCGTCGAGCTTGATGCCACGGGGTTCCCACGAGGTCCCCGCCGACTTTCACCCGCCCGTGCACCTGTCAGTGCATGCGTCTGCGCGTTCACCGATGCACGCGCCCGTGCCGGTGCCCGTGCACCTACCAGCGCATGCGCCCACGCATGCACTAACGCGCACGCCTATGCCGGTGCCCATGCACACGAATGTCTCTGCCGCACCGTTGCCAGCGCCTATCCCCGCGCGGGTGCCAGTGCCCCCTCAGCGACATGGATGGTCGCCGTTGACCGCTTCCTTGCACCAACGTCAGTCGCCTCCTCCCGCCAGTTCACTCGCTCCTGGAGACTAAAGTCCAGAACATTATGGCCTTCCTTGAAGATAGGGCCAACGTCCGAGAGTACGCCAAAAGCGGCGCAAGATGCCGCTGCCGCCGTCGGCCAAAGGGCTCAACGACACAACGACTGTGGTATCTAAATTTGCCATGGAAAACGTTCGGATTGCCATGCTTAAAATCCGAATATTTATCATTTCTGTTTATTTTAGATCAATCATCGTATGAATGTAAAGTCGGAGTCAGACTAAATGAAATCTATAGTTTGATCGATTGAATGTTCTGCTAGAGCCGTATCAAATTAAATATAAAACGTCATCAAGCCACATGTATTCCTTCTCATCCAATGACCTAGACTACTTCAATGTCGAGCGCTCAACACGTTTAGTGTGCAGTTAATTTCATGCCAAAAATAGTGCTAATCACATAATAACACGCAAATAATATCCTACTTAATATCCACATGCACTTAATATACTTCCAAATTAGTGTGCATTGCATGTACACATTGACTATTACTACTAGTATGTGAAACTGGTGTCGTAACTTGTGAACGCGTCCAGATATGGTCAACTGCAACATCACCCGCGAGTTCTTCGTGTTTGCCCGTGTGTCTAAACGTATAAGGGGAGGAGAGAGAGAGAGAGAGCAGACATGGAACCCACCAGTAAGAGAAGGCGAATAGTACGTGCTAACGATCCGGTCCCACTAATGTACTAAAATAATATTACATGTTATCCATTAAATAGGTTGTGGTAATATAATAACATTATATGAACAAAGGGGGGTACAACAAACATTGATGTACTATGTATGTTGCCTGACATGCGGCTTGAAGGCCCTGGTCACATGTTAGATCCTCGTCCTTTTTAATTTTTAATTTATATATGGGTCCAAATTTGTTTCATGACAGGTGGGCCCCTCGGTGTGTAGTTTGTAGCACTTTAATTTGTGGGTCGAATTTTTTTCCATTACAGGTGGACTATCGTTGTGTAGTTTTGTAGCTTATTTGTAATAATTAAAGAGAACAATAGAGTTTTTGCAAAAAATACCATGGTGTGACGTTGAAGGTGAGAAAGGACGTGCGAGAGAGAGCGATGACCGAGCTGTGAGGGAAATCAATTGGGGAAGGTGCGGGGTTGCAACGGTGTTTGGAGTAGTTGTGGGCGAATGCAACAAAAATATAATCTAAACCCACGGAATAAATGCCTACACAAATTAATCCAAGGTTGGAGTCCCCCTCACAATGTAAATAGCTCCGGATTTGCGTGGGATGGAGAGGTAGCTTCAATGTGTGGAAGATACAGCGTGAGAAAGCGAGGTCAATCGAGATACATATAGATAGAGAGACAAAGTGAGTGTGGTCCGACATTCATTGAAAAGATAGATATGCTCTGGAGAGATATTGTTCGATTGAGCTTTTGGGAAGGGTGAGGGCTGTAAGATAGAGCTTGAGAGATGATCCATTCACAGACATGTATATATATTTTGTGCGTGGGAGGAAGCAAGGTCAATGGATTACATATATAAAGGGAGAGAGATTGAGCGAGTGTGGGTCATCGTGTGATCGATAGAGTGAGATGGGTTGGAGAGAGTGACCTAGATAGACAATGTGCGTGAGAGAGTATACAATATGAATATGCTCAAACATGGAGATATATCGTTTGTGTCCGAGAAAGAGCGAGGTCAATCAAGACGTATACACACACACACACACACACAGAGAGAGAGAGAGAGAGAGAGAGAGAGAGAGAGATTGAGCGAGCCTAGCCCGCCATGAGGTCGAAAGAGTGGGGGCGGCTTGGATGGACTGACCTAGATAGACAATATGCGTGAGAGAGTATAGAGTGTGTCGATCGAGGACCGACCAGGGAGATATATCATTTGTGTGTGAAAGAAAGCGAGGTTAATCGAGACTCAGATAAAGAGAGCGAGATTGAGCGAGTGTGTCCTGCCGTACGGAAGAAAGAGTGAGACAGTCTTGAGGGAGTGACCTAGATAGACAACGTGCATCCGCATGAGAGGTTGGGGGCTAGATAGGCAATGCATGTATCTAGATAGAGAGGGTGGGAGGGAGAGAGAGAGAGAGAGAGAGAGAGAGAGAGAGAGAGAGAGAGAGCTCGGCATGGGGTGCAATGGAAGGTGTGTGAGGTTGATACATTTGGTAACATAGTGGAAAGAGGGGGTTGTGTAGTTGAGAGAATTAGAGATCGAAACATGGATAGAAAGAATGAACGTGTGTCAGAAACTGATAGCTTCCTAAGGTGGTTAGGAGAGGAAGATTGACCTATACAGGAAGTATGTAGCGTGTGTGGGGGGGGCTAAAACAACATTTGAATGTAGATAGTACGAGACTTATCGATGTTTCAATTCGTGTATGCGTTTAAGATTTGAACCGAGGACCATGCATATGGGTAATAATTTCGAATTTGTGCCATACTAGGTTTGGAAAAGTTGACATTGACTCGATTGTTGTGCTATTTTGTAGGTCACATGTTTGAATCCATCCAAAGTTTCCTCACTACCATGGTGTTCATCATATACATATGAATTTGTATTAAAAAAGTAGCGTGGATACCGTGAAATGCGAAATCCACGTTAGAATTGGAGACCGCTATGTGACACACTCTAACTCAAATAACTAATTATGTGACACACTCTAATCCACGTTAGCATGGATACTGTTTCGAAAAATATATTCAAATATAACTCCTCATTAATTGATTTATAGTATCTCATTTCGAATGACTAATTATTTGCAAGGAAAACACGGGCATGGTAATACATACAGATTCGTTTGCAAATGAAACAAGATTCGTCTGCGTTCTCCCCCCCTCGAAAAAAAGAACGACGACAAAGTAAGTTCGCTCTTCCATGTTTCGGATTGAAATATCTGGCGGCCCCAATTCCATCCCTACAAAAATTCCCTTCTCCACCATCCCCTTCCGTGCCCAGATTGCTCAAATCCCTAATTCGCCGCCAACCCAAGCAAAGTTCCAATCGCTCCTCGTCTCGTCTCTTTCCCCACCTCTGTGCCGGACGACAATGAGGAAGACGACGGTCGCGCTTCACCACCGCACCGGAGCTACCTCATCTACGCCCTCGTCCACCACATCGGGTGGTCCACCGACAACGTCGGCCGCCGCAACCGACGTGCCTCACAGATACCGACTTCCACCGCATCAGGTGCGCTTCACCGACATCATCTCCCACCTCACCGGGGCTACTTCACCGAGCACATCGTCGCACCTCCGCCCCCCGAGGCCGTTGGGGCTTCACCAACGGTCTCGTCCACCGCAACGTAGCGCTCCACTGCCACTCAAGATCTTCATCTGTGCACGGCCAGCCAACACTAGCGCATCACCCTCAATGGCTCTGAAGTGACCCGCACCGCCATCGATAAGGGTCTTGGTGACTTGGACGTTGCTGATGACAGACGAGCAGAGCATTGGGAGAGCGCCGGCAGCTACGGGGCACTTGAGCTGGTCCGCCGAGCTGATAATGATGGCGTACTTGGACCACGTGAGTGGGCATGTGGCCTCGAACTCGGGAAGAGCCGTGTTCACCTCGCGAGATAACTTCTTGAAGATACGCTGAGACGCTGGGGCCTGAGCTCCGCCCAAGATGCAGGCGATAGCACATGGTTCTGAAGCCCCAGCTCCTTCGGCCCCGATGGTGGTCGTCGTTCCTTCTGGGTGGTGGCAGCAGCGGAGGAAGACCAGCATTGCCCTGAGGGCGGTCCTCGCGAGGCTGATCCCTCCAGGCTTCCTCACGAGGCTGATCCTGCCAACGGTCCTCGCGAGGCCGATCGCGCCACTCCTGTCAGGGGCCTCGGTCGTCCCAGCATCCTCGGCCATGTCCTCCTCCTCGACCGTAACCCCGGTCGTTGCGCTCGGGGCATCGACCGAAGCGTCCATCTCGAATGGCCCTAAGCTCCTGACAGTCATTGGTGTTGTGGTTGTGTACGTTGTGGAAGGCGCAGAACGGTCGGCTGATCTTGGATGACTAGGGATGATCCCGGCCGCGCTTTGTGTCTGGCTCCTCCGCGAGCACGGCCACTCCCTTGCGCTTCACGTCCTTGGCCTTGGCTTTCTTCTCCTCCAGGTCTGTAGCTGGGAGCTCGAGGAGGGAAAGGCGCCCCTCCTCAGCTCTCGCGCACTTGGTCGCCAGGTTGAACAGCTCTAGAGCCGTGCACAGCTCCTCGTGGATGGCGAGCTCCTCCTTCATCTTGACGTTGCGGACACCATCAGAAAACGCCGAAATGATGGCCTCGTCCATCACCTTAGGGATCTTGACGCGAACGATGTTGAAGCATTGGATGTACTTCTGCAAGGTCACTCCTGGCTGTTTCTTGATGCGGCGCAGGTCACCCGCAGTCGGGGGGCGATCGTGAGTGCCCTGGAAGTTGGCGACGAAGCGGTCACGCATCTCACCCCAGGAGGAGATCGAGCCCGGGGATAGGTTCAGGAGCCACGAGCGAGCACCGTCCTTGAGAGCCATGGGAAACCAGTTCGCCATGACCTTCTCATCACCATTGGCCGCCTCGATGCTCAGCTCATAGAGCTGCAAGAACTCCGCAGGGTCGGGGGTGCCGTTGTAGCGAGGAGGTAGATCCGGCTTGAACTTGCCCGGCCAGACGATGCCACATACCTCAGGGGTGAAGGCGCGGCAGCCCATCGTGGCCACCGGGGCCCGTCGTGGAGGCGGAGCTTGGTCTTGGTGTCCCCGCGCTGCCGGGGCGAGTGGTGCGAGGCCCTGCCGCGACAAGCGGTCCTGACGTGGCAGCGCTGGGAGCGGTGGAGCTCTTTCTTGCGGTCGGGGAACTTCTTGGCAGCTACCTTCTTCTCGTGCGGGCGCCCAGCACGGTGGGTCTCGCCGGGGGACCACACGTCTTGGCGCCAGAACGCTGTCTTGGTGCAGACGTGGCGGAGGTGCTCCGGGAGCCACGCCGCGCGCAGCCGGCGGAGGGCGAGGTAGCAAGAGGGTCGGTGTGGGGTACCCCCAGCGGTGCTGACAATCTCGGTGATGCGGTCCAGCCAGTCCTCGTAGAGGTCGTCGATGGGGCGGTAGCGCAGGAGCTCGCGTGCCATGAGCAGCACGGCCTGCGCGTCCGTGGGAGCACGAAGAGCGTGAGACGACGAGCCGACTGGGGTCAGCGATGGAGTGGCGGTATGGCCATCCCGCCGCACGGAGGGGTGCAGAGAGGACGCTTGCTGCTCATTTCCCGCCGGACCGGTGGCGGCTTTGGCGGCGGGTGACGGAGAACAGCAGGGAGGCCCGCCGACAGGGGCTGTCTGAGCGACACGGGTGGCGAGAGCGGCCCGGCGCTCAGCGCGGGCCCGGCAAGCGTCGGCCATGAACTTCGTGGAGTGGTGCAACGCGAATCGGCGAGAGGAAAGCTTCAGCGCACCCCTACCTGGCACGCCAAATGTCGGATTTTGGGTTCCGGCAAAACCCTCGAGGTTCGAACACTGGGGTGCGCACGAAGATCTCTCCTCCCTCTAGCTCGCACGCATCAAGATCTCACGGCCTAGCTCGACGAACCCAAAGGACACAGGGACACAAGATTTATACTGGTTCGGGCCACCGTTGTGGTGTAATACCCTACTCCAGTGTGGTGTGGTGGATTGCCTCTTGGGCTAAGGATGAACAGTACAAGGGAAGAACAGCCTCCTGAGGAGAGGTGTTCTTGTGCTCGGTGAGCTTGTGTGGTGGTTGATGAACTGAATGGTCGATCCCCTCCTACGATGGTGGCTAGTCTTATTTATAGAGGCCCTGGTCCTCCTCCCAAATATTGAGCGGGAAGGGATGCCACAACGGGGTTTGAAGGGGACAGCTAGTACAAGCTATCCCGACTAAAGGTGGTCTTCACGCCAAAGGCTCTAGTGGTGACGCCGTCTTGGGCTCCACGGTGACCTCCGTCTTGCCGTCCTTCTGGTCTTAGTCTCGTTGCACCAATATGGAAACCTTTGCCTGACGCCTCGGGACTCCTCGCCTGCGCTTGCCCCTTTAGCACCAAAGAGGAAACGAGGACACTGTGCGCGCTGGCGCCCGCCTGGCCTTGGTCATCATGGCTTACGTCACGGGAACCTCGCGAGGTTCCCCTTGCCTTGATTTCTCCGCCCCTCGCGAGCCAGCCTGGTGAGGCTGCCCCCGAGGAGGTCTTGTGTCGTCCGCCCCGCGAGGCTTGGCCCCTCGTGAGGGTCTTGAGTGTTTGCTGGTGAAGATGGGCCGTACAGGGCCGCCAGTGGGGCCATGCCACGGGCCGCAGGCAGGCAAGTCTGGGGACCCCCCATCCCCAGAACGCCGACAGGTGGCTATCGTTTTTTGTGGGAGTCGACCTTGACGATCTGACTACGAACATGCGAGACGTCGCGTCTTAGAAACCACTAAACCAACTTACGAGGGGTTATTGACCACGCCGGAGCATGATCAACCTGGCCACGAGGGTTTGCTTCCTGCTAGAAAACAAAGAACAAGCAAGAAACCGAGATGGCAATCTGGATATTGCAAATATAAGAGGAAAGCTTTATTAATGAAGGTGGGGTTCTGTGACGCCTTTGTCTGATCGTTGAACACAAACGAAGTACGTGAAGTTGCAGCTATGGCGAATTTTAATCTAAACAAAACCCAAAGTCTAAACGACGCCCTAAGGACTGTATATATGGAGGAAGAGGGGGGAATTTTGTGGCCCTTGAGGGAGGGGTCCGAAACCAACCCTAACTCTTGTTTCCTCACACATACGGACTCTAAAAACAGCCTATAATCAAGTAATTTGAAATTACATGGGCTTGGCCCAAAAATAAGGTGACGCAGCACCTATAATAGCCTCTGGACGAAATTTATGAAGTGGCATCTTGTATATTTCTTCCAAGACTTCATGCACTCACTTGTAACTCCATTCTTGTTCCCCTTGCGCATGCCATCATCTCCATGCTTGATCTTGCTCCAGTGTTCATCCCTCTTGTCCAAGTTAGGCCCTTCATTTTTAAGAAAGACAAATGTATCCAATTTAGGCAACATCATATTCTCATGAACACTAGAATCATTACCAAGAAACGAAAGTACCTAATAATTTAATTGGCGTGCGCGAGCTCTAGTAATTAGTCCAGTATGTATAGCAGCATGGGCTGTGGGTGTAACAATGGTATTGATGTCCTCATCACCTAGTACTAATAGGAGTACTACACCAGGATGAGCACAGAATTGAGCCCATTTGTTCGTGCCTAGTACTTGAGTTAATATATCAGGCAATGCACTGGTACGGAGGGATTATCCTTTTACTCTACATATATAACTTGTCTGAAGTCTAACTAAGAAAAATGTTTGACCAAATCCTTTCTTAAGAAATACAACAGGAAAGATGTATCGCTTGAAAATTTATTGCATGATGCAGGTTATGATATTGTTTCGAGTCCTGGATTTTAAAGTTCAGAAAATCCAAAAGTGATCAGAAATTCATGAAACTGAGCATGGTCTCGTGATATGGCACAAATATTCCTACGTAATTTTTTTCTTCAATTTGAGACAAGCTGCTTATGAGAAGTTGCACAAATGAAGAGCCAAGGTATTTTGGAACAAAGACCTGTCACGTTAAGGCAAACGCTTTCACTATTGAAACCGTGGGCGTTTACGTGCCGCCATGTGTCCCGCTTCTCATCGGCAGGTGCCATCTGAGCAACTGTGTGAGTCGACGGGAGGCGTGCGAGTAGACCGCTGCGCCGGCCGAGGGAGGCGCGGCGGACCATCGCAAGAAGCTCACCGGGAGGCGAGCCCTTTGACCAGGCTCTGCCGCCCACCTTCGTCCCAACTGCCCCCACTTTTAATGGCATCGGCGCCGCAGTTTAAAATCAACCCCGCACTACCTGGTATCGCTACAACCTTAGCTCTTCCTCTCCGATTCTCTTGTCGTCTACCTCCAACCAGCCTGGCCTAACTGTACGCCATGCCGCATCACGATCATCTTCCCTTAGTCTTCAATTTCCTGAGGAAGACACTCAGCCGGAGTCTCAAGAACATAAGGCGCTTTGGGACGAGCTTGATCCGGCCTTGCGGGAAGACGCCGCGCTTGTCTCCGCTCCCGTTCCGGCTCCCGTCGCCCCGACTACGCCAGCGCCCATCCCCGTGGCATTGATGGGCTGGGAGCCACACATTGTCGTCGAGCTTGATGCCACGGGGTTCCCACGAGGTCCCCGCCGACTTTCACCCGCCCGTGCACCTGTCAGTGCATGCATATGCGCGTGCACTGATGCACGGCGTGCAAAGCGTGTTCGCAGCACCTACCAACAGATGCGCCCACGCATGCACTAACGCCAAGACGCCTATGTCGGTGCCCATGCACACGAATGTCTCGCCGCACCGTTGCGGCGCTTATCTCGCTGGGTGCGGTGCCCCTCAGCGACATGGATGGTCGCCGTTGACCGCTTCCTTGCACCAACGTCAGTCGCCTCCTCCCGCCAGTTCACTCGCTCCTGGAGACTAAAGTCCAGAACATTATGGCCTTCCTTGAAGATAGGGCCAACGTCCAGGAGTACGCCAAAAACGGCGCAAGATGCCGCCGTCGCCGTCGGCCAGTGGCCCAACGACACACAACGACCGTGTATCTAAATTTGCCATGGAAAACGTTCGGATTGCACTTAAAATCCGAATATTTATCATTTCTGTTTATTTTAGATCGATCCTCGTATGAATGTAAAGTCGGAGTCAGACTAAATGAAATCTATAGTTTGATCGATTGAATGTTCTGCTAGAGCCGTATCAAATTAAATATAAAACGTCATCAAGCCACATGTATTCCTTCTCATCCAATGACCTAGACTACTTCAATGTCGAGCGCTCAACACGTTTAGTGTGCAGTTAATTTCATGCCAAAAATAGTGCTAATCACATAATAACACGCAAATAATATCCTACTTAATATCCACATGCACTTAATATACTTCCAAATTAGTGTGCATTGCATGTACACATTGACTATTACTACTAGTATGTGAAACTGGTGTCGTAACTTGTGAACGCGTCCAGATATGGTCAACTGCAACATCACCCGCGAGTTCTTCGTGTTTGCCCGTGTGTCTAAACGTATAAGGGGAGGAGAGAGAGAGAGAGCAGACATGGAACCCACCAGTAAGAGAAGGCGAATAGTACGTGCTAACGAACCGGTCCCACTAATGTACTAAAATAATATTACATGTTATCCATTAAATAGGTTGTGGTAATATAATAACATTATATGAACAAAGGGGGGGTACAACAAACATTGATGTACTATGTATGTTGCCTGACATGCGGCTTGAAGGCCCTGGTCACATGTTAGATCCTCGTCCTTTTTAATTTTTAATTTATATATGGGTCCAAATTTGTTTCATGACAGGTGGGCCCCTCGGTGTGTAGTTTGTAGCACTTTAATTTGTGGGTCGAATTTTTTTCCATTACAGGTGGACTATCGTTGTGTAGTTTTGTAGCTTATTTGTAATAATTAAAGAGAACAACCGAGTTTTTGCAAAAAATACCATGGTGTGACGTTGAAGGCGAGAAAGGACGTGCGAGAGAGCGATGACCGAGCCAGTGGGAAATCAATTGGGGAAGGTGCGGGGGTTGCAACGGTGTTTGGAGTAGTTGTGGGCCGAATGCAACAAAAATATAATCTAAACCCACCGGAATAAATGCCTACACAAATTAATCCAAGGTTGGAGTCCCCCTCACAATGTAAATAGCTCCGGATTTGCGTGGGATGGAGAGGTAGCTTCAATGTGTGGAAGATACAGCGTGAGAATGCGAGGTCAATCGAGACACATATAGATAGAGAGACAAAGTGAGTGTGGTCCGACATTCATTGAAAAGATAGATATGCTCTGGAGAGATATTGCTCGATTGAATTTTTGGGAAGGGTGAGGGCTGTAAGATAGAGCTTGAGAGATGATCCATTCACAGACATGTATATATATTTTGTGCGTGGGAGGAAGCAAGGTCAATGGATTACATATATAAAGGGAGAGAGATTGAGCGAGTGTGGGTCATCGTGTGATCGATAGAGTGAGATGGGTTGGAGAGAGTGACCTAGATAGACAACGTGCGTGAGAGAGTATACAATATGAATATGCTCAAACATGGAGATATATCGTTTGTGTCCGAGAAAGAGCGAGGTCAATCAAGACGTATACACACACACACACACACACAGAGAGAGAGAGAGAGAGAGAGAGAGAGATTGAGCGAGCCTAGCCCGCCATGAGGTCGAAAGAGTGGGGGCGGCTTGGATGGACTGACCTAGATAGACAATATGCGTGAGAGAGTATAGAGAGTGTCGATCGAGGACCGACCAGGGAGATATATCATTTGTGTGTGAAATAAAGCGAGGTTAATCGAGACTCAGATAAAGAGAGCGAGATTGAGCGAGTGTGGCCTGCCGTACAGAAGAAAGAGTGAGACAGTCTTGAGGGAGTGACCTAGATAGACAACGTGCGTCCGCATGAGAGGTTGGGGGTTTGATAGGCAATGCATGTATCTAGATAGAGAGGGTGGGGGGGAGAGAGAGAGAGAGAGAGAGAGAGAGCTCGGCATGGGGTGCAATGGAAGGTGTGTGAGGTTGATACATTTGGTAACATAGTGGAAAGAGGGGGTTGTGTAGTTGAGAGAATTAGAGATCGAAACATGGATAGAAAGAATGAACGTGTGTCAGAAACTGATAGCTTCCTAAGGTGGTTAGGAGAGGAAGATTGACCTATACAGGAAGTATGTAGCGTGTGTGCCGGGGGGGGTGGGGGCTAAAAACAACATTTGAATGTAGATACTACGAGACTTATCGATGTTTCAATTCGGTGTACGTTGTAAGATTTGAACCGAGGACCATGCATATGGGTAATAATTTCGAATTTGTGCCATACTAGGTTTGGAAAAGTTGACATTGACTCGATTGTTGTGCTATTTTGTAGGTCACATGTTTGAATCCATCCAAAGTTTCCTCACTACCATGGTGTTCATCATATACATATGAATTTGTATTAAAAAAGTAGCGTGGATACCGTGAAATGCGAAATCCACGTTAGAATTGGAGACCGCTATGTGACACACACTCTAATTCAAATAACTAATTATGTGACACACTCTAATCCACGTTAGCATGGATACTGTTTCGAAAAATATATTCAAATATAACTCCTCATTAATTGATTTATAGTATCTCATTTCGAACGACTAATTATTTGCAAGGAAAACACGGGCATGGTAATACATACAGATTCATTTGCAAATGAAACAAGATTCGTCTGCAGTCTCCCCCCCCCCCCCTCGAAAAAAAGAACGACGACAAAGTAAGTTCGCTCTTCCATGTTTCGGATTGAAATATCTGGCGGCCCCAATTCCATCCCTACAAAAATTCCCTTCTCCACCGTCCCCTTCCGCGCCCAGATTGCTCAAATCCCTAATTCGCCGCCAACCCAAGCAAAGTTCCAATCGCTCCTCGTCTCGTCTCTTTCCCCACCTCTGTGCCGGACGACAATGAGGAAGACGACGGTCGCGCTTCACCACCGCACCGGAGCTACCTCATCTACGCCTCGCCCACCACATCGGGTGGTCCACCGACAACGTCGGCCGCAGAACCGACGTGCCTCACAGATACCGACTTCCACCGCATCAAAGCGCTTCACCGACATCATCTCCCACCTCACCGGGCTACTTCACCGAGCACATCGTCGCACCTCCGCCCCGAGGCCGTTGGGGCTTCACCAACGGTCTCGTCCACCGCAACGTAGCGCTCCACTGCCACTCAAGATCTTCATCTGTGCACGGCCAGCCAACACTAGCGCATCACCCTCAATGGCTCTGAAGTGACCCGCACTCTAGCTAGGCGAGCATGCCCAAACGCCGGCCCGAACTAGGTATCCACACATCACTCCCTTGTGCATTGTTCCGACGATGTTTGGGTATCCTTTCACTGCTCTCTTAGCTTACTCGCCTATGCAACTCTGACTTTAACTCTTATTTCTTCCGAGATATCATCTCAAACAAGCAAAACCATTTTTAGCGAAGCATGACGGCGCTTACGGGATCCGTATACATCCCGCACACCCATATAACCTTGTAAGTATCTGTCTTCCAGACAACAGCAAGGTCGATTCCTCTTATTTGATCAACCATTCGCCGTGTGTCAAAAATGCAGAGGGGATGCAAGGAGCACAAGGCCTGCACATCCAAGCAAGTGGTAACATGGACTTGTACATGGAACATCCCAAGCGCAAGCAAAGCTGCGTGAGCACTGCATAACGAGCTAGCGTAAGTCCTTGCATTTCATTTAATTCAGACCGCTCAGCGTATGATTTGTGCAGTGGGGGATCCACGAATTAAAGTTACCAGGGCGAACATTTAACTTAAAAAATACGAAGGCACTTGCACTCCGGAAATCAACATAACTTGAGAAATATGAAGCTAATGATCCAAAGTAGTTTAGATTATAAAACACTAAATGATGTAAGCACCAAAAAACACAAAATTAAACATGGTGTACAAGGACTACTAACATGGTCTGTACCTGCTTGAATGATTCATTCTCTGACTGAAAATATCGAAGTGTAATTGCACCTATAACCAGTGCGCAAACTGCATATCAATATATCTATCCTGCACAAGTATGCCAGTAGTTTCAAACAACAGATTAGAAAAGTATTTATGCTACATTGTGATGATACGGGGACTTTCTAGTAGATGGCCTCAACGTTTCCTCAAGCCATGAAAATGTACTATAATTTGCTTGTCATGAATGCCTGCAAATCTCTATGTCTCTCTCAACATAGCAGATCATCATTAGACACTAAATCCTTCAATGGAAGCTTGCAAAATGCTTGCATTAGATCCCTCATTAGACACTATATGTTCATCACCAGGAGCGTGTAAAATGTTTGCATCAAATCCTTCATTAGAAGTTTGTTCATAAGAAACTTCAGGCTCAAGAACAACATGAGCTTGTATGTTTCCACCGGAAACTTGATTAGATACATCAGGTTCAGTCAGTTCAGTATTGATTGGGGGAGTTATAAAATAAGTAGAAATTGGTTTCATTTTCTCATAGATTCCCTACATACAAGCAGTTTTACAACACCGTCAGGTTTAACTATTGGCCAGAAATTGAACAGTTGAATTAGATATAATCAGGGATGTGATGTACCTCTCATTGCGCATGCTGCTCTTGCAAGTTGCGACTGTCCATTTGCGCAAGCTCGATGCCATGCCCGTGGTGCCACCGCTGCCTCCCACGCAGGCTACACCTAGGGTTGGATCTTCATCTTCTTGTCCTTCCATTTGCTTGAAGCCCGGCGACCACCCTCCAACGAGGGCATGAGGAAGTGTTGTGCCAGTCTATCTAGCGGCGGCTAGGTTAGGAGCGAACCAGACTGGAGGCTGGAGCGAACAAATTGGGATTTTTCATGTTGTCGATCGATATGGGAGGCGCTCGTTTGGGGCGCGAGCCTGCTATAGGGCATGCCTTGCACTTACGTTATTGGCCCATCCAAATTGAAACATTTTTCTTCATTTTTTACATTGCCTGCTCGTGCGTTGGGACGAAAAAAACTAGCATGGGGAAACCTAGACAACTCAAACTCGGTGCACACTTTCCAGCCACCCGAGGCGGTCGCCCATACCAGCCCCTACTGTGGCGTCACCCCTTTTTGCGTGTATGATTGGGGTAGTGAAAAATATTCCAGTGGCACTTTTGATTTACCTACAGAATGGTTGAATTGCTTGTTTCTATGAACTGAGTTCGCCAATAATGTGAAGGATGCGGTCTTTTCATCCTATTGTAGATTGCTTAGAGCTCGATATGCCAAATGTAATCGCATGAAATATACAATAAAAGCCAGCGTGATGTGGGTGGCTACAACTAGTCTGACAACCCGTCCTCATATAACATATCAAGGACGCACCATCTTATCAGATTAACCATTCGACTTACCAATGCGGTGTAGGAAGAAAGAAGTATTGGGACTGTGTATCCAAGCAATTGATGCCATGGACTCCTTCGTAGAACCTTGTAAGCGAAAAAGAAGTTGCAGTGTGCGTGTACAAAGAGCTGGCGTAAGTTCAGTTACCCTCTTCTCGGAATTTTACTTAGCCACTTTTGCAAAATTGTTCAATTATGTTTCTTGGCTTAATTTAGTTTGCTACTGACTACATAATGCCATAGCATGTTAATTCTATTATAGACTGCGCCTATCTATGTGTTTGATACTTACTGTTAAGGATTACCTGTTTGCTTGAACTTAAATAGCTACTTAAGCACGTAGATAGCTGGTCATATGTACTTCTAGGGTGCAGCATAATTCACGTGTAATTTATGTTCTGATAACATGTTTGTTTAAATGGTTTGCTATTATCACTTGTAGCACTAGTAATGTTTGCATGTTCATAGATACACAACTGTCAGGTTTATATGAGGGACACCGTCTATTTGACTTATATAAGTGTTGGAATCATTTTGCTTACATGAAAGAAATTTACAGATGTCTGTGTTGCTGGTAAACGGTACCGACTTGTTACTTTAATACGTTGCCAAGAACTTGTTAGTTTTACTAGTTCATGTGTAATTAAATTCGTTGCAAAAACTGGTTAGTTTTACTAGTTTGATGTTAGTTTATTATGGCTCCTGCAACACTTTATTTATGATTGCTAACATTCAAGTTTGCAGGATCCAACTAAAACTCCGTTGGCACAAAAGGTATGTTTTTAGAAACTTCCTTGTTTACCTAGTTTGCTGCTGTAACTTGTTGCTGTAATCATCTTACCAACTTCAAGTTTTCAGGATCCAATTGGAAGTCCAATTGCACAGCAGGTACATTTTCAAAAATATATTTGTGTAACAGGTTTGCTGATGTAACTTGTTGCTCTAATCAAGTTACTGACTACTCAACTTTTCAGGATCCAATTGGAAGTCCAATTGCACAGCAGGTACATTTTCAAAAATATATTTGTGTAACAGGTTTGCTGCTGTAACTTGTTGCTCTAATCAAGTTACTGACTACTCAACTTTTCAGGATCCAAGAGAAACTCCAATGCCACAACAGGTTCCTTCTGCAAAACTTGTTTTTTAACTGCTTTGCTACTGCAACCGGTTGCTCTAATCATGTTACTGGCTACTCAACTTTTCAGGATCCAAGAGAAACTCCAATGCCACAACAGGTACCTTTTGCAAAACTTGTTTGTTTAACTTCTTTGCTGCTACAACCAGTTACAATAATGTTAATAACTACTTTTCAGCATCCAATTGAAACTCTTTAATTCCTTGTTTGTTTAACTGGTTTGCTATTATAACTCCTAATTGAGATGTTTTGCTAACTTGAACATTTCAAATCCAATCGGAACTTTAATGGCAAAATAGGTTAGCCCAAGATCAAAGAGCAAGGTCCCCATGGACGTTGTATCATCCCACAGCAGTGGCACCGGCCCAATCGTGCATCATGAATTGCCAACTGCTGATGCTCGAGAGGTTAAACTATTGGTAGAAATAGATTCTGCGTGTGCACTTAGAGATGAAGTTGACATGTTGAGGAAGAAAACAGCACAATCACGAGCAGTACTCAAGACAACCATTAAATATTTGGTGGATTTCAAAAGGAAGCAAGCTAAGACTGACCGCATTGTTAAGGTCCTAAAGGAAAAAAGGAAATTATATTCCCACTTGGTAAATCATGGGTGAAATATTCTTTCCATCGTTGAATAACCTTTATGTAGTTTGTTCATGTAATCGATCAAACCATTTGTTTTAGAGATCATGTAATAATTTTTTTTGTTTTTTGGTTTGTAATTTTTTTAGTACAAGTCTGTATTAATTGATAAGACTCTGAGACATTTCATTTTGATTGTTGTGCTAGACCTACAAATATGCCAATCAGGCTGAATGTGCATTCAGCGATAATAGTAGTATAGATGGACCTTAAGTGGCACGCATCGGAAAGGGCCAAGATGTTGTACTAGCTTTGCTTAAAAGGATGCTCTTCTAGCAAAAAAAGTACAGCGGCCTAGCTTATGTATGTTAGTTGATATTATTGATCCATATACTCTATGAGTGTTTATATGTGTGTTAGTTTTGTACATTATTGGTTGATTGACTCGGTATTTGAATCTTGATACATCGCATGTGTACATATCTAAATGGGGGTACACATTATGCTGCGTGTGACACTTGAGTTGGATATAAAGTGGTTTCAAATATTCGAATTCACCTTAAACTGGATTCTAGCTTCTGAATTCGAGTATCGACATTTGTAAATCATATTCATATATGACAGTGGAATACATCTTTTTTGTGCTTTTGAAGATATATAAAAACACATAGAATAATTTATAAAGACTCATATAGGAATACAAAATGGATTCAAATTTAGTTGCCAGGGTAAAGTGGATGCTTATTGTCCCAAAATTTGAAAGAAGCGGGAAAAGTCCACTCCTATGTCGGCTGCCTGAAGCTAAGTGTTTGGGAGATGGAAATTACTGTCTACCCCTTACACGGACTATCCATCGGCCCGATTTCCACTGCTCTCAATAGGGGTAGGTTAGTAACTTCAATTAGACGTGACATGACCACCTCTGTGCCCATTTCGACACGGTGGGCGCCAAACATGGGTGGCAAAACACATTTGATTCAAGCTCGTACGGAAGACCTCTGTCTCTCCCTCCATTTCCCCATTCATACACGGTGGGCGCCAAAACAAACTCGACTCGGCCGAGATCGATGTCGGCAAATATTTTCAATAGGGGTAGGTTTGTAACTTCACTCAGATGTAACACAACCGCCCTACCTGTCAACCCCGTTTATACACTGTGGGTGCCAACCGTGGGCGCCAAAACACCCTCTCCACGCCCGAAATCTCTCTAGGCAAATATTGGTGAGATGCGAGATAACCGTCCTATCCCCAACCGATGAGACATCCAAATATTAAACAGGGGCTAAGTTCGTAACTTTCCCATATTTTAGAGTGGCGCGTCCCAAAAACATGGTTCCCCGTACTTCTCTTTGCTGGGGCCGCTCACATGACCTTCTCGTCCACCGCAACGGGACTTATACCCCGATGCACCCGTCTACCGTCGCAGATCTGCTTCAACGCCACTGACAGCCATCGCACCCTCGATGCCTACACGGCGCCGCAAGAGAGGTGGTACTTCATATCACCTCAACTTTTTGATCTCAACCAAAAAATAGATCGTAACTTGGTTACTGTACTTTCTTTTCAGCTCTTAGAATTTAGTTCTTAGTTCGAAGCAAACAATTGATGCAAAATAGCATTTCTCCAGTTTCCAGCTTTAAATCTGCCATGGCACAGTCATAATATGGATTAACTGATCATGCTTAGCGTTTAATTGATCATGGTGGTTCCGTGGTGGTTTCTTTAATAGAAATCGGAGGGGAAACCCTGTTTTGCTCAAAAAAAAATGTTTGGGTTTCCCCCTTTTATGATCACTATACGATCAGCATACGTGCTTCATGTCATAATAGCACTCCTCCACCCATCAAGCTAAACAAGCTTAGTTGTTCAAATACGAATATGCTATTATTAAAACAGAGTCGTTTAATTGGTCAGCTAAATGTTCCTAATTTTGTTTCAAAAATGCATGTTCGCCGCTTGATACGTCTCCAACGTATCTACTTTTCCTAACGCTTTTCCTCTTGGTTTGGACTCTAATTTGCATGATTTGAAAGAAACTAACCCCGTACTGATGCTGTTTTTAGCAAAACTACCATGGTGTTGTTTTTGTGCAGAAATAAAAGTTCTCGGAATGGAACGAAACTTTGCGAGGATTTATTATACAATAAAAGAGAATTTCTGGTGCCAAGAGCCACCAGAGGGGGGCACATGGGTGGGCACAACCCACCAGGGTGCGCCTGCCCTCCCAAGCGCACCCAGGTGGGTTGTCCCCACCTGGTGGCCCCGCAGACCCTGAAACCGACGCTATAAAATCCTATTTTTCCAGAAAAAAATCATTGAGAAAGAATTATCACTATCCACGAGACGGAGCCGCCGTCACCTCCTGTTCTTCATCGGGAGGCCAGATCTGGAGTCCGTTTGGGGCTCCGGAGAGGGGGACCTTCATTCTTCGTCAGCACCAACCCTTCTCCATCGCCAATTCCATGATGCTCTCCACCGGGAGTGAGTAATTCCTTATAGGCTCGCTGGTCGGTGAGGAGTTGAATGAGATTCATCATGTAATTGAGTTAGTTTTGTTAGGGCTTGATCCCTAGTATCCACTATGTTCTGAGATTGATGTTGCTATGACTTTGCCATGCTAAATGCTTGTCACTTTGGGCCCGGGTGCCATGATTTCAGATCTGAACCGTTTATGTTATCATCATTATATCCATGTTCTAGAACCGATCTGCAAGTTATAGTCACCTACTACATGTTATGATCCGGCAACCCCGGAGTGAGCATAGTCGGGACCACTCCCGGTGATGACCGTAGTTTGAGGAGTTCATGTATTCACCGTGTGTTAATGCTTTGTTCCAGTTCTCTATTAAAAGGAGGCCTTAATATCCCTTAGTTTCCAATATGGACCCAGCTGCCACGGGAGGGTAGGACAAAAGATGTCATGCAAGTTCTTTCCATAAGCACGTATGACTATTTATGGCCACTATTAGCCAAAAAAATAGTTGTAGTTAGTTTAATTTAATTTCTTTATGTTGTAACCTTAGAAAAAACCTTAGAAAAACCTTAGAAAACCTTAGCATTATGTTGCTTGTTTTCTTTATGGCCACTTCTTTTTCTTCTTGTGTTTTATGGCAACATAACGCTAATAGTGGCCAACATAACGCTAATAGTAAGACCCAAAACATAAAGATTTCTTTATGGCCACTTCTTTTGCTTCTTGAAAAACCTTAGAAAAACCAAAAAAATAGTTGTAGTTAGTTTAATTTCTTTTCATGCTTAGCTGCATTACTTAAAAAGAAAACCCAAAACGATTTCCTTGTTCTTCTTTTGCTTGTTGGGAGCTTTCCCGTGTAAATAGTTTTTCTCGTTTTTGCTTTCCCTTTATTTGCTTGTTTTAGAAAACCAAAAACTCCAAAAATATTTCAGTGTGTTTCTCTGAATTTCTTTTCTTTTATTCAATTCGTACCAAGGAGAAGATAACGATGAAAATGTTGAATGGCTCTCATTTGCATAATTGTTGATCTAACAAAGAGCCCATTTTACCTTGTCTTCTCCTGTTGAATAAAATGTTTGCAGATTCCAGCTTAGTCCACGGCACTCTTGCACTATTATTATTTTCACATCGTTCGGTCGCGCAAGTGGAAGGCAATAATGACAATATTCGATGAACTAGCCGTGGCAGAGAGAAATTGGTATGAACTCGGCTTGTTCTGTTTTTGTAAATATATTTAACCTAGTATCCATGATTCAGCCCATTATGACTAAACATGTTTGCAGTGACAATTAGAGATTATAGTTTCTCATGCCATGCATAAGTAGCTAGGAGTGGATAATGATTTATCTTGGATATCAACATTGCGTTAAAATGATTGTGATGTAGTATGATGATATGGTATCCTCCTCTGAATGTTCGCGTGGCTTGACTTGGCACATGTTCATGCATGTAGTTGAATTAAAACCAACATAGCCTCTATGATATTTATGTTCATGGTGCTCATATCCTACTCATGCTAGTGTCCAATGTTACTTACGCATAATGCATGTTCATGACCGTTGTTGCTCTCTAGCTTGCCGCTTCTCAACCTATTTGCTAGCCTTCGCCTGTACTAAGTGAGAATTCTGCTTGTACATCAAAAACCTTGAACCCAAGTTATTTCAGATGAGTCCACCATACCTACCTATATGCGGTATTACCTTGTCGTCCTAAGTAAATTTGCATGTGCCACCACTAAAAACTTCAAATAAATATCCTTTTTGTGTGCCTCGATCGTTCATGGAACGACAGGAGGTGGTTGGTATTTTTCATGCTAAGCGGGTTATTCTCAGTTCGAGTGTTTATTCACTCGCCATCGCACGACAAAAGGGCGGTAATAGGGATTCCTAGTCCCGAACTAAAAAATGCAAATAATTAAACAGAACTCCCCCCGGGACTGTTGTTGGTATGGACGGCACCCGTTGTTTCGGACAAGTCGTGGAGTGTGATTGATGGTGGAGGGGAAGTAAACCTTCAGTTTTATCGCTTGGGAACCGCCACTAGCGTGCTTAGCATGGAAGATGTTGATAACTGATGGTTGTGAAGTAAATGTGAAGGGTGCATGTCTCAAAATATCATTTACCTCTATTTAAAAAAACTTGAGCTCTGGCACCTCTGCAAATCACTGCTTCCCTCTGCGAAGGGACTATCTATTTAATTTTATGTTGTGTCATCACCCTCTAAAATAAGCACCAGAACCTGAGAGCACTGCTGTCATGCTGATCCATTATGTGTAGCTAATGTTGGGTGCATCATGACTGGATCTTTTCTACCATGAATTACAATGTTTAGTCGCTGCTTGAACTTTGGAGGTGCTCTGCATTTATGTTTTGCGGTCTCAGAAAGGGCTAGTGAGATACCACTATTGTCATATTATATCATGGTTGTTTTGACAACGTGTTGCTGTTTGAGATATCTTATTATTGCTCGCTAGTTGATTATGTCATTGATATGAGTTAATATAATTTTTAAGAGTTATTGTTGGTATGGTTAGTTATAATATTGGCTGAAAACTTGGGTGTTGTTTAAGCTTATTTATGCAAACAAAAGCAAAAGAGTTCGTAAAAGTTTTTCTTTTTCCCTTTTTGTTTATCAACTGAATTGCTTGAGGACAAGCAAAGCTTTAAGCTTGGGGGAGTTGATACGTCTCCAATGTATCTGCTTTTCCTAACGCTTTTCCTCTTGTTTTGGACTCTAGTTTGCATCATTTGAATGAAACTAACCCCGGACTGACGCTGTTTTCAGTAGAACTACCATGGTGTTGTTTTTGTGCAGAAATAAAAGTTCTCGGAATGGAACGGAACTTTGCGAGGATTTTTGGCAAGATCCACCGGATGGGGGCACCTGGGTGGGCACAACCCACCAGGGCGCGCCTGCCCTCCCAGGCGCGCCCAGGTGGGTTGTCCCCACCTGGTGGCCCCGCAAACCCTGAAACCGACGCTATAAAATCCTATTTTTCCAGAAAAAATCAAAGAGAAAGAATTATCACGATCCACGAGACGGAGCCACCGTCACCTCCTGTTCTTCATCGGGAGGCCACATCTGGAGTCCGTTTGGGGCTCCGGAGAGGGGGATCTTCGTTCTTCGTCATCACCAACCCTTCTCCATTACCAATTCCATGATGCTCCCCATCGGGAGTGAGTAATTCCTTCGTAGGCTCGCAGGTCGGTGAGGAGTTGGATGAGATTCATCATGTAATCGATTTAGTTTTGTTAGGGATTGATCCCTAGTATCCACTATGTTATGAGATTGATGTTGCTATTACTTTGCCATGCTTAATGCTTGTCACTTGGGCCTCGGGTGCCATGATTTCAGATCTGAACCGTTTATGTTATCATCATTATATCCATGTTCTAGATCCGATCTGCAAGTTATAGTCACCTAGTACGTGTTATGATCCGGCAACCCCGGAGTGACAATAGTCGGGACCACTCCCAGTGATGACCGTGGTTTGAGGAGTTCATGTATTCACCGTGTGTTATTGCTTTGTTCCGGTTCTCTATTAAAAGGAGGCCTTAAAATCCCTTAGTTTCCAATATGGACCCCGCTGCCACGGGAGGGTAGGACAAAAGATGCCATGCAAGTTCTTTCCATAATCATGTATGACTATTTATGGAATACATGACTACATTATATTTGTGAACTGGAGCTAGTGCCATATCGCCCTAGGTTATGACTATCACATGATGAATATGATCCAACAAATTACCGATCCAATGCCTATGAATTTACCTTATATTATTCTTGCCAAGTTACTACTGCTGTCATTACTGTTGCACTTGCTACAAAAATACTAGTATCACTGTTACCGTTACTATTGTTGATGTCACTACTAACAAAACTATCATATTACTTTGCTACAGATAATTAATCTCCACGTGTGGTTGAATTGACAACTCAGCTGCTAATACTTGCAAATATTCTTTGGCTCCCCTTGTGTCAAATCTATAAATTTGGGTTGAATACTCTACCCTTGAAAACTGTTGCGATCCCCTATACTTTTGGGTTATCACTGTTAGAATAAATTCGAGGCCATATCATCGATCATTCGAGGACCAAGCAATCACACGAGCACGACACCGAGATTTGTTAACAAGGTTCACCGATATGGCTACATCCCCGGGGCCTGACACAACTCTAACAAACTCCACCTTGGCGAATATTCTCCAGCACCTTGAATTCGTCAATGCGTCAAACTTCCATGTACATTGGACTTGAGCTTATCCCATGAGTACCACTGCTACTTAATATGACTCCACCTGCAACTTGTAGTCCCTTCTTTTCTTGATCACAGTCAGCACTCGAGCAAAATTAAGTTCCTTGTTACTATAATTTGTGCTCCCAACTTCTAGAGTATCCGTCCAACGTCATCACACACTGATCACCGACATGCGTGAAAGTGAACAACTCACATATCGGGTGTCACACATAAGAGTTACTTGAACTCAACATCACCGCTCTTCCTTGACAGCCTGTCTGAAACTTGAAGGAATTGCATCATTCCTTGTAGTCATCCCGAGTCAAATTCGCAGTTGTCTCACCACATGTATGACCACCAGAGCCCTGGCCCGCCTCCATGTCCTGTGCATACCGCACGCCTCGCCGCTATTACCCCGTCGAGCCTCCGCTGTCCCGGTCGAGTCTCAAGGGTCGCGAACCCACACCACTCAACCCCCACTGCAGAGTACCACCGATCATCACCGACCGATGACGAGTTTCACGCTTCCGTCAGACCACTGGGCTCCAGTCCAAATTACGTGTCCCTCGCTTTTTCCCCAGCTGAATAGGCTTCGACTCTCTGTGCACTTACACCGTAGCCCCTCAATTCAGCTCCATCTTCAACATGACTCCATGGTAGATGATCAGTCCACCCTCACGCCCAGTCGACTTCAAGCTCTGTGTGTACATTACTTTGAATCAACCCCGCGCCATAGTCTTGTCGAAGCCGCACAAGCCGTCGGGCATGCGCCACGTGTTTCCATGCCCCAGAAGTCAGTCACCATCAGCATCATACTCCTATGTCACCGTCGCTGATCCCGCACCATCTTCTGTACCAACCGAATTGCGTTGATCCGTCAGACTATCTAGTCCGACCCAGCCGAGCTTGTCCGACTACATGACACGCTCGAGGCTCCCAAATCGTTTTCCAAGAATTTTCATCCATCACATATAATTCCATCTTAGCTAACATGACTTCCTGCAACGCCTTCAAGCATCCCCATTGTGCCAACGTATTTTCACCCTTGTCTACCATAACCCAAAGTTTCCAGTTTCGACGAACTTCTCCACCTCAAACCTAGTACCCGTTGGCGCCATGATTCTTTGTACGGCTGACTCTGTGAAAAAATAATCAAGCTTCTCGCGCGATGCCCAAGTACCGGCATACGCATACAGAACCTGATTGATCCATGTACTACTAGCCTTTGCTTCACGTGAACTTGTCTCCTTGGCTTCAACTTCTGATGCTAGCTAATTGATTTGTCTTGCCTTTGCTTTCCGATGGATGCACATAAACGATGGATATGTTTATTTCCGAATCGTTCTGCTGCTGCCTCTTCGTGTCATTGGGGACTCGGTCCCCCTTTTGGTCCAAACAAATCTCGCCTACAAGCTTCCTCCGTTCCTCGATCTGCTCCAGCGAACAAGCACCCGTTGCCCGATTCGGCGCTGCACCAACACCTGGTCCACAGACTTGCTAACCCAGCTTGGGCCAGCGCACTACTCCTGATGGGCCTCCTGCCATGGGCCGCCAGGCGCCAAATATCCACAGCACATACACACGGCAGCCCGACGCTCACCCGATCGATCCATCTGATCAACCGCCGCACGTCTCTCCTGTACGCCCGCCCAATCAATCCTTTGATCGATCGCCGCACGTCCCTGCCACTCCAACGAGCACGCGAGCCTTCCGCTGACCTGAAGCCTGCTCGTTGATTTCGCTACCGATTGCTTCTTTCAATCTCGCCGAGAACCACACCGCAGCCGGCTGCATCTCAAACTTTGATACTTCCTCTAGATCAACAATCCACAACCTCCGGACAACCTAGCTCATGATACCACTTGTTAGAATAAATCCAAGACCATACCATCGATCATCCGAGGACCAAGCAATCACACGAGCACGACACCGAGATTTGTTAACGAGGTTCACCGATATGGCTACATCCCCGGGGCCTGACTATGGGCGCTCCTCCCCCTGACACCACTACAATACTTCACCCGGTCGCCCTGGACACCGGCACATGTCGCTGGCTTCCCCTGCGTTCCGGTGCTATTATGTTGGCATAGGTTACATCGTGTGTCTACCCCTGATATATATGAGAGGCCTAGGATACAAGTGTCCTACTAGGACACGACTCCATATCATATGTAGATACAATACTACTCAGAGTCCAACTGTAACCTACCTTGTACACTATATTCGACACAACTCTAACAATCACCGCTCGGGTGTGTATCTCTACAGGGTGCCCACGACGGGCAGCGGCCCACCCTGTGAGGTCAGCCCAGGCCCTGATTCCTCCTGCTCGGCCAAGGCTCCGATCTCTACTCGCCTCAGCCTCCCCGCTTGTTGCCGACTTGCCGTCCCCGGACGGCATGACTCTAGGAGGAGACGCCGGACTAACATGAGGTCAGGAGCCGCTCGCCCAACAGCATCACCACTACACGGGAGCGCCGCCGTGCCTACCTTCCCAGTTTGTTCAGGGCTCAGGCGTGCAGCAGCCACTAACCCAACCCGATTTTTCCTGAGATACGTCCTCAACACTCAGCAGCCACTCCTCATCACCCATTTTCTAATTGATTCATTACTCATTAGGCAGGACTGTTATTAGGGTTTGTTGTGTGCTGAGTGCTACCTACACTTCAGTTGTATTCCGGTGATCTTTAGTACCTGTAAAGTTCACAGGGTTTCAAAATTCCGGCCTTAGGAACAAACACTAGTCATTTTGGATTGTTGGTCGTAGTGACATTGACCCATATTACTACTGCAGGCCAGGTTTATTGAGAATTTTATTTGTCTTTCTCACTCATTAGATATGATATCCAATTATTCACGTCGATTACTTGCAAACAATAAGTGCTAGACCAACTTCTTGATTCAGATTTTGGACAGTCTCTTACTGCAGTTACAATTATGCATACTTTTCCTAGTAAGCTCACAAGTAAATGACTGATTCACTACATCTATGCTTGCCTTGTTATATTTGTTGTCAATATTCTTTTAGGGTGGACCACCCTATTTCAAAATACTGGAACCGCAGACATGAGTGAATAGTATTTCTCTGTGTGATCTCTTCCATCATGTGTGGGCAACGAACACTGCATTGTATAGAAAGAAAGTGTCATTTCCACCTTTTACATGGACTATGATCTTTCACATGGAATACAGTCTGCCTACTTGCTTTGTGTCGCACTACCAAAGACTCCACCCTTGAAGCTAAACATTATGCCACTCATAATTCCTTAGTTCATTTGTTCAAATACGAATTTGATATGATTCTAATGTTCCTACTTCAGTTTTGAAATACGAATTTGTTACAATTAATGTGTGTCTGCCTGTTATAGAGACATAAGAGGTTTGTATTTCTGTGTGTGGTCTTGTCAGCACGGTTGGGGTGAACTTTGCATATACATGGGTTTATAGGGAGACACTCTTCGAGTTGAATCCGCAATGCATTCCATAGATAATCTGACTACTTTTTATGTTTTCATGAATCTCAGATTCTGAACAGCATCATAATGATTATGAGCTTGCGCACATGAAAAGAATAAAGCAGAACAATGCCATGGCAGTCAAACTTGGCATTAAGGGACTAACATCAAGTCTGGATGCAATGCAATGCAAACGCTCTCCACCTACAGATTCATGCTCAGAATATGATCCTAACAGTGATTCTGAGCTAGAGGGAGACCTAAGTAAATGTAGCTCCCCAGTGGAGGAGTCAAAGGCCGATGCCCTATCTTATTCACCCATCAAGGTGCTTGCTCTAACTTTCCAGGGTTATATTGGTCGCACATATCTTGCAACTGATGCTTTGCATTGCTTCTACTTTGTTGCGCTGCCATTAGCTTAGTTTACACATCGTGTATGTGGATCCACCCTACCTATCCATTTTTAGTACATATTCCATCACTCATCATACCATATTTATCCACTCAAATGTTGTTCTTGTGTATCATACATTCAAAAGGAAGAGGGTGATTGCTAATCACGGAGGAGCACGAGCAAAGTATTTGGAAAAGGTAGTGATACCTGATAAATCAAATAGCCCATTAGGTGTAGTTGCAATATCACCTGACCCACAAAACACGGCCCCAACTCTAGCAGAATCTAGCCCTACTACACTGGTCATCTCTGATGCCCCAACTCAGCACGCCCCAACTACAGCAAACAGTATGATGATGCCAATTGACATAGCACCATCTCTACGACGCAAAACCCCCATTCCAGCAAAGAGTACACCAAATCCAGTTGCCAAATCCCTTTTCGAACCAGAGAGAGCCCCAATTGCAGCAAATAGGACCCATGTTCCATTTCTTCCCAATTTAGAAGACGAAGCTTATATTGTTGTCAGGAACTTGTGGTGCATCTTTCCTTCATGGAAAGATTATACTGCAGACATAGAACAATTCCCAGTCTTCCTCCGCAACTTACGCGTAAGTAATGTACTAATGTTATTCATGGTAATTATTGTATATGTTTCTGTTGACAAAATACACAAGATTTCATTTTTTTTAAATAAGCGAGGACCAAACTGGATTGTCAAGACGAGCAAGGGTTGGTTGCTCTTTTCAAGCACTCGTTGATGAAGTATCATTCCTACCTGAGGCAAGCGCACTTCGATGGCAAGCCTCTAAACAAAATTTATGTAAAGTCTCTGGTGCTACATTTATCAGACAGTGACTAGAATAATCTTGTTACACATTGGTCTGCAATGTAAGGTACTGTCTATGATATCACATCACAATTTGAACTACATTTCTGCATTTGCCTTAATGTCTCACTTGTACGAAAACTGTTAGCAGAAGAACATTCATTCTCAAGGGACCATGGAATCTCGCAACTATACCGCATTAATCGCATTGCTCTTGTGAGTACCTCTTGCCCTGTATGACCATACTTACTTTCATAGCTGGTTGATTACGTAGCATCACTGCACGTGTTAGCCTCATTATCGTCCATTTTGTGGACATTATAAGATTCGTATCGACTCTTACATAAATTTAGAATCAACCCAATGCTTTTGAAGAGGTTTAGCTCTGTAGTCCTCTTGTAAGGACTGAATGCCATCTATCATTGTACTTACATTATAAGCTACTCCCTTCATCTCATAATATAAGAACGTTTTGTACAGTACACCAGTGTTCAAAACACTCTTATATTATGGGAAGAGGGATTGGTTCATTGTGTAGCATTCTGCATCTTATCTCCCTCGCCCACCATTTACTAAAAAAATATCAGATCTATATTTAATCTTACCAAAAAGTTGAATACACAGACAATGCTAGTGTAGAAGTGTAGCCCATTGCTCTTGTCAGTACATTTTGTCCTGTAACACTTGTACTTCCAGGGATTGGTAGTTGATTATGTAGCATCAATCTGCATCTTATCTTCATTATCCTCTATCCCTTCCAAAGATTATCATATCTATAATTATTCTCTACAAAATGTAGAGTACAGGCAATGCTTATGAAGAAGATTCTGTGCTAAAATTCTTGAGTTATCCTTCCCTTGACATGAGAAGGGCATTATAAATCCGGTCTTAACTGTTAATGTAAGTCAGTCCTTCTAAAGCCTTTATCATCAACTGTTGTTTAATTTGCTCATACTCCCTATCGCTAACTGCTGTTTAGTTTGTTGTTTCTATCAAAATGCATGTTCGCAACAACCGTAAGTTCCAAGTTTTAATTGTAAAACCAAATTCCTTATTCATACCATGCGCATTAATCAATACTCCCTATATGTATGCTTGTTTTTGTGGATCTATAATCCAGTGTGTGGTGAAGCAGCCCATGTTTGCACCTTGTCATCTCCTGTTTTATCTTACTGATTTGGCTGATGATATGAACAACATGCCATGCACATTAACCAAAATAGATACAACGATTGTCTTTGCCCTTCATCTATGCTTTTTA
Organism: Aegilops bicornis; assembly: GCA_021605145.1. Taxonomy (NCBI): domain Eukaryota; kingdom Viridiplantae; phylum Streptophyta; class Magnoliopsida; order Poales; family Poaceae; genus Aegilops; species Aegilops bicornis. Next base: position 286,915,126 of record CM038669.1, read on the forward strand.
TGTTCACATGGTAATCCAGTAGTGTGGTGAAGCTCCCCGCATTATGAACAATGCCAAATTATGCTATTGATATTTTGAACTTACTCTTTATTTTCTAATTTGAAATTGGATGGAATTGAAAGCATAGTTATCATCTTTGTTTATACACGTGCAAAACCTGTCATCTCTCTGCTTGTTTCAGGGTGATATGCCTGATTGCATGCACAAGTCTGCTGAAGGTTGTGAGACAAACCCAACATACATTGCAGCAAAGAAGGAAAAACATCTTGAAGATAGCGAGACAACCCCAAAGTCTTGTCTTGATGCAGTGTTCAAGTTACTTGAGACTAGCAGTCAGACAAGCTCACGTAATTCGGCCGTCTGAATCGGTTCGACTTCTTGGGCCCCAAGTTCTAGCGTAAAGGCATTCTGCAACTCAACTTCGACTTGGAGTCCTATCTCTAAGAAAGATCGCGGAGAACACCAATGAGAACCTCATTGCTAAATAGCTACACCTGGAAGCTATCACCGACATGCTAGGCCTGTCTCACAGCCTTGCTTAGCAGCTTGCACGGCAGTTCCCGTGCAAGGCTAGCCTTTCTTGAACTGTCTTGGAAGTGGTCTCGGTTCAGTATTATTTTGTTACGCTCCAATGGTGCCCATTTTTTGTAATCTGCTTCTTCGTTGCGCTATATGATCACTGGTGGTGAACTTCGATGCCCAGTGGATGTAATATACCATAAATCCTTTATTGTATAGTGTAGGTTTATTCTAAGTTACTATGTTGTAATTTCTTTATTGTATAGAGTAGGTTTGTTCTTAATTCCTACTAGTTACTGCTATCATTTGCTATCTGAAAAAAATACGATGTAGTCGACCGGGCCGAAACATTCGCCTCTAACGGGCCCAATTTTTAGCGGTCCACAATTGGGCCGGCTTACAACTTTCTTGGGCCCAAATGGCCATTGGGGCCTTCACACTTTGCGACAAGCCCACAACTTACTCCGACCTATATTCGGCCAAATTTTAGTTGGGCCTTTAGTGGACCCAGCGCTTAGTTGGGTCCATGTAGCTTTGGGCCATTAACATGCTGAATATTCTGCTGGCCTGTTACGGCCCAGAAGAAACCATGAGCCTTTAGCAGGCTGAAATGCATGTTGGGCCTCAATTTTCACTAGTCGTCGACGGGCCTTCAGAAGGCTAAAATGTAGACTGGGCCTTTTTTGGCCCAGTTATATGACAGGTCATTACCAGGCCGAAACATATTGATGTCTACTACGCAATCTTCTTCTTGTAGACGTTGTTGGGCCTCCAAATGCAGAGGTTTGTAGGACAGTAGCAAATTTCCCTCAAGTGGATGACCTAAGGTTTATCAATCCGTGGGAGGCGTAGGATGAAGATGGTCTCTCTCAAGCAACCCTGCAACCAAATAACAAAGAGTCTCTTGTGTCCCCAACACACCCAATACAATGGTAAATTGTATAGGTGCACTAGTTCGGCGAAGAGATGGTGATACAAGTGCAATATGATGGTAGATATAGGTTTTTGTAATCTGAAAATATAAAAACAGCAAGGTAACAAGTAATAAAAGTGAGCGTAAACGGTATTGCAATGCTAGGAAACAAGGCCTAGGGTTCATACTTTCACTAGTGCAAGTTCTCTCAACAATAATAACATAATTGGATCATATAACTATCCCTGAACATGCAACAAAGAGTCACTCCAAAGTCACTAATAGAGGAGAACAAACGAAGAGATTATGGTAGGGTATGAAACCACTTCAAAGTTATTTTTTCCGATCAATCCATTGGGCTATTCCTATAAGTGTCAAAAACAGCCCTATAGTTCGTAGTAAAATAACACCTTAAGACACACATCAACCAAAACCCTAATGTCACCTAGATACTCCAATGTCACCTCAAGTATCCGTGGGCATGATTATATGATATGCATCACACAATCTCAGATTCATCTATACAAACCAACACAAAGTACTTCAAAGAGTGCCCTAAAGTTTCTACCGGAGAGTCAAGACGAAAACGTGTGCCAACCCCTATGCATAGGTTCATGGGCGGAACCCGCAAGTTGATCACCAAAACATACATCAAGTGGACCACGTGATATCCCATTGTCACCATAGATAAGCACGGCAAGACATACATCAAGTGTTCTCATATCCTTAAAGACTCAATCCGATAAGATAACTTCAAAGGGAAAACTCAATCCATTACAAGAGAGTAGAGGGGGATAAACATCATAAGATCCAACTATAATAGCAAAGCTCGTGATACATCAAGATCGTGCCACATCAAGAACACCAGAGAGAGAAAGATCAAACAGATAGCTAATGGTACATACCCTCAGCCCCGAGGGTGAACTACTCCCTCCTCGTCATGGAGAGCGTCGGGACGATGAAGATGGCCAACGGTGAGGGATCCCCCCTCCGTGAGTGCTTAACAGGTCCCGATCGGTTTTTGGTGGCTACAGAGGCTTGCAGCGGCAGAACTCCCAATCTATTCTGTTCCTCCATTTTTTAGGGTATATGGACATATATAGGTGAAAGAAGTTGGTCAGGGGAGCCATGAGTGGCCCACGAGGGTGGGGCGCGCCCAGGGGGCAGGCGCGCCTCCCTGCCTCGTGGCCACCTCGAAGCTTCCTTGAATTCAACTCCATGTCTCCTGGATCACGTTCGTTCCAAAAATCACGCTCCCGAAGGTTTCATTCCATTTGGACTCCGTTTGATATTCCTTTTCTGCGAAACACTGAAACAAGGAAAAAAACAAAAAGCGGCCTTTGGGCTGCAGGTTAATAGGTTAGTCCCAAAAATAATATAGAAGTGCATAGTAAAGCCCATTAAACATCCAAGATGGATAATATAATAGCATGAATACTTCATAAATTACAGATACATTGGAGACGTATCAGCATCCCCGAGCTCAATTCTTGCTCGTCCTCGAGTAGGTAAATGATAAAAGAAATAATTTATGAAGTGTGAATGCTAGCAGGTGCACAAGTTTGATCAATGAAAATTTCAATCACCTTTTCTAGCATCATTATATATCATAACAGTAGCTCATATCATAAAGCTTCTCATGATCAAGTAACAAACTATTCACATGTTAAAGTATAGATCATAAACTTTCTTGAAAACTAATAAACCGTGTTATTAGTCATCGAACAATTACAATTCATCTTATTTTCAGGAAGAGTCTATGTCAGAGCTTTGATTCCGCAAACTTCACATACTCAACTATCATTTAGTCTTCCATGATTGCTATCACTCAAAGCATATTTTTAGAACAAATAGTATTCATCGAACACAGAGAAAGATAGGGGCTTAATGTTTCGCCTCCCAACCTTTTACCTCAAGCGTAATGTCAACAGTAATAATTCATGCTCAAATATATTTGAATGGCCATATATGCTTAGATCTTTCCATCACATGATGCTTGCCAACTAAAGAGTAGGTTGGAATGAGAAGGAATACTACTGACTCTTGCATAAAAGTAAAAGATAGGCCCTTCATAGAGGGGAGTAGGGATTTGTAGAGGTGCCAGAGCTCGAAGCTAAAACAGAGATGAAAATAATTTTGAGAGGTATGCTTTCATTGTCAACATAACGACCAAGAGTTCCCAATATCTTCCATAGTACATACATTAAAGGCGGTTTCCACGCAGAAAGGTAAAGTTTTTACTCCCCCTCCACCAACAATCACACTCCATGGCTTGTCCGAAACAATGGGTGCCGTCCAACTTTCAACAATCCCGGGGGAGTTTTGTTTAAATTATTTGTGAATTTGTTTTTAATCTTTTGATCATAGGACCGGGCATCCCAGTTACCAGCCATTTTCTCGTGAATGATGAGCAGAGTCCACTCATCGTGAGAATAACCCACCTAGCATGGAAGATACTGACAGCCCCTAGTCACTACATGAGCGATTCTGCATACAAAACCGATTATTATTTGAAGGTTTAGAGTTTGGCACATGCAAATTTACTTGAACGGCAGGTAAATACCACATATAGGTAGATATGGTGGACACTCATGGAATAAACTTGGTTCAAGGAATTTGGATGCACAAGCAGTATTCCGCTTAGTACAGATATTTTGGCTAGCAAAGGATTCTAAATAGCAAGCACCACATGTTAGAGGATCCATAACAATATAACTTCTATACAAATATACCCAAGCATAACTCATTATGTTGTCTTCCTTGTCCAACTTCAACTAATTTTCTCAGGTTTGAAAATAATTAATGGGGCTCACAATCATATAAGATGTCCAAGATAGTATTATATGTGAAATCTCACTTCCTTCAATATTCTTTCATGTATTGTTCAAGTGACCAATACAATGTTTGCTAACCTTCAATAAATTTACCACCTCTACTTCTTATATGTGAAGTCATTACTCCCCATGGGAAAGGCATATGAAACATATATAATTTAAAATTTATGACATTCAGATCATTCAACCATTTACTCATAGAATATAAGTGAAGCACACGAGTAAATGACAAACTACTCCAAAAAAGATATAAGTGAAGATCAATGAGTAGTTAAATAATTATGTAGCTATGTGAAAACTCTCTCTCATTTAAGAATTTCAGATCTTGGTATTTTACTCATATAGAACGCAAAACAAAATAAAACGACATTTCAAGGATAGCACTCATCATGTGAAGAAGCAAAAACTTAGGCTCAACCGATACTAACCGATAATTGCTGAAGAAGAAAGGTGGGATGCCTACCGGGGCATCCCCAAGCTTAGATGCTTGATACTTCTTGAAATATTATCTTGGGGTGCCTTGGGCATCCCCAATCTTGAACTTTTGTGTCTCCTTAATTTCTCTCATATCACGGTTTCCTAAATCTCGAAAGCTTCATCCACACCAAACTCAACAAGAACTCGTGAGATAAGTTAGTATAAACCAATGCAAAAACCTTATCATTTTCTACTGTAGAAAATCACTAAAATTATTATTCAACATTTCCTACTAAATGCCTCTGCATATTTAATACTGTTATCCTGAAATAGAATCACTAAACAAGCAAACATATGCAAACAATGCAAACATAACAGCAATCTGCCAAAACAGTACAGTCTGTAAAGAATGCAAGATTCATCATACTTCCCTAACTCCAAACATTATGAAAGAAAATTACCACTGTAGTAAATTTATCAGAGGTTATTATGCAAAAGGTTTCAACATTTTATCACATTCTGACTTTTCTAGGGAATTTTTGCAACAGCGGTAAACTTTCTGTTTTGAAACAGCAACATGTATACTTGCAAAATAAGCATGGTAAAGGCTATCCTTGACATTTTTATTGAAAATAAATATGCAAAATATTATACTAAATAACATCAAGCAAATACTAAAAAATAAAATGATGCTCCAAGCAAAACACATATCATGTGGTGAATAAAAATATAGCTCCAAGTAAAGTTACCGATGAATGAAGACGAAAGAGGGGATGCCTTCCGGGGCATCCCCAAGCTTAGGTTTTTGGCTGTCCTTGAATATTACCTTGGGGTGCCTTGGGAATCCCCAATCTTAGGCTCGTTCCACTCCTTATTCCATAGTCCATCGAATCTTTACCCAAAACTTGAAATCTTCACAACACAAAACTTAACAGAAAATCTCGTGAGCTCCATTAGTATAAGAAAATAAATCACCACTTAGGTACTGTAATGAACTCATTATTTATTCATATTGGTGTAATATATACTGTATTCCAACTTCTCTATGGTTCATACCCTCCGATACTGCTCATAGATTCATCAAAATAAGCAAACAACACATAGAAAACAGAATCTGTGAAAAACATAACAGTCTGTAGTAATATGTAACTAACGCAAACTTCTGGAACTCCAAAAATTATAAAATAAATTGGTGGACCTGAGGAATTTGTATAGTAATCATCTGAAGAAATAATCAACTAAATATCACTCTCCAGTAAAAAGTTTTAGCTAATCTCGTGAGCGCTAAAGTTTCTGTTTTTTAACAGCATGATCATAAAGACTTCACCCAAGTCTTCCCAAAGGTTATACTTGGCACAAACACTACTTAAAACATAAAACCACATCTAACCAGAGGCTAGATATATTATTTATTACTAAACAGAACCAAAAAGAAAAAAAAACTAAAATAAAATTGGGTTGCCTCCCAACAAGCGCTAACGTTTAACGCCCCTAGCTAGGCATGACGATTTCAATGATGCTCACATAAAAGATGAGAATTGAAACATAAAAAGAGCATCATGAAGAACATGACTAGCACATTTAAGTCTAACCAACTTCCTATGCATAGGGATTTTGTGAGCAACAACTAATGGGAACAAGAATCAACTTGCATAGGAAGGTAAAACAAGCATAACTTCAAGATTTTAAGCACATAGAGAGGAAACTTGATATTATTGCAATTCCTACAAGCATACATTCCTCCCTAATAATAAATTTCAGTAGAATCATGAATGAATTCAACAATATAACCAGCACCTAAAGCATTCTTTTCATGATCTACAAGCATAGAAAATTTACTACTCTCCACACAAGCAAAATTCTTCTCATTCGGAATAGTGGGAGTATCATAAGATACTTGAATACTATAAATTGTTTCCACATTAAAAGAGTAATGCTAAGAAAAAGGGTAATCATAATCATGACATGTTTTATAAATATAATCATCACTACTTTTTATAGCATAAGTTTCATCACAATAATCATCATAAGTAGCAACTTTGTTCTCATCATAATCAATTGAAACCTATTCCAAATAGTGGATACATCACTAAATAAAGTCATGACCTCTCCAAATCCACTTTCATAAATATTATAAGATTCAACATCCTCCAAAATAGTGGGATCATTACTTCCTAAAGTTGACACTCTTCCAAACCCACTTTCATCAACATAATCATCATAAGTAGGAGGTATGCTATCATCATTATAAATTTGCATATCGAAACTTGAGAGGCTAAAAATATCATCTTGTAGCGACCCGACCCAAAATCGGTCAAGTCTCTGTGTAACTGTACCATCCCAAGATCATGCTGGCACACACAGTACATTGATGAAATATTCAAAGTTCAATCACACCTGAATTTATTACACCATTCTCATATCGAGTATTTATTACAATAGAATAAATTCGGCCGAAGGCCAACTCATGAGAAATAAACTAAATAAAGCTGCGGAAGCGTGAGATTTAATAGCGAGTCCATCCGACTCCATAGGGCAATCGCCAAGCGTGGATCGTAGCCTCACTCCTGATCGGAAAACTCCTCTGCAACATAAGACGTTGCAGCCGTGTAGGTCAGCATTTTGAATATGCCGGCAAGTAAAAGAGAGTACAACAATAAAATTACTAACACTATATGCAATTTGGCTGTGGGGCTCTAAGTTTCATTGTTTTGCGAAAAAGCCAGTTTTTCCCTACAACAAGGACTTGTTTGCAAATACTACAAAATGTTGGTAGTTATTGAGATGGTTCCGCCAACCAATGTCTCATTCCCAATTATTAAATCACCCCCTCAATTAATTTATTAAGTTCGGCGTTGAGATATCCGAAATACTCCAAGTTCCAGAGGCTCAAATTGTCCAGAATCGGGACACGGCTAACCGATTAGATCTTCACTGCAGAGGTTTTCGTGACTTTACTCGCAAGAATCGCTCCCTCCTTTAAGTCTTCGCACTTCCCGGTGTTTGAAGACGGACGAACGAAACAGGTCTTTCGAAGAGTTCCTCCGGGCCACCGCCGTGCCCATCCAATCCTACCGTTCTTCTACATCTTGTAGCACCGTCCGCCAGAGTCACGCTTAGAGTCGACTCAAGCCAGAGCCCATAATGGCTTGCGGCTGCACAGTAAGCTTCCGTCAATGGGGTATCCATCCGTCTCTTCGTGGCTGGGTGAAGCTTTCGCAAGATGTCATGGCGCTTTCTCCATGCATCCCGCCAACCGCTGGTTTCTCCAGTGGTGCCCACAACCATCCTCCACCCAAAGAGTGAATTTTGAAGTCCATCTTGAGCTTGAAGTCATGGGGTTGTCATCAATCTTGACTCTCACATCTCCCTTATGAATCACTCAACCAACCCCGACTACGAGCATAGCACAAATAAACTACTTCATCCCGGGCCATGGTAACAAGGGAATTGGTTTCATCCTACCTCATGATACTACTCAAGAACATAACTTAAAATTCTCCTACTGCATGCATGGTGGGGAGGTATAATTCTAATGCAATAAAATCATAGGTATTGTAAAAGCAATCATGATCAAATGACTTGCCTGGCTGACGGTCTTCGAAAGTTAGGGACTCATGATAGCAGGCTTCGCACTCTGGAAATTCTATCGAATCAAACGATAGCACAAATAAGTATGGCACAATATAACATAACAGCAAGTTGGAAGTAAAACACCCAAGCACTCAAACCAAAATCCAAAGAAAACTCGGAGAAAGCAAATCAAGGTTTTCACCACATCAAGCAACAACTAAGAAATAGTTTTACACAACTAAAACTTTTCTTAACAGAACCTAAGCATGGGTTTTGCTAACCAATAGAAGGGAAAATATCATACAAACTAGGAGCAAAAAGAATCACATCAAAAGCTATTATAGAACTCCTATTATGCCTATAACAATCCTAGCAAGGAAAAATAAAATAAATTTTTTTATTCTACTGTATATAAAAGTTCATCCTCTGTAGCTACAGAAACTAATCTAAAATAAACTATAACATAGTAAAAATAAAATTATTTACTAAATAAAACAATAGGAAAACAGTAGCTAGTTAAATAAACAAGAAACACATGATTTTGACTAAAACTATTTTTTTATTAAATCTAAAATACCCAAATAAATTCCTACTGCTAGGCAAGGTCAAACCAAAGCAGTGACAAAAAGAATCACTAAAATAAAATAATCCTAACTCATTTTATAGCAGAAATACTAATCTGTCTAAAACTAAAATAAAACAATTTCTACTAATTTAAACATGGCTAAACATATTTTCTACAGAAACTACAACAAATTTGAAAACTAACAAAAAAAGAATCAATTAAAAATATTAAGTAACCTAAAAGATATGGATTTTACAAAACTGAAACTATTCTGTTAAAAACAGAAACGAAAATATAACTAAAAAGAAAACTAGCGCTAACGGGCCTATCTAACGCTCAGGCGATTTATAACTAATGTGTGCCCGCGGTTAAGAGAAAATAAACCGATCGGGCTGGTCTAACTAAACCGCTAACTAAACCAAAAAAAAATCGTAACTAAACCGGTCTAATCTAAATAAACCTAACCCTTCGTGTGATCTAATCTAGGCCCTAGATTTTAGATCGAACGGTGGTGGGCGGCTCCGGCGACTTACCGCGGTGGCGACGACGGCGACGGACGACGGCGCAACGGCTCCGATGGTCCGGGGCGATGGTGGAGGCGTCAGGCGGGTGCGGCGGCTCGAGGGGAGGTCGGCGGTGGAGCCGTTGGAGCCTGGGGCCTGAGGAGCTCGGTGAAGGCAATGGCGTGGCGGGGTGCTCGGCCCATGAGCGATTGCGGCGAGGGGAGAGGGTTTCGGGGGTCGGGGAAAGGGTTTCGGGGGTCGGGGAGGGGCGGAACGGGGTGAGGGGGTCGGTATTTATAGGGGGGGGGGTCGGCTTGGAGGAGGGGGCGAATCGGGGAGACGATCCCGGGATCTCCGGGATTCCGGCGGCGGCGGCGGTCGTGCTGGCGTGGGCGAGGGGAAAGGGAAAGGGTGGGGTCGGCGCGTCGGTGAGAGAGGGGGAGAGGTGAGCGAGCGGGAGACCGAGGGGGAGGGGTTTCCAAGGCCGGGGCCGGGCTCGGGCGCTTGCTGTTGGGCCTGGGCTGCACTGGTGGGCTGCCTCGGCTGGCCGGTTGTTATTCTGGCCGCACGGGGTTTTTTTCCTATTTTTTTTTGAATTAGGGAGAGGGGGGAATATATATAATATTTTTTTTATATAGGGCATATATATATATCAAAATGATCAGGGGAATTTACCCTACAATTTGGACATTTTTCCTGGGGCAAAAATCAAACTTAAAAAAACATTTTCTAGAAATCCCAAATAAAATCAAATTTGAATTCAATCTTTTTGGCAAAACTTTTCATCTGACATTTTTGGAGTGTCATGTTTACTCCTCTCATACTTTTTCTCAAGTATTTGTCAGACATTGTTTTGAAGTAAATTCAACTGCCAATTTGAATTCAAATTCCAACAAACTCAAAAACCTTTGAAATAATTCAAATGTCACTCAATTCAAACAATAATGCATAGATGCTTAGCTATAATTGTAAAACATTCCAAATGGGAAATTTGGGATGTTACAAACCTACCCACCTTAAGATGAATCTCGCCCTCGAGATTCGGGTTGGCTAGCAAATAGGTGCGGGTGGTCTCGGCGGAGGTCTTCTTCTCGCTCCTGTGGCTTCCTCCTCGGAATGATGACTCCACAAAGACCTTGCAAAACTTGATGATCTTGCTGCGGGTGACTCTGTCATAGTCTCGAGAATTCGGACGGGTTTCTCCTCATAGGTCAGATCACCGCCGAGCTGTATGGCCTCTAGGGCACCGTGTCTCTCAACGGAATATCGGCCATCTCGGAATGGCATTTCTTCACCGAGAAACATGGAAGACATCGTGAACTCCGGACAATCCTTCCGGCAATTCCAACTTGTAAGCAACTTCTCCACGACGTTCGAGGATTTTGTAGGGGCCAATGAACCGGGGTGCTAACTTTCCTTTAACACCGAACCTCTCGATTCCACGAAGTGGGGACACACGAAGATATGTCCGGTCTCCCGCTTCGTATGTTACTTCCTTGCATTTACTGTCGGCATAACTCTTCTGCCTCGACTGAGCTATCTTGAGTCTATCTCGAATCAGCTTGACTTTCTCTTCGGAATCTCTGATAAGGTCGGGACCGAAAAGTTTCCGATCTCCAACACCATCCCACAACAATGGTGTTCTGCACCTCCTTCCGTATAGAGCTTCGAAAGGGGCCACCTTCAGACTGGTCTGATAACTGTTATTGTACGAGAACTCCGCGTATGGCAAATTATCATCCCAGCTAGACCCATAGTCTAGCGCACAAGCTCTCAACATGTCCTCCAGATCTGGTTGACTCTCTCGGTCTGCCATCATCTGCTCACAGATGAAAAGTCATCTTGAACTCCAGCCTCGTACCCAAAGTTTCATGCAACTGATTCCAAAACTTTGAGGTAAATTGTGTTCCTCTATCTGACACGATACTCCTTGGAACTCCATGCAGACATACAATCCTGGTCATGTATATCTTGGCTAACTTAGCGCTGGTATAGGTAGTCTTCACGGGAATGAAATGAGCTACCTTGGTCAATCAATCAACCACTATCCAGATGGAATCATAACCTGAACGGGTCCTGGGTAATCCTGTGATAAAATCCATTCCAAGTTTTTCCCATTTCCACTCAGGAATCGTCAAGGGTTGAAGTAACCCTGGCTTCTCGATGTTCCGCCTTTACTCTCGGGCAAACATCGCATATTGCTACGCATCGGCAATATCCTTCTTCATACCGCCCACCGTAAACTTTCCTTCAAATCCAGATACATCTTGGTGTTACCGGGTGAATCGAGTACGGTGAATCATGAGCCTCCTAAAGAATTAGCTTCGAGTTCGGGATCATTGGGTACATAAATACGATCCTCGTACCATATAGCTCCGTATTCATCCTTACGAAACCCATTAGCTTTTCCTTCATTCATCCTTTTCTTTATCTCATCAATTTCCTTGTCCGACTTCTGGGCTTCATGAATTCTTTCGGCCAAAGTGGACTGAACATCCAGAGCTGCAACATATCCTCTCGGAACTATCTCCAGTAGGAGATCTCTGAGGCCATCAACTAACTCCTGGGGTAATCCTCCCGCTATAAGAGTATTCACATAACTCTTACGGCTCAAGGCATCTGCTACAACATTAGCCTTTCCTGGGTGGTAATGCAATCTCATGTCATAGTCCTTGATTAACTCTAGCCATCTCCTCCTACCGAGGTTCAACTCTTTCTGCGTGAAAATATACTTCAAGCTCTTATGATCTGTGTAAACATCACAACTATTTCCGATAAGGAAATTTCTCCAAGTCTTGAGTGCATGCACTACGGCTGCTAACTCCAAATCATGTGTGGCGTAATTCATCTCATGAGGTCGTAGCTGTCTGGAGGTATAAGCTACATCTTTTCCTTCCTGCATGAGTACTCCTCAAGGTCCACGGCGGAAGCGCCACAATATACCGTAATCCTTGTGTATGTCCGCAAAATCGGCATCGGGGCTGTAACCAAACGTTTCTTCAATTTCGGAAACTGGCTTCACAATCCTCGGTCCAAATGTACTTGGCGCCCTTCTTCAACAGCTCAGTCATGGGTTTGGCAATCTTCGAGAAATTCTCAATAAACCTCCGATAATATCCTCGCGAGTCCGAGAAAACTGCGGATCTCCTTGATCGAGGTGGGTGACTGCCAATCGGTGATCGATACAACCTTGGTGGGGTCAATCGCTATTCCTTCTCCTGAAATAACATGTCCGAGGAATCCGACTTCCTTTAGCCAAAATTCACATTCTTGAACTTGGCATACAATCGATGTTCTCGGAGTTTCTCCGTAACTAGACGCAAATGTTCCTTATGCTCTTCCTCGCTCTTGGAGAAAATCAGTATATCATCGATGAACACCACGACAAATTTGTCCAGATATTCCATAAATACCTTGTTCATCAAATTCATGAAGTATGCAGGGGCATTAGTCAATCCAAACGACATGACGGTATACTCACATAAACCATACCTGGTGGTGAATGCTGTTTTAGGTATATCTGTTTCACGGATCTTCAACTGATGATACCCTGATCGAAGATCGATCTTGGAGAATACTTTGGCTCCAACTAGCTGATCTAATAGATCATTAATCATCGGCAGAGGGTACTTGTTCTTGATGGTCACGTCGTTCAACGAACGAAATTCCACAACCATTCTCAGGGTTCCATCCTTCTTCTCTACCAAAAGAACTGGGGCTCCCCAAGGTGACGAAGCTTGGCGAATATATCCCTTCTCCAATAGCTCATTAATTTGCTTTTTGATCTCTTCCAATTCGCTCGGGGCATCCGATAGGGTCTCTTGGATATTGGGGCTGTGCCCGTAATAACTCGATCAGAAATTCAATGTCTCTGTCGGTGGCATTCTCGTAAATCCTCCTAAACACATCAGGAAAATCTTGCACCATGGCACTTCCTCCCGAACAACTCCCGTGAGGGAATTCACCGATTCTTCATCGATACGCCCGATACATACTTGATCCTCTTACGCCCGGAGTGGTGAGCGTAATCGCCTTGCGGGCACAGCCTATGTTTCCTTCAAACTTCGTCAACCAATCCATGCCTAGGATTGCATCCAAGGTCCGGGTTTCCAATACTATGAGGTCTCAAGGGAAATTTATGGTTTCCGATGTTAAGGGTTGCATGACAGCCTAAGCTCGCCATCATTTCACCTCCCGCGAATCGACGTGTAGAGGGCTTCTAAGGGTTCTAGTGGGCAACCTGTACTTTTCCACAACTACCCTTGATATAAATGAATGCGTTGCACCGTAATCAAAGAGTACCAAGATCGGATGTGAATTTAATAAAAACTTACCAACCATAGTGTCTGGCTGATCATAGACGTCCTCCACGTCAATGTGGTTCACCTGAGCATGAGGAAAAGGGTTGGGCTTCTTTGCTGAGCTTCCATTGCCGTTTCCATTCCTCTTCTTGGCCTCCGGGCAGTCGGTGGCATAGTGCCCTGTTTTCTGGCACTTGAAACAGGTGATGTGACTCAGATCCTTCTGAGCCGGGGCAGGACGATACTGGTTGCCATTGCCGTTTCCATTGCCTGACTTGTTGTCGTGGTTGCGGTTGTTCTCATTCCCTCCATGGTTATGTCCTCCATGGGTGTGATGGGTATGTCCTCCCGAGTATGGGCATAACGGGGCTTCTGCTGAGCTCCAGAGTTGTACTTCGCCATACTTCCGCTATGCTATCAATCTGCTGCTGCTTGCCTTCGAGTATGGTGGCCTTGTCTACCAGCTCCCGGTAGTTGTTGAAGGTAGCCACCATTAGCTGCATTCCCACTGGCCATTGAGTCCTCGAGAAACTTTTCCTGCTTATGGCGGCATCTATGGCCACATCATCCGGGGCATAGCGAGCTAACTTGTTGAACTCATCCACGCATCGCCCCACAGTACGGTTCCCCTGGCGTAAGTTGTGGAACTCACGCTTCTTCAGACTCATGGCTCCAGCTGAGACATGAGCGGTGCGGAAACCCTGCTGGAACTGATCCCACGTGATGGTGGCGATGGGATAAGTGGCGGTGTAGTTCTCCCACCAAGAGGTTGCAGGTCCATCGTCGATAAAGCGGCAAAGCGCACCTTCTCTCGCATCTGTGCATCCAAAGTGGCTAACTCCTTCCGACCTTGCGGAGCCAATCATCGGCCACAATCGGCTCAAGGTCGCTAGAGAACACTAGCGGATTCAGCCTTAGGAAGCGGGTCAAGTTGTCAACAGGGGTGGTGGCGGTGGATTATTGTTGTTGTTGTTGTTGTTGTTGTTGTTCGGTTCGGATGAGCATCTCGCATGAGGGCATTCTCGCTGCCGGATCAGCTGGGTGAGCTCCGCGGAAAGTTGAAACCGGGTCACGTCTCGGAGGCATCCGTGTTTTGGAGTGGATGAGAAAATTAGAATAGAGCAAGGGTCTAATGAGAAAATATCACTACCCATATGAATGCACAATCATAATCACACCAATCATTTATTCAATCATCTCAAACATGGTTCAATCTCGGATTACAAAATTTCTCACGACTAATCGAAAATAACGGCCTAACTGATCGACGGAAAAAATAAAATAACATGGCGGTCGACTAAATGTCTTCATCAATTATCCTTGCGTCCTTCCGGTGCGGCGTCCTCCGATGCGGCGTCCTTCCGTGTGGCGCCTCCTCTTTCGGCTTTCTTCGGTGGAGCTCTCTTCATAATCCTGGTCATTGCTCACGAGGGGTCCGTCATATCCACTCGGAAAAAGGTCTTCTCCCAGGTCCATCTTCTCCTCTAATGCGGCAACATCCATCTTCAGCTTGTCGACTCTCTCCATGAAATCCTTTATTTCTTCTTCATGGTCAAGGAAGTCCGCGTGTGCTTTCTCCTCCGGGCCCAGTTCACGGAACAACAGCCTCCTGTACCTTCGAGTTACGGTGAGTCTGGATTTCCCGTTTCCTGAGGAGACTCTCCAAGTCTTGGACATATGAGAGAATGGAGTCGTCTTCTACGGTACGGATGATATCTCCATTCCTAGCTCTGCGAGAAATCATGGCGAGGTCTGATGGGTCGAGCTCGGCCCTGTACTCTTCTCGGAGATGTCCAAGTGCACGATATATCGCCATGTCTCTTCCGAGAATCCAACTGAAATCGGTAAACTCAAAGTCAATGGGCTCGTAATGTCCTCGAAGGTCCTCCTGAATGTGCACCTTAATCCTCAGAGCGGGTATCCGTCGGGAGTGCATTGGTAGGCTTCCCGGTGATTGAGGGCAGAGCAATCTTCAGCTTCTCCACGATCTGAACCAGCTTCTTGCCGAGAGGCATTGTCTCATCTGGCTGGCAAAACTTTGGTAGCAGAACTGGGGTGAACTCGGCGGCCATCTAGAATGTTGAAAATCGGAGAGAAGTCAGAAATGAACAGGGAAGAATTACGGAATGATAATGACATAGAATAAATAGTCTCTTCCTATGGCTTTCCGATCCTAGGGGTTACGTCCTACGGTCAGCGTGTGCTTTGATACCATCTCTATAGCGACCCGACCCAAAATCGGTCAAGTCTCTGTGTAACTGTACCATCCCAAGATCATGCTGGCACACACAGTACATTGATGAAATATTCAAAGTTCAATCACACCTGAATTTATTACATGATTGTCATATCGAGTCTTTATTACAATAGAATAAATTCGGCCGAAGGCCAACTCATGAGAAATAAACTAAATAAAGCTGCGGAAGCGAGATTTAATAGCGAGTCCGTCCGACTCCATAGGGCAATCGCCAAGCGTGGATCGTAGCCTCACTCCCCGATCGAAAACTCCTCCGCAACATAAGACGTTGTAGCCGTGTAGGTCGGCATTTTGAATATGCCGCAAGTCAAAGAGAGAACAACAATAAAATTACTAACACTATATGCAATTTGGCTGTGGGGCTCTAAGTTTCATTGTTTTGCGAAAAGCCAGTTTTTTCCTATAACAAGGACTTGTTTGCAAATACTACAAAATGTTGGTAGTTATTGAGATGGTTCCGCCAACCAATGTCTCATTCCCAATTATTAAATCACCCCCTCAATTAATTTATTAAGTTCGGCGTTGAGATATCCGAAATACTCCAAGTTCCAGAGGCTCAAATTGTCCGTGAATCGGGGACACGCCTAACCGATTAGATCTTCACTCTGCAGAGGTTTGCGCACTTTACCCGCAAGAATCGTTCCCTCCTTTAAGTCTTCGCACTTCCTGGTGTTTGTAACATCCCAAATTTTCAATTTGGAATGTTATACATTAAGTCATCATGCATATCATATTTTCTTGCATTTTGTTGATCCTAGAAATTTCACGCAACTCAAGGACCCTCGGAGAGAGTTGGAGGTTTCGAAATTTTCATATTTGAGTTTTCTCAAATTTTGAAAATAGGATCATTTGGATTTATTTATTTTATCTTCAAATATTTCCAATAAAAAAAAATAAGAGAGGGAATAATATGACTTTCCCAAAATTTAGGAAAAATGAAGATTTAATAAATAAATCAAATTTTGGATTTTTCTCGGAGTTTATTTGCTTTAGGGAAAAATTGCGTATTTTCAAAAATTGCATTTTGGCCCGTGTTAAAGTTCATTTTGTTCGACTCATTTTTAGGAGTCGGGAAAATTAACTTTATTAATTTTGGAGTTCGCTTAGATTTTTTTATTATTTAATTTTTCTGCCATGAGACCGCTTAAAAAATGCGCTTACCTGACCGGGCCAAGGGCTCGGGCCGAGCTGCCCAGGCCGCCTCCTCACAAGGCCACAGCCTCGGCTTGGCGAGTCCGAGGAGGGCTGCTCCTCCGCCGCCTCCTCTCCTTGCTTGCCCCTTTCCCCACGCGACTCCCCCTCCTATATATACTCCCTAACCCCCCCCCCCCTCTCCTCCCCAACCCGCGCCGCCGCCGCCCCCAACCCGCAGCCGCCGCCGCCCCATAGCCGCCGCTGCCGACCGGGACGTCGTCGCCCCTCTACATAGCAGCCGCCCTGCCGGAGCCCCACCACGGTTTTCTTTTCCGTTGTTTGGTTTTTTTTATAAAAAAACCTAGATCGGTTTTTTTTGGTTTTGTTGTTTAGCGAGCGTTCGCCGGACCGTTGGTTTTAATGAACATGTTCATCGGTTAGTTTCTGTTAACGAACGTCCATTCGTTTAACCGTTCGTCGTTTTTCTTTTAAATCAGATTTAATCCGCTATTTTCCGATCTTGATTTCAGATCAGATCTTCGTTTTAGTTTATCTTCTCGCTCGTTTATCAGAATCAGGTGATTCAAGCGCCTGGAGTTTCGTTTCGAAACCGCCGTTCCGACTAACCAACTTAAACAAAGTTTTGTTACTGTAAAATTTGACCTAGTTTCAACTTGCTAGAACTGAGTTCTTTTCTTCCGCCGGATGTTTTTCGTTGCTTTATTTGATTCGATTCTTTTGCAACCAGGGTTCTTAAGTTGAACTTTCTGGTCAGATCTTTCATTCAAGATTTACCTGTGCATTAGATGAGTACTTATTGTATGCTTGTTGTTTGTCTGCGATAGATCATCCGGAGTGCGCCGCTTGTTATTTCGAATCTCTAGGTTTTGCGGATCGTCAGCAAGGCAAGTAACACTTGATCATACTTTTTCTACTACCCAGTTTTATGCATTAGATCTATTCCTCAAACACTTGGATGGTTAGGATCTAATTAAATTGTGGGATGGGAAGTAGATTGAGGTAGTACCTATTACCTGTTTTACTTATGAAACCTTGGGAGTTACTTCTACGTTTGCTTATTATGCCATGCTATGCTAGTAGACGTGGATTGGGTGAGTGATATCCATGACAGATGTGAGATTGTTAATTAATGGTTTATTTAAGGTGGCAACTTAAACACACATCCGGGTGGATTGAGGCACTGGTTTCTATCAGGACTTGCCTCAGTATTTCTTCGGACCGCCATCCGTGCTCAAAGGGATCATAAGATTATTCAAACTAGAAACTTCCGTGTGCAGCCACAAGCCATTATGGGCTCGCATAGTTGACTAAGTTGTGCGAACTCTTACGGGTAGACTAGCAGATGTAGGGGTTGTAGGTTGGTACGGTCTACCCACATGTAAGGTGCTAGTGCTTCTGAAAGACTATGTCTCGGTCATCCGTCTCTCAAACACCATGTAGTGCGAGAACCAAACGGAGGCGATCGAGTCTTGTGGGGAAAAGTGCGCAAACCTCTACAGAGTGTATAAACTAATCATGATTAGCCATGTCCTCGGTTATGAACATCTTGAGTATCTAGTACTTGAATATCATGTGAATCTCAACATGTTACTCTAATTAATGTTATTGGGTTTTAATGAGTACTTTTAATTGGGATTGAGGATGTCATCAACCATTCTCAATGTTTAACAACCACCATGATAGTTAAACAAATTTATTCCTTTGGCATGAGGGAAAACTAGCTTTATGCAAAATCAGAATCAGAGAGCTTTACCACCAGCCATATATGCATGTAGTATAGGCTTATTGCTTCATTGCTCTCTATGTGTTACATTGCCGGCATATTCCATGTCTTGACCGTTTGGGGCTGCAACTTTCATGTTGCAGACTTTTCGCATTTACGCAGTAAGGTGTTTAGGTCGTGGTTCTATACTCGATGATGCCGATGGAGTTGATGGACTCACTTATCTTCCAAGTCTTCCGCTGTTATCGTTATTAGAAGGCCTTAAGCCATATTTATTGTAATAAGTCCTCTTTTGGACAACGATGTAATAAGTGTGTGATTGCTACTCTGCTATAAGTCCTTCAAGCATCGTGTGTGGTGTCAAGATTATCGATCCAGTGGATGACACCTGAGCACGAGACTTGATCCATTCGGGTCGGGTCGCCATGAGATGGTATCGAGCACACGACCGTAGGACACGACCACTAAGTTAAAGCCATAGATCACTACTCTCTTCTCATTTTCTAACTCCTCATCTTTTCTACTCTTTTAGGATGAAGGACGCAAGATCAAGTACACCCAACCAGATGAAGGCACACCTTTTGGATTTCACTTGAAGGAAGTCACCAAGTACCTGAACATTGGACTACCAAGTTTCACCGGGACTTTCAACGCCATTCTGCCTGAAGAGGAGCGCTAGAAGATTCAAGCTCACGTTCCGGGAAGGACATTCGCCCCAATCACCAAGCCTATAGATAGTGTTTTCAGTGCACCAACCTGGAGTCTGGGAAAGAGCATGGCAGCTCATATCACCATGGGACGCATTGGAGAAGTTTACCAAGAAGACCTCAAGGACACCATCTACCAGATTTGTGGACGCCGAGATGAACAATGGGAGATAGTCAAGACCAAGAAGGATATATCCATTGCAGCTTTCATCCAGAGTTAAACCAGCACATTCGACGCCAGGAGAACCAGATGTGCAATGATATGATCGAATTAAAGGATGCGAAGGGAAGGATCATCGAACTTGAAGAAGAACTAAAGTCTACACGTAAGGACTACATGGACGAGATCGTAGTTTTAGCAAGACACAATAACGATCTTAAGTATGAGATTGAAGAACTCAAGAAGAAATTGGCGCTCAAGAATGAAGACAAGTACGCCGACCGTCCGAAAGCAGCTACATCGACATCGATTTACACCGATTCAGATCCAAGTGCACCTGACTTTGAAGATGAAGCAGAGCGTACATCATGGAGTCTTCCACCGTTCAAATTAGTAGATGACCCCCACATATTAGTAGTATTACCTCCATGTAACATTTTTGTTCACGCACTTTTGCGATAGTTAGACCGTTGTAAGCCCTTTGTTTGAATTGAATGAAGTGATTTTGTGTGCAGTTGCTCATATACATTTGGGTAGTGTTTCTCCTTAGACCCCACTCTATTCTTAATTTCTCATCTTTTCTAAAACCCATCGATGCCTCCGAGACGCGAATTCGGATTTGTTTTCCGCCAGAGATCACCCAGCTTGATTCAGCAGCAGTAACACTTTGATCCAAACATTGGTACGTAATCAAGGCAACAACAACAACAACAACAACAACAACAACCCACCGCCACCACCACCAGCTGACCATCCGCTCGCTTCTTAAGGCTGAACCCGCCAGTTGTTTTCCAAAGAGCACCGAGCCGATAGTAGCAGATGATTGGCTCCAGTAAGATAGGGAGGAGTTCACCACTGCAGGATGTACGGATGGAGAGAAGGTGAAGTTTGCTGCACACCAGCTTGAAGGACCCGCAAAGAACATGGTGGGAGAATTTTACAGCCCACTTACCTCAGTAGACACTATCACATGGGATCAGTTTCCAACAAGCTTTCAAGACCGCCCATGTCTCAAAGGCAGGAGCTATGGCTATGAAGAAGCGTGAGTTTCGCAACTTACGCCAAGGAGGAAGGATCACACAAGATGTGGATGATTTTAGTAAGTTAGCACATTATGCCCCAGATGACGTTGCTACAGATGCAGCTAAGGTGAGAAGTTTCGGAAGGACTGAATGATGAGTTAAGCATGCGCTTGATGGTAGCAAGTTTCAATAACTACCAGGAGTTGGTAGACCGTGCCCTCATGATTGAAGGAAAGCAACCGCAAATTGAGAACCGCAAGAGGAAGTATGGGCGGGGAAGTATAACTCGAGCCCAGCAGAAGCTCTGCTATACCCCTAAACAGGGAGTTCGGGCCAAAGATACCCATGGAGGAGGTAATTCGCACAACCATAATGGCACCAAGAATGGGAACGGGAATGGAGGAAGCAATGGACAGGACCGCACCAACCCGTCAACATCAACCAAGGTAGACCTGAGTCACATCACTTGCTTCAAGTGCCACAAGACTGGGCATTATGCAAATGATCGCCCGTATACGTAATGGAAATGGCAATGGAAGCTCGAAAGAAGCCAAACCCTTTCAATAGGGGACAGTGAACCACATTGATGTAGAGGAGGTTGAAGATCAGCCCGATGCAGTAATCGGTAAGTTTTTGGTTAAGTCATTTACTACAGTTGTTCTTTTCGATATTGGTGCATCGCATTCATACATATCAAGGGGATTTGTGGATAAGTACAAATTACCAACCCAAGCCCTTAGGTCACCCATGCTAGTAACCTCACCTGGAGCAGAATACATGGCTAGTAATTGGTGTGATCGACTGCCATTAAGGATTGGACACTATGTTTTTCCCTCGGACCTAATAGTTCTAGAATCCCAAGGATTGGATGTGATATTAGGCATGGATTGGTTATCGAAGTATGGAGGGAACATAGATTGCGCCACTAAGTCAATTTTGCTTACCACCCCAGAAGGGAGGAGAATCAAGTATGTATCACGGCATGAGCCAAAGAGAGCACAAGTAAATTCCTTATTAGGAGTTGTGCGGGAAGAAGTACCAGTGGTGAAGGATTTCCCTGATGTATTTCCTGAAGAGTTGCCAGGAATGCCACCAGATAGAGACATTGAGTTTTTGATTGAGCTTTTGCCGTGCACAGCCCAATATCGGTTTAACCATACAGGATGCCCGCACAGGATTTGGCGGAAATCAAGAAGCAGATTAAGGAGCTATTGGATAAAGGCTATATCGCCCAAGTTCTTCAATTTGGGGATCACCTGCATCGTTAGTGGAGAAGAAGGATGGATCGTTAAGGATGGTTGTTGATTATCGTGGATTGAATGCAAGAATAATCAAGAACAAGTACCCACTACCAATGATAAATGATCTGTTTGATCGCTTGCAAGGAGCTAAAGTGTTTTCCAAGATCGATTTATGCAAGGTGGTACCATCATTTGAAGATTCGAGAGCGTGACATACCTAAGACGGCATTTACCACGAGATATGGATTGTATGAATATATCGTTATGTCATTTGGACCGACTAACGCTACCGCCTATTTCATGAACACGATGAACAAAGTGTTTATGGAGTTTTTGGATAAGTTCGCGTGGTGTTCATAGATGATATTTTGATTTTCTCAAAGAATGAAGAAGAACATAAGGAACATTTGCGATTGCTTTTGGAGAAACTAAGGGAACATCGCTTATATGCCAAGTTCAAAGAAATGTGAGTTTTGGCTAAAGGAAGTTGGATTTCTTGGACATGTTATATCCGGAGAAGGGATAGCAGTTGACCCCACAAAGGTTGAGACCAGAACCAAATGGGAAGCACCAACGACAGCTTGAGAGATCCGGAGTTTCCTTGGACTCGCAGGATACTACCAAGATTCATTGAAAATTTCTCAAGGATTGCAAAGCCTATGACGGAATTGTTGAAGAAGGATACCAAGTTCATATGGACTAAGGATTGTGAGGCAAGTTTTCAGGAGTTGAAGAAAAGATTGGTTACCTCACCAGTGTTAATTTTGCCAGATCAGACCAAGGATTATGAGGTGTATTGTGACGCTTCACGTCGAGGACTTGGAGCAGTGCTTATGCAGGAAGGAAGAGTTGTTTTGTATGCTTCACGACAGCTTAAGCCTCATGAGTTGAATTATGCCACACACGATTTGGAGTTAGCGTCACAGTGCATGCATTGAAGACCGGAGACATTTTCTCATTGGAAATCATTGTGAGGTGTACACGGATCACAAGAGTTTGAAGTACATCTTCACGCAGAAGGAATTAAATCTCGCATGAGGAGATGGTTGGAGCTTATCAAGGATTATGATATGAGATTGCATTATCACCCCGGAAAGGCTAACGTTGTAGCAGACGCATTGATTCGTAAGAGCCACGTCAATACCCTAATGATGGGAGGAATACCCAAGGAGTTAGCCGAGGACCTTCGAGAGCTATGTTTGGAAATAGTTCCGAGAGTGTCGGGGAGGCTGATCGTACCCACGGACACCTATGGGGCCGGCGGAGCGGGCCCCTTTGTGGTTCGGAGGGGGGCGGAGGTCGCACTAAGAGCGGATCGAGGCGATGCACACGAGCGGTTTACCCAGCTTCGGAGCTCTCCGGAGAGATAAAACTCCTACTGCTGCTTGTTTGATCTATTGTGTTCTTGCTAGGGAGCAATGCGGGCTACAAAACCTAGCGTGAGTGTCTCTCGGTCTCGAGTGGGTCGAATGAACCCAACGAGACGAACCTCGCCAACTGAATCGAACGGAACCCAACCCCCTTCACGCTGCACTCGGGCCTCCTTTTATATGCTCAAGGGTCTCCGACAGGTGGCAACATAGGCGAGGGTACAAATGTAAAAACAGGGTTGGTACACCTACTTGAACAAAGGTACAAAGCAAAATACCTAACTCGACAGCAAGGGACAAAGCAATAAATGCCCGTCGTTGTCGCCCAAACAAAGGTAACAGACCGTCAGCACGCCTCCGCCGCCACGATGGCGAGCCTGCCGCCGCTTATCGCTGCTCTCCGCTGGCTGCACGCCGCCGACACGCCGCCCATGGAACGGTCCCATGGCGACACGTCATTGGGTGAGCTGGAGCGGAGGCGGAGAGAAGTTGCATGCCATGGCTGAATCCTTGTCGCGCCAAGGCTTGTCGCGCTGAGCCTTCCCGCAAGCTCCTCTTGCCGGGCCTTGTCTTCGCGTGCTCGAGCGGCCTTCCCGACAAGCTCTTCTTGTCGGGGCCTTGTCTGCTCAATCAAATACTTTGTTCTTGAATGGCTTCAAAAGGAGCCACGGCGATCTTGTCGGTGACGAGGCAAACTCGCCGCTGGTGTTGCAATCGTCTGCAGACGAGCACGGGTACTAGGGTACCCTACTCTAGTACACCGACAGTGAGCCCCCGGCCTGGGCCAGACACGGTGCCGAGTGCTTGTCGGCCAGGCCCGTAATCGCAGACGGACACATCGCGCCTCGACCGGCCGCACTGGGCCTTCGACCCACCACGATCCCCACTAACGGCATGCACCGGAGGTGGCGTCTGCGAGAGATCGTGGGCGCGGTCGGGGGATTCTTTATTGATATAAGCGAACGTCCGCCCCCTCCTCCCCTTTATAAGCGGAGGAAACAGAGGCAGCCGACCGCCTCGCCATTGCTATCTTGTCAAGGAACCACCGCTTCCCTCGTCTTCCCGGTGCAAAGAGAGCAGCGCACTCTTTTGCCACAAGCACACTCACCGCTGCCGACCTCCTCCGCCTCGCCATGGCCTCAAGGCCGATAAGGAGAAGGGCGTCAAGTCGGCCGAGGCGCAGCTGCTCATGGGCGCTGCACAAGGAGCGAGCCGTCTTCCCCCCGCAGCTCGGCGCACGGGAGCTGCGGGACGTCTACTATCTTTTCTGGTCAACGGAGACTCATGCGCATCCGCGCACGAGGGTGCTCCCTGCCTCCGCCGCTGATCTGGCCCCAACAGGGTACCCTTTCTTCGCTTTTCTTCTATTGCGGTCTTTGCCCGCCAGTATTCCGGAAGTTCTTTGCGACATAATGAACACCTTTAGCCTCCGCCTCCTTGATTTCACCCCAACGCCATCTTGACCATGGCGTTTGCAGACATTTGTGTGAAAACTTTGTCGGAGTCCACCGAATGTGGCACTCTTCCGCCATTTCTTTGTTCCTCAGCCGAGAGAGGAGAGCCGCTGTTTGAGGGATAGCACGGTCTCTAGGATCGGCAAGAAAGAGGCCTACCTAGAGGGGAGTTCCGAACAAGTGGGAGGAGTGGAGAGCCAACTGGTGCTGGGTCAGAGGAGGATCCGCAGCCCTTTCACCGCCAGGCGCCAAACCCCAATTGCGCTGCTGCAAGGATTGGAGTAACTTGGCGCCAGAGGATGCGAGGTGAAGATAGCTGTGACCAATTCTGCGCCTCGTGGTTGCCGGGTTAGCTGTTGAGCTTGGCGCAGAACTTCATTCGCCGCCGCGACGCTTCCCTTGCAGGAAAGGAGGAGGCCTGCTTGGGAGTTCCAGAATGCGGCGGACATCATGAGGCTGCGCCCGGGCCTGAATTGGAACTTCACTGTCATGGAGCTGGACTCGGTGCTGCTCGAGCTGTGCAAGAACGACCCCGAACATCCAGAGTGGTTCAGGTTGCCGCGAGGGGTCGCCCCTGCCAGGCAACAACTTCGGCGCCGACCGCATCCGCGCCATGATGCCACCAGGCGACTCCCACGGATCGCCCCGACTGGCAGGAGCCCTCGACGAGGTCGTGCAGCAATTCTTTGATGATTTGCAAGAAGTGCCAATCCGCTCCGACGAGCAGAAGAGGCTCACCCGCGACACCACCGACCAGGAGATGGCGTGGATCGCCACCAGGGCGGAGGAGGCGGCAGCAGCCGCCGGGGCCTTCGGGTTCACCGTGGAGGAGGCGGAGGCGGCGAAGGCGGCAAGCCTTGCCGAGCGAGGGGAGGTCGCCGGCGAGGACGAGCTCGTCGGGACCGAGGCCGGGTCGAGTGGACCCGCCGAGGGCGCTTCTTCCCCACCGCCAAGCGACTTGCCGCCAGCGGAGCCCCCTGCTCCGCCAAGGAGGCGTCTACGCAGGCCGAGACGAAGTCGGGCGGCAGTCCGCCCACAAAGTTAGCTGGGCCGCCGACGGCTTCACCGCTGCAAGCGAGGTTGCTGGAGCGCCCAAAACCGCAGTGACAATCGGGCGGAATCTTGTCGTCGCCGACGCGCCGCCAAGCGGCCAAGAGAGCCCACTCCCCGCCTCATCGCATCGGAGGCGGGCTGAGTTTGACTTCTCCGCGCCAGCCCGAGGAGGAAGGCAAAGAGTAAGCTCTTGGGACTTGTGCTTGTATTTCTTCAATTTTTATTGCTTCATCTTGAATCTGATTTGCTTGCTCGACTCTTTCCTTTTCGTGACGCTGGCCCGTAGAGCGCGAAGAGGGCCAAGATCCCGACGATCGTCGTTGAGGACGATTCCCCGTGGCGATGTGGGACGCGGCCCGAGACCGCCTTGCCGGACCGGGCGACCCTTCCTCTGAGCAGCCCCCAGCACAGCCCCCAGAGTACGTGTGCAGTTTTTTTTCCTTACTACTAGGTGTGCAGGGGTGCCCTTTCTTCGTTGATTTATGATTGTTTACTTGCGTAGGAGTGGAGCAGTCTCATCAGGAGGGCTCGGAAGCCCCCTCCGAGGCCCTGCCCGCTGTCACTACGCCGCCAAGGGAGAACTCCCCGGCAAGGGAGCTCCCTCCGACAAGGGAGGCCACCCCGACAAGGGAGGCCACTCCGGCAAGGGAGGCTACCCGGCAAGGGACGGCGCCAGCGACCCTCCAGTGGTCGAGGCCATGGCTGCGGATCCCGTTGCAGGTAAGTCCCTTACGTGGAATTTTCCCTTGGGCTTGCTTTCTTTTATTTCTCTTTTTTTGGATATCTGCTTGATCGCTCTTTCTTCGCCTGACGCAGACCCGATGGAGGTCGAGGCTGCCGGCGAGGAGGAAACGCGCGGCAACACCGACGAGGCCGCCGTCGAAGAAGAAGAGGTCATCGTGGAGGAAGAGGCCGTCGCCGACGAGCCTGTTGGCGAGGAGGCCACCGAGGCTGCCGACGCAGAGGCCGGCGAGGGGTCGGGCGGTCGTACTGATGGCCCTGAGGCCGCAGGAGCGGCAAGCGCTGCACCGACAGCCGATTCCCCGCTGGGCGCCAGCTCCGAGGAGCCCCAGCCCGCGCCTACGAAGGCCGGAAGGCGTCTTCATCAAGCTCCCCTGGGAACCGAGCTCAGGCACCGGTCGAGGGCAAGACCCTCGACGGCGAAGCTACTTCAAGGCCGCTGGCCGACGCCGGTGGAGGCGCCAAGCAGCAGCGGCGAGTCCGAGGAGGAGCAGCTGCTGAAGAAGCTGTTGTCTCTTTACCGCACCCGCCAGGCCAAGTTAGAGACCCGGGAAGCCCTTGTCGCGAGGGCGGGAGCGGACATGAAGAAGCGCGCCGAGGAGCTCCGGAGCGCCAACAAAGAAGCGCTCCGTGACGTGGCGGACGCGCGGGCGCAGCTCGCAGAAGAGCGCACGACCTTCATCCTTGAGAAGGCCGCAGCTGATGAGGAGCAGCGGCTGGCTGCCGAGAAGCTCGCCGCGCAGGAGAGCGAGTTGGCGCAGCGGAAGGTCAACCTGGACAGCCATGAAGTGGACCTTGCCGCGCGCGAGGAGTCACTTAAGGGCGCTCAGAAGCCGAAGCGACATCGCCGCAGCCGCCGAGGCCGCCAAGGAAGAGCTGAAGGCGAAGGTGGCACAGCTGGAGGCCACCCTCAAGAAGAGCGGCGAAGAGCTTGCCGTGCTCAAGCGTGAGCGCGAGAAGGACGCCCATACGCTGGGCGAGCTGCAGGTCCGTCTCGCTGACAGGGCCAAGGAGCTCGATGCCGCCAAGGACTCCAAGGCGGATCTCGAGTCGAAATCGACCACTCGACGCAACGTTGGATGGCGCCAGAGAGCGGGAGGCGGGTTTGTTGGAGGCGATCCAGGCCAAGGAGGAGCTGGCGCGAATGCCGCCTCCGGCCCGTAACACTTTGAGGGAGAGCGTGGAGCACCGGACCAAGGTCTTGTGGACACCGCCACGACATCCACAACGAAATGATGAAACTGGAGATGGCGGACCTTGCGTACTCCTCCGACGAGCATCTCCAACCCAGCGCCAAGCTCAGCTTATTCTTCAAAGGCGTATGACGGCCTCCGGCGACTCCGGGAGGAGGTCCAAGCAGCTTGCCGAGGAATCTCGCCAGTTTGTGCAGGGCCCTCGAGAAGGTGTTGATGAAGGTGGCCTTCCGCAATCCGGGCCTCAACCTTAACGGCGTCCTCAGATCCTTGCCGCCAAGCCAACGTGGAGGAGCTCAAGGCCCTTGTCGCACTCCATTATGGACAAGGTGAACAAGATCAAGAGGATTGAGGGCGACCGCGTGGACTAGGCCGCCAACCTTATCTTTCCCTTGTCGCTGCTGATCATGTTTAGAAAACTTTGTTAGATCAGCGACAAGTTATTCTGTAATATACTCTATCTTAGGTGAATCGATCAATGCAACGTTATTTCCTCTACTTGATTCCTGGCTTTGTATGTTATTGCCCTACGCTTTTCGTGGAAACTTGCGGTGCAGCACCCTTGCCCAGCGCCGAAAAGTGCGGAACTTCAAGAGTTCTGGCGGGGTCGCCACCGACAAGTAACCTTGTCAGCGGACTAGTCGCTGCTCACTTAAGTTGTTGAGCGGACTCGAAACAAAGTAAGGGCGCCGACCAGTCACGATTTGGTTCCTCCGCCGCAGGTTTTTTCATATAAAGCGCGGTCGTTCAAGGAAGATAACTTTAAAAATTTATTATCGATCGATCAATGCAATGTTATTTCCTCTACTTGATTCCTTCCTTTGTACGCTTACGCCTGCGCATTTAGGGACTTGCCGGTGCAGTGCACTTTTGTCATGAGCGCTGAGTGCGGAACGTCAGCAGCCTGCTGGCAGTGCCGCCTCCGACAAGCAACCTTGTCGCGACTAGTCGCAGCTCACTTAAGTTGTTGAGCGGACTCGAAACAAAGTAAGGGCGCGACTAGCCGGGCGAAGTTGGCTCCTCTGCGCACGGGTTCTCCATACAAAGTACTACCGCTCGAGGAAGATAACTTGAAAATTTAAAATTGATTGCCCAGACTTTGGCAACTTAGCTTTTCTGTCTCTTGCTTCCCGATGAGGTGAGACTTCCTCGAGCGGTGCCTGGTCCACAATATTATCTCCTCCTTCCCCCCAGGTTAACTTGTGCGCGAGGGAGCCTCCCTTTCTTTGCGACAAGAGAAAGAAGAGGAAATAACGTTATGGAGCCCAAAGTGGCTCGGTTCTGCATCGGGTGTGGTTGCTGCACAAAGAGTTAGCCTAAACATGCAATAAATTGATGAAAGCATGAACTTGACGGGTTGTGCGCAACACATGGGCTTTATCGATGCACGGGTCTGCGCCCGGCTTTGTACAAAGGATCACATGCAACAGCTGCAAGACTTGTACAAAAGGTGGTTGCCGGACGGGTCCCGACAACCGCGCCTTTATGGGTAAAACTTACGAAGATGCTCAATGTTCCAGGAGTTGCTCACCGAATGCCATCTTCGGTCTCAAGGCGGACAGCGCAGAGCCTAGTGACTCGTTTCACCCGATAAGGGCCTTCCCACTTCAAGGCCAACTTGTTTGAATTCTTGGCGGACTGAACGCGCCAAGAACAAGGTCGCCTTCCTCGAGACTTCGCATTAACCCTGCGGCCATGGTAGCGACGCAGAGCTTGTCGGTAGCGAGCGGCTCGCATGCAGCTCGAAGACGATCCTCCTCAAGGAGCAGCGTCATCTTGTCGCAGCTGCTCTTGCTCAAACTCATCATAAGCGAGCACTCGAGGCGACCCGTGATACGAGTTCCGTGGGGAGAACTGCCTCGCTCCATAGACTAGAGCAAAGGGTGCTCGCCGCTGGCTCGATTTGGCGTCGTCTGATCGACCAAAGAACCACCGGCAGCTCCTCGATCCAGCTTTCTTCCGTGACTTGTGCAGCCTGTCGAAAGTTCTGGTCTTGAGCCCGCAGCACTTCAGCTTGCCCTCTCTCGCTTGACCGCTGCTTCTCGGGTGAGCAATAGAAGCAAAGGCACCTTGGCGCCAAGGTCTTGGACGATCTTGCATGAAGGTGCGATCAGAATTGTGTGCCGTTGTCGGTGATGATCCCGTTAGGGATTCCAAACGACAAACAATCGACCAAGAACTTGATTGTCGATCAGGTTGCCACCTTCCTCACCGCTTCCACTTCCGGCCACTTTGTGAACTTGTCGATGGCGACGCATAAGTACTCAAAGCCCCGACAGCTCGGGGAAGGGGCCGAGGATGTCGAGCCCTAGACCGAAAATGGCCAGGATAAAGGGATCGCCCGGAGAGCTTGAGCTGGCTGGTGTATCTGCTTGGAATGGAACGGGCACGCTTCACACTTGGTTACTTGTGCAGTTGCATCCTCGGAGGGCTGTCGGCCGGAAGAAACCTTGCCGGAAAGCTTTGCGGCAAGTGCTCTTGCGCCAATGTGGTGACCACATATGCCTCCATGTATCTTCGCCAATGCTTCGTCCATCTTCCCTGGGAATACACTTCAATTTCACACTGTTGAGTCTTCTTATGTACAGTATGCTGTCGACAAACTGGTACATACTCGACTGCCGGGCTACTCTTTCCGTTTCTTCGCGCTCTTCGGGAAGTTCTCCTGTCTGAAGGAAATGGACAATCTGCTGCGCCCATGCTGGAGCTTGCGGCTCGACAACAAGGACTAAAGGCATATCTGCCGCCGTGGGGAACATCAGCTTCCACGGCGAGGACATGCTTGACCTGCCGGAGCTTGATGCTCCCGACAAGCTTGCCGGAGCAAGACTTGTCGGGAGCGCTTCTTCAACGAAACAAACCTCGGGTCCGCTTGAGCAGCATCGCTCCTCAAAGACTGCTTGTTGGTGTTGATCTTGGGGACCTTTGCAACGACGGCTTCGAAGCTCAGCCGGAAAGTAGTCACCAGAGGCCAACTTCCTCTTCTTGCTTTGTCCGGTTGATGGTGTTACGGTTGGTTGAGTTAGCTTGAGCACGAAAATCCCTGGTTCCATAGGTAACTTAAGTGCGGCACATTTTGACAGGCCATCAGCAATATCATTCTGAGTTCTTGGAACATGTTCCATTTGCAGGCCGTCAAAGTGCTCTTCTAGCTTCCTCACTTCATCGACGTAAGCTTCCATCAACGGACTCTGGTAATCTTTGTTGACTTGGCAGACGACGAGTTGCGAGTCACCCCCGACAATAAGCTTCTTGATCCAAAGGTCCACTGCGATCCTGAGACCGGCAAGCAAACCCTCATACTCTGCAGTATTGTTTGTCGCTTGCTCCTTGGGAAAGTGCATCTGGACGACGTACTTGAGGTGCTCTCCGGTGGGTGCGATAAGCAGCACGCCAGCACCGGCGCCTTGCAGCGAGAAGGCACCATCAAAGTACATCAGCCACTCTTTGCTTGCTTCTTTGACGGGGATGCTCGTCTCGAATTTCTTCATCCGGCGTTGGCGTCCATTACTGCTATGAATTCTGCCAAGGCTCGCTTTGGATAGTTGATGTGCTTTCAAACTTGAGACCAAAGCTTGACAGCTCCAAAGGCCCACTCGACAATCCCGCCTGCCGCTTCGGATTCTCGCAGTATCCTCTTGAGGAAAGCGAGTGACAATCGTGATCTCATGTGCTTGGAAGTAATGGCGCAACTTTCTCGAGGCCATGAGGAGGCCGGAAAAGCAGTTTCGCACACCGTAGTACCTTGACCTAGCCCCTCGCAGGAGGAAATCGACAAAGTAGACTGGGCGCTGCACCATCCTTTTCATCTCTGTTCTTGTGTCGCCATGATTCGCCCTTGTCGGGACCAGAGCTTGTCGTGAAAGCCCCCGCTTGTCGCCGGATGTGTTTGCCTTGGTTGCTGGCTCATCATCCGCCTCCCTCTCCGCCACTAACGCAGCACTAACCACTTGATTGGTTGCTGCTATATATAGCAGCAACTTCTCTTGTGGCCTAGGTGCGACAAGTGTTGGAGTAGAGGACAGGTAT
Source organism: Aegilops bicornis (assembly GCA_021605145.1). Lineage (NCBI taxonomy): Eukaryota > Viridiplantae > Streptophyta > Magnoliopsida > Poales > Poaceae > Aegilops > Aegilops bicornis. Next base: position 286,946,856 of record CM038669.1, read on the forward strand.
CTCTTCAAGTCCTGCAGCGCAGCCTCCGCCTCGGGAGTCCATTTTACTGGACCTGCCTTTTTCAAAATTTTGAAAAATGGCAGGGTGCGCTCAGCAGACCTAGAAATAAACCTGCTGAGAGCAGCCACGCAACCGGCAAGTCTTCGTACATCCTTGACGCGCTTTGGTGCTTCAATCTGCTCAATGGCCTTGATCTTGTCGGGGTTGGCTTCAATCCTCGCCGAGACCACGAAGAACCCGAGAAGCTTGCGGAAGGGACTCCAAACACGCACTTCTCGGGGTTGAGCTTGAGGTTGATCTTGCGGAGATTTGCAAAGGTCTCGGCCCAAATCTTGAACCAGAGTTGCTTTGTCTTTGCTTTTGACCACTATGTCATCCATGTAGGCTTCTACATTTACGTGCATTTGCGGCTCAAAAGCCGCCATGGACTACCCTTGCAAATGTCGAACCAGCATTCTTCAAACCGAAAGGCATCCGTATGAAACAGTACGTGCCACATGGTGTGATGAATGTGGTCTTCTCCTCATCTTCTTCAGCCATGAAGATCTGATGGTATCCTGAGTAGGCATCAAGAAACGAGAGCAAATCACATCCAGCCGTGGAGTCAACAATCTGGTCAATGCGCGGCAAGGGAAATGGATCTTTGGGGCAAGCTTTATTAACATCCGTGAAATCAATACAAAGTCTCCATTTCCCATTTGCCTTGCGACGACTACAGGATTGGCCAACCACGAGGGATGGAGCACTCCTCGACAAGGCCTGCTGCTTCCAGGTTCTTGATCTCTTGACTATGAATTCTTGGCGCCCACCGCTTGCTTCCTCGACTTTTTGCTTGACGGGTCGCAAGATGAGGACAAACGGCCAGGCGGTGCTCAATCACTTTCACAGGAACACCGGGGATATCGACGGTTGCCATGCAAACACGCCGACATTCGCCCGCAGAAAGCAATGAGCGCGCCTTCCTATTTGGGGTCGAGAGAGGCACTGATGGTGAAGGTACCACCAGCGCTGTCCTCCTTGGCGGGCATCTTCTTGGTCTTCGGCGGAGCCACCATCTTCTTGTGCTTGCCGGTGGAGCTCGATGGTGCGTCCTCGACGGTAGCGCAGCACTCCAAGAGGCGCTTGCCGGAGTGAGCATCAGAGCCCTTGCCGGACTTGGACTTCGTCTTCTTCCCCCCGGGAGCTTCAGCTGCAAGTGTCTGGCAATCTGTCGCGGCTGCTGCATCCCGGAAGATCTTGTCGGCACGTATAAGGGCATCCTTCTTGTCGCCATGGATGAGATGACGCTTATCGGGCCCGGCCTCTTGAGTAGGTTGTAGGCGAGTGAGAGGCTGCCATGAACTTGGCGAAGGCCGATTGACCAAGTATCCCATTGTAAGGCAATGGGAAATCGGCGACGCCAAACGTAGCCCTCTCGATTCTGAAGTTCAGCTCACGCCAAATGTGACCGCAACGTAATCTTCCCTTCGCTTGCCCTTCCCGGATTGATTCCTTGGAAGGTTCCGGTCTCTTCGAGCTCATTGTCGAGGATTTGAAGCTTCTGGAGCACCGCGGAGGAGATCAGATTCAAGCCGGCCCCGCCGTCAACTAACACTTTTGTGACCTTGAGGTTGCGGATGGTTGGTGAGACCAACATCGGCAAGCACCCGACCGCAGTTATACGATCAGGGTGGTCCTCAATATAAAAAATGATAGGCGTGCTGGACCACTTCAGAGGCTTGCGTGACTCTATGGATGGTTCCACTGCATTGACCTCCCGCATCCATTGCTTGAGTTGGCGGTGGGAGGTATGCAGGAAGCACCTCCGCCAACGCAGAGAACCTCTCGTGGCTTTCTCAAACTCCCGCTCATCGGCGCTGCGTCTTCCATATCTTCGTCGTCGTCATCATCTTCATCCTTGTCGCGCCGCTGGGAGGTCGATCTCCTTGTTGCTGCTTGGCCTTGTCGCGCGCCCTCCCGGCCGGACGCTTTCTTGCTTGCTCCCCAAAGACCTTCCTGGGCCTTCTCCTTGTCTCGCCGCTCGTACTCAGCTCTCTGCTGTTCGACGAGCTGCTCGACCTTCTTGCAGCTCTGGAGATCGTGGCCTTTGGTGCGGTGGATCTTGCAGTACTGCCTGCCGGAGCCGTCCTGCTTGTCGGCGGCCGCCACCGACTGGTGGTTGGCGTCCGCGGCAACCTCCTTGCCGGAGCCACCAGCCTTGGCGTTCCTGTCGCCGCCTCCGTTGCCGGATTGCTCGACAGCTAGCACCTCTCCGCTTTTCTTCTTCCTGTTGCCTCGCCGCTGGCCCTTCTTTGCCGGGCGGTGTCATCACCGCCGAGATCTCGCTTCAGATTCTCTCCGTGGAGTCTCCTCCTTCCTCGCCACAAGGCACACTTGTCGGCCGTATGCATAGCTCACCGACGTCCTTGACTTTGCACATCGCCATCTCTCCTCCCTCATCCTGCGGTTCCGCACATTCGATGAAACGCGCTGATCACCGCGGCAGGGTGGACGTCTGGGATGTTGTAGTGCACATGGCTGAATCTCTGAATGAACTTGCGCAGGGACTCTCCTTCCTTCTGGGCGAGCAAGTGAAGGTCACTCTCTTGGCCATGAGGTTTGTGGCCACCTGTGAAGGCGCCAACAAACTGATGGCACAGATCTTCCCAAGAGGATATGGAGCTGTCCGGCAAGTGCATGAGCCAAGATCTGACGTTGGGCTTGAGCACGAGCGGGAAGTAGTTGGCGAGGATCTTGTCGCCCCGCCCCTCGCAGCCTGCACCGCGATGGTGTAGATGCCGAGGAACTCCGACGCAGTGCGCCCTGCCATCATACTTCTCCGCACGTCTGGTTTGAAGTTTTTCCGCTGGGCCATCGACTTGCCGCAGCTCACGAGTGAACGCAGGGCAACCTACCGCTGACGTAAGTCGCCCGGCCCCTCCGGGCGCTGCATGTCAACAGAAGGCCCAAGCGCTTGTCGGACCGACGTCGCGCTTCTCTTCGGGCGCTCGATGCGAAGTTCGAAGGCCTCTTCTTGCCGCCAGGAAGAATCTTGGCGCTGATCGCGGCGAAGCTCATGGATCCGGACGACGCAGCGGGAGTCGCTGTCGAGGTGGATCCGGCGAGTCGGCGATCTTGGCCTTCTTGGCGGAGAGTGCACGGTGGTTGCACCTCCAACAGTCTGCCGCCACCGGCTCGCGTTTTGTCGTCACGCCGCGGCAACGATGGCGTTGGTTGCCGCGAGCTGCCGCCGTTAGCAAAGCCGATGAGGCTCGATAGTGGCCCTCCACTCGTCGACCTTGTCGGCGGTTGGAGGGTAGTCGAGGAGCAGCCGAGCTCTTGCCGTAGCTTCGCCGGAGTAGTAGGTGGCATTGGAGAACGGTGCGAGAAGCGGGACACGCCGGACTTCTAACTACGTTAGAAGGAGCAGCGCCCGTCCGGCGCATCAGATCTCACTTGCGCCACATGTTGGCGCCGCAGAGCTGGTCTTGAGGGTCTCGATCCAACGAACGTATGGCGTCGTGAGCGCCATGACGTTGTTGGTCCCGCGTCTCCTGAGATGGGCGTGGGGGATGCGCGGACGCCGAGGTTTGCGGTGCCTTGTCCTTGGACATGGCAACGTCGCGAGCACCTTCGTCGGCGCCGTTCCTCCGCCGTTCGCCCCACCACCCGCTTGCTGCGGTGAGGGTGGATACGACGCTGACGGCTCGCTGCCGCCAAGCCTTCTTCTTCGGTGGCATGTTGAGGAAGATGTTGATGACGTTGCTCGTGTGAACGCCGGATCAGATTCGCACGGCCTCGACGCTTCTACCGGGCGCGCCGTAGATGTCGGGAGGCTGATCGCACTCCACGGACACCTATGGGGCCGGGCCAAGCGGGCCCCTTTGTGGTTCGGAGGGGGCGGAGGTCGCACGAAGAGCGGATCGAGGCGATGCGACGAGCGGTTTACCCAGCTTCGGAGCTCTCCGAGAGATAAAACTCCTACTGCTGCTTGTTTGATCTATTGTGTTCTTGCTAGGGAGCAATGCAGGCTACAAAACCTAGCGTGAGTGTCTCTCGGTCTCGAGTGGGTCGAATGAACCCAACGAGACGAACCTCGCCAATCGAATCGAAGGAACCCAACCCCCTCTACGTTGCACTCGGGCCTCCTTTTATATGCTCAAGGGGTCTCCGACAGGTGGCAACATAGGCGAGGGTACAAATGTAAAAACAGGGGTTGGTACACCTACTTGAACAGTGTATAGTGCAAAATACCTAACTCTGACGGCAAGGGACAAAAGCAATAAATGCCCGTCGTTGTCGCCCAAACAGTGTAACAGAGACCGTCAGGCGCGCCTCCGCTCGCCACGATGGCGAGCCTGTCCGCCGCTTATCGCTGCTCTCCGCTGGCTGCATACCGCCGACACGCACCCATGGAACGGTCCCATGGCGACACGTCGCTGGGTGAGCCGGAGCGGAGGAGGAGAGAAGTTGCATGCCGTGGCAAGCGCCTTGCCGCGCTGAATCTTGTCGCGCCCGGAGGCTTGTCGCGCCCGAGCCTTCCGGCAAGCTCCTCTTGCCGGGCCTTGTCTTCGCTGCGTTCGAGCGGCCTTCCCGACAAGCTCTTCTTGTCGGGCCTTTGTCTGTTCAATCAAATACTTTGTTCTTGAATGGCTTCAAAAGGAGCCACGAAGGATCTTGGCGGTGACGAGGCAAACTCCGCTGGTGTCAGAATCGTCTGCAGTATCTAGCACGGGGTACTAGGGTACCCCTACTCTAGTACACCGACAGAGAGGCTATGTAGCAGCATTGGAGATTCAGTCTACGTTGATGAACAAAATCAGAGAAGCTCAAAAGGCAGATAAGGAAGTTTCCTCTATAAAGGAGAAAATGAGCGAAGGAAAAGCTAAGGGATTTCATGAGGATGAGCACGATACCCTATGGTTTGAGGACCGTGTTTATGTGCCAAATGACCCGGAGATCAGGAAGTTGATTTTGCAAGAAGCACATGATTCACACTACTCAATTCACCCAGGAAATACCAAGATGTATTTAGATTTGAAGGAAACGCTCGTGGACCGGAATGAAGAAGGATATCGCGGAGTATGTAGCAGTTTCATATGTATGTCGAGAGTGAAGGCAGAGCATCGAAGCCAGGATTGTTGCAACCATTGCCAATACCCGAATGGAAGTGGGATAAACTAGGCATGGATTTCATCACAGGATTGCCAAGGACCTGCTCGGCTATGACTCAATTTGGGTTATAGTCGACCGCTTGACGAAGGTAGCTCATTTCATTCCAGTCAAGACTACCTATAGCAGTACTAAGTTGGCAAAGATATACATGACCAGAATTGTGTGTTTACACGGAGTTCCGAGGAGTATCGTATCAGATAGAGGAACCCAATTTACCTCAAAGTTTTGGAATCAGTTGCACGAAACATTGGGAACCAGGCTGGAATTCAATACAGCTTTCCACCCACAGACCGATGGACAGACTGAGAGAGTCAATCAGATTTTGGAGGATATGCTGAGAGCTTGTGCACTAGATTATGGATCTAGTTGGGATGATAACTTGCCCTATGCAGAGTTTTCTTATAACAATAGTTACCAAACCAGCTTGAAGATGGCACCTTTCGAGGCTTTGCACGGAAGGAGGTGCAGGACACCGTTATCATGGGACGAAGCCGGAGACCGCTGCTTGTTTGGACCAGATTTGATTAAGGAGTCTCAACAGAAGGTTAAGTTGATTCGCGATAGGCTCAAGGTAGCCCAGTCCGCATGTAAAAGCTATGCGGATTCAAAACGCAAGGCGATCGAATATGAAGTTGGAGACAGAGTATATCTTAGAGTATCCCCACTTCGAGGAGTTAAGCGCTTTTGGAGTTAAAGGAAAGTTAGCACCACGTTTCGTTGGACCGTATAGGATCTTGCAACGCATGGGAGAAGTTGCTTATAAGCTGGAATTGCCAGAGGGACTGTCAGGAGTTCATGATGTATTCCATGTTTCTCAGCTAAAGAGATGTCACGCCGAGATGGCAGAGGTACCGTTAAGAGATACAGTGCCACTTGAAGCGATTCAGTTGAAGGATGATCTGACGTATGAGGAGAAACCAGTCAAGATTCTCGATTATGCCAGCAGAGTTACTCGCAGCAAGGTTATCAAGTTTTGCAAGGTTCAGTGGAGCCACCACACTGAGGATGAAGCCACCTGGGAAAGAGAAGAGGATTTGCTCAAGGATCACCCTCACCTATTTTCTAGTTAACCCGAATCTCGAGGGCGAGATTCATCTTAAGGGGGGTAGGTTTGTAACATCCCAAATTTTCAATTTGGAATGTTATACATTAATTCATCATGCATATCATATTTTCTTGCATTTTGTTGATCCTAGAAATTTCACGCAACTCAAGGACCCTCGGAGAGAGTTGGAGGTTTCGAAATTTTCATATTTGAGTTTTCTCAAATTTTGAAAATAGGATCATTTGGATTTATTTATTTTATCTTCAAATATTTCAAATAAAAAAAATAAGAGAGGGAATAATATGACTTTCCCAAAATTTAGGAAAAATGAAGATTTAATAAATAAATCAAATTTTGGATTTTTCTCGGAGTTTATTTGCTTTAGGGAAAAATTGCGTATTTTCAAAAATTGCATTTTGGCCCGTGTTAAAGTTCATTTTGTTCGACTCATTTTTAGGAGTCGGGAAAATTTACTTTATTAATTTTGGAGTTCGTTTAGATTTTTTTATTTAATTTTCTGCCATGAGACCGCTTTAAAAAAAATGCTAGCGCCTCGATCGGGCTAAGGGCCCACTGAGCCGGGCCCCCTCCCCTCAAGGCTACCACACAAGAGTCAGCTGGCCATGAGTCCGAGGAGGACTCCTCCTCCTCCTCCCTTGCTTGCCCCCTTCCCAAGCTACTCCCTCCTATATATACTCCTCACCCCCTCTCCTCCCCAACCCAGCGCCTCCGCCGCCACCAACCCAGGCCGCCCGCCGCCCCATAACGCCTTGACGTCGCCGCCGGTGCCGCGCCGTCGCCGACCGGGACGCCGTCGCCCCTCTACATAGCCGCCGCCCCGCCGGAGCCCCACCACGGCGAGGTAGCCGCCGCGCCACCCTTCCCTCGGTTCGGTTTTTTTATATAAAAACCGTTCCGGTTTTCTTTTCCGTTGTTTGGTTTTTTTTAAAAAAAAAACCTAGATCGGTTTTTTTTCGGTTTTGTTGTTTAGCGAGCGTTCGCCGGACCGTTCGTTTTAACGAACATGTTCACCGGTTAGTTTCTGTTAACGAACGTCCATTCGTTTAACCATTCATCGTTTTTCTTTTAAATCGGATTTAATCCGCTATTTTCCGATCTCGATTTCAGATCAGATATTCGTTTTAGTTTATCTTCTCGCTCGTTTATCAGAATCAGGTGATTCAAGCGCCTGGAGTTTCGTTTCGAAACCGCCGTTCCGACTAATCAACTTAAACAAAGTTTATCAGAATCAGGTGATTCAAGCGCCTGGAGTTTCAACTTGCTAGAACTGAGTTGTTTTCTTCCGCCGGATGTTTTTCGTTGCTTTATTTGATTCGATTCTTTTGCAACCAGGGTTCTTAAGTTGAACTTTCTGGTCAGATCTTTCATTCGAGATTTACCTGTGCATTAGATGAGTACTTATTGTATGCTTGTTGTTTGTCTGCGATAGATCACCCGGAGTGCGCCGCTTGTTATTTCGAATCTCTAGGTTTCGCGGATCGTCAGCAAGGCAAGTAACACTTGATCATACTTTTTCTACTACCCAGTTTTATGCATTAGATCTATTCCTCAAACACTTGCATGGTTAGGATCTAATTAAATTGTGGGATGGGAAGTAGATTGAGGTAGTACCTATTACCTGTTTTACTTATGAAACCTTGGGAGTTACATCTACGTTTGCTTATTATGCCATGCTATGCTAGTAGACGTGGATTGGGTGAGTGATATCCATGACAGATGTGAGATTGTTAATTAATGGTTTATTTAAGGTGGCAACTTAAACACACATTTGGGTGGATTGAGGCACCTGGTTTCTATCAGGACTTGCCTGTATTTCTTCGGACCGCCACCCAGGCTCAAAGGGATCATAAGATTATTCAAACTAGAAACTTCCGTGTGCAGCCACAAGCCATTATGGGCTCGCAAAGTTGACTAAGTTGTGTGAACTCTACGGGTAGACTAGCGAGATGTAGGGGTTGTAGGTTGGTACGGTCTACCCACATGTAAGGTGCTAGTGCTTCTGAAAGACTATGTCTCGGTCATCCGTCTCTCAAACACCATGTAGTGCGAGAACCAAACGGAGGCGATCGAGTCTTGTGGGGAAAAGTGCGCAAACCTCTCGCAGAGTGTATAAACTAATCATGATTAGCCGTGTCCCCGGTTATGGACATCTTGAGTATCTAGTACTTGAATATCATGTGAATCTCAACATGTTACTCTAATTAATGTTATTGGGTTTTAATGAGTACTTTTAATTGGGATTGAGGATGCTGTCAACCATTCTCAATGTTTAACAACCACCATGATAGTTAAACAAATTTATTCCTTTGCGAGGGAAAAACTAGCTTTATGCAAAATCAGAATCAGAGAGCTTTACCACCAGCCATATATGCATGTAGTATAGGCTTATTGCTTCATTGCTCTCTATGTGTTACATTGCCAAGATATTCCATGTCTTGACCGTTTTCGGGCTGCAACTTTCATGTTGCAGACTTTTCGCATTTACCAGTAAGTTGTTTAGGTCGTGGTTCTATACTCGGTGATGCCGATGGAGTTGATGGACTCACTTATCTTCCAAGTCTTCCATTATCGTTATTAGATGGTCTTAAGCTATATTTATTGTAATAAGTCCTCTTTTGGACAATGATGTAATAAGTGTGTGATTGCTACTCGCTATAAATCCTTCGGCATCTGTGTGGTGTCGACATTCTTGATCCAGTGGATGATACCGAGCACAGTAGACTTGATCCATTCGGTCGGGTCACTACAAAGGTGTTTGAAGACGGACGAACGAAACAGGGTCTTCCGAAGAGTTCCTCCGCCACCGCCGGTGCCCATCCAATCCTACCGTTCTTCTACATCTCGTAGCACCGTCCGCCAGAGTCACGCTTAGGGTCGACCAAGCCAGAGCCCATAATGGCTTGCGGCCGCATGTAAGCTTCCGTCAATGGGGTATCCATCCGTCTCTTCGTGGCTGGGTGAAGCTTTCCGCAAGATGTCGTGGCGCTTCTCCATTCATCCCGCCAACCGCTGGTTTCTCCAGTGGTGCCCGTCAACCGCCCCTCCACCCAAAGAGTGAATTTTGAAGTCCATCTTGAGCTTGAAGTCATGGGGTTGTCATCAATCTTGACTCTCACATCTCCCTTATGAATCACTCAACCAACCCCGCTTCACGAGCATAGCAAAAATAAACTACTATTCCGGCCATGGTAACAAGGGGAATTGGTTTCATCCTACCTCATGATACTACTCAAGAACATAACTTAAAATTCTCCTACTGCATGCATGGTGGGGAGGTATAATTCTAATGCAATAAAATCATAGGTATTGTAAAAGAAATCATGATCAAATGACTTGCCTGGCTGACGGTCTTCGAAAGTTAGGGACTCGTGATAGCAGGCTTCGCACTCCGGAAATTCTATTGAATCAAACAATAGCACAAATAAGTATGGCACAATATAACATAACAACAAGTTGGAAGTAAAACACCCAAGCACTCAAACCAAAATCCAAAGAAAATTCGGAGAAAGCAAATCAAGGTTTTCACCACATCAAGCAACAACTAAGAAATAGTTTTACACAACTAAAACTTTTCTTAACAGAACCTAAGCATGGGTTTTGCTAACCAACAGAAGGGAAAACATCATACAAACTAGGAGCAAAAAGAATCACATCAAAAGCTATTATAGAACTCCTATTATGCCTATAACAATCCTAGCAAGGAAAAATAAAATAAAAAAATTTATTCTACTGTAAATAAAAGTTCATCCTCTGTAGCTACAGAAACTAATCTAAAATAAACTATAACATTGTAAAAATAAAATTATTTACTAAATAAAACAATAGGAAAATAGTAGCTAGTTAAATAAACAAGAAACACATGATTTTGACTAAAACTATTTTTTTATTAAATCTTAAATACCCAAATAAATTCCTACTGCTAGGCAAGGTCAAAACAAAGCAGTGACAAAAAGAATCACTAAAATAAAATAATCCTAACTCATTTTATAGCAGAAATACTAATCTGTCTAAAACTAAAATAAAACAATTTCTACTAATTTAAACATGGCTAAACATATTTTCTACAGAAACTACAACAAATTTGCAAACTAAAAAAAAGAATCAATTAAAAATATTAAGTAACCTAAAAGATATGGATTTTACAAAACTTAAACTATTCTGTTAAAAACAGAAACGAAAATATAACTAAAAAGAAAACTAGCGCTAACGGGCCTATCTAACGCCAGCGATTTATAACTAATGCGTGTCTGCCGTTAATGTAAAATAAACCGATCGGGCCGGTCTAACTAAACCGCTAACTAAACCAAAAAAAACCCGTAACTAAACCGGTCTAATCTAAATAAACCTAACCCTTCGTGTGATCTAATCTAGGCCCTAGATTTTAGATCGAACGGTGGTGGGCGGCTCCGGCGACTTACCGCGGTGGCGACGACGGCGACGGACGACGGCGGCTCGGGCGACGACGGCAAGAACGGGTTCCGATGGTCCGGGGCGATGGTGGAGGCGTCAGGCGGCGGCTCGAGGGGAGGTCGGGGGTGGAGTAGTTGGAGCTCGGGGGCGTCAGAGGAGCTCGGTGGGGCGGCAATGGCGCGGCGGGGTGCTCGGCCCCATGAGCGAACAGGCGAGGGAGAGGGTTTCGGCCTGGGAGGGGCGGAACGGGGTGAGGGGGTCGGTATTTATAGGGGGGGGGGTCGGCTTGGAGGAGGGGGCGAATCGGGGAGACGATCCCGGGATCTCCGGGATTCCGCGGCATGGCGACGGGCGGTCGTGGCCGGGCGTGTAGGGAAAGGGAAAGGGTGGGGCAGGCGATCGGTGAGAGAGGGGAGAGGTGAGCGAGCGGGCGACCGAGGGGAGGGGTTTGGTGCGGCGGCTCGGGCAGCCGGCCTCGGGCGCTTCTGGCTGCGCTGGTGGGCTGCCTCGAGCTGGCCGGGCAGTTAGCTGGTGGCGCCTGGGGTTTTCTTTTTCCTATTTTTTTTTGAATTAGGGAGAGGGGGGGAATATATATAATATATATATTTTTTATATAGGGCATATATATATCAAAATGATCAGGGGAATTTACCCTACAGTTTGGACATTTTTCCAGGGGCAAAACTCAAACTAAAAAAAACATTTTCTGGAAATCCCAAATAAAATCAAATTTGAATTCAATCTTTTTGGCAGAACTTTTCATCTGACATTTTTGGAGTGTCATGTTTACTCCTCTCATACTTTTTCTCAAGTATTTGTCAGGCATTGTTTTGAAGTAAATTCAACTGCCAATTTGAATTCAAATTCCAACAAACTCAAAAACCTCTGAAATAATTCAAATGTCACTCAATTCAAACAATAATGCATAGATGCTTAGCTATAATTGTAAAACATTCCAAATGGGAAATTTGGGATGTTACACATCTTCATTAGACATAGCATCCCCAAGCTTGGGCCTTTTCATATCATAAGCATAATCACTCTCATCATTAATAGTATGGATAGCACCAATAGTATAGCAATTGTCATATTCCAAGCAAGTGCCAAAAAGATTTTCAAGATCATAAGAAGTATCATTATCTTCCCAATCATAATCATCACAACAAGCAATAGGCATAACTAGATCATCATCAAGTGCATCATCTTCCACAATTATTTTTGATTCATTTTCATGAGGCACAACAATAAGAGGAGCAACATTATTTGGGAGGGATACCTTTTTACCTTTGCTTCTCCGGTTTTTCTTTTTCTTCTTCACATCATGTGCGAGTTTATCCCTCATTTTTGAGCTCCTTATTGATGAGATTGGTTGAATAGAAAGCTCCTCCTCGTTACCTGATTCATCATAAGAAATAATAGGAGGATATTGGGAAGTCTCTTCCCTTTCATTAGTGTTCTCTTCATCTTCTATTTGCTTTTTTTCTTTATGTTACTAGCAATATAAGGATTTTCAATGCAATTCACTCAACAATACATATAAATTTCCTCTAGATCAAAATTAAGAAGTTTATAACGGGCAAAATCTGGGAGATAGTTAGTTATACGTTTCATTTCTTCATAGCCCATAGGCAAACTAAGTTCATTATAATGTGCAAGGGAAATCAAGTCATCACAATTTTTGGACACGATTAGATCATGAAACAATTTACATCGGATAGTTAAATGACCCCGTTCATTGCAAAGTTCACAAGTACGGGTAAGAAAATTTAAATTTTCAGCACAAACATCTAGCCTTTCTTGCAAAAATTTAGTTTATAAATGCTTATGCCTCTTGCAATATCTATCTTCCCTATTTGGTGTGCAAAACCCAATGCACTCCACAAAAATTGACATGTTTATAGGAGACATTTTCATCATAACTAGTGCAATCATCATTAGTACCATGGATATTCAAGGAGTTCATACTAACAACATTGCAATCATGCTCATCATTCAAAGATTTAGTGCCAAACATTTTAAAGCATTCTTATCCTAACACTTTGGCACAATTTTCCTTTCCATCATACACACGAAAGATATTAAAAAGATGAAGCGTATGAGGCAAACTCAATTCCATTTTTTTTGTGTGTAGTTTTCTTTTATAAACTAAACTAGTGATAAAACAAGAAACTAAAAGATTCGATTGCAAGATCTAAAGATATACCTTCAAGCACTCACCTCCCCGGCAACGACGCCAGAAATTGCTTGATGTCTACTACGCAACCTTCTTATTGTAGACGTTGTTGGGCCTCCAAGTGCAGAGGTTTGTAGGACAGTAGAAAATTTCCCTCAAGTGGATGACCTATGGTTTATCAATCTGTGGGAGGCGTAGGATGAAGATGGTCTCTCTCAAGCAACCCTGCAACCAAATAACAAAGAGTCTCTTGTGTCCCCAACACACCCAATACAATGGTAAATTGTATAGGTGCACTAGTTCGGCGAAGAGATGGTGATACAAGTGCAATATGGATGGTAGATATAGGTTTTTGTAATCTGAAAATATAAAAACAGCATGGTAACAAGTAATAAAAGTGAGCGTAAACGGTATTGCAATGCTAGGAAACAAGGCCTAGGGTTCATACTTTCACTAGTGCAAGTTCTCTCAACAATAATAACATAATTGGATCATATAACTATCCCTCAACATGCAAAAAAGAGTCACTCCAAAGTCACTAATAGAGGAGAACAAACGAAGAGATTATGGTAGGGTACGAAACCACCTCAAAGTTATTCTTTCCGATCAATCCATTGGCCTATTCCTATAAGTGTCACAAATAGCCCTAGAGTTCGTAGTAAAATAACACCCTAAGACACACATCAACCAAAACCCTAATGTAACCTAGATACTCCAATGTCACCTCAAGTATCCGTGGGCATGATTATACGATATGCATCACACAATCTCAGATTCATCTATTCAAACCAACACAAAGTACTTCAAAGAGTGCCCTAAAGTTTCTACCGGAGAGTCAAGACGAAAACGTGTGCCAAACCCTATGCATAGGTTCATGGGCGGAACCCGCAAGTTGATGACCAAAACATACATCAAGTGGATCACGTGATATCCCATTGTCACCACAGATAAGCACGACAAGACATACATCAAGTGTTCTCAAATCCTTAAAGACTCAATCCGATAAGATAACTTCAAAGGGAAAACTCAATCCATTACAAGAGAGTAGAGGGGGAGAAACATCATAAGATCCAACTATAATAGCAAAGATCGTGGATACATCAAGATCGTGCCACATCAAGAACACGAGAGAGAGAGAGAGAGAGAGAGAGAGATCAAACACATAGCTCTTGGTACATACCCTCAGCCCCGAGGGTGAACTACTCCCTCCTCGTTATGGAGAGCGCGGGATGATGAAGATGGCCACGGTGAGGATCCCCCCTCCGTAGGTGAAAACAGGTTCCCAATTGGTTTTTTGTGGCTACAGAGGCTTGCGGCGGCGGAACTCCCAATCTATTCGGTTCCTCCATGTTTTTAGGGTATATGGACATATATAGGCGAAAGAAGTCGGTCAGGGGCCCACGAAGGGCCCACGAGGGTGGGGGCACGCCCAGGGGGGCAGGCGCGCCTCCGTGCCTCGTGGCCACCTCGAAGCTTCCTTGACATCAACTCTAAGTCTCCTGGATCACGTTCGTTCCAAAAATCACGCTCCCAAAGGTTTCATTCCGTTTGGACTCTGTTTGATATTCCTTTTCTGCGAAACACTAAAACAAGGAAAAAACAGAAACTGGCACTGGGCTCTGGGTTAATAGGTTAGTCCCAAAAATAATATAAAAGTGCATAGTAAAGCCCATTAAACATCCAAGATGGATAATATAATAGCACGAATACTTCATATATTATAGATACGTTGGAGACGTATCACATATCTCGGGCCTTAGTTGGCCCACTGATATCATGGGCCTTTAAGAGGCCGAAAGTTTAGTACGAGCATCAACGGGCCGAATTATATGACAGGCCTTTAACAGGCACAAAGTCACGTTGGGCTGAACTATTGCCACCTTTATCACGGGCCGTTAGTGGCCCGGATGTCCCGTCGGACCATATATGGCCCATGGGCAGCACGGGCCATTCCCAGGCCGAAAGACACACCGGGATGAAATGGGCCCATGTCCTCATCGGGCCTCTAACATGCCGAAAGTCACTGGGCCGTAATTTGGCCGAAATATTCGGCGAACAATTAACGGGCCAGATCTGGCTTCGGGCCGTAAATGGGCCATGTTTAAACAGGCCGTTATTGGGATGGCCCACTAGTACCTAAGTAAGTACTACGGGCCTTTGACTGGACCGGCCTTTTTAACCTATATGGGCCTCTGTTGGGCCCTGCCACGTGTCGACGTATCATAAGCATGTCTCCTCCATTGGACGAATGACATCTGCCCCACCGAGGAGCAGACACGTGTTTCCTCCAGCCAATGATGATTTTATGCATGGAAAATCCCCATTGGTCGGGGCTATTAACGGGTTATCAGATCCAAACCAGAACCCGATAGCTTAACGGTGACCCGTTATGGTGGATGCCATGTGTTGGTCACCCTTGACGAAAGCACTTCTATGACGCGCGATTTATCATCATGGAAGTGGACACTTCCGTGATGATAATTTTGGTAATGTCATGGAACACATCTCTGACAAAGACAAGTATGACTATCTTGATTCTGTCATAAAATCGTCATGGATGTACATGCATGACAAAGAACGTGACCTACTGTGACAAACACGTATCATCACGGAAGTGTATTTTTTTGTAGTGTGTGTTTTGCTTGGAGCTTCTTTTATGATATGAGTCTTTACTTTTTAGTTTGCCACAATCATCCTGGTTGTACACACCTTTTGAGAGGGACATGCATGAATCGTGATTTATTAGAATACTCTATGTGCTTCACTCATATCTTTTGAGCTAGGCAATTTTGCTCTAGTGCTTCACTTATATCTTTTTAGAGCACGACGGTGGTTTTATTTTATAGAAATTGTTGAACTCTCATGCTCCACTTATATTATTTCGAGAGTCTCTCTAAACAACATGGTAATTTGCTTTGGTTATGAATTTAGTCCTAATATGATGGGCATCCAAGAGGGATATAATAAAACTTTCATATAAAGTGTATTGAATACTATGAGAAGTTTGATTCTGTATGATAGTTTTGAGATATGAGGATGGTGATATTAGAGTCATGCTAGTGAATAATTGTGGATTGTAGAAATACTTGTGTTAAAGTTTGTGATTCCCGTAGCATGCACATATGGTGAACCATTATGTAATGAATATGGAGCATGATTTATTTATTGATTGTCTTCCTTATGAGTGGTGGTCGGGGACGAGCGATGGTCTTTTCCTACCAATATATCCCCCTAGGAGCATGCGCGTAGTACTTTGTTTCGATGACTAATAGATTTTTGCAATAAGTATGTGAATTCTTTATGACTAATGTTCAGTCCATGGATTATACGCACTCTCACCCTTCCACCATTGCTAGCCTCTCTAGTGTTGGGAAACGTTGCATGGAAAATAAAAACAATTCTACGCACACGCAATGATCTATCCATGGAGATGCATAGCAAGGAGGGGGAGTGTGTCTACGTACCCTCGTAGACCGTAAGCGGAAGCGTTTCACAACGCGGTTAATGTAGTCGAACTTTCTTTGCGCTCCAACCGATCTAGCACCAAACGCACGGCACCTCCGCGTTCTGCACACGTTCAGCTCGGGGACGTCCTCCGCCTTCTTGATCCAGCAAGACAGGAAGGTAGTAGATGAGTTTCGGAAGCGCGACAGTGTGGTGATGGTGATGGTGAAGTGATCTTCGCAGGACTTCGCCTAAGCACTACGAAAATATGACCGAGGGAGTAAACGGTGGACGGGGGCGCCGCACACGGCGAAGACAATGTTGTGTCCTTGTGTGGCACCCCTACCCATGTATATATAGGTGGGGAGGGAGGAGGAAACCCCTTGGGCGCCTTAAGAGACCTGGCGGCAGCCCTAGGGCTGTTGCCTTGCCCTGTGCCCCCCTTTCCTTGTGAGAAGAAGGGGAAGGAAAGAAGGGGGAGAGGGAAGGAAGGGGGAGTCCAACTCCACACTTTCCTTTCCCTCCCCTCTTTACTTCTCCTCCTCATAGGGCCGGCCACTATAGGGGCGCACCAGCCCCTTGTAGGCTGGTGTGTTCCCTCTCTTGGCCCATAAGGCCCATATCTTTGTCGGGGGTACCCGAAACTCCTTTCTGGTGACCCGAGAAGTACTCGGTACCTTCCGAAACACTACCGGTCTCCAAATACCATCGTCCTATATATCAATATTTACCTCTCAACCATTTTGAGACTCCTCGTCATGTCCATGATCTCATCCGGGACACCGGACAACATTCGGTCACGAAATCACATAACTCATATAATACTATATCGTCAACGAGCGTTAAGCGTGCGGACCCTACGGGTTCGAGAACTATGTAGACATGAACGAGACACCTCTCCAGTCAATATCCAATATCGGAACATGGATGCCCATATTGGCTCCTACATATTCTACGAAGATCTTTATCGGTCGAACCGTTATGACAACATACATGATTCCCTTTGTCCATCGGTATGTTACTTGCTCGAGATTCGATCGTGGGTATCTTCATACCTAGTTCAATATCGTAACCGACAAGTATATTTACTCATTCTGTAATACATCATCCTGTAACTAACTCATTAGTCACTTTGCTTGCAAGGCTTCTTATGATGTGCATTATCGAGAGGGCCCAGAGATACCTCTTCGATACTCGGAGTGACAAATTCTAATCTCGATCTATACCAACTCAACAAACACCTTCGGAGATCCCTGTAGAGCATCTTTATGATCACCCAGTTACGTTGTGACGTTTGATAGAACACAAGGTATTCCTCTGGTATCCAGGAGTTGCATAATCCCATAGTCGAAGGAATATGTATTTGACATCAAGAAAGCAATGGCAATAAACTGAACGATCATAATGCTAAGCTAACGAATGGGTCTTGTCCATCACATCATTCTCCTAATGATGTGATCCTGTTATCAAATGACAATACATGTCCGTGGTTAGGAAACCTTAATCATCTTTCATCAACGAGCTAGTCTAGTAGAGGCTTACTAGCGACACGGTATTTGTTTATGTATTCACACATGTATTTAGGTTTCCGATCAATACAATTCTAGCATGAATAATAAACCTTTATCATGAATAAGGAAATATAAATAAAAACTTTATTATTGCCTCTAGGGCATGTTTCCTTCAGTCTCCCACTTGAACTAGAGTCAATAATCTAGTTCACATCACCATGTGATTAACACCAATAGTTCACATCGTCATGTGATTAACACCCATAGTTCACATCGTCATGTGACTAACACCCAAAGAGTTTACTACAGTCAATAATCTAGTTCACATCGCCATGTGATTAACACCCAAAGAGTACTAAGTGTGATCATGTTTTGCATGTGAGAGAGGTTTAGTCAACGGGTCTGCCACATTCAGATCCGTATGTATTTTGCAATTTTCTATGTCTACAATGCTCTGCACAGAACTACTCTAGCTAATTGCTCCCACTTTCAATATGTATCCAAATTGAGACTCATAGTCATCTAGATTAGTGTTAAAGCTTGCGTCGATGTAACCCTTTACGACGAACCCTTTATTACCTCCATAGCCGAGAAACATTTCCTTAGTCCTCTAAGGATAATTTTGACCGTTGTCCAGTGATCACTATTGTACCCCCTTGCCAAACTCATGGCAAGGTACACAATAGGTTTGGTACATAGCATGGCATACTTTTTAGAACCTATGGTTGAGGCACAGGGAATGACTTTCATTCTCTCTCTACCTTCTGCCGTGGTCGGGTTTTGAGTCTTACTCAACTTCACACCTTGCAACACAAGAAAGAACTCTTTCTTTGACTGATTCATTTTGAACTTCTTCAAAATCTTGTCAAGGTATGTGCTTTGTGAAAGTCCTATTAAGCGTCTCGATCTATCCCTATAGATATTGATGCCCAATATATAAGTGCTTCACTGAGGTCTTTCACTGAAAAAATTCTTATTCAAGTATCCTTTTTATGCTATTCAAAAATTCTATATCATATCCAATCAATAATATGTCATCCACATATAATATCAGAAATGCTACAGAGCTCCCACTCACTTTCTTGTAAATACACTACACCATAAGTTTGTATAAAACCATATGCTTTGATCACCTCATCAAAGCGTATATTTCAACCCCGAGATGCTTGCACCAGTCCATAGATTGATCACTGGAGCTTGCATACTTTGTTAGCACCTTTAGGATCGACAAAAACTTCCGGTTGCATCATATACAACTCCTCTTTAATATTCATTAAGGAATGCAGTTTTGGACATCCATTTGCCAGATTTCATAATTATAAAATGCGGCAATTGCTAACATGATTCAGACGGACTTAAGTATCGCTACGGGTGAGAAAGTCTCATTATAGCCAACCCCTTGAACTTGTCAAAAACACTTTTGTGACAAGTCGAGCTTTGTAGACAGTAACATTACCATCAGCGTCGGTCTTCTTCTTGAAGACCCATTTATTCTCTACGGCTTCCTGATCATCGGGCAAGTCCACACTTTGTTATCATACATGCATCCTATCTCAAATTTCATGGCCTCAAGCCATTTGTCGGAATCTGGGCTCATCATAGCTTCTTCATAGTTCGTAGGTTCGCCCTGGTCTAATAACATGACTTCCAGAACAGGATTACTGTACCACTCTGGTGCGGATCGTGCTCTGGTTGACCTACGAGGTTCAGTAGTAACTTGATCTGAAGTTTAATGATCATCATCATTAGCTTCCTCTCTAGTTGGTGTAGGCATCACAGGAATGAATTTATCTGATGTGCTACTTTCCAAATTGAGAGAAGGTACAACTACCTCATCAAGTTCTACTTTCCTCCTACTCACTTCTTTCGAGAGAAACTACTTCTCTAGAAAGGACCCATTCTTAGCAACAAAGATGTTGCCTTTGGATCTGTGGTAGAAGGTGTACCCAATTGTTTCCTTAGGGTATCCTATGAAGACACACTTTTTCGATTTAGGTTCGAGCTTATCAAGCTAAAGCCTTTTGACATAAGTGTCGCATCCCCAAACTTTAAGAAACAATAGCTTAGGTTTCTTGCCAAACCACAATTCATACGGTGTCGTCTCAACGGATTTAGACGGTGCCCTATTTAACGTGAATGCAACTGTCTCTAATGCATAACCCCAAAACAATAGTGGTAAATCGGTAAGAGACATCATAGAATGCACCTATCTAATAAAGTACGGTTATGACGTTCGGACACACCATTAAGCTGTGGTGTTCTAGGTGGCACGAGTTGTAAACTATTCCACATTGTTTTAAATGAAGGCCAAACTCATAACTGAAATATTCGCCTCCCCGATTAGATCGTAGAAACTTTATTTTCTTGTTACGATGATTCTCCACTTCACTCTGAAATTCTTTGAACTTTTCAAATGTTTCATACTTTTTTTTATTAAGTAGACATACCCATATCTACTCAAATCATTTGTGAAGGTTAGAAACTAACGATACCCGCCCCGTGCTTCAATACTCATCGGATCGCATACATCAATATGTATTATATCCAATAAGTCATCAGCTCGCTCCATTGTTCCGGAGAACGGAGTTTTATTCAAATGATTCATAATCAAGTGATTCCAAAAGTCCATCTGCATGGAGTTTCTTCATGTGCTTTACACCAATATGACCAAAACGGTAGTGCCACAAGTATGTTGCACTATAATTATCAACTTTGCATCTTTTGGCATCAATATTATTAATATGTGTATTACTACGATCGAGATTCAATAAACCATTTACATTGGGTGTATGACCATAGAATGTTTTATTCATGTAAACAGAACAATAATTATTCTCTGACTTAAATGAATAACCGTATAGCAATAAACATGATCCAATCATATTCATGCTCAGCGCAAACACCAAATAACATTTATTTAGGTTCAACACTAATCCCGAAGGTAGAGGGAGTATGCGATGGTGATCTTATCAACCTTGGAATCACTTCCAACACACATCGTCACCTCGTCCTCAACTAGCCTCTGTTCATTTTGTAACTCTTGTTTCGAGTTACTAATCTTAGCAACTGAACCGGTATCAAATACCTAGGGGAGTACACATCAATAACATGTATATCAAATATACCTTTGTTCACTTTGCCATCTGTCGTGGAATTAACACGTCAGATGTCCTTAGTGTGAGAACTTAGTCGCGAGGCCAACGCATCTATGTGGTTGCTTGAGAGGGGTTGAGCGGAATCGAGAGACACAACACAAGACAAGAATTTAGACAGCTTCGGGTCCCCGGAAACATCATCCGGTAAGAACCCTACATGCTGTTTGAGGCTAGATCTCATTATCATCATGAGGGAGTCGCCGTAAACCGGCACTCCTCTAGTTGTGTCTAGCCCTAGAGATTGTTTCTTGCTTGTCCCTCTTTGGGGAGCCCTGCCCCTCCTTATATAAGTTGAAGGGGCGGGTTACATGTAGAGTCCATCTCGGACTAAGACTTAAACTATTTTGACTTCCTTTCCTGGGCTTCTTAACGTCTGCCGGTTTAACATTGTCTGTCGGTTTAACAATGTCTGTCGATTTGACATTATCTGCCGGTTTAACATTGTCTGCCGGGTTATGATTGTCTTAACACCTGCCGGTGCTACCATCTGTCTTAACTTTGCCGGTTTAACACTCGCCTGTTTACCGTCTGTCTTAGCCATCTGTCTTAGCTGTCTGCCGGTTTACCATCCGCCGGTTTACCAAGTCCTGGTCGGGTTATGACTCCGGCCGGGTCATACCGCGGGGTATATCCCCAACATTAGCCCCCAGTTTAATTTGGATTTATCCATGTTAAACTGATCCTGATCATCCTTAAGTCCTTGTCACTTCCTTCTTCTAGAAAATCAGGTTTAATAGGCCAGCTTCATAATCAACTTGCTGACATTGGTTTCTCACAGAAAATATATTGTGAAGAATAACTCCTTTGATTCAGCTCCCAATGCTTAAAAACAATATTGGTCCTTGAAATACTCATCTGATCTTCAGTCGGTTTAAGGACGTAGAACTTACCAGTTTATCATTGCCAAGATCACCGGTTTATGAATATTGATAGCACCGGGTCATACTTGTAGTTAACATCCAGCTTGAAAATATACCTCTTATATGCCTATCACTTGTAGCCCCAAGTCTTAAGAAGGTAGCATAGCAACAACTTAAGACTTGATTCAATATAAATATCACAATATTGAAGAAATCCAGGTTGTTCATCTCAATCACTAGTCAGAATTGAGTATTCCACATATGTAGCCCCCAAGTGCCGGGTTGTCATGCTTGCAGCAACCTGGGACTTGTAATTGCCTGATGCTCATAAAAACTTCAACCAATGTAGCCCCAAGGGTCGGGTTATTATGCAATAATGAGCAGGGACTTTGTAAATATAATCATGTAGATTTGAGCAATGATGTATAGCCCCCAAGGGTCGGCTCAGTAAGATAATATTGAGCCGTGACTTGATATATACTTCAATCAAAATAACATCATATGATATAACCCCCATCATGGGGCTTGAATCCACGTCCACAAGGTTAAGAGCCTTGTGCTTTACTAACTGAGCAATGTACCCTTCAATATAATGGATAAAAAGCTTTGTACCCTAAATTGTTGACAGGAGCAATTGGTAGCCCCCAAGGGCCGGCTCATTATAATGTGATGAGTCGGGTCTTCAATAATATGAGAAAAAAATGACTTTGCATTAGCCCCGAAGTGTCATGGTGCATGCTTGCAGCGACATGAGACTTGCATATTTGATGTAATCTCAACTTAAATAATGTAGCCCCCAAGTGCCGGGTTGTAAGCCTGCAGCAACTTGGGACTATTCCTTCAATTGTAGAATAAATCATATCCATTGACAATATGATAGCCATTGCGCTAAAGCGACTTTGAAAACCTTAATCATAATCTTTGATCGATAACCGTAATAGAAATCCAGCCAGGTTGGCTATTAAAGATTTGAATAATATACCCAATAATTTATAAGCGCATGTTTCCAATAGCGCAATCCAAATACATACTGGCGACTTATAGTCGAAAGCCAGGCCGGGTCAATAAACACCGGATTATAAGTGATTATGCACTGACAACTTGTAGTTGAAAGTCGAGCTGGGTTAATGAACACCGGGTTAATTTGATGACTGATAGTCATGCCGAGTCAATCGACGCCGGTTCAACATAAAATTTATCAGAAGATAAAAATCTTGAGAAAGGCAAATAAAATCGTGTAGTCGAGGCTTTTCAAGGGCTGCCAGGCCCAAATTCGAGGCTTTTCATGAGCTGCCGAAATTGAATTAAACCATTTGACAAAGCCTTTTAAGATGGACCTCCAACTAACCAATCGTCGTTTTAACTTTGACAAGTTCAGGGTCTGTATAAGATTGACTTGTCAAACGTTCGGCGGGTCATGCCAGGATTACCTGGATAGGAGTGGCTTACTTGATGAAGGCAGGTTAACCCGGGGTTTTAGGTGAATACACCAGGCTTCCAAGCCGTGGGTCGATACCCAATTACAAGGGTCCTTTCAAACTCTTTGTTGCTTTACACAAAGAGCCCCCAAGTAAATTTGTGAGCTGTGCTCAATAGGTGCCTATGTTTGAGTTGTCCTTTTAGCAACAATACTCTCTTTGGCCCCTTGGGTGTGAAGCTCCCAAGCTTTATTGTGGCATGATAGCCGGATTAGTGGACAGGACCCCGCTTTGTCAGCTGAAGCCCCCATTTGCTATATTTTTGAGCTGTGCTCGCCGGGCGCCTATGTTTGAGTTGTGTTGTGCGACAAACTCTCTTTGGCCCCTTATGATAATATTGGCTTGATAGGTGCATCAAGAGGGTAGTAACGCTATGTTCTCTTTGGTGAACACACCTATGTTTGAACAGGAAGCCCCCAAGCGATCATATGAAGATGAGCCCATAAGGTAGGATACCCATGTTTGAACAACGTGTCAGGGCAGCAGGTCCTCTTCAGCAACCTTTAACTTTTTGCAAGAAGTAAATTCTTCTTGAACCGGTATTTTGAACAGGCTATCGAGAGCTTCAAAGCATTGTGGGAGATAACTTCCCTTTAGCCGGATATTAAACCGGAATCCTTCTTTTTATGCCGGAAATTTTCTGACGGCCTTTAAATTTGCACCAATATGGCGGTTTAGGGTCCTCCATTAGACAACCTTGCAAGCTGGAGTAATTGCGCTTTATAAAGAAAACAATATATAATATAAAAATATACTGGATGGATATCACCTGAATCCAGACGATCCGGAAATTTTTGGTAATCCGAAACTTTTTGATAATCCGGTCGGAACTTTTTTTGATAATCCAGAACTTTTGAACCGGAACTTCTTGATAATCCGGCAGGAACTTTTTGATAACCCGGCCAAAACTTCTTGATAACCCGGCCGGAACTTTTTGATAATCCGGAACTTTTTGATAGTCCGGCCGGAACTTTTTTGATAATCCAGAACTTTTGAACCGGAACTTCATGATAATCCGGCCAGAACTTTTTGATACCCGTCCGAAACTTCTTGATAACCCGACCGGAACTCCTTGATAATCTGGAACTTTTTAATACTCCGGCCGGAACTTTTTTGATAATCCAGAACTTTTGAACCGAAACTTTTTGATAATCTGGCCAGAACTTTTTTATAACCCGGCCGGAACTTTTTGATAATCCGGAACTTTTCGATAGTCCAGCCGGAACTTTTTTGATAATCCAGAACTTTTGAACCGCAACTTCTTGATAATCCGTCCGGAACTTTTTAATAACTCGGCCGGAACTTCTTGATAACCCGGCCGGAACTTTTTGATAATCTAGAACTTTTCGATAGTCTGGCCGGAACTATTTTAATAATCCGGAACTTTTGAACCGGAACTTCTTAATAATCCGGCCGAAACTTTTTGATAACTCGGATTGTAAACCGGAACCTTTGGGCGATTCGGACGGAACCTTTTATCGAGGCGGTCAGAACCTTTTGGCGATTCAGATGGAACTTTTCGTCGAGGCGGTCGGAACTTTTTGGCGATTAAAACATAACCTTTTGTCGAGGCAGTCGGAACTTTTTGGCGATTCACACAGAACCTTTCGTCGAGGCATTTGGAACTTTTTGGCGATTCAAACAGAACCGTTCGTCGAACTTTTCGATCCCCGGAATAGCGCCCTCCAAGAACTCAACACCACCGTGCCCGGGCCTCATGGTGGGCGCCAACTGTCATGGAATTAACACGTCAGATATCCTTAGTGTGAGGACTTGGTCGCGAGGCCAACACATCTATATGGTAGCTTGAGAGGGGTTGAGCGGAATCGAGAGACGCAACACAAGACAAGGGTTTAGACAGCTTCGGGCACCGGGAAACATCATTCGGTAACAACCCTACATGCTGTTTGAGGCTAGATCTCATTATCATCATGAGGGAGTCGCCGTAAACCGGCTCTCCTCTAGTTGTGTCTAGCCCTAGAGATTGTTTCTTGCTTGTCCCTCTTTGGGGAGCCCTGCCCCTCCTTATATAAGTTGAAGGGGCGGGTTACATGTAGAGTCCATCTCGGACTAAGACTTAAACTATTTTGACTTCCTTTCCTGGGCTTCTTAACATCTGCTGGTTTAACATTGTCTGCCGGTTTAACATTGTCTGCCGGGTTATGATTGTCTTAACACCTGCCGGTGCTACCATCTGTCTTAACTCTTCCGGTTTAACACTCGCCGGTTTACCGTCTGTCTTAGCCATCTGTCTTAGCTGTCTGCTGGTTTACCATCCGCCGGTTTACCAAGTCCCGACCGGGTTATGACTCCGGCCGGGTCATACCGCGGGGTATATCCCCGACACCATCCTTCTTATCCGCCAAGTATTTGGGGCATTTCTGCTTCCAATGACCATTTCCTTTGCAGTAGAAGCACTCAGTTTGAGGCTTGGGTCTAGCTTTGGGCTTCTTCATGGGAGCGGAAACTTGTTTGTTGTTCTTCTTGAAGTTCCCTTTATGTCCCTTGCCCTTTTTCTTGAAACTAGTGGTTTTGTTAACCATCAACAGTTGATGCTCTTTCTTGATTTCTACCTTCGTCGATTTCATCATCGCGAAGAGCTTGGGAATTGTTTTCGCCATCCCTTGCATATTATAGTTCATCACGAAGTTCTAGTAGCTTGGTGATAGTGACAAGAGAACTCTGTCAATCACTATCTTATCTACAAGATTAACTCCCACTTGATTCAAGCGATTGTAGTACTCAGACATTCTGAGCATGCTCACTGGTTGAGCTATTCTCCTCCATCTTGTAGGCAAAGTACTTGTCAGAGGTCTCATACCTCTTGACATGGGCATGAGTCTGAAATGCCAATTTCAACTCTTGGAACATCTCATATTCTCTATGGCGTTCAAAATGTTTCTGAAGTCCCGGTTCTAAGCCGTAAATCATGGCACACTAAACTATCAACTAGTCATCATACCGAGCTTGTCAAACGTTCATAACGTCTGCATCTGCTCCTACAATAGGTCTGTCACCTAGCGGTGCATCAAGGACATAATTCTTCTGTGCAGCAATGAGGATAATCCTTAGATCATGGATCAGTCCGCATCATTTCTACTATCAGCTTTGAACTTTTCTCTAGGAACATATCAAAAATATATAGGAGCTATATCGCAAGCTATTAATCTACAACATAGATATGCAAATACTATCAGGACTAAGTTCATGGTAAATTAAGTTCAATTAATCAAATTACTTAAGAACTCCCACTTAAATAGACATCCCTCAAGTCATCTAAGTGATACGTGATCCAAATCAACTAGCCCATGTCCGATCATCACGTGAGATGGGGTATTCATCAATGGTGAACATCTCTATGTTGATCATATCTACTATATGATTCACGTTCGACCTTTCGGTCTCCAGTGTTCCGAGGCCATGTCTGTACATGCTAGGCTCGTCAAGTTTAACCCAAGTATTCTGCATGTGCAAAACTGTCTTGCACCTGTTGTATGTGAACTTAGGGTCTATCACACCCGATCATGACGTGGTGTCTCAACACGACAAACTGTAGCAACGGTGCATACTCAAGGAGAACAATTTTACCTTGAAATTTAGTGAAGGGATCATCTTATAATGCTACCGCCATACTAAGCAAAATAAGATGCATAAAAGATAAACATCACATGCAATCAAAATATGTGACATGATATGGCCATCATCATCTCGTGCTTTTGATCTCCATCTCCAAAGAAGCGTCATGATCTCCATCGTCACCGGCTCGACACCTTGATCTCCATCATTGTGTCGTGGTCGTCTCACCAACTATTGCTTCTACAACTATCACTAACGCATACTGATAAAGTAAAGCAATTACATGGTGTTTGCAATTCATACAATAAGAGACAGCATTAAGGCTCCCGCCGGTTGCCGATAACTTACAAAACATGATCATTTCATACAATAACTTATATCACATCATGTCTTGACCATATCACATCACAACAGACCCTGCAAAAACAAGTTAGACATCCTCTACTTTGTTGTCGCAAGTTTTACGTGGCTGCTATGGGCTTCTAGCAAGAACCGTTCTTACCTACGCAAAAAAAACACAACGGTGTTTCATCAAGTTTTTTGTTTTAACCTTCTTCAAGAACCAGCCATGGTCAAGTTCGATTCAACTAAAGTAGGGGAAACTGACACTAGCCAGCCACCTTTATGCAAAACTAGTTGCATGTCTGTTGGTGGACATGTAAGGTTGGTCTAGGCCACTTCATCCCACAATACCGCCGAATCAAAATAAGACGTTGTTCCTAAGCAGTATGACTATCACCGCCCACAACTTGTGTTCTACTCGTGCATATCATCTACGCATAGACCTGGCTCATGATGCCACTGTTGGGAAACGTTGCATGGAAAAAAAAATCTACGCAGCCGCAATGATCTATCCATGGAGATGCATAGCAACGAGGTGGAGCGTGTGTCTATGTACCCTCGTAGACTGTAAGCGGAAGCGTTTCACAACGTTGTTGATGTAGTCAAACTTTCTTCACGCTCCAACCGATCTAGTACCAAACGCACGACACCTCCGCCTTCTGCACACGTTCAGCTCGGTGACGTCCTCTACCTTCTTGATCCGGCAAGACGGCGAGGTAGTAGATGAGTTCCGGCTGCACGACGGCATGGTGACGGTGATGGTGAAGTGATCTCCGCGGGGCTTCACCTAAGCACTACGAAAATATGACCAAGGGAGTAAACGGTGGACGGCGGCACCGCACACGGCTAAGACAATGTTGTGTCCTTGTGTGGCACCCCCTACCCATGTATATATAGGTGGGAGGGGAGGAGGCAGCCCCTAGGGCGCCCTAAGAAACCTGGCGGTAGCCCTAGGGCTGCTTCCTTGCCCTGCGCCCCCCTTTCCTTGTAAGAAGAAGGGGGAAGGAAAGAACGGGGGAGAGGGAAGGAAGGGGGAGTTCTACTCCACACTTTCCTTTCCCTCCTCTCTTTCCTTCCACTCCTCATAGGGCCGCCAACTATAGGGGCGCACCAGCCCCTTGTGGGCTAGTGTGTTCTCTCTGTTGGCCCATAAGGCCCATATCTTTGTCCGGGGTGCCCGAAACTCCTTTCCGGTGACCCGATAAGTACCTGGTACCTTCCGAAACACTTCCAGTGTCCAATTACCATCGTCCTATATATTAATATTTACCTATCAATCATTTCGAGACTCCTCGTCATGTTCGTGACCTCATCCGGGACTCCAAACAACATTAGGTCACCAAATCACATAACTCATATAATACTATATCGCCAATGAACGTTAAGTGTGCGGACCCTGCGGGTTCAAGAACTATGTAGACATGACCGAGACACCTCTCTGGTCAATAACCAATAGCGGAACCTAGATGCCCATATTGGCTCCTACATATTCTATGAAGATATTTATTGGTCGAACCGTTATGACAACATAGGTAATTCCCTTTGTCCATCGGTATGTTACTTGCCCGAGATTCAATCGGTATCTTCATACCTAGTTCAATCTCGTTACCGGCAAGTCTCTTTACTCATGCTGTAATACATCATCCTGTAACTAACTCATTAGTCACTTTGCTTGCAAGGCTTCTTATGATGTGTATTATCGAGAGGGCCCAGAGATACCTCTCCGATACTCGGAGTGACAAATCCTAATCTCGATCTATGCCAACTCAACAAACACACCTTCGGAGATACCTGTAGAGTATCTTTATGATCACCCAGTTACGTTGTAATGTTCGATAGCACACAAGGTATTCCTCTGGTATCCGGGAGTTGCATAATCTCATAGTCGAAGGAATATGTATTTGACATGAAGAAAGCAATATCAATAAACTGAACGATCATAATGCTAAGCTAACGGATGGGACTTGTCCATCACATTATTCCCCTAACGATGTGATCCTGTTATCAAATGATGTCCATGGTTAGGAAACCTTAACCATCTTTGATCAACGAGCTAGTCTAGTAGAGGCTTACTAGGGACACGGTATTTGTTTATGTATTGACACATATATTTAGGTTTCCGATCAATACAAATTCTAGCATGAATAATAAACCTTTATCATGAATAAGGAAATATGAAATAACAACTTTATTATTGCCTCTAGGGCATATTTCCTTCATCTAGTACCGCACAACTTTCGCCGGTGCCTTACACCTACCTTTTACCTTCCTCAAAATAGCCACGTACCTACTTATTATGGCATTTCCATAGCCATTCCGAGATATATTGCCATACAAATTTCCACCGTCTCATTTTATTATGACACGCTCCATCATTGTCATATTGCTTTGCATGATCGTAAGAAAGCTAGCATGATGTTTACATGGCTTGTCCGTTTTTTGATGTCATTTGCTACGCTAGATCATTGCACATCCCGGTACACCGCCAGAGGCATCCATATAGAGTCATATTTTCTCTACTCCTAATGTCTCAGTTGGTAGTCTCCGTTCCGGGTTTATTTTCGTCCCACCTACCATGGTCTTTTTTGGTACCTACTCCCACCTCGCGCTCAGCCGCAATGAACCAAGAAAAACCCTCCAACCGAATCCCCCACCCGCCCCCGCACGCCTAAACTCCCATAGAAACCATCTGTCACGAATGAAAACAAACTGGCCAAAACAAACCGGCGAAGATTAACCAGTGAAAAAAAATCGCTGACCAAACTCCCGCACGTCTGACGGGGTATCGTGCCCTCGGCAGCGATCGCCCGACTCTACGCCCTCGTTCGCCGCCGCCGCCCCGTCCCGCCTTCGCCGCCGCCCGCCCGTCCCTTCGCCGCCGCCTTCCAGGATCGCCGCGCCGCCCGCGCGCCATGACCCTGACCTCCTCCCGGCTCCGGCGCCGCCCGCCCCACATCTCCTCCCCGATCCGGCGTCACCCCGCCCCCACCTTCTCCCTCACTCCCGGCGCCCGACCCCAACCTCTCTGGATCCCGGCCGTCCCGCCCCCACCTCCTCCCTCGCTCCCGCCCGCCCATGCCGCCTATCCGCCCCTCCCACACACTCCCGACCTCCTCGGCGTGCCACCACCCTGCTCCTCCCTCCTCCGGAGGACGTCGCCGCCCCTGTTCTTCCTTCCTCCTGTCAGCATGCGCACCGCCGCCCCTCTGGCCGTCGCCGGCATCCCATTCGAGCCCGTGGATCCGAGGAAGATGGAGACGATGGATGATGGGAAGGAGCAGCGGCTGCCTCGTGGTGACCTCGTGGAAGCAGACGGTCGACAAAGACCATCATCGAGGTTGCTACTCGTATTTGTTGTGCAATCTTCAGAGATGAAAAAAGATAGTACAGAGAGAAGGGAGGATTGCAATTCAGACAGATTGTCTGGTAAGGTTCGGAGATGTTGCTGAAGATTTTTTTTGTTATGCAAATGCACTTCTCCTTGCTTTAGGTTTTACGCATATGTGACCACGATTGCTAGAAGTTGTAACAAAATATGTAGAAGTGGTTCTGCTCTTGTTGTTTTCGTGTATTATCATTGGTTTGAAGTGGAAGAGGATTAGAGCATAGCATGAAATCTATAGTAATAAAAAAAATCTGTTTTGTAGGAGTTCAGCAGAAGGATTCACATCAGTGCAAATCTCCGGTGGGAGTAAGTTCAGAGGGGGAAAATGCATCTGGCCCAACCGCCTCGACCTCAACAAGCCCCTCAAGATTCGGCACCGTGGGCTGCACCCCCTCTCTTCCTTCACAACTAGGAGTTGTGGAGGAGCATTGATTGGTTGTCTACTCGGAAACAAAAGAAGATGAAGTACGTGACCATCGTAGCTAATGTTGAAGAGACGCTCTGCGGTTGGTTGTGGATGAGAATTGTCTAGCCGGCAATTGATTTCCAGCAAGGGTGGCAGAGAAAAATCCATGACGAGATGAACACCACCACGACAACATCATGGATGTGATCGAGGTACCCCTGTTTCCACAGTCCTACCAGGAAAGTTTTCAGGTTATCCTGGTTCCAGGTTCAAATTGTTTATAGAGTAATCATACATCGATAGTGTGTGTGCAGTCTGTACAAAATGGATAGGCATAGTTTTTATTAACCAACTTGTTGCGCATTATTGGTTCTAGCTGAAATATCTTTTTCCCTGCATCTTACACCAAGAGAGATTCAGGGAAGAAGTGAGGTGCATACGTATAACAACAAGGCAGGCAAGATACCAGGGTGCATGCTTCAACATTCAGTTGTTGTCCCCAGCATGCACTCTTATTTCATAAACTACCTTGCATGTCTTATATTTGAGAGAGAATTAGATTTAGCCTGGCCGTGCCATCCATCCCGGATGCTACTAAATTGTGTAACTACCTAAGTTCTTTTTTATTGTGCGTAAATAGCATTGGCTGCAACAATGGAGTATGTTTTACATGTTTTTTGTTGATGAAAAAGTATGCCTTTCATCTTAACCATACACTCGATTTAAAAATGCTATTTTGCCAAAGAACGTCTTGTCGACTATGGTATTTAAGCTCAGAGTTACTAACTCAATGAGGTGTATTATAAGTTTGGGGCTACTATTTTTTCCATATACATAAATGTATTTGACACCTCTAAGCATCTAGAAATCTTGCAATTGGTAGATAGCATTTGCCTTAAAAATTTTCCTTGAGACCATGAGAGTCTCAAGAAAAATTGATTAATTATTAATGTTGTTATATTTATGCAAGTTGAATGCTATTAAAATTTCTTATTTCCCTTATCGGGAATGAATTGTGATTTATACTAGCTGTTAGAAAAATATTGGAACACGGTGTGCATGATAGTTCTTTTTAGAATACGTAAAGAACTTTGTGTCCCGATGAACTCACAAAAAAAGAGATTTGAAATTATGTCCAAGCCTAAAGAAGGGCCACGTCTAAAATAGAACACCACACCCCTTTTTAAAATTCTTGACGGGTTGATGTTGTTGCATGTCGTGGCGGGGACGGTCGATGTAGCAGCCGTGTCGCGGCTTGTCTTTGGGCGCCGATCTGGAGGCCCCGATCGGAAGGGACGCCACTGGAGCTACTGCGGGAGATGGTAGCGTACGCCTAAAGTGGCAAGGCACCATATGATGTATAATTGTGGTCTGCATTTTTTACCAAAATCTTGAACATGTTTTGATTTTACCGAATCTTGATGTGGACATTCAAGCTGCAATTGTGGAGCTGCATGTGCTGCTATAGATTGGTCCTTTCAGCTTATGAAGGCATCAACTATTGGCGGCACAAAATTGTGGAGCTTAAGATTCCCCACCCTTATTTCTGAAGGAAAGCTAAAGTTCGGGGTGCTAATCTCCGAGGATTTTCTCAATGGTGAACATTTTTCTTTTGTTTCTCTTGTTCTAATCTATACCTCAAGATGCAATAGTTCTTATTGTACTGCTTGGATTGCTCTCTCATTGTAATCAATACTGTTAATTAATATATAATAATCATATATTTTTCATGCAGGAGGGTTTATTTAACACTAACAAGGCTTTCAAGTTTTTATATGGTGATAGGTTGGAATGTTTGATCACCCAGGAATGTGGATTACTATCGCAGGATATTTTTCCTCTTGATGGTGCTTCCACTGAATTTTATGCAACCCTGTACAACCATATATCTAAGTTTGCCTGTTCATTCAGAAGATTATATTGACTATTCAATTTAGGGTTCAACCTTTGAATAACACAGTTCTGGCTCAGTAGTTTGAGATTCTATTGTGCAACTGGATCTTGATAGACATCTAGACCTATAGCTGCGCTTTATTTTCGTTATCCCTTCTAGAAACTTACACGCTAACTTGGTGGATTAAACCGGTGTTCTAATTAAATGATAAATGAGTATAAAGATTTTATTTTTTTACTGTTATATGACAAAATGAATGAACATGTGATTGCTATCCAGATTAGTCAGGCCATCTTGCAAATAACTATGAGATACATTACTGATATTTTCTTAGGATGGCCAAATAGACATGCATTCTTTGCTAGGTTAAGTTTTGCTATTCTTTGTACTTATTTGCTCAATCTTTGTAGTGAAATAGTGCAAGATGAGGAACTGGCTCAACTTCAGAGTTTCAGTTAAGTGCAATGTTAAAGAAAAATTGTAACAACTCGGATGCAGCTCACAGGTCAAATATCATGATGCAGAGTAGGCACTAAACCTAATGTATCTACTTGATTTTGTTGTTGCAGATTAAATGGTTATCTTATCTGTACATAGCTGATTAGGCAGTATAGTAGTACCCACGTTTTTAGTAGTTGCTAGATAGTTTTTGTGCATAGTTGAACTGTGTATTGAGATGGGAAGCCAAGTTGTTTAATTTGCGGATTCCATTTGTCAGACTGGTGGCATTCCTTAATTTCTAATCCCTGGTTATGATTTGATTCTTATTTATAGTCCTATGGAAAGAACATTAGGATAGGACAAGCAAACAAGCCTTTCGACATTCATGGTGTATATTTTGTTTCACCGAGTCGTGTTGCTTATGATTTTGAATTCGAACGGATCTGCTTCTGTTCACTAAAGAAATAAATGCATGGATAGACAAGGTATGCTCTAAGCTGTTTTCCCTTAGTTTAAAGGAAGGATTAGTAGTACATGTAGCTGTCTTTTCTTTTCTTGGTATTCAAACAAGAACAAATCACTGTTGATGTTTAAACTCTCTAGAATCTCATAAGTTTTTATTATTCCTCTTAAACTTCTGATACAAAATTGGAGTTGTAAATTATTTATTCTAGCACAAAAACTGCTTCTTCTTCTGCCTAGCTTGCTTTCGATGAAGTATTCCTGGTGACGTGGTCAATAGACTGCACTTGCCTATTCCAAGCACATACAGGCCTAAGGATGTCCTGTAAGAAAAGCTTTAAGGAAATCACTTTGGTTTGTAAATGTCCTTGATGATTGAATTAATAGAAACTAGCAGTTCTTCTTCCTAAACTGTTTCCTGCAAATTTTCTTGTCGAACTACTACATGGTAATACTCCCTCCATTCCATATTCTAATGCACATAGTGTTTTGCCTAGATTCCGAAATGTAGTGCGCATAAGCTGCTTTGGACTAAAGTCGCCCTGGACTGTTCGCAGGAACACAGCAGTAGACACCCACGTGTTGTGACAGATCGAGCAGCTGGAGGGCAATTCCTGTCCAAATGAGAATGCCAGCTCACGCATTGGTATAAACTCTACACACAAAGGCGCATTATAAAGTGGAACAGTGGGAGTACTAAATTCATATGTAATACTAAATTCCTACATGTCATAAATTTGATTTTTCGACTATAAGTACCTAAGTCTATGTTATGTTTAAGTTAAAAAACAATGTCGATGTGAGCCATACATACACCGATTAATAAAGCGGATAGTACTTAAATTGACCATCATGTCCTATGTGCCTTAGGGGTAAGTTGTCATCTCCACCATTGACCCGCTTAAGGTGGCTATACTGAAGTAGACCCCTTATAATTATGAATGGTTTATGAAGTTGAAGGATGAAAGTTGAACAAGCACAATGTTGAGGTTTGTAAAGTGAAGCCTAAGACAAGTTTGAGGGGGTAATATGGACTTCTCTCAAACTATATTACCAGAGGACAATGAGGGCCTTGAAGACAATGACAGTGATGAGTTTCTCCTGGTTCTGTTTTGTTGTAGGCGAAGTTCTTAATTATAATTATCAATGCGTTTGTTTTTCTTAAGGATGCAGTGACATGCAAGGCGAGGCAAATTGAAGCCAAAACAGCAGGACGGGCGGAAGTGTGCCATTTTTTCTATATAGGTTA
Organism: Aegilops bicornis; assembly: GCA_021605145.1. Classification (NCBI taxonomy): domain Eukaryota; kingdom Viridiplantae; phylum Streptophyta; class Magnoliopsida; order Poales; family Poaceae; genus Aegilops; species Aegilops bicornis. Next base: position 286,981,862 of record CM038669.1, read on the forward strand.
GTGATTTTATCCTTTTTGTATTTTTACATTGCTAGGTACAATAGTTTATATGAAATGATTTGTTAGGGCAGGGGGTGGTTCTTCAATCTTCAGGGAATCAAGCGGTAGCACCGGATGCTGACATGCATGGAAGGTAGGAGTGATGGAGTATATGTATTTGTAGCAATTCATCATCGCCCATAAATAAATCATCTTTGCCCCGCTTCCTCTGTCCGTCCGTCAACTCAAATTGCTTTGGTTCACAAGTTCGTTTCATCGTACATCTAGGTACATTAGAACAGAGAGACTACTTTCCTTGAATGGCTCATGCGAGTAAATTGACAATAGTGTTCATCCAAGATGCAGTTGTATATGTATCTTCATAGAGATGTAGATGCGCAGGTAGTTCAATAGTGCACATGTTCATCGACAGGGATGTACATGTAGTATACAACCGAGGTTACATTGACAAGTTAGTCCATTATGCTCCCAGGAAAAATAAAATATGGTATATTGTTTCACACTATCATCAATAGTGAAGCTTGTATTTTATATTTCTTTGTTTTGCAATGCTGAATATTTGGGGAACACACAGTGAGGTGTAATATGTAGAGTATAGACTACAGATTCACCGAATCAGCTTGAACATTGTTATATCATGCTTCATATGATTTGGTAATGATTTTAAAACATGGAATGGGGAAAATAAAGTTGAAACCTGGTACTGTTCGCCACAGAAAAAATAGTTACTATCGAGAGGTTTCATACTGACATTATTTCTTACCAACTAATGGTGCATTTCTCTGGCCATGATTACATCAGCTAACTACTCCATGATTACAACAGTAAACATTGATAGGAATACAAGCATTGGAGTACTCGCCATGTTCGAGGAATTCGTATCTGATGGCGGCATCATCATGGAGCAGGCACCATCTTCTCCTCTATTTAAACTGTTGTACTTCATGTACTCCTACTTGTAAAGTTTCTGAAATGCAAATCCACTCCAAGAATGTGCTCTGAAATGGAGAAACATGGAGTATACTCTAAAAATCAGTTTGGTGCCTGCCCAGTAGATCCATCAAAGTACTCCGGGCATGATAAAAAGAAAACTACAACATGAGTACTACAGCAGAATCAGTTTGGTTTGAGCCAAGCAAGAGTACTAAAATCCTGATAAAAAGAATACTACAACATGATAAACATGATTTCAGAGGTGTTGATTTATAGTACATGCAACCCATTTGTAAACATGATTTTCAGAAATGTTGATTTCAGCTGAACTACTACATTTACTCCAAGCAAATACTCTAAGAAACAATACAAGTACTACAGTACTGAAAGTACTCATGTAGTACAATACTCTAGGCTGAATGTACTCCTACATTACTGAAAGTGTACTCCTGTGAGTACTGAATTTACTGAATTCAGAGGCATCAAAATTTCACACCCAAGTTCAGTCATCTACACACGGAGTAGTGCAACCGAGTGGTCTTTACCATGCCCGAATCAACGAGAGGCAGCGGCGACAGCAGCAGCATCGTCCAGGAGCAGCAGCAGCAGCCTTTCCAATCTCTCCTTGCGCCTTGCCTTTCCAATCTACTCCCGCGGCAGAGAGCAGTTCTTGGCCACATCACATCTGCATCCATATTCCATCCACAACAACAAACAGTCACAATCAGCTCCAGAATCTCTTCTTGCCTTTCCCCGAATCCTAGGCTCTAGAGATTGGAAATGTGTGGGGAAAATTAAGAATGCAAACCTTGCAGGTCGAGCGTGGGGAGCTCGACTTAGGGGGCGACCTGGGAGCAGGTGACAGGTAACTCATAGCGGACCAGCAGCGTCAGGGATGGCAACGTCCAACACGGCGCTCCTCCTTGCAGGTCGATGGCGACGAGGAGCGCTAGCGTTCGTCGCCGCCGTCATCGAGCATGACAAGGTCGTCGTGCCCGCGCTCCTCACGCTCCTACCCGACCTCGCTAAAACAATCAACTTTGGCTCGACCGTGGCACAAAGGATGTGGGTGAAAGGGAGAGGCGACGCGGACAAGAAGGCTAGGTGGCAACACCTGAAGAGAAGGGCACCGATGCGGCCGAGTCACCGGCGCAGGTAATGGGGGGTGCGTCGCCGCCGCGGGCTAGGGATTTGGGGGAGTGGGTGAGCGAGGGGAATGAGCTTGAGGAGGCGACTGAGCGAGTGGATGAGTGAGTGAGTGAGTGAACGAGGAGCAAAACTGAAAACCTCTGAAATTTCATAATGTTCTGACAAATGTACTACAAAACCTTCGACATTCAAAATACAAGCATTTATTTCTGTTATCACTATATTCAAAATAATACTAATTTAGGAAATTGCAGGGAGGTGTTTGGCTATTATGGTCTTTTGTGCTTTATTTATGCTCTGGTGGAATGGTAAAGAATTAGTTCGTCCAGTTAGCACCATGAGAATTCTTCGTTACACATTTTAAGACCTTAGATGTGAAGTATGCTCCGTTACACGTTGCTTGTGCAAGATGTGTATAAGCTAAGGAAGAAGTTTTTATTATACTCCATCCGGTCCTTTTTACTCTGCATATAAGAATTATGCGAAGTCAAACTTCGTAAATTTTGACCATATTTATACAAAAAAATATTAACATCTACAATGCTAAATTTGTACAATATGAAAACTAATGTTACGACACATCTAATGTTGTTGATTTCACATTCTGAATGTTAGTATTTTCTTCTATAAACTTGGTCAAAGTTTATTTTGTTTGACTTCAGACAAATCTTATATGCGAACTAAAAAGGATCAGATGGAGTACTTACTCAAATGTGCGAATGAAGCTAAAGACAACATTCCTGATATTGTGTGAGAATTTCTTCAAATAACAACTAGATATTAATTTGTAATGAATTTTTAGTTAGATCATCGCTCTATATGTATATATCATTAATTTTTTATCAATTTACATAGCAAGTGAATTGGAATTTAAAAAATACCCGATTGTGCCCGTGCTATCTTGTCTCTACAGGTGAAATTTGACATGCGTCATGTTTACATAAATTTAGCAAAAATCTCTATATGTAAAAAATAAACATGCATTATGTTCTCAACAAAAATATTTCAAAAGCCCGTGGCAACGCACGGGCATTTTACTAGTTTTGTTCTAAGTATCGAGTAGAAATTTTTGAGTTGTAAGTAAATAAAAGTGTGATGATCTTCATTATTAGAGCATTGCCCCATGTGAGGAAAAATAAAGAGGCCAAAGAAGCCAAACAAAAAAATGAGAGAAAAGAGAGAAGCAGCAATGTTACTATCCTCTTTCTAATGCGTGTGCTTCAAAGTAGCACCATGATCTTCATGATAGAGAGTCTCCTATGTTATCACTTTCATATACTAGTGGGAATTTTTCATTATAGAACTTGGCTTGTATATTCCAATGATGGGCTTCCTCAAATTGCCCTAGGTCTTCATGAGCAAGCGAGTTTGATGCACACCCACTTAGTTTCCTTTTGAGCTTTCATAAACTTATAGCTCTAGTGCATCCGTTGCATGGCAATCCCTACTCACTCACATTGATATCTATTGATGGGCATCTCCATAGCCCGTTGATACGCCTAGTTGATGTGAGACTATCTCCTTCTTTTTGTCTTCTCCACAACCACCATATTCTATTCATCCATGGCTCACGCTCATGTATTGCGTGAAAGTTGAAAAGGTTTGAGAACATCAAAAGTATGAAACAATTGTTTGGCTTATCATCGGGGTTGTGCATTATTTGAATACTTTATGTGATGAAGATGGAGCATAGCTAGACTATATGATTTTGTAGGGATAGCTTTCTTTGGCCATGTTATTTTGAGAAGACATGATTTCCCTGATAACCCACAAGTATAGGGGATCACAACAGTTTTCGAGGGTAGAGTATTCAACCCAAATTTATTGATTCGACACAAGGGGAGCCAAAGAATATTCTCAAGTATTAGCAGCTGAGTTGTCAATTCAACCACACCTTAAAGACTTAATATCTGCAGCAAAGTATTTAGTAGCAAAGTAGTATGGAAGTAACGATAACTGTGGCAAAAGTAACAGTACCAGTTTTGTAGCAATCATAACAGTAGCAACGGAAAAGTAACTTAGCAAAGATCAATATGAAACGAACTCGTAGGCAATGGATCCATGATGGATAATTATGTCGGATGGCATTCATCAAGCAACGGTTATAACATAGGGTGACACGGAACTAGCTCCAATTCATCAATATAATGTAGGCATGTATACCGAATATAGTCATACCTGCTTATGGAAAAGAACTTGCATGACATCTTTTCTCCTACCCTCCCGTGGCAGCGGGGTCCTAATGAAAACTAAGGGATATTAAGGCCTCCTTTTAATAGAGTATCGGACCAAAGCATTAGCACTTAGTGAATACATGAACTCCTCAAACTACAGTCATCACCGGGAAGTGTCTCGACTATTGTCACTCCAGGGTTGCCGGATCATAACACGTAGTAGGTGACTATAACTTGCAAGATAGGATCAAGAACACAAATATATTCATGAAAACATAATAGGTTCAGATCTGAAATCATGGCACTCAGGCCCTAGTGACAAGCATTAAGCATAGCAAAGTCATAGCAACATCAATCTTAGAACATAGTGGATACTAGGATCAAACCCTAACAAAACTAACTCGATTACATGGTAAATCTCATCCAACCCATCACCGTCCAGCAAGCCTACGATGGGTTTTCTCATGCACGGCGGTGAGCATAATGAAATTGGTGATGGAGGATGGTTGATGATGACGATGGCGACGAATTCCCCTCTCCGGAGCCCAAAACAGACTCCAGATATGCCCTCCCGTGGAAGTACAGGGCTTGGCAAACAAGATTGCATTCAAAAATAGATCTGACGAGAAAATGGCAAACGAAAAAGAGGGCGAACAAAACGGCAAATTTTTGTGAAGTGGGGGAGAGGAAAACGAGAGGCAAATGGCAAATAATGTAAATTTCAAGGAGATGAGATTTGTGATTAGGAACTTGGTAGATGTTGATGATGTCTCCCCGTCAACGGCGCCAGAAATTCCTTTTGATGTGTGCTTGAACTACGTCGGTATTTCCCTAAAGAGGAAGAGATGATGCAACACAACAACGGTAGGTATTTCCCTTTGTGATGAGACCAAGGTTATCGAACCAGTAGGAGAACCACACAACACTAGATGAACAACACCTGCACACAAAAAACAAATACTCGCAACCCGACATATTAAAGGGGTTGTCAATCCCTTTCGGGCAACGACGCCAGAAATTGGCAAGTAGACGGGATAAAAATATGATAGATTAGATAAATAGATCTCGCGTGAACACGAGATAAAATAAATAAGAATAAATTGCAGAAAGGTATTTTATTATTTTTGGTTTAATAGATCTGAAAATAAAATTAAATAAAAATAGATCGCAAAGGCAAATATAATAAGGAAGAGACCCGGGGGACGTAGATTTCACTAGTGGCTTCTCTCGAGAAAAATAGCAAATGGTGGGTAAACGAATTACTGTTGGGCAATTGATAAAACTTCAAATAATCATGACGATATCCAGGCAATGATCATTATATAGGAATCATGTCCAAGATTAGTAGACGGACTCCTGCCTGCATCTACTACTATTACTCCACACATCGACCGCTATCCAGCATGCATCTAATGTATTAAGTTCATGGAGAAACAGAGTAATGCAATAACAACGATGACATGATGTACACAAGATCTATTTATGTAGAAATAGACCCCATCTTGTTATCCTTAATAGCAACGATACATACATGTCGGTTCCCCATACATCCGGGATCAAGCACCGTAAGATCGAATCCATCACAAAGCACCTCTTCCCATTGCAAGATAAATAGATCAAGTTGGCCAAAAAAACCCAAATCGGAGAAGAAATACGAGGCTATAAGCAATCATGCATATAAGAGATCAAAGAAGACTCAAATAACTTTCATGGATAAAAAGATATATCTGATCATAAACTCAAAGTTCATCGGATCCCAACAAACACACCGCAAAAAGAGTTACATCATATGGATCTCCAAGAGACCATTGTATTGAGAATCAAAATAGAGAGAGGAAGCCATCTAGCTACTAACTACGGACCTGTAGGTCTACAAAGAACTACTCACGCATCATCGGAGAGGCACCAATGGGCATGATGAACCCCTCCGTGATGGTGTCTAGACTGGATTTGGTGGTTCTGGAACTTGCGGCGGCTGGAATTGATTTTCGTCGACTCCCCTAGGATTTCTGGAATATTTGGGTATTTATAGAGCAAAGAGGCGGTGCGGGAGGCCAGTGAGGTGGGCACAACCCACCAGGGCACGCCTAGGCCTCCAGGCGCGCCCTGGTGTCTTGTGTTCACCTCGGGCTCCCTCTTCGGTACATCTTTGGCCCACTTGATGTCTTCTGGTCCAAAAAAATCCACAAAAAGTTTCACTACGTTTGGACTCCGTTTGGTATTGATTTCCTGCGATGTAAAAAACATGTAGAAAAAAACAACTGGCACTTGGCACTACATCAATAGGTTAGTACCAAAAATGATATAAAATGACTATAAAATGATTGTAAAACATCCAAGAATGATAATATAACAGCATGGAACAATCAAAATTATAGATACGTTGGAGACGTATCGACCATCTTGTTATATTATAGCTCGCTAGTTGATTATGCCATTGATATGAGTAAATGTGAGACCTAAATATTATTGTGAATATGGTTAGTTCATGATCTTTGCTGAAAACATGAATGCTGGAATTACATATTTGCAACAACAAGATCAAACAGAGTTTGTGAAAGTTTTTCTTTATCACTTCAGTTTGTGAACTGAATTGCTTTAGGACAAGCAATGGGTAAAGCTTGGGGGAGTTGATACGTATCCATCGTATCTACTTTTCCAAACTCTTTTGCCCTTGTTTTGAACTCTAACTTGCATGATTTGAATGGAACTAACCTGGATTGACGCTATTTTCAGCAGAATTGCCGTGGTGTTAATTTTTTTGCAGAAACAAAAGTTCTCGGAATGACCTGAAACTTCACAGAGATGATTTTTGGAATTAATAAAAAATATTGGCGAAAGAATCAACCTAAGGGGACCCACACCCTGGCCACAAGGGTGGGGGGGCGCCCATCGTCCTTGTGGGCCCCCTGGACCTCCACCGACCTCAACTCCAACTCCATATATTCACGTTCGCGGAGAAAAAATTCAGAGAGAAGGATTCACCGCGTTTTATGATACGGAGCCGCCGCCAAGCCCTGTACTTCCATGGGAGGGCATATCTGGAGTCTGTTTTGGGCTCCGGAGAGGGGAATTCGTCGCCATCGTCATCATCAACCATCCTCCATCACCAATTTCATTATGCTCACCGCCGTGCATGATAAATCCCATCGTAGGCTTGCTGGACGGTGATGGGTTGGATGAGATTTACCATGTAATCGAGTTAGTTTTGTTAGGGTTTGATCCCTAGTATCCACTATGTTCTAAGATTGATGTTGCTATGACTTTGCTATGCTTAATGCTTGTCACTAGGGCCTGAGTGCCATGATTTCAGATCTGAACCTATCTTGCAAGTTATAGTTACCTACTATGTGTTATGATTCGGCAACCCTGGAGTAACAATAGTCGAGACACTTCCCGGTGATGACTGTAGTTTGAGGAGTTCATGTATTCACTAAGTGTTAATGATTTGGTCCGATACTCTATTAAAAGGAGGCCTTAATATCCCTTAGTTTCCAATAGGACCCCGCTGCCACGGGAGGGTAGGAGAAAAGATGTCATGCAAGTTCTTTTCCATAAGCAGGTATGACTATATTCGGAATACATGCCTACATTATATTGATGAATTGGAGCTAGTTCCATGTCACCCTATGTTATAACCGTTGCATGATGAATGCCATCTGACATAATTATCCATCATGGATCCATTGCCTACGAGTTCGTTTCATATTGATCTTTGCTAAGTTACTTTTCCGTTGCTACTGTTATGATTGCTACAAAACTGCTACTGTTACTTTTGCCACAGTTGTTACTTCCATACTACTTTGCTACTAAATACTTTGCTGCAGATATTAAGTCTTTCAGGTGTGGTTGAATTGACAACTCGGCTGCTAATACTTGAGAATATTCTTTGGCTCCCCTTGTGTCGAATCAATAAATTTGGGTTGAATACTCTACCCTCGAAAACTGTTGTGATCCCCTATACTTGTGGGTTATCAGGGAAATCATGTCTTCTCAAAATAACATGGCCAAAGAAAGCTATCCCTACAAAATCATATAGTCTAGCTATGCTCCATCTTCATCACATAAAGTATTCAAATAATGCACAACCGCGATGATAAGCCAAACAATTGTTTCATACTTTTTATGTTCTCAAACCTTTTCAACTTTCACGCAATACATGAGCGTGAGCCATGGATGAATAGAATATGGTGGTTGTGGAGAAGACAAAAAGAAGGAGATAGTCTCACATCAACTAGGTGTATCAACGGGCTATGGAGATGCCCATCAATAGATATCAATGTGAGTGAGTAGGGATTGCCATGCAACGGATGCACTAGAGCTATAAGTTTATGAAAGCTCAAAAGGAAACTAAGTGGGTGTGCATCAAACTCGCTTGCTCATGAAGACCTAGGGCAATTTGAGGAAGCCCATCATTGGAATATACAAGCCAAGTTCTATAATGAAAAATTCCCACTAGTATATGAAAGTGATAACATAGGAGACTCTCTATCATGAAGATCATGGTGCTACTTTGAAGCACACGCGTGGAAAGAGGATAGTAACATTGCTGCTTCTCTCTTTTCTCTCATTTTTTTGTTTGGCTTCTTTGGCCTCTTTATTTTTCCTCACATGGGGCAATGCTCTAATAACGAAGATCATCACACTTTTATTTACTTACAACTCAAGAATTTCAACTCGATACTTAGAACTAAACTAGTAAAATTCCCTTGCGTTGCCACGGGCTTTTGAAATATTTTTGTTGAGAACATAATGCATGTTTATTTTTTACATATAGAGATTTTTGCTAAATTTATGTAAACATGACGCATGTCAAATTTCACATGTAGAGACAAGATAGCACGGGCATAATCACTTATTTATTGAATTCCAATTCACTTGCAATGTAAATTGATAAAAAATTAATGATATATACATATAGAGCGATGATCTAACTAAAAATTCATTACAAATTAATATCTAGTTGTTGCGCTGAAGAAATTCTCACACAATATCAGGAATGTTGTCTTTAGCTTCATTCGCACATTTGAGTAAGTACTCCATCTGATCCTTTTTAGTTCGCATATAAGATTTGTCTGAAGTCAAACAAAATAAACTTTGACCAAGTTTATAGAATAAAATACTAACATTCAGAATGTGAAATCAACAACATTAGATGCGTCGTAACATTAGTTTTCATATTGTACAAATTTAGCATTGTAGATGTTAATATTTTTTTGTATAAATATGGTCAAAATTTACGAAGTTTGACTTCAAACAATTCTTATATGCAGAGTAAAAAGGACCGGATGGAGTATAATAAAAACTTCTTACTTAGCTTATACACATCTTGCACAAGCAACGTGTAACGGAACATACTTCACATCTAAGGTCTTAAAATGTGTAACGGAGAATTCTCATGGTGCTAACTGGACGAACTAATTCTTTACCATTCCACCAGAGCATAAATAAAGCATAAAAGACCATAATAGCCAAACACCTCCCTGCAATTTCCTAAATTAGTATTATTTTGAATATAGTGATAACAAAAATAAATGCTTGTATTTTGAATGTCGAAGGTTTTGTAGTACTTTTGTCAGAACATTATGAAATTTCATTGGTTTTCAGTTTTGCTCCTCGTTCACTCACTCACTCACTCACTCACTCACACACTCGCTCAGTCGCCTCCTCAAGCTCATTCCCCTCGCTCACCCACTCCCCCAAATCCCTAGCCCGCGGCGGCGACGCACCCCCCCTTACCTGCGCCGGTGACTCGGTCGCATCGGTGCCCTTCTCCTCAGGTGTCGCCACCTAGCCTTCTTGTCCGCGTCGCCTCTCCCTTTCCCCCACATCCTTTGTGCCACGGTCGAGCCAAAGTTGATTGTTTTAGCAAGGTCGGGTAGGAGCGTGAGGAGCGCGGGCACGACGACCTTGTCATTCTCGATGACGGCGGCGATGAACGCTAGCTCTCCTCGTCGCCATCGACCTGCAAGGAGGAGCGCCGTGTTGGACGTTGCCATCCCTGACGCTGCTGGTCCGCTATGAGTTACCTGTCACCTGCTCCCAGGTCGCCCCCTAAGTCGAGCTCCCCACGCTCGACCTGCAAGGTTTGCATTCTTCCTTTTCCCCACACATTTCCAATCTCTAGAGCCTAGGATTCGGGGAAAGGCAAGAAGAGATTCTAGAGCTGATTGTGACTGTTTGTTGTTGTGGACGGAATATGGATGCAGATGTGATGTGGCCAAGAACTGCTCTCTGCCGCGGGAGTAGATTGGAAAGGCAAGGCGCAAGGAGAGATTGGAAAGGCTGCTGCTGCTGCTCCTGGACGATGCTGCTGCTGCCGCCACTGCCTCTCGTCGATTCGGGCATGGTAAAGACCACTCGGTTGCACTACTCCATGTGTAGATGACTGAACATGGTGTGAAATTTTGATGCCTCGGAATTCAGTAAATTCAGTACTCACAGGAGTACACTTTTAGTACTGTAGGAGTACATTCAGCCTAGAGTATTGTACTACATGAGTACTTTCAGTACTGTAGTACTTGTATTGTTTCTTAGAGTATTTGCTTGGAGTAAATGTAGTAGTATAACTGAAATCAACATTTCTGAAAATCATGTTTACAAATGGGTTGCATGTACTATAAATCAACATCTCTGAAATCATGTTTATCATGTTGTAGTATTCTTTTTATCAGGATTTTAGTACTCTTGCTTGGCTCAAACCAAACTGATTCTGCTGTAGTACTCATGTTGTAGTATTCTTTTTATCATGCCCGGAGTACTTTGATGGATCTACTGGGCAGGCACCAAACTGATTTTTAGAGTATACTCCATGTTTCTCCATTTTAGAGCACATTCTTGGAGTGGATTTGCATTTCAGAACCTTTACAAGTGGGAGTACATGAAGTACTACAGTTTAAATAGAGGAGAAGATGGTGCCTGCTCCATGATGATGCCGCCATCAGCTACGAATTCCTCGAACATGGCGAGTACTCCAATGCTTGTATTCCTATCAATGTTTACTGCTGTAATCATGGAGTAGTTAGCTGATGTAATCATGGCCAGAGAAATGCACCCTTAGTTGGTAAGAAATAATGTCAGTATGAAACCTCTCGATAGTAACTATTTTTTCTGTGACGAACAGTACCATGTTTCAACTTTATTTGCCCCATTCCATCTATTAAAATCATTACCAAATCATATGAAGCATGATATAACAATGTTCAAGCTGATTCGGTGAATCTGTAGTCTATACTCTACATATTACACCTCACTGTGTGTTCCCCAAATATTCAGCATTGCAAAACAAAGAAATATTAAATACAAGCTTCACTATTGATGATAGTGTGAAACAATATACCATATTTTATTTTTCCTGGGAGCATAATGGACTAACTTGTCAATGTAACCTCGGTTGTATACTACATGTACATCCCTGTCGATGAACATGTGCACTATTGAACTACCTACGCATCTACATCTCTATGAAGATACATATACAACTGCATCTTAGATGAACACTATTGTCAATTTACTCGCATGAGCCATTCCAGGAAAGTAGTCTCTCTGTTCTAGTGTACCTAGATGTACGGTGAAACGAACTTGTGAACCAAAGGAATTTGAGTTGACGGACGGACAGAGGAAGCGGGGCAAAGATGATTTATTTATGGGCGATGATCAATTGCTACAAATACATATACTCCATCACTCCTACCTTCCATGCATGTCAGCATCCGGTGCTACCGCTTGATTCCCTGACGATTGAAGAACCACCCCCTGCCCTAACAAATCATTTCATATAAACTACTGTACCTAGCAATGTAAAAATACAAAAAGGATAAAATCACTAACCTATATAGAAAAAATGGCACACTTCCGCCCGTCCTGCTGTTTTGGCTTCAATTTGCCTCGCCTTGCATGTCACTGCATCCTTAAGAAAAACAAACGCATTGATAATTATAATTAAGAACTTCGCCTACAACAAAACAGAACCAAGAGAAACTCATCGCTGTCATTGTCTTCAAGGCCCTCATTGTCCTCTGGTAATATAGTTTGAGAGAAGTCCATATTACCCCCTCAAACTTGTCTTAGGATTCACTTTACAAACCTCAACATTGTGTTCGTTCAAGTTTCATCCTTCAACTTCAAAAACCATTCATAATTATAAGGGGTCTACTTCAGTATAGCCACCTTAAGCGGGTCAATGGTGGAGATGAAAACTTACCCCTAAGGCACATAGGACATGATTGTCAATTTAAGTACTAACCGCTTTATTAATCGGTGTATGTATGGCTCACATCGACATTGTTTTTTAACTTAAACATAACATAGACTTAGGTACTTATTGTCGAAAAGTCAAATTTATGACCTGTAGGAATTTAGTATTACATATGAATTTAGTACTCCCACTGTTCCACTTTATAATGCGCCTTTGTGTGTAGAGTTTATACCAATGCGTGAGCTAGCATTCTCATTTGGACAGGAATTGCCCTCCAGCTGCTCGCTCTGTCACAGCACGTGGGTGTCTACTGCTGCGTTCCTGCGAACAGTCCAGGGTGACTTTAGTCCAAAGCAGCTTATGCGCACTACATTTTGGAGTTTAGGCAAAAAACTATGTGCATTAGAATATGGAATGGAGGGAGTATTACCATGTAGTAGTTCGGCAAGAAAATTTGCAGGAAACAGTTTAGGCAGAAGAACTGCTAGTTTCTATTAATTCAATCCTCAAGGACATTTACAAACCAATGTGATTTCGTTAAAGCTTTTCTTACAGGACATCCTTAGGCCTGTATGTGCTTGGAATAGGCAAGTGCAGTCTATTGACCACGTCACCAGGAATACTTCATCGAAAGCAAGCTAGGCAGAAGAAGAAGCAGTTTTTGTGCCAGAATAAATAATTTACAACTCCAATTTTGTATCAGAAGTTTAAGAGGAATAATAAAATTTATGAGATTCTAGATAGTTTAAACATCAACAGTGATTTGTTCTTGTTTGAATACCAAGAAAAGAAAAGACAGCTACATGTACTACTAATCCTTCCTTTAAACTATGGGAAAACAGCTTAGAGCATACCTTGTCTATCCATGCATTTATTTCTTTAGTGAACAGAAGCAGATCCGTTCGAATTCAAAATCATAAGAAACACGACTCGGTGAAACAAAATATACACCATGAATGTCGAAAGGCTTGTTTGCTTGTCCTATCTTAATGCTCTTTCCATAGGACTATAAATAAGAATCAAATCATAACCAGGGATCAGAAATTAAGGAATGCCACCAGTCTGACAAATGGAATCCGCAAATTAAACAACTTGGCTTCCCATCTCAATACACAGTTCAACTATGCACAAAAACTATCTAACAACTACTAAACATGCGGGTACTACTATACTGCCTAATCAGCTATGTACAGATAAGATAACCATTTAATCTGCAACAAAAAAATCAAGTAGATACACTATGTTTAGTGCCTACTCTGCATCATGATATTTGACCTGTGAGCTGCATCCGAGTTGTTACAATTTTTCTTTAACTGTGCACTTAACTGAAACTCTGAAGTTGAGCCAGTTCCTCATCTTGCACTATTTCACTACAAAGATTGAGCAAATAAGTACAAAGAATAGAAAAACTTAACCTAGCAAAGAATGCATGTCTATTTGCCCATCCTAAGAAAATATCAGTAATGTATCTCATAGTTATTTGCAAGATGGCCTGACTAATCTGGATAGCGGTCACATGTTCATTCATTTTGTCATATAACAAGAAAAAAGAAAATCTTTATACTCATTTATCATTTAATTAGAACACGGTTTAATCCACCAAGTTAGCGTGTAAGTTTCTAGAAGGGATAACAAAAATAAAACGCAGCTATAGGTCTAGATGTCTATCAAGATCCGGTTGCACAATAGAATCTCAAACTACTGAGCGTAACTATGTTATTCAAAGGTTGAACCCTGAATTGAATAGTCAATATAATCTTCTGAATGAACAGGCAAACTTGCATATATGGTTGTACAGGGGTGCATAAAATTCAGTGGAAGCACCATCAAGAGGAAAAATATCCTGCGATAGTAATCCACATTCCTGGGTGATCAAACATTCCAACCTATCACCATATAAAAACTTGAAAGGCTTGTTAGTGTTAAATAAACCCTCCTGCATGAAAAATATATGATTATTCTATATTAATTAACAGTATTGATTACAATGAGAGAGCAATCCAAGCAGTACAATAAGAACTATTGCATCTTGAGGTATAGATTAGAACAAGAGAAACAAAAGAAAAATGTTCACCGTTGAGAAAATCCTCGGAGATTAGCACCCCGAACTTTAGCTTTCCTTCAGAAATAAGTGTGGGGAATCTTAAGCTCCACAATTTTGTGCCGCCAATAGTTGATGCCTTCATAAGCTGCAAGGACCAATCTATAGCACACATGTAGCTCCACTATTGCAGCTTGAATGTCCACATCAGTATTCTGGTACAATCAGAACATGTTCAGTATTTTGGTAAAAAAATGCAGACCACAATTGTTTGTCATATGGTGCCTTGCCACTGGGCGTACCACTACCATCTCCCGCAGCAGCTCCAGTGGCGTCCCTTCCGATCAGGGGCCTCCAGATCGGCGCCCAGCACAAGCAGTGCGCATACGGCTGCTACACGGCCGTCCCCGCCACGACATGCAACAACATCAACCCGTTAGTAATTTTAAAAATGGGTGTGGTGTTCTATTTTAGATGTGGCCCTTCTTTAGGCTTGGACATAATTTCAAATCTCTTTTTCTGTGAGTTCATCGGGACACAAAGTTCTTTACGTATTCTAAAAGAACTATCATGCACAACGTGTTCCAATATTTGTCTAACAGTTAGTATAAATCACATTTCATTCCCGATAAGGGAAATAAGAAATTTTTAATAGCATTCAACTTGCATAAATATAACAACATTAATAATTAATCAATTTTTCTTCAGACTCTCATGGTCTCAAGGAAAATTTTCGGAAGGCAAATGCTATCTACCAATTGCAAGATTTCTAGATGCTCAGAGGTGTCAAATACATTTATGTATATGGAAAAAAATAGTAGCCCCAAACTTATAATACACCTCATTGAGTTAGTAACTCTGAGCTTAAATACCATAGCTGACAAGACGTTCTTTGGCAAAATAGCATTTTTCGTCGAGTGTATGGTTAAGATGAAAGGCATACTTTTTTCATCAACAAAAAAACATGTAAAACATACTCCAATGTTGCAGCCAATGCTATTTCTGCACAGCCAAAAAAGAACTTAGGTAGTTACACAATTTAGTAGCATCCGGGATGGATGGCACGGCCAGGCTAAATCTAATTCCCTCTCAAATATAAGTCATGCAAGGTAGATTATGAAATAAGAGTGCATGCTGGCCACAACAACTGAATGTTGAAGCCTGCACCCTGGTATCTTGCCTTCCTTGTTGTTATACTTATGCACCTCACATCTTCCCTGAATCTCTCTTGGTGTAAGATGTAGGGAAAAATATATTTCAGCTAGAACCAATAATGCGCAACAAGTTGGTTAATAAAAACTACACCTATCCATTTTGTACAGACTGCGCACACACTATCGATGTATGATTACTCTATAAACAATCTGAACCTGGAACCAGGATAACCTGAAAACTTTCCTGGTAGGACTGTGGAAACAGAGGTACCTCGATCATATCCATGATGTTGTCGTGGTGGTGTTCATCTCGTCATGGATTTTTCTCTGCCGCCCTTGCTGGAAATCCATTGCCGGCTAGACAATTCTCATCCACAACCAGCCGCAGAGCGTCTCTTCAACAGTAGCTATGATGGTCATGTACTTCATCTTCTTTTCTTTCCGAGTAGACAACCAATCAATGCTCCTCCACAACTCCTAGTTGTGAAGGAAGAGAGGGGGTGCAGCCCACGGTGCCGAATCTTGAGGGGCTTGTTGAGGTCGAGGCGGTTGGGCCAGATGCATTTTCCCCCTCTGAACTTACTCCCACCGGAGATTTGCACTGATGTGAATCCTTCTGCTGAACTCCTACAAAACAGATTTTTTTTTTGAGTACTATAGATTGCATGCTATGCTCTAATCCTCTTCCACTTCGAACCAATGATAATACACGAAAACAGCAAGAGCAGAACCACTTCTACGTCTTTTGTTACAACTTCTAGCAATCATGGTCACATATGCATAAAACCTAAAGCAAGGAGAAGTGCATTTGCATAACAAAAAAAATCTTCAGCAACATCTCTGCACCTTACCAGCCAATCTGGCTGAATTGCAATCCTCCCTCCTCTCCGTACTATCTTTTTTTTCATCTCTGAAGATTGCACAACACATACGAGTAGCAGCCTCGATGATGGTCTTTGTCGACTGTCTGCTTCCACGAGGTCACCGCGAGGCAGCCGCTGCTCCTTCCAATCATCCATCGTCTCCATCTTCCTCGGATCCACGGGCTCGAACGAGATGCCAGCAATGGCCAGAGGGGCGACGGCGCGCATGCTGATAGGAGGAAGGAAGAACAGGGTGGCGACGCGTCCTCCTGGAGGAGGGAGGAGCAGGGGCGGTGGCACGCCGGGAGGAGGTCGGGAGTGTGTGGGAGGGGCGCGGATAGGTGGCATGGGCGGGCGGGAGCGAGGGAGGAGGTCGGGGCGGGCGGTCGGGATCGAGAGGTTGGGGTCGGGCGGCGCCGGAGTGAGCGAGAAGGTGGGGGCGGGCGACGCCGGGATTGGGAGGAGATTTGGGGCGGGCGCCGGGGAGCCGGGAGGAGGTCGGGGCTGGCGCGGCGCGGCGCGGCGGATCTGGAAGGCGGCGGTGAAGGGACGAAGGGCGGCGGCAGGTGAACGAGGGCAGAGAGTCGGGCGACTGTTTCTCGCTCGAGGGCACAATACCTCGGTCGTACGTGCGGGAGTTTGGTCAGCAATGTTTTTTCACTGGTTAATCTTCGCCGGTTTGTTTTCGTTCGTGAGAGATGGGTTCTACGGGAGGTTAGGCGTGCGGGGGCGGGTGCGGGATTCGGTTGGAGGGTTTTCTTTGGTTCATTGCGGCAGAGCGTGAGGTGGGAGTAGGTACCAAAAAAGACCATGGTAGGTGGGACGAAAATAAACCCGGATCGGAGACTACCAACTGAGACATTAGGAGTAGAGAAAATATTACTCTATATGAATGCCTCTGGCGGTGTATCGGGATGTGCAATGATCTAGCGTAGCAAATGACATCAAAAACCGGACAAGCCATGTAAACATCATGCTAGCTTTCTTACGATCATGCAAAGCAATATGACAATGATGGAGCGTGTCATAATAAAATGAGACGGTGGAAATTTGTATGCCAATATATCTCGCAATGGCTATGGAAATGCCATAATAGGTAGGTACGGTGGCTATTTTGAGGAAGGTAAAAGGTAGGTGTAAGGCACCGGCGAAAGTTGTGCGGTACTAGATGAAGGAAATATGTCCTAGAGGCAATAATAAAGTTGTTATTTTATATTTCCTTATTCATGATAAAGGTTTATTATTCATGCTAGAATTTGTATTGATCGGAAACCTAAATATATGTGTCAATACATAAACAAATACCGTGTCCCTAGTAAGCCTCTACTAGACTAGCTCATTGATCAAAGATGGTTAAGGTTTCCTAACCATGGACATCATTTGATAACAGGATCACATCATTAGGGGAATAATGTGATGGACAAGACCCATCCGTTAGCTTAGCATTATGATCGTTCAGTTTATTGCTATTGCTTTCTTCATGTCAAATACATATTCCTTCGACTATGAGATTATGCAACTCCCGGTTAGCAAAGGAATACCTTGTGTGCTATCAAACATCACAACGTAACAGGGTGATCATAAAGATACTCTACAGGTATCTCCGAAGGTGTTTGTTGAGTTGGCATAGATCGAGATTAGGATTTGTCACTCCGAGTATCGGAGAGGTATCTCTGGGTCCTCTCGGTAATACACATCATAAGAAGCCTTGCAAGCAAAGTGACTAATGAGTTAGTTACATGATGATGTATTACAGAATGAGTAAAGAGACTTGCCGGTAACGAGATTGAACTAGGTATGAAGATACCGATTGAATCTCGGGCAAGTAACATACCGATGGACAAAGGGAATTACGTATGTTGTCATAACGGTTCGACCAATAAAGATCTTCATAGAATATGTAGGAGCCAATATGGGCATCTAGGTTCCGCTATTGGTTATTGACCAGAGAGGTGTCTCGGTCATGTCTACATAGTTCTTGAACCCGCAGGGTCCGCACACTTAACGTTCATTGGCGATATAGTATTATATGAGTTATGTGATTTGGTGACCTAATGTTGTTTGGAGTCCCGGATAAGATCATGGACATGACGAGGAGTCTCGAAATGATTGAGAGGTAAATATTAATATATAGGACGATGGTATGTGGACACTGGAAGTGTTTCGGAAGGTACCAGGTACTTCTCGGGTCACCGGAAAGGAGTTTCGGCCACCCCCGGCAAAGATATGGGCCTTATGGGCCAACAGAGGGAACACACTGTCGGATTTCGGGTTCCGGCAGACCCTTGAGGTTCGAACACTGGGGTGCACGCAGAGATCTCTCCCTCTACCTACCTGCACCCCGCAGCCACGCTAGGATCTAAGATATGAAAAGAACAGCACAAGAGACACAAGGTTTATACTAGTTCGGGCCACCATTGTGGTGTAATACCCTACTCTAGTTTGTGGCGTGGTGGATTGCCTCTTGGGCTGATGGTGATGAACAATACAAGGAAGAACAGCCTCGCGAGGGTCTGTTCTTGGCTGGGGCGACGAACTGCTACGAGGAGTTCAGTCGCTTCTCTCTCTCTCTTTGTGATGCTACTCGATCCGATTCTGGATGCCAGATGCCCTCTGTCCTCTACCCTATGGGTGGCTAGTCCTATTTATAGGCAAAGGCCCTGGGCCTCTCCCCAAATATTGAGCGGGGAGGGCGCCAACAATTGGCCATTTTGAAGGGGAACATCTGGTACACTTATCCCGACTAAAGTTGGTCCTCGCTTTGTCAAAGGCTCTGGTGGTGGCCTTTGCTTGGGCTCCACAATGACTTCCTTCCTGCCGTTGGGCTGGTCTTGGTCTTGTTTCACGAAATGGATGCCTTTGCTTGATGCTCTCGCTGCGCTTGCTCCCTTTGCACCAAAGAGGAAGGGAGGACATGCATGGCTGGCGCCCTTGGCGCCTTTGGTCGTTATGGCTTGTGTCATGGGCACCTCGTGAGGTGCCCCGCCTTGATCTCTCCGCCTCCTCGCGAGCCAGCCTGATGAGGCCGTGCCTGAGGAAGCTCCCTGTCGTCCGCCCCGCAAGGCTTGGCCCCTCGCGAGGGTCTTGAGCTTGTGTTGATGAAGATGGGTCGTGCTGGGCCCCCCTTTGAGCCATGCCGCAGGCCGCAGGCAGGCAAGTCTGGGGACCCCCATTCCCAGAACGCCGACAGAAGCCCCCGGATCCAAGGCGCACCCGGACTTGGCCGAGCAGAGAGGCGAAGGGGCAAGTGCGAAGCGCCACGGGCCCTAATAGCATGCGGCCTTGGGCGCCGCGTGGCGGTTGATTGGACGTGGGTGCCCCAGCAACCGCGCGAGTTGGTAAAGGAGCGGCATCCGCCTAGGCTTTGCCTCCTTTGCTTTCTCTGGTTACTGCTCAGATCCCCTTTCTTGCGCCTCTCCTTCCTGCCTCCGAAATCTTCAGATCCACTTCGACTGCACGCCCTAGCAAGGCATGGCGCCTCGCCAGACCCCGGCACGAGCTTGGTAGTCGCCTGCCCTGGACTCGCCGAACATGTCAGAGGTGAGCCTTGCCCGGGTGCGCCAGATGGTGGCGGCGCAGGGCATCGACGGGGCGAAGGTATTCAAGGCCGGCTCCGCCTTCCTGAGGGCCAAGGGAGCACCTTCTATCCGCTCTTTGTAAGCGCCATTGTTGCCGGTCTGTGCCTCCTTTTTCCGACTTCTTCTTCTCTGTCCTCCGCCATTACAAGCTACAAGCTCTACATCTCCACCCCAACTCTGTTCTTCTTCTGGCGATCTTCGCCTACTATTGTGAGGCTCACGTCGATCTGCGCCACTATTTCTCCCTCCGGACCTCTTGTGGTCCCATCTCTGCGTGCGCGAGCTTTATTGCGTACGGTAGTTCCATCGCCATTTCGAACCCTGGGAAGAGGATTGAGGGCTTCAGGAGCAAGTGGGTCTTGGTAGATGTTGGGCGCATCCACCCTCGGCTAATCTTGCCCACGGAGCATCCCACGAGCTCCGACGATTGGTCTCGAGTGGAGCTCGTGGACCCCCGCGCTAGGTCGGTGTTGGAGAAGATGGACACGGATCTGAGGCCGGCCAGCATGGCGGCGGCGAAGCTGACGACGGCTGTCGCCGAGGGAATTCCTGGAGCACCAGCTGGCTCCGCTTCGTCAGTACTCACTTCCAATGTGGAGGCCCCACCCGAGCCCCGCGGTCTTGGCCGACGAAGACCTGGCTGCAGTTCTCCAATCTTTGGTTGGGGGCGACGTGGCGAGGTTGGAGGGAGCTCCTACGCCCCTATTCCTCCGCGACGACTGGGAGCAGGTAGTGGAATCCATGCCCGTCTTCAACGGGGAAGGGCCCGTGCCCGCGGAGGTTCCCGAGGACCCGGTGGACGTGTCCTTCGGTGACTCCAGCGAAGAGGAGGGAGAAGAGAAGCGGGGAGGAGGGCTTGACTCCGAGGCGACCGACGGAGAGTCGAGGGCTCCCCTTCCCCGGCGCAGGTCCCGCGCTCTCCGCCTCTCACCGAGCGAGGACGACGAAGATGATGACGAGCAGGGCGGCGGGAGCTTGCCCTCGATCCCGAAGAAGGATAGGACCGGGCTGGTCCCCCGCGGGTCTACCCCTGCCCCCAGGCGATCCGCAGACGCGCCTCCTGCTCCCGAGCTTCTTGGGGCTGATCCTTGCAGCCGGCTCTCGGGCATCAAGTATGGTCGGAGGTTGCTTGAGCTTGCGAGCGACGACCTGTAAGCACCTGATTCCTGTCTTGTTTCTTGTGTTGTTGCTGAGGCTTGACGTCTATATCTCTTGGCTAGGCTGGCGCCCGCGGCAAAGAAGCCAAAGGGATCTCCTGAGGTTCCGCCTGGGGCAACGCCTCTGCCCGCGGAAGAAGGTGACCGCAACGCACGTGCCTCTCCTGCCCGGTCGTCCTCACGAGGCCTGGCTGAGCCGGCTGGGGCGAGCTCAGCCCCCACGGCCCAAGCGACTCCCGAGGTGCCCTTGCCTGATGCTGCCACCACAACCATTGGGCAGCGAGCTCACTCTCGAGACACCGTGGTCACGCTGCCGCCTTCTCCTCCTACCCCACCGATTGTTGTCTCTTGACTCCTCCTACCGCTTCGGATCGTCTGCTGCAGGCTGGACCGGCTCTTGATGAGATCTTTTAGGCGCTGATCCTCGTCTAGTGGCTGGGCGCTTGGAGCTGGCTTCTGGATGGATTCGCTCCAACGCTTCGATTCGGGCGGCGCTGGTCCTGGCCTCGACGGCTTGTGATGAGGAGAAGCAGGCTGTCCTTGGGGCGAAGGCTGCGCGCGACGCCGCCTTGGGGGAGGTAGCCGATGTCCAAGGTCGCTGCAAGGCGCTGGAGAGCGAGCTGCAGGGCCTGCGGGACCAGCTCGCCAAGGAGGCCCGCCTTCGCCAAGAGCAGGAGGAAGGCATGAAAGCTCGCGAGGTGGCCGTCAAGGACCGGGACGCCAAGATCGAGGAAAGCGCCGTGACCGCCTAGGCGCTACTGGAGCAAGAGTTGGAGGCGAGGAAGGTCGAGCTGGACGGCAAGGCACGGGTCCTTGCCGAGGATCGCGTGGCCTTCACGGAGATGGAGGTGAAGGCTCGCACCTTGCTGAGGACGCTTTATGAGAGCGGCCTGGAGAGCCCGGTGGCCGGCGCAGAGGACGGCCCCACCAAGCTGCTTCCCTTCCTGGTTCACGCTCTTGAAGATGTCACCCTTGGCCTTGGCCCTACGGCTGAGGCCGAGGCACGTGTCTTGTCTTCTGCAGCGCTGACGCGGGTCCTCACCCACATCTACCTTTGCGATCCCAACGTCGACCTCGACAGCCTGCTGGAGCCAGTGAGCGGCGAGCTTTCCGCTGCCGCTGCTGAGGCCGTGAAGGGTCGTGCGGAGGCTCTGCTGGGGAAGTTCCGGGCCTTCAGCACCAAGCCGAAGCGGGGCGCTTCCAGCCCTACGGCTCCACAAGGCGAACCCGCTCCGCGCAGCTCCACCGCCGACAAGTGACTCCGTTGGGGCTCCTGTTCTGCTTTTAATTCCTGCACATGTATCATGCCTCGGGGAGGCGTTTAAACTTGCATTTGGCGTTGTGATAACAGTTATGGACTGTAATATTTGCATTTGGATTCCTTGAAATTTGCGCTTTTCCTTCCTACTTGCTTATGTTCTACACCGGCAGAGCCTTGCTCAAGATACCTCAGTCGCTGCTAGCCCCGACCGAAACCAGGACTGGACCAAGGATTGAGGGGCTACGTGACAAGTTAGGCTCCTGAGTCGCGATGCTCAGGAGTCCCCCTTGGCGCATGAACAACAAGTAGGGAGGTGAGATGTGGGTGGATCTACCGTTCTACGTCTGCAGAGCCCGGCCCCGCGCATACCTCAACCGCCATTAGCCTTTCGGAACTAAGGAGTGAGGGGCTACGTGACCAGTTAGGCTCCTGAGTCGCGATGCTCAGGAGTCCCCCTTGACGCTCAAACGACCTTCGTACCTTGGCTCCGCTCGGGGAGGGACGTGCGACGAACCAGGCCCGAGGGGCCTGGCTGGGTGGCGTGCATCTGGGCGTGACCCAGGCGCAGCCCCCGTGCCCAGCCCCCTCGCGCGGCACTCCCGAGGGGAGGCGTTGCGATGAGGCCAGACACTGAGCTCTGGGCTCCCTGAGGTTGATGTGGCCGGGGGCCACCCTCAGTTGTTTATCACCGGTAGCGGAGCATAGCACATCCGTATGTACGGGCATAGCCGCTCCTCGGCGGTGTCGTCGACCAACATGGAGCATGGTGCTTCCATCAGTGCGTGGGAGGCGGCTCCTCCGAGAAGAGCCTCGAGGCGTGTACAGCCCAGCCACGACCGCGTGGCTGTACGGTAGGGCTCGACGACGAGGTGTCTGGGCACCCGTGAGCCAGCGTGGGACTCACGGGGCCCTACCTCAAGGCGGGTTGCGCTGCACTGGGCCTTATCTTGTGATGTGTTCCTGCAGATTTGGTTAGATGCGGCGCTCTCGTCCTCGGGTCCCGCCCTCGAGCTAGTCTCGGCCGTCATTTGGTATGCTGTGTCGCGATGCCGAGGACAAGGCCAGAGGGTGAGGGCTGGAGAGCCAGTAGGAGCCCTGAGTCGCGATGCTCAGGTACCCCCCCTTTAACGTGCAAGCGGTCGACATTGAATGAAGAGAAGGTGCCATGGATTGGCATCAAATAACAAGCATGATGGGTCGAACGCATGACCCGAAATAAACGCGAGAGGGATAAATGCCGCCGGGTCTGGCCCGAGCGACTTGGGGATGATGCAGCCCGAGAGGCGCCCCCAACAAGGTAAGCTAGGAAGATGAAGTAAAAAGGGATACACGCCGCAGGGACGGACCCACGCGGCCTGGGAATAATGCAGCACTGGGGGGGGGGCGCTCCCAGCTGGAAATGAAACTTGAAAGATGTCACCTGGTAGCGTTGAAGACGAAAGGGGTGTTGAAGTAGAAGACTCGGTGGGCTGCGGGAGCCGATCCTCATGAGCCCCTAGGCTCAGGGGCCTCGGGAGGCTCCGGAGGCGCTGGTGGCTCCTCGTGGACCATCTCCATCTCTGCCAGGGCTGCAGAACGCCTGGCCTCTTGAGCCTCCAGGATGCTCCTCATGAGGCGCTGGCGCGTGGCAGCCGCGTTCGGCAAGCCGTAAGGCATGCGAACATAGCTGTGGGGTGGACCTTCGCAGCGCCCCACACGTGAGGGCCAGAGGCGCTCCTGAGAGGCGGCTCGGTTGAGCCCTGGTATGTCGATGCAGACGCGCAACCCACCATCCTCGCCTGGATGGGGAGCTACAACGGGTAAGCGGCGGCTGCCACTCATGACTCTTGACTCTTGCAACTCCTGAATGACCTTGCTGACGAACTCCTAAGGGTTTGGCCCTCCTTGCCTTGCTCCTTCTTGAGGGAAACATGCTTTGAAACACGCCTCCAAGTGGTGCCCAAGCGCCTCCCTCGTGACCTTAGCAAGGTCGGTGGCCCTCCAGGGGGGATCCCCCGAGCCCTGCCTGAGGAGGGCGCCGGGCGCGCTTTCCTATGCGATAGAAGGAGGTTCCCCCGAGCAAAGGCGCGGACCCTGAGGGGCCTGCCTCCTGAGGGGCCGGGCCGGACGATGTCTTCTTCTTCTTGGGGGTGGTCTCGGGAAGCCTCCTGCTTCCGCGATCCGGGTCTTCCAGTGATGCGGCCTGGAAAGCTCGCTCCAGGGAGCACACCGCGTCTTTCTTTTCGCAGGGCACCATGATGACTCCGCCACTTCCTGGCATCTTGAGGAAGTTGTAGCCGTGGTGGGTCACGGCCATGAACTTAGCCAGCGTTGGGTACCCGAGGATGGCGTTGTACGGAAGGCGAATGTGGGCGACGTCGAAGTCGATGAGCTCAGTGCGGTAGTTGTCGCGCGCCCCGAAGGTGACAAGGAGGTGAACCTGCCCAATCGGGACCGTGGAGCCGTCGGTGACCCCAGAGAAAGGCTTGGTCGGCTGAAGCTGGTTGTAAGGCACTTGGAGATTGTTGAACGTTTCCACGGACAGGACGTTGAGCCCCGCCCCGCAATCGATGAGGGTCTTGGTGACTAGCACGTTGCTGATGATTGGGGAGCAAAGCATCGGGAGGACTCCGGCTGTGGCCGCACACTTGAGCTGATCCGCTGAGATGAACGTAATGGCGCATGCCGACCACCTGAGGGGGCGTGTGGCTTTGAGCTTGGGGAGGACTGCATTCACTTCGCGGGCGAACTGCTTGAAGATGCGCTGAGAGGCCGGGGCTTGAGCTCCGCCCAGGATGCAGGCGATCGCGCGTGGCTCCTGGAAGCCCCCAGCCCCCTCGTCCTGATGATGGTCTTCATTTCTCCTTGGCTGCGCCGGCAGAGGAGGGAGGCCTGCGTTGCCTTGTGGGCGATCCTCGCGAGGCTGATCCCTCCAGCCTCCCTCGCGAGGCTGGTCCCGCCAGCGATCCTCGCGAGGTTGGTCACGCCACCTTGGCGAGGGCCGCGATCTTCCCAGCGTCCTGCATTCCTTCCTCCTCCTCGGCCGTAGCCCCGGTCGCTGCGGTCGGGACGTCGGCCGATCCTCCCTTCTCGCACGGCTCGGAGCTCTTGAAATTCGTTGGTGTTGTGGGTGTGGAGGTCGTGGTACACGCAGTACCGGCTGCCCTTGGAAGACTCAGGCTGATCTCTGCCCCGCTTGGTGTCTTGATACAAAATGGAAGCTTTCCAAAAATGTATTGGACTTTTATGCTCTCTCAGTATAACAATTCTTAATCAGTAGATTTTATTTATTTAAATTATATATCTCTGAGCTTTATTCCTCAAAATGACTTTCATTAGTTTTGGAGCCCTTTTTGTACTACAACCATTTGATTAATTTAACTAAAATTCCAACCAAAATTTGGAGATGTCATGTGATGTTTCTAAATCACTTTTATGCAAAAATTTATTTCATTCATTGAGTATTTTGAATTCTACACCTAATTTTCAAATCTGGTCCAGTGGGCAGTTTTGCACTACAAACTATTTAAATATTTCTTTAAAGCCTCCACCAAAATTATGGGATGTCAGTGGTAGCATGCAGTCCAACTTTATGCAAAAACCTTGTGATGTTCTTTTGAAAAATTGAGTGAACCAGCCTCTTTTTCATTCTGGTCCAGCCTTGTGATTTCTACTGCAACCCTAATTAATTTTGCTCTAGTGACCTTGTGCTTTCTCCTGCTTGTAGTCAACCCTACAAAACCCCTAAGTCCAGGAGCATGCACCCATTGGGACATTTTTGGTTCATGTAATGATGCCATTTACCTCATGTCCAGAATTGAAATTTTGCAAAACTTGCACTAACAAGTTTCTCCATTAGGCAAACTAACCTCACCACCCTCTCATGCATCTAAAGAGACCCCACTCTGGAACATTTGACCACCCCAAGTACTTCCTAGACGCCTCTGGCATTTTGCCAAACACCCTGTGTGCATGGACAGATTTGGCATGGTTGAAGGTTTTGTGTTGTGAACTTTTCCCTGGTCCCAAACCAAGTTGTCTAGTAGCCTTCATTCTGTCTCTAACCTAGGCCTGAGGATTTGCATTAGCTCTCTAGCAATTTTGGTCGCCCTGGCATTTCGTCGAGCAAGGGCCGTGCACGCCCAGAGCGCGAGCAGAGCACGCGTTTTGCAAGTGCTCGTGTCCGAGCCAGCACGCCCCCCTGGATAAGTTTCCCCCGAGCTCATCCTGATCCTCTCCCTCTCGCCACGTCACGCCAGAAGCCTCGACCGCCTCCTCGCCCCCTGCATCGTTGCCAGCAGGCCTCTTGGCGGCACGCCTGCGGCCGCATCCGCCACCGCCATGGGAGGCACCGCCCAAACCACCACAGCGCGCCAGCTCGCCTCCTTCGACAGTGGAGTGGTCGTCGTTAGCCCCTGGAGCTAGCCAGCCACCGCCACGTCGCCCTGCAGCACAGTAGGGCGGTCCGCCGATGAGCTGATCCACGGCCGCCGCGAACCGACATTGTTGTGCTATGAAAGGAAACCCCCGAGCTCCTCCGAGCACTCAGGCAGCCTCACACCGTCCCCCTAGTGCCCCCATTGCCATCAATTGAAGAGGAGACAGCCGTCTTCAACCTCTCCGGTCAGCTCGGCCCCCGCTTCGTTCCGGTTCACCCCGGCGCCACCAGGGCCTTCCCCACCCTTCCATCACCACCACTCGGCTCCTCATCGTCTTGCGGAGCCGCCCAGACCCCCAACTACGACGGAGCATCACCCTAGCCCGAGCCCCCAAATCCACCGAAGCTTTCCCTCCGCCGCAGAGCTCGCCGCTGGCGATTCCCTCCACCCCCGACGACCCTACAACCACCGGAACGACCGCCCTAGATCCGTGGATCCATCCCCGCCCTCGGCTCCCCGCGAGGAACCTCCGTTCGTCGGCAACGAACGCCGGAGCCCCGCCTCTGCTCGGGCGGAGGAAGAAGAGGGAGTGGAGACCAGTCAAACATGACTAGTGGGCCCCCTGGACCCACTGTCAGTGACTCCTCGCGCGGTCCACGCTAGATAAGTGGATGCGTAAAACCTCAAGTACGCCTCCTCTGACCGAAAGCGTAATCTCGTTTGAAACGTTTTCTTTTTCTGTTTTTATTAAAAACAGATTTTTACCAAAACTTTGACTAGCTATAACTTTTTAATTATAACTCCAAAAGAGTTGATTCTTTTTCCTAACTCTCTCAAATATTGCCTAGTTTATTTTAAGATTTATTTAAAAAAAATTCAGACAACTTTTTGGTACTGTTTTTAAACTATATATTGATTCAAAATATTTTAAATAGGATTTTTGGAGAGAGAGGAGAAAGCTTTCAAGAGTTTTGGAATGCACCCTGCCTCCCCACGATTTGAAGGCAAGCATTCCGAACCCTGGTATAATTTTGTGTGTGTTATTTGACACGGTGACAACACCCCCTCGACACGGGGTATACGTCATTTTATGTGATGATGTGTTCCTACTCATGAGTGCATATTAATGATTTCATGCTATTGAAGTTTGATACAGTTGTGATGAAAATCACCGTCATATGCCTTTCCTGCATACCGGAAGGGAATCCGGGAAAGCCTCGGTCTTGGGTAGACACGGTCTTGTCCCTAGCCCTCCGTTGAGACGGTCATGTCCGGTATGGCACGAGGGGGTATGTCGCGTGATAATTCTGTCTGTCGGTTGAAGTATATATTGTTATGCTAATCACGCAGGGAATATTTAAACCTCCTGAGTCGACCGTAGATCGAGTCTTGTTCCGGTAACCCCCATACTTGTTTCGTGCTGCCACTTGTCCCTGCCATAGGTAGGGTGCAGTTCGATAAGTTGTCAACCCTTTCCTAGCACACACCGCATGCAGAGAGGCCTTGGTGGAAGATACCGGAGGCATCCGGTAGGCATGCCACCTGGTCCGGGAGCATGGGTGTTTTGGTTGTAGCCGAAGGGGTAGTTCCCCTAGTTTGCGCGCGGTATAAATTTTTTTGATCCCATGTTACGTCAAGGTTGTATCCTCCCCACTTAGAGTTTCGCTTAACAGGTGTCGTGGGTGATTCCAGACAACGGTAAGTTAGGCTCGTGTATGCGGATAGGTGTGTTTTCAACTAAAAGGCCGTAGACGGAATTAGTCCCGATGGACTAAAGGAATCCGTTATTCGTGGGTAAAGAGTACACTCTCTGCAGAGATTAAACCTATTCGAATAGCCGTGTCCATGGTTAAGGATTACAGTCTGGGATGGGTCAAGTGTCGGTCTTAGTGTCGGTCTTCGGAGGAGAAATTGTTAAACCAGAACTGGGATCACGACTTGAGACTTGTAATGATTATGATTATTATTTTGTTGAGGACTAACCCGTTATATTATTGGAATTATCGAATATCCCTGGGATGGTTCTACCTCCTGATATTCACTATGATTATTTATAATCCCTTTATGTGGTGTCGCTGAGACGCCCGACTGTGGCATGCTTGTTACTTATTTACCTTATAAGCCCTTTATGTGGTGTCATTTGAGGCCTTGATCGTGCCATGCTTGTTACTTATTTACCTTATAAGCCCTTTATGTGGTGTCGCTGAGACGCCCGACTGTGGCATGCTTGTTACTTATTTACCTTATAAGCCCTTATGGTGGTGTCGCTGAGACGCCCGACTGTGGCATGCTTGTTACTTATTTACCTTATAAGCCCTTTATGTGGTGTCGCTGAGACGCCCGACTGTAGCATGCTTGTTATTTATTTACTTTATAAGCCCTTTATGTGGTGTCGCTCAGACGCCCGACTGAGGCATGCTCGTCGTTTACTAACCTTTCTAGGCGTCGCTTCAGACACCCGATCGGTGCATTTTTTACTACTACGTTATTGCACATCCATAAATAACCTGATTGCATGCATCAGAGATTTTATTTTGTGACTGACGGCATGATCTTAAATATTTTAGAACATAATTAACGTTGTTATATTATACCCATGTTCCTAATGTTTGCGAGTACATTCAAAAGTACTCACTGGCATGTCCCTGGCTATTGTCTTGGCCAGATTTCTTGCGCGGAGAGGAGCGACCGTGATGACAGCCCGGGAACCTAAGCAATGGTGATAGCAGCCTCGCGAAGATAGGAAGTTATCCTGGTCAGCTGTTCTTGTGGGAAATGGAGTCCCATAGAGGCTGATGATCCACAAACCGCTTCCGCCATCAACCACTAGAAACCATTTGCTGTACTCAAAGGCCAGAATGGTCTTGTACTGCATAAATTGTATTTTGCTTGGAATTTCTGTATCAAGTTGGTGACTCATCAGCTAACAGTAATCCTGGGGCTGGTGAGCACAAGGGCCTTTTTCTGGAAATTAATACCCGGAAAACTGGTCGCCACAAACATGGTATCAGAGCCAGGCTGACCATTGGCTAATCCTATCTTAGCCAGGTCGAAAAACCTATGCAAACCAACCCATCAGACCTTAACCAAACCCCGACCAAGCTTCCCGTGCAAGATAGCCACACAGTGAGCCTGAAACCGTTTTACAGTCGGTGCCCAACCTATCACCTTAGCCTGTCGATCACGCGCTAGTGACCGAAGCCCAATATGTACCATCTTCAAGCGTGCGAAGGAAGACTCCGCCCCCTTCTCTATAAAAAGGGCAAGCTAGCCTCAACCAGCACAACACAGCCTCTCCCCTGAACCAAGCCATAATGCCTGGCCCCGTAGTACACAATGAGACCACAGCAACCAACCTTGGAGGTTTTGTGACCATACTCGCAAACCTCACCCGTCGTGCCTATGCGTTAGAAGAGCCCCCAGAATATGTTGTGTACCAAGGACCCATGAGCGGTGAGGACCGTCAATTCTAGGCCACTATGCACATTTATGGTAGGGGTCTGTCGCCAGAACGCCCCTACAGGTTCACCAGAAGGACAACTTCCTTCGAGCCACAAGCCATCCAGCTAGCTGCTCGAGAGGCTATAGTTCAACTCAGGCAGTTGTCGCCCAGAGTTAACTGCCGCTCGTTCTACTACTACCCTGCACGTGAAGGGTATGGTAGACCACCCCAAGTTGCCAACGGAGATCATGAGACGGATCCTGCATTGTTGCACCTAGTACGCTATGTAGGTGCACTAGAGGCACTGTTCGATCAAATCACCATTGATCTGATCGCAGCTCGTGGAGAGCTGGTTCGCCGAGCCCCGGCAAGCAGGGAAGACGAGCCCGACGCCGACAACCCAATCGTGCTGTTCGGACACCCGATCGAGACCCTGAGGTCAGCCCCAGCCATCAACCAAGATGCTTTGATGACCCCAGAAGTGCTTCATCGCCTTTTGGGAGCATACTCCAACGGGATTGTGGCCAACAATCCCCGCGATAGTCATCATCGCCACCCCGACCCGGCAGCCCCTCAACCACCTCCAGCAAATCCCGACGGTGAGACCCGTGGAGAAACCTCGACATCCACAAGGCACGCCCGTTTGGATATAAACGAGGTAGACTAAGTCACCCGAGTAGCGCCGAGTCTCAGTGTATCCTCACTTTGTAATCGTGTGACCTTGTAAATAAACGCAGCCTATTGTTGTGCCTCTGTTTTAATAGTAACGCTTGCATAATTGTGTCAAACTGCAGTTGCATTTTTATTTCAGGCACAACTACCAAAACCACGACGACACCCACAGTAATACGTCCCTTTTGTGAGATATGTGCATCTGTGGCTTTGACCCCGACCCTTGGAACTGATCTAACAAATTTATTACCTTTCACCACGGTAAATAACCCAGCCCGGATGCTATATAAGAAGGCCACCTCGTGACCTTGCCAAGCACCCCTCACCTAGTGCACCACCCTCACAACCATTTCTTGCCATGCCGAGCCCTAGTATTTATCTGAGAACCCCAGATGCAACCCCGGGTAGCTTTGTCAAAATATTGTGGGACTTTACCTGCAGTACCATGGGTTCTACCCAGCCACCCCAGTACGAGTTGTTCAAATCGAGAATCACCCCTTCCACCTCGAAATATTGGGCAACAGTACACATCCCTCCCGTAGACTCCAACCAAGACCCAACGGAGGTCTCCTTCGTGGTGAAATCTATGCCGACCCCACATATGGCCATAGAAGCTGATGCGTACGAAGTGAGTACTCGCCTTCGATTCGCGGTACCCTATGCCAGCGAATGAGGATATTATTACTTTCCGAGCCGTGCAGCACCCGGAGAAGTAATATCTTTTCCCGGTGGACGATTTGAGAGAGACCCAATGCTGGCCAACCTTGTCCAGTACGTCATCGCTCAAGAACGTTTGAACCAGCGAGTAATGGGTTATCTCTAGAGTCTCGCTGATTTGAATCCTCAGATTGCCATCGGCAGACCACTGAGGCCCGACCAGGAGAGACACATACATCGACTGGTCAATCCACTTTCCCCGATAGAAGAAGAGTGTGTGCCAGTACCAGAGACATTTTCGCGGGACCCCGTCCAGTTACCATCTTCATTTTAGACGTCACTTTTGTGCTTATTATTGCAACATTTATTATTGCGTTGTAACTTACGCATGGTACCCCGAGGTTACGCGGCGAATAAATTATTTAGTTTCTATTTATTTGATGTAGTTTTGACATGGTTTAACGCTAGATTTTTCTAATTTCTCTCGCGAAAAATCCTGGAGTGAGATTTCTTTTCCCTGAGTTGCTGCATCATTTATCTTCTCACGACATGGATTATTTTTATTCACGCAACACCACGGCACCAGACCCACAACCACTCGGACTCTTACACTGTTTGCAGAAATGTAACCTTGCTGCATCTCACCGACCCCTCCCTAAGCGCACCACAACCTCCAAAGGAGAGATTAGCGGATAATCATCCGGATACTAGTCACCTCCGGCACATCGACAACAGTCAACACCCGGCATCACACCTAGTCCTCGTGATCACCGCCACCGTGGGGAGCCAGCACCCGAGCGGCAGCATCACGGCGATCATCAAGGATCATCGCGCATAGAAGCACGGAGAGCCCCAACACTGCCGCCATCCCTCCGCACACCAGGATCACGTACCAGTCCGGCACCGCCTCCGCCATAAGAGCTTCGTCTCGAGCTCCTATAAGCAGTAATGGAGGAGAAGGAAGAGGAGAAGCGAGGCCAGGTGCGAAGAAGAAGAAGGAGCACCGCGGTCGTTTTATAGCTCAAGATCGGTGTACGGTGGGCGAAGTCCACCAGCGCCGCTCG
This sequence comes from Aegilops bicornis, assembly GCA_021605145.1. Lineage (NCBI taxonomy): Eukaryota > Viridiplantae > Streptophyta > Magnoliopsida > Poales > Poaceae > Aegilops > Aegilops bicornis. The sequence goes on from CM038669.1 coordinate 287,014,562, forward strand.
TCGCCCGATCGCCGTTGTTCGGAGGCGAATCCACGAGCAGTGCCGACAGCGCACTGGCCCGTGAGGTGAGTGCACGCTGCGCACTACCGCAGTACGGCCTAGATGCCCTACGAGCTAGACGTCACCGGTGGAGAAAGCGCGGGAAAGCACGCGGGAGAGAGGAAGAAGAGAGAGCCAGAGGAAGAAGGAGAGACTGACAATGGGCCCTGGGTCCACTGTCGACCCGAGGGAGCATCAGGTTTCCTGCACGACCAGCGTATTTTAAAATTTAGAATATATTCTAAATTTACTGCGTCCAACATAGAAATCGCTCGTTTTTCCCTAAAACATGGATTTCTCCACACAACGCCAGTGTCCCACACTGTAGTTTTACACCACTTATTGCCCTCTCACTGTAGCCGCATTTTACCGCTTAAGTAAAGTAATTGTTTTGACCTGGTAAAAGTATTATTTTCAAAAAAAAACAATCCTTAGCAAATCTCGAGGACGAGAGTTTTCTTTAGGGGGATAGTATTGTAACACCCCAAAAATTTAACCAGGATTTAATTATTAAAATTTTGCGAGGAGTTTAAAAATTTTGCTTTCTGGATTTTTCTGTTGATTTCAGAACCCTTCTTTTTATTATTGAGGAGTCTTAACAAAGTGGAAGCTTTCCAAAAATGTATTGGACTTTTATGCTCTCTCAATATAACAATTCTTAATCAGTAGATTTTATTTATTTAAATTATATCTCTCTCAGCTTTATTCCTCAAAATGACTTTCATTGGTTTTGGAGCTCTTTTTGTACTACAACCATTTGATTAATTGAACTAAAATTCCAACCAAAATTTGGAGATGTCATGTGATGTTTCTAAATCACTTTTATGCAAAAATTTATTTCATTCATTGAGTATTTTGAGTTCTACACCTAATTTTCAAATCTAGTCCAGTGGTCAGTTTTGCACTACAACCTATTTAAATATTTCTTTAAAGCCTCCACAAAAATTATGGGATGTCAGGGGTAGCATGCAATCCAACTTTATGCAAAAACCTAGTGATGTTCTTTGGAAAAATTGAGTGAACCAGCCTCTTTTTCATTCTGGTCTAGCCTTGTGATTTCTTCTGCAACCCTAATTAATTTTTCTCTAGTGACCTTGTGCTTTCTCCTGCTTGTAGTCAACCATACAAAACCCCTAAGTCCAGGAGCATGCACCCATTGGGACATTTTTGGTTCATGTAATGATGCCATTTACCTCCTGTCCAGAATTGAAATTTTGCAAAACTTGCACTAACAAGTTTCTCCATTAGGCAAACTAACCTCACCACCCTCTCCTGCATCTAAAGAGATCCCACTCTGGAAGATTTGACCACCCCAAGTACTTTCTAGATGCCTCTGGCATTTTGCCAAACACCCTGTGTGCATGGATAGATTTGGCATGGTTGAAGGTTTTGTGTTGTGAACTTTTCCCTGGTCCCAAACCAAGTTGTCTAGTAGCCTTCATTCTGTCTCTAACCTAGGCCTGAGGATTTGCATTAGCTCTCTAGCAATTTTGGTCGCCCTGGCATTTCGTCGAGCAATTGACGTGCATGCCCAGAGCGCGAGCAGAGCACGCGTTTTGCACGTGCTCGCTTCCGAGCCAGCACGCCCCCTGGATAAGTTTCCCCCGAGCTCATCCTGATCCTCTCCCTCTCGCCACGTCACGCCAGAAGCCCCGACCACCTCCTCGCCCCCCTGCAACGTTGCCAGCAGGCCTCTTGGCGGCACGCCTGTGGCCGCATCCGCCACCGCCATGGGCGGCACCGCCCAAACCACCACAGCACGCCAGCTTGCCTCCTTCGACAGTGGAGTGGTCGTCGTTAGCACCTGGAGCTAGCCAACCACCGCCACGTCGCCCTGCAGCACAGTAGGGCGGTCCGCCGACGAGCTGATCCACGGTCGCCGCGAACCGACATGGTTGTGCTATGAAAGGAAGCCCCCGAGCTCCTCCGAGCACTCAGGCAGCCTCACACCGTCCCCCTAGTGCCCCCATTGCCATCAATTGAAGAGGAGAAGGTCGTCTTCAACCTCTCCGGTCAGCTCGGCTGCCGCTTCGTTCCGGTTCACCCCGACGCCACCAGGGCCTTCCGCACCCTTCCATCACCACCACTCGGCTCCTCATCGTCTTGCGGAGCCGCTCAGACCCCCAACTACGACGGAGCATCAGCCTAGCCCAAGCCCCCAAATCCACCGAAGCTTTCCCTCTGCCGCAAAGCTCGCCGCCGGCGATTCCCTCCACCCTCGACGACCCTACAACCACCGGAAGGACCGCCCTAGATCTGCGGATCCATCCCCGCCCTAGGCTCCCCGCGAGGAACCGCCGTTCGCCGGCGACGAACGCCGGAGCCCCGCCTCTACTCGGGCAGAGGTAGAAGAGGGAGTGGAGACCAGTCAAACATGACTAGTGGGCCCCCTGGACCCACTGTCAGTGACTCCCCGCGGGTCCACGCTGGATAAGTGGAGGCGTAAAACCTCAAGTACGCCTCCTCTGACCGAAAGCGTGATCTCGTTTGAAACGTTTTCTTTTTCTGTTTTTATTAAAAACAGATTTTTACCAAAACTTTGACTAGCTATAACTTTTTAATTATAACTGTCTTCTCTCTTGAGTTGAATGCTTGCAGATTCCAGCTTAGTCCAATGCACGTGCACTCTTATTATTATACACTCCGTTCGGTCGTGCAAGTGAAAGGCCGTAATGATGATATAATGTACTTATTGGGAAGAGAAAGCTGGTATGAACTCGACCTCTCTTGTTTTTGTAAATATGATGATTCATCGTTCCTGATTCAGCTATTATGAAGTAAACATATTTGCAATGACATTTAGAGATTATAGTTGCCTGTGCCATGCTTGATTAGCTATGAGTTATAATGGTTTACCCTGCGTGCCAACATGCTATTGAGATGATTATGATGTGGTATGATAGGATGGTATCCTCCTTTGAATGAATTGAATGACTCGACTTGGCACATGTTCATGCATGTAGTTGAATCAAATCAACATAGCCTTCATGATATTTATGTTCATGGTGGATTATATCCTACTCATGCTTATATTCGTGTAAATTAATTTTAATGCATGTTTACATTGTTGTCGCTCTCTCGATTGGTCGCTTCGGTCTTTTGCTAGCCTTCACCTGTACTAAGCGGGAATGCTGCTTGTGCATCCAAACTACTTAAACCCCAAAGTTTTTCCATATGAGTCCACTATACCTTCCTATATGCGGTATCTACCTGCCGTTCCAAGTAAATTTGTATGTGCCAAACTCTAAATCTTCAAATGAAATTCTGTTTTGTATGCTCGAGCAGCTCATGTGCAACTAGGGCTGCCTATATCTTCCATGCTAGGTGGGTTATTCTCAAGAGGAGTGGACTCGCTCCTCATTCATGAGAAAGGGCCGGTAACCGGGATGCCCAGTCCCATGATCCAAAAAGATCAAAGCAAATCAAAATAATTAAACAAAACTCCCCTTGGGACCCGTTGAATGTTGGAGGCACTCGTTGTTTCGAGCAAGCCATGGATTGATGCTTGTGGAGGAGGGGGAGTATAAACCTTTACCATTCTGTGTGGGAACTGCCTGTAATGCATGTAGTATGGAAGATACAGCCATCTCATAGTTGTTATGCTGATAAAGTGAAAGTATGCCGCTCAAAATATAATTTATCTCTATTTCAAAATCGAGCTCGCACCTCTACAAATCCCTGCTTCCCTCTGCGAAGGGCCTATCCATTTACTTTTATGTTGAGTCATCACCCTTCTTATTAAAAAGCACCCGCTGGAGAGCACACTGTCGTTTGCATTCATTATTATTGGCTTATATTGGGTATGACTTGACTGGATCTCTTTTACCATGAATTACAATGTTTAGTCAGTCCTTGATCTTTAAAGGTGCTCTGCATTTATGTTTTGCGGTCTCAGAAAGGGCTAGGGAGATACCATTTTGTTATATCATGTTATGATTATTTTGAGAAAGTGTTGTCATCCGAGTTTTATTATTATGGCTCGCTAGCTGATTATATTATTGATATGAGTAGTTGTGAGACCTACGTGCTATTGTGAGTATGGTTAGTTCATAATAATTGCTGAAACTTGAATGCTGGCTTTTCATGTTTACAACAACAAGAGCAAACAGAGTTTGTAAAAGTTTTTCTTTTTCTCTTTCAGTTTGTCAACTGAATTGCTTGAGGACAAGCAAGGGTTTAAGCTTGGGGGAGTTGATACGTCTCCGTCGTATCTACTTTTCCAAACACTTTTGCCCTTGTTTTCTACTCTAACTTGTATGATTTGAATGGAACTAACCCGGACTGACGTTGTTTTTAGCAGAATTGCCATGGTGTTGTTTTATGTGCAGAAAACAAAAGTTCTCGGAATGACCTGAAACTCCACGGAATATCTTAGAATAAATAATAAAAAATCCTCGCCAAAGATGAAGACCAGGGGCCCACACCTGTCCACGAGGGTGGGCGCGCCTCCCAGGCGCGCCTACCTCGTGGGCCCCCTGGTGGCCCTCCGACGCCAACTCCAACTCCATATATTGGCTTTCAGGGAGAAAAAAATTAGAGAGAAAGTTTCATCGCGTTTTACGATACGGAGCCGCCGCCAAGCCCTAATCTCTCTCGGGAGGGCTGATCTGGAGTCCGTTTGGGGTTCCGAAGAGGGGGATTCGTCGCCGTCGTCATCATCAACCATCCTCCATCACCAATTTCATGATGCTCACCGCCGTGCGTGAGTAATTGCATCGTAGGCTTGCTGGACGGTGATGGGTTGGATGAGATTTATCATGTAATCGAGTTAGTTTTGTTAGGGTTTGATCCTAGTATCCATTATGTTACGAGATTGATGTTGCTATGACTTTGCTATGCTTAATGCTTGTCACTAGGGCCCGAGTGCCATGATTTCAGATCTGAACCTATTATGTTTTCATGAATATATGTGAGTTCTTGATCCTATCTTGCAAGTCTATAGTCACCTATTATGTGTTATGATCCGACAACCCCAAGTGACAATAATGGGGATACTTCTCGGTGATGACCATAGTTTGAGGAGTTCATGTATTCACTATGTGCTAATGCTTTGTTCGGTTCTCTATTAAAAGGAGGCCTTAATATCCCTTAGTTTCCAATAGGACCCGCTGCCACGGGAGAGTAGGACAAAACATGTCATGCAAGTTCTTTTCCATAAGCACGTATGACTATATCCGGAATACATGCCTACATTATATTGATGAACTGGAGCTAGTTACGTGTCACCCTATGTTATGACTGTTACATGACGAACCACATCCGCATAATTATCCATCACCGATCCGTGCCTCACGAAGTTTTCCATATCTTGGTTTACGCTTATTTACTTTTACATTGCTACTATTACAATCATCGCAAAAAATACCAAAAACATTACTTTTGCTGTCTTTACTTTTGTTACCGTTACCACCACTATCATATTACTTTGCTACTAAACACTTTGCTGCAGATATTAAGTTTCCGTGTGGTTGAATTGACAACTCAGCTGCTAATACTTGAGAATATTCTTTGGCTCCCCTTGTGTCGAATCAACAAATTTGGGTTGAATACTCTACCCTCGAAAACTATTGCGATCCCCTATACTTGTGGGTTATCAAGTATTGTTGCTAAAAGCACAACTCAAACATAGGCACCCGTTGAGCACAGCTCACAAAGTTATTTGGGGGCTCTTTGTGTAAAGCAACAAAGAGTTTGAAAGGACCCTTGTAATTGGGTATTGACCCACGGCTTGGAAGCCTGGTTTATTCACCTAAAACCCCGGGTTAACCTGCCTTCATCAAGTAAGCCACTCCTATCCAGGTAATCCTGGCATGACCCGCCGAACATTTGACAAGTCAATCTTATACAGACCCTGAACTTGTCAAAGTTAAAACGACGATTGGTTAGCTGGAGGTCCATCTTAAAAGGCTTTGTCAAATGGTTTAACTCAGCGGCCTGGCAGCCCATGAAAAGCCTCGAATTTGGGCCTGGCAGCCCTTGAAAAGCCTCGACTACATGATTTTATTTTCCTTTGTCAAGATTTTTCTCTTTTGATAAATTTTATGTTGAACCGGTGTCAATTGACCCGGCATGACTATCAGTCATCAAATTAACCCGGTGTTCATTAACCCGGCTCGACTTTCAACTACAAGTTGTCAGTACATAATCACTTATAATCCGGTGTTTATTGACCCGGCCTGGCTTTCGACTATAAGTCGCCAGTATGTATTTGGATTGCGCTATTGGAAACATGCACTTATAAATTATTGGGCATATTATTCAAATCTTTAATAGCCAACCTGGCTGGATTTCTATTATGGTTATCAATAACCAGTATTATGATTAAGGTTTTCAAAGTCGCTTTAGCGCAATGGCTATCATATTGTCAATGGATATGATTTATTCTACAATTGAAGGAATAGTCCCGAGTTGCTGCAGGCTTACAACCCGGTACTTGGGGGCTACATTATTTAAGTTGAGATTACATCAAATATGCAAGTCTCATGTCGCTGCAAGCATGCACCATGACACTTGGGGGCCAATGCAAAGTCATTTTTTGCTCATATTATTGAAGACCCGACTCATCACATTATAATGAGCCGGCCCTTGGGGGCTACCAATTGCTCCTGTCAACAATTCAGGGTACAAAGCTTTTTATCCATTATATTGAAGGGTACATTGCTCAGTTGGTAAAACACAAGGCTCTTAACCTTGTGGACGTGGATTCAAGCCCCATGATGGGGGTTATATCATATGATGTTATTTTCATTGAAGTATATATCAAGTCCCGGCTCAATATTTTCTTACTGAGCCGGCCCTTGGGGGCTATACATCATTGCTCAAATCCACATGATTATATTTACAAAGTCCCTACTAATTATTGCATAATAACCCGGCCCTTGGGGGCTACATTGGTTTAAGTTTTTATGAGCATCAGGCAATTACAAGTCCCAGGTTGCTGCAAGCATGAAAACCCGGCACTTGGGGGCTACATATGTGGAATACTCAATTCTGACTAGTGATTGAGATGAACAACCTGGATTTCTTCAAGATTGTGATGAACAACCTCACGCTTTTGGCAGAGGCAGGGATGAGGTGGATTCAGGCTCCTCGTTTCATCCTTTTGCTGCCGCGACTGCGACCAAACCTGGCCCCAGGAACGAGCCCTAGGGCCTAGAGTTTTTAGGGGAGCACGGTAGCTTTAGGAAAAACGAGGTTTCACATACCTCAGTCCATAAGGGAATGCGTGATAAGGGATGAACAACTTATCTGAAGCTGTAGCCCCTGGCAACTCTGGTTTGCCGTGGGTGAATCTTTGCACTTGCATCCCCCGGCAACACTAGTTCGCCAGGGTCTAGATGTTTGTCTGTCTCTCCTCTCTTTTTCGTCCTCAAGTGATCCGGCAAGGATATCTGTGAGTCCTGTGAACCAAAGAAGACAAAGAACGGCAAAGAGACGCACACTCGACCTCTAAGCTAGGGGTTAGTCGCTGCTAAGCACTATCAACCCTAACCAAGGACGAGACTCGATCTAGCATGCATGTTATAACTTAGGGCGTGGCTTCATTTATTTATGCTCGTGGTCTGCGCGGCTTTGTACAAAGGGTTACATGCATCATCGGCAATGCTTGTACAAAAGGTGGCTTCTTGGGGCCCGGCAAGCCGCTACCTGGTAAAACTTGCGAAGATGCTCAATGTTCCAGGAGTTACTCATCGAACGGCAGCATCTTCGGTCTCCAGCGGACCGCACCAGGCCTGGTGACTCAGATACCCGATAAGGGCCTTCCCACTTTGGCGTCAACTTGTTGGAATTCTTGGCGATTGAACACGCTGAAGGACAAGGTCGCCTTTACTCAAGGCTTCGGGCATGTACATTGCGGCTTTGGTAGCGGTGCAAGGCTTGCTGGTAGCGTGCTGCTCTCATTTGCCGAAGACGATCTTCCTCAAGGAGCATTGCGTCATCTTGCCGCAGGTGCTCTTGCTCAAGCTCGTCATAAGCAAGCACTCGAGGTGACCCGTATATGAGTTCAGTGGGGAGAACTGCTTCTGCCCCGTATACTAGGGTAAAAGGTGTCTGGCCGGTGGCTCGATTTGGCGTTGTCCTGATCGACCAAAGAACCCCCGGCAACTCATCAATCTAGCGCCTTCCGCTCTTGTGCAGCCTGTCAAAGGTCTTGGTCCTTAAGCCTCGCAGTACTTCAGCATTTGCCCTCTCAGCTTGACAAATGCTTCGCGGGTGGGCAACGAAAGCAAAACAGACTTTGCTGCCGAGGTCTTGGGTATACTGCATGAAGGTGTGGCTTGTGAACTGTGTGCCATTGTCGGTGATAACCCTGTTGGGTATGCCAAAACGGCACACTAGTCCCTTGAAGAACTTGACGGCTGACTGGGCTGTGAGCTTCCTCACTGCTTCCACCTCTGGCCACTTTGTGAACTTGTCGATTGCAACGTACAAGTACTCAAAGCTCCCGACAGCGCGGGGGAAGGGGCCCAGTATATCGAGCCCCCAGACCGAGAAGGGCCAGGAGAGAGGAAGGGTTTGAAGGACTTGAGCTGGCTGATGAAGCTTCTTTGAATGGAACTGACACGCTTCACACCTGGTAACTAGAGTCGTCGCATCCTGGAGGGCGGTGGGCCAGAAGAAACCTTGCCGGAACGCCTTGCCGACAAGGGCCCTCGACCCTACGTGGGATCCACATATGCCTCCGTCTATCTCTGCCAACAGCTCCAATCCTTCCTCTCGAGGGATACACTTCAATTTCACACCTTTCGGCCTCTTTCTGTACAGGATGTCATCGACGAACTGGTACATGGCAGAGCGACGGCCTACTTTTTCCGCTTCTCCCTGCTCCTCAGGAAGTTCCAGTGTTTGGAGGAATCGGACGGTATGCTGCGCCCACACTGGAGCCTGGGGCTCGACGGCGAGGATTGAAGGCATTTCCTCCGCTATAGGAGCCGCTGTCTCGACGGCAAGAGCTCTACGCCCCGCCGGAGCCAGCCGTCCCGTGGCGGGCTCAGTATCCCCGGCAACATCGTTGCCGGCGGCTCCGGGGAGCTCGGCGGGAAAGTACTTGCCGGGCCCTGATTTTCTCCTCTTATTCTGCTCAGTTGATGGATCAATGGATTGCTGAGTTAGCTGAAGCACAAAGGTACCTGGTTCCACAGGTAGCTTGAGGGCAGCGTGTTTCGACAGGTAATCGGCGATATCGTTCTCCGCTCGGGGAACGTGTTCGATCAGATACCGTCGAAACGCTCTTCCAGCTTTCTCACTTCATCGACGTAGGCCTTCATCAACGGGCTCTGGTAATCCTTGTTGAATTGCTTGACAACAAGCTGCGAGTCTCCCCTGACGATGAGTTTCCTGATTCCGAGGTCCGCCGTGATCCTAAGACCGGCAAGCAGCCCTTCGTACTCTGCTGTGTTGTTCGTCGACACCTCCCTGGGGAAGTGCATATGGATCACATACTTGAGGTGCTCTCCAGTGGGGGCGACAAGTAGTACGCCAGCCCCGGCGCCATGTAAGGAGAAAGCTCCATCAAAGTACATGATCCAATTGCAACTCGCCTCCTTGTCGGGGAGAGCAGTCTCTTGGGCTTCTTCGTCAGGCGTCGCGTTCCATTCTGCAATGAACTCCGCTAGGACTCGGCTCTAAATCGTCGAAGTACTTTCAAACTTGAGGCCAAAGCTGGACAGTTCCAGTGCCCATTCCACAATTCTTCCCGTTGCATCCGGATGGTGCAGTATCCGTTGCAAAGGGAGGCGAGTGACGACAGTGATCTCGTGCGCCTGGAAGTAGTGACACAGCTTCCTCGAGGCCATAAGAAGGCCGAAGAGCAGTTTCTGCACGCCGGAGTACCTTGATCTAGCCCCTTGCAGGAGGGAGCTAACAAAGTACACCGGGTGCTGCATCATTTTCTTCTTTGGCGGCACTTCAACTGGCTGCGTCGTCTCTGCATTGGTGGTGTCGGGCTCTGCCGCTGCCATTACCTCCTCATCAACCTCTCTCTACGCCACTAGTGCAGCGCTGACCACCTGGTTCGTTGCCACCATGTATAGCAGCAACGACTCTTGTGGCCTAGGCGCAACTAGTATCTGCGCGGAGGAGAGGTACTTCTTCAAATCTTGCAATGCTGCTTCGGCTTCTGGCGTCCACTCCATCGGGCCCGCCTTTTTCAGGATCTTGAAAAGGGCGCACTCGGCAGAGTTGGAAATAAACCTACCCATGGCGGCAACGCAACCAGCAAGCCGACGCACATCCTTGATTCGCTTGGGTGCTTCAATCTGCTCTATAGCTTTGATTTTATCCGGATTGGACTCTATCCCACGCTGTGACACCAAGAACTCGAGAAGCTTGCTGGACGGGACGCCAAAGACGCACTTCTCAGGGTTCAACTTGAGATTGATCTTGCGCAGGTTTGCAAATGTTTCTTGCAAATCCGGTATGAGGGTTGCCCTGTCCTTGGTTTTGACCACTATGTCGTCCATATAAGCTTCCATATTTCTATGGAGCTGGGGTTCAAAACCAATCTGGACCGCCCTTGTGAATGTTGAACCAGCACTCTTCAACCCGAAAGGCATCCGCATGAAACAATACGTACCGCACGGGGTGATGAATGCTGTTTTCTCTTCGTCTTCTCTTGTCATGAAGATCTGGTGGTAGCCGGAGTAGGCGTTGAGGAATGACAACAAATCACACCCAGCCGTGGAGTCAACAATTTGGCCGATACGCGGCAACGGGAAGGGGTCTTTAGGGCAAGCCTTATTGATATCCGTGTAATCAATACACAGTCTCCAGTTCCCATTTGCCTTGCGCACCCACGACCGGATTGGCCAACCACGTTGGGTGGAGCACTCCTCTTACCAAACCCGCTGCTTCCAGTTTCCGGATCTCTTCTGTGATGAACACTTGTCGTTCCAAAGCTTGCTTCGACCTTCGCTTGACGGGCCGCGCATGAGGGCGAGACGGCAAGGTGGTGCTCAATCACCTCCACAGGAATGCCGGGGATGTCAGAAGCTTGCCATGCAAACACATCGACATTTGCCTGCAGGAAGATGACGAGTGCGTCTTCCTATTTGTCGTCAAGGGTGGAGCTTATGGTAAAAGCTCCTCCCGTGCCGTCCTCATTGACAGAAACCTTCTTGGTTCCCGGCGGCGTGGCCCTGGGCTTCTTATTTCCGCCGGTGGAGCTCTCTGGCACGTCCTCGATAGCAGCGCTACACTCCGAGGAAGTGCGCTTGCCGGAGTGGGTGTCCGAGGTCTCACCGGTCTTCTTCTTCTTCTTCCCCCCGGGGTCCCAGTGGCAGGAGCAAGTGCCCTAGTGGCGGCAGCTGCTGCAACTGCTTGCTGGTATAGTTGATCAGCGCAGATCAGCGCATCTTTCTTGTCGGAGGGGATGGTGATGATCGTCACGGGTCCTGGCATCTTCAGGGTGTTGTAGGCGTAGTGTGACGCCGCCGTGAACCCCGTTGTAAGGCAAGGGGATCTTGGCAACATCGAACACGATCCTCTCCGTCCTGTAGTTCAGGTCGCTTCCAAAAGTCACGGGCAGCGTGACTTTTCCCTTGGGCTGGCTTCTTCCCGGGTTAACCCCCTGAAACGTGCCCGTCTCTTCGAGGTCTCCATCAGGAATCTGCAGCTTCTCAATCACGGCAGGCAAAATCAAGTTCAGACCGGCCCCGCCATCGACTAGCATCTTTGTCACCTTGAGGTTGCGTATTGTTGGCGAAACCAACAATGGCAAGCACCCGACCGCAGTAGTGCGATCAGGGTGATCCTCAGTGTCAAAAATGATAGGTGTGCTGGACCACTTCAGCGGCCTTTGGGCATCAAACGACGGCTCTGCTGCTGTAATCTCTCGCGCCCACTGTTTAAGCCGGCGGTGAGAAGTACGCAGCGAGGCGCCACCATCGACGCACATGGCCTCTATTGCTTTCTGAAACACTTGGTCACCGTATTCGTCGTCCTCTTCGTGATCGTCGTCTTCTGGCTTTCTGTCACGGCCCCGGGCGGGCCTCTCCTGTTGTTTATCCTTGCCGCAACGGCCCGCCTGGTCGTCACGCTTCTTGCCGGACCCTTCAGCACCATCTGGGCCCTTCTCCTTGTACTGCCTCTCATATTCAGCCCTCTGCTTCTCAGCGAGGAGCTCAACCTGTCGGCAGTCTTGGAGGGCGTGGCCTTTGGTGCGATGGATCTTGCAATATCGCTTGTCGGAGTTTCCTGGCTTCTCGGCGGCCGCCAAGGCCCGGCAGGCGACACATCCGGCAACTTCCTTGCCGGGGTCATCTGCCTTGGTTTTCTTGGTGGAGCCCGTGTCATCAGATCCCTCGACGGCAAGCACGGCTTTACCCTTGCGCTTCCTGTTGCGGCGCCGGCCTTTCTTCGCCAGGGCGGCAACATCCTCTCTGAGGAGTCGGTTTCCACGCCGGCATCTTCACCGGGGTACTTCCTTCCATCTTCAGCCCGGGCACATCTGTCAGCAAGAACATAGAGCTCCGCTACGTCTTTCACCTTGTTCATTGCCAGCTCTTCGCGCATCTTGCAGTTACGCACGTTCTGATGGAATGCACTGATGATGGCGGCAGGGTGAACATCAGGGATGTTGTACTATACCCGGCTGAACCTCTGTATGTACTTGCGGAGACTCTCGCCTCCCTTCTGGGGAATGACATGCAGGTTGCTTGCTTGGCCATGGACTTGGTGGACTCCAGTAAAGGCGCCCACGAACTCATGGCACAAATCCGACCAGGAGGAAATAGAGTCTACCGGCAGGTGCATCAACCATGACATGGCATTGGGTTTAAGAGCCAACGGAAAGTAATTCGCAAGCACCTTATCTCGCGGGCTCCGGCAGCTTGCATCGCGATGGTGTAGATGCTGAGGAACTCGGACGGGTGGGTCTTGCCGCTGTACTTCTCGCCCACGTCAGGTTTGAAAGTGCGGTGAGTGGGCCACTGGAACTGCCGCAGCTCACGGGTAAAAGACAGACAGCTTACCTCGTAAGGTAGGCCTCCAGGGCTCTCCGGTGCCGGGGGGCTCACAGCAGGCCCTCGCTCACGATTGGTGGCGACTTCCGCACCGGGCGCTCGATGGTGGTTCGAGCGTCTTCATGTTCTCATTCCCGAAGAACTTGGCGCTGGTCATAGCGGGTCCGTGGGTCGGACGACGCTATGGAGATTTCGTCGCCCGTAACATCGCGACGGACTTGCGTCCGCGGTATCGGACGAGGAGGAGGCGAGTGCACCGTGGTCGTGGCGCCGCGGGCTTTCCTATCACTGGTGCGTGGGACTCCGTCGGAGCATCGACCCGGGGGCTCCACCAGATTCGGTTCGTCTTTGTTGGCCACCGCAACAAGGCTTCGGATGGTGGCTCTCCATTCATCGAGTTTCCCCGTAGCGGGAGGAAAATCGAGGAGCAATCGCTGCCGCTGTGGCTTCTATCGGGCGTTGGTGGCAGCGAAAACTGCACGGATCGCGACGCGCTTCGACTTCTGACCATGTCAGAAGGAGCTCTATCACGACCCCGCGATTGCATGCCATCTCTACCAGCGCCTCGGCGAGCGGGTAGGTCTTGTAGATCCCGGGAGTGGCGCTCGGGGCTCTTTCCGCGGCGACGCCCGGGATCCTCAGCGTGATTACGCCGTTCATCGCACGCCGCTTGAGAGGAGCACGCCGTCGGTGCCGGCGTGGAAGTCTTGGAAGCCCTCGCGTCGCCTTCAGGCGGGGCGGCAGCGATCTTGGAAGGCCCCGCGCCACCCGCGGAGGGCCTGTGTCGCGACCGGTTTTCCGGGTATTAATTTCCAGAAAATAGTCGTCGTGCTCATCAGCCCCAGGATTACTGTTAGCTGACGAGACATCAACTTGATACAGAAAAATCCAAGCAAAATACAAAACATGTAGTATAGGACCATTCTGGCCTGTGAGTACAACAAATGGTTTCTAGTGGTTGATGGCGGAAGCAGTTTGTGGATCATCAGTATCCATGGAACTCCATTTCCCACAGGAACAGCTGACCAGGTTAACTCCTATCTTCGCGAGGTTGCTATCACCGTTGCTTAGTTTCCGGGGCTGTCATCACAACGCTCCTCTCCATGCAAGAAATCTGGCCAAGATAATAGCCAGGGACAAGCCAGTGAGTACTTTGAATGTACTCTCAAACATTATGAACACGGGTATAATATAAATAATAATCATATGCTTAAATATTCTAGGATCACATCGTCAGTCATAAAATAAAATCTCTGATGCATGCAAGCAGGTTATTTATATGGATATGCAACAATGTAGTGGAAGTAAAATGCCGCAGTCGGGCGTCTGTGCGACACCACATAAAGGGCTTATAGAGTAAATAAATAACAAGCAATGCCACGATCGGGCGCCTCAAATGACACCACATAAAGGGCTTATAAGAAAATCAATAACAAGCCGTTATTACCAAGGCCTCAAATGACACCACATAAAGGGCTTATAAGAAAATAAATAACAAGTAATGCCACAGTCGGGCGTCTCAGCGACACCACATAAAGGGCTTATAAGAAAATAAATAACAAGAAAAAATTTTCAAAGCTTGCTTCTCTCTCTCCAAGGTCCTATTTTAAATAAATTTGAATCAACACACAAATTTCAAAACAGCACAAAAAGTTGTCTGAATTTTTTTTCAAATAAATCTTAAAATAAACTAGACAATATTGGAGAGAGGTAGGAAAAATAATCAACTCATTTCGAGTTATAGTTAAAAAGTTATAGGCAGTCAAAGTTGTGGTCAAAACTGGTTTTTAAATAAAACAAAAAGAAAAAAGAAACGGTACACGTCGAAGACGTACTTTGGAATCTACGCTTCCACTTACTCCAGCGTGGACGGCGCTGCGGAGTCATCGACAAGGTCTGGGACCCACTGGTCAGGTTTGACTAGTCGACCTCCCTCCTCTTCCTCTGCCCCGAGCGGAGGCGGGACTCCGGCGATGCTCGCCCGCGAACAGCGGCACCGTTCGGGAAACGGAGGTCACCCGTGGGCTCAGGGGATCGAGGCGGTCACTCCGGTAGTCGCTACGGTCTCTGGGGAGGACGGAGCTGCCAGCGGCGAGCTTCGCAGCGGACGGTGGCCGTCGAGCAAAGTGATTTTTCTCCCGCGGTGAGTCCCGATCAAAATCGAGCAGGGGGATGGATTCACTAGGGGGAGAGGGAGTTCCTGGTGAAGAGAGTGGAGAGGGGGAGGCTCTGGTGGCGCCGGAATGGCCGGGGCAGTGGCGGCGGCTGCAGTCACCGGAGGTGGGGAAGAAGACCTCCCCGGGTCGATTGGCTGCCACGGAAGAACTAGGGGAGCATGCTGAGGCTGCCTCGCGAATGGAACGTGCTCGGGGGCCTCTCTTTATAGTGCAACGAGGTCGGTTTGCGGCGTCCGTGGATAAGTTCGCCGGCGAACCACCTCCCTGTAGCGGCAGGGTGCCATGGCGGCGACGATAGCTAGAGGACACGCGAGAGGATGAGGCTGAGCTGTTCCAGGGGCAGGTGGCGAGCAGCTGAGGCTTGGGCGGCACCGACCTGGCAGAAACGTGCTGCAGACGCCGGTGTGCCGCCAAGGGCTCTGACGGTGGTGTTGCAGGGCACCAGGGTTGCTTGGCGTGTTGCGGTGAGAGGGAGAGTGCGTGGCGCGGCTCTGTGGTGTGGGAAAAACCAGGGGCGCGGCGTGGCGACTGAGGCGCGCTGCATCGCAAAACGTGCGCTTCTGCGTTTCAGAGCACGACCGAACGTGCTCGACGAAAAGCTAATGCATGCTAGAGGTCGCGGGTGAGGCTGGAAAGAAACAGGGCTAGGTTAGGGTTAGTGAGAGGGTAAATGGACATGGTGGTTAGGTCAGGGGATCAAGTTCATAATGTAAACTTGAAATCATGCCAAATCTGGCTATGCACTCAGCGTGTTTGTCAAAATGCCAAGGGCATCTAGGCAATACTTGGGGTGGCCAAATTCTCCAGATCAGTGTCTCTTTGGATGGATGAGGGGGCGGTGAAGCTAGTTTGACAAAAGCAAAAACTTGTTAGTGTAAGTTGTGCAAACCTTCAATTTTTGACAGAAAGAAGAGGGCATGATTGCAAGTACTTAGAATCATCCAATGGGTCCATTCTCCTAGACTTAAGGGTTTGGCAAAGTGCACCACAAGCAGGAGAAAGCTCAAGGGTAAAGGGGCAACTTAGAAGATGGTTGCAGTACAATTCACCAAGTTGCACCAGAATGAAGATGAGGATGATTCACTCAAATCCTTCAAAGAACATCACTGGGTTTTTGCATAAAGTTGAATCATAAGCTACTACCAGCATCCCATAATTTTGGTGGAGGCTAGAAAGAAGTATTTAAATGAGTTGTAGTGCAAAATTGCCCACTGGACCAGAGAAGAAAATTGGGTGTAGAGCTCAAAATATTTCATGAATAAAAGATATTTTTGCATAAAAGTGATTTAAAAACATCACCTGATATCTCCAAATTTTGGTTGGAATTTTAAGTGAATTTATCAAATGGTTGTAGTTCAAAAATGGCCATATAACCTTGGAAAACCATTTTTCAAGAAAATAAAGATCAAGCAAATTAATTATCTAATTAGCTCTACTAATAAAAGAAAAGTTTTTCTTGAGAGGGTAAACAAGTCCACTAACATATTTGAAAAGTTTTCACTCAAGAGAACAACTCCATAATAGCAAGGGGAAAAAGGGGTTCAAAAAACAAAAGGGAGCCCAGAAAATAAAAGGTTTTAATTTCCTGGAAAAAAATTAATTAATAAAACAAGGTCAAAATCCTGGGGTGTCACAGCCTGGCTCCTTCTTTGGATTTGGCGGCGTGCGGCCCATTACCAGGCGCACGAAAATCGCCGCCTCCCAAACTCCGGCTGCTGAGACGGTGCTGGTGTTCGCGAACAGCGCCCCGGGTCCTTTCGCGATCGTCCATCGCCGCCTGCCGGGCGGGATGCCCTGCCTCCGACGGGCCAACCGCCACCGTCGTCTTCTTCTTGGGCGCCATGACGATGAAGAAGCGTCGAACTAACTGCTAGAGCCGATTCTCACAACTGCGCCCCCTACCTGGCGCACCAAAGATGTCGGTGCGAACGACACCTATGGGATCACAAGAATCCCTACTACGGTTGCAGGGCGCGGGGTTGTGAGAAGAGCGGATCAAACAGATAGCACGCGGTTCCTTTATCCAGGTTCGGGCCGCGAGGATGCGTAAAACCCTACTCCTGCTTTGGTGGTTTGTTTATCTGTGTTCCTGAACTAGCTATGGAGCGTGAGGAGCTCCAAAAAGCCGAATCCTCTTCTTGGTTGCCTTGGGCCTCCTTTTATAGAGAAAGGGGTTGCCACAGTGTCACACAGGAGGTGGAAAGGGTACAGTGATGCGAGTTTATCCCTCGCATTACATGACAAGGCGCATTTAATGCGCCTCGCTTAGGTGTCCTTGCTTTATCTGGGACGGGGGAGAGCCCCGTCCCATCCGTTGCCGCTCCCTCTCGCGTTGACACACGCCCTGGCGAGCGGTGCCTGCGGTGCCATGTAGGCAGGCAGGCAGCTGAGGTGGCGCAATGGTGGGTCTCCACGAGGATCCGCCTGCAGCCACGCAGGTGCCCACCCAACTGGTTGGGTCGGCAGCTGCATGCGGACGGTGGCGGAGGTTCGATTGGCGTGGGCCTGATGGTGGCCCTGCGAGTGCCCAAGACAAGGGCCTTGCCGTGGCGCCCGCTATCATCCCCGGCAAGGCTCTTGCCGGGGGCCTTGTGGTCCTCGTTGGCCGGGATTCCGCCAAGGGTCGTCATCTTCTGTAGTGTGTATCTGATCTTGAATGTCTTCACAAAGATCTACATGCCACCACGGGGATGTCTCCCGAATCCTTGCCCCATGGGGGCAGTGGACTCAAGGGTGACCCGCTCCGTAGGTGTGGGGCGAGCCGCCGCGGCAAGGGTCTTGCCGGGTTTGCTAAAACCATCCCCCGGCAAGGATCTTGCCGTGGGAGCCTGCTTCGTCCCCTTTGCTCTCTGTGGTCTTGGTCTTGGCGTTGTTCTGCTCCCTTCGAGCTTTGGTCTTACCTTGGCTCACCTCCCTTGTCTTGCTCAGTGCGGTGGTGCCCGTGGCTCAGACTGCCCGTGCACAGTTATAGGGGTGCAAAAAGCGTACCCCTCTTTTTGTACACCGACAATCATGGATACTAGGTTAAACATATTTACAAAAACAGAACAAGCCGAGTTCATACCAATTTCTCTCTGCCACGGCTAGTTCATCGAATATTGTCATTATTTCCTTTCACTTGCCGACCGAACGACGTGAAAATAATAATAGTGCAAGAGTGTCGTGGACAAGCTGGAATCTGCAAACATTTTATTCAACAGGAGAAGACAAGGTAAAATGGGCTCTTTGTTAGATCAACAATTATGCAAATGAGAGCCATTCAACATTTTCATCGTTATCTTCTCCTTGGTACGACTTGAATAAAAGAAAAGAAATTCAGAGAAACACACTGAAATATTTTTGGAGTTTTTGGTTTTCTAAAACAAGCAAATAAAGGGAAACCAAAAACGAGAAAAACTATTTACACGGGAAAGCTCCCAACAAGCAAAAGAAGAACAAGGAAATCGTTTTGGGTTTTCTTTTTAAGTAATGCAGCTAAGCATGAAAAGAAATTAAACTAACTACAACTATTTTTTTGGTTTTTCTAAGGTTTTTCAAGAAGCAAAAGAAGTGGCCATAAAGAAATCTTTATGTTTTGGGTCTTACTATTAGCGTTATGTTGGCCACTATTAGCGTTATGTTGCCATAAAACACAAGAAGAAAAAGAAGTGGCCATAAAGAAAACAAGCAACATAATGCTAAGGTTTTCTAAGGTTTTTCTAAGGTTTTTTCTAAGGTTACAACATAAAGAAATTAAATTAAACTAACTACAACTATTTTTTTGGCTAATAGTGGCCATAAATAGTCATACATGCTTATGGAAAGAACTTGCATGACATCTTTTGTCCTACCCTCCCGTGGCAGCGGGGTCCATATTAGAAACTAAGGGATATTAAGGCCTCCTTTTAATAGAGAACTAGAACAAAGCATTAACACACGGTGAATACATGAACTCCTCAAACTACGGTCATCACCGGGAGTGGTCCCGACTATTGTCACTCCGGGGTTGCCGGATCATAACACGTAGTAGGTGACTATAACTTGCAGATCGGTTCTAGAACATGGATATAATGATGATAACATAAACGGTTCAGATCTGAAATCATGGCACCCGGGCCCAAAGTGACAAGCATTTAGCATGGCAAAGTCATAGCAACATCAATCTCAGAACATAGTGGATACTAGGGATCAAGCCCTAACAAAACTAACTCAATTACATGATGAATCTCATCCAACTCCTCACCGACCAGCGAGCCTATAAGGAATTACTCACTCCCGGTGGGGAGCATCATGGAATTGGCGATGGAGAAGGGTTGGTGCTGACGAAGAACGAAGGTCTCCCTCTCCGGAGCCCCAAACGGACTCCAGATCTGGCCTCCCGATGAAGAACAGGAGGTGACGGCGGCTCCGTCTTGTGGATCGTGATAATTCTTTCTCAATGATTTTTTCTGGAAAAATAGGATTTTATAGCGTCGGTTTCAGGGTCTGCGGGGCCACCAGGTGGGTACAACCCACCTAGGTGCGCTTGGGTGGGCATGCGCACCCTCGTGGGTTGTGCCCACCCATGTGCCCCCCTCCGGTGGCTCTTGGCTCCAGAAATTCTCTTTTATTGTATAAAAAATCCTCGCATCCGAGAACTTTTATTTCTGCACAAAAACAACACCATGGTAGTTTTGCTGAAAACAGCGTCAGTCCGGGGTTAGTTTCTTTCAAATCATGCAAATTACAGTCCAAACCAAGAGGAAAAGCGTTAGGAAAAGTAGATACGTTGGAGACGTATCAAGTGGCGAACATGCATTTTCGAAACGAAATTAGGAACATTTAGCTGACCAATTAAACGACTCTGTTTTAATAATAGCATATTCATATTTGAACAACTAAGCTTGTTTAGCTTGATGGGTGGAGCAGTGCTATTATGACATGAAGCACGTATGCTGATCGTATAGTGATCATAAAAGGGGGAAACCCTAAGCATTTTTTTGAGCAAAAGAGGGTTTCCCCTCCGATTTCTATTAAAGAAACCACCACGGAACCAACATGATCAATTAAACCCTAAGCATGATCAATTAATCCATATTATGACTGTGCCATGGCAGATTTAAAGCTGGAAACTGGAGAAATGCTATTTAGCATCAATTGTTTGCTTCAAACTAAGAACTAAATTCTAGGAGCTGAAAAGAAAGTATAGTAACCAAGCTACGATCTATTTTTTGGTTGAGATCAAAAAGTTGAGGTGATATGAAGTACCACCTCTCTTGTGGCATCGTGTAGGAATCAAGGGTGTGATGGCTGTCAGTGGCGTTGAAGCAGATCTGCGACGGTAGATGGGTGCATCGGGGGATAAGTCCCGTTGCGGTGGACGAGAAGGCATGTGAGCGGCCCCGGCAAAGACAGGTACGGGGAACCATGTTTTCGGGACGCGCCTCTCTGAAATATGGGAAAGTTACGAACTTAGCCCCCGTTTAAAATTTGGATGTCTCGTCAGTTGGGGATAGGACGGTTATCTCGCATCTCACCAATATTTGCCTAGAGAGATTTCGGGCGTGGAGAGGGTGTTTTGGCGCCCACGGTTGGCAACCACGGTGTATAAACGTGGCTGACAGGTAGAGCGGTTGTGTTACGTCTGAGTGAAGTTACAAACCTACCCCTATTGAAAATATTTGCCGACATCGATCTCGGCCGAGTCGAGTTTATTTTGGTGCCCACCGTGTATGAATGGGGAAATGGAGGGAGAGACAGAGGTCTTTCGTACGAGCTTGAATCAAATGTGTTTTGCCGCCCATGTTTGGCGCCCACCATGTCGGAATGGGCACAGAGGTGGTCATGTCACGTCTAATTGAAGTTACTAACCTACCCCTATTGAGAGCAGTGGAAATCGGGCCGCTGGATTGTCCGTGTAAGGGGTACACAGTAATTTCCATCTCCCAAACACTTAGCTTCAGGGAGCCGGCATAGGAGTGGACTTTTCCCGCTTCTTTCGAATTTTGGGACAATAGGCATCCATGTTTACCCTGGCAACTAAATTCGAATCCATTTTGTATTCCTATATGAATCTTTATAAATCATTCTATGTGTTTTTATATATCTTCAAAAGCACGACAAAGATGTATTCCATCATCATATATGAATATGATTTACAAATGTCGATACTCAATTCAAGCTAGAATCCAGTTTAAGGTGAATTGAATATTTGAAACCACTTTATATCCAACTCAAGTGTCACACGCAGCATAATGTGTACCCCCATTTAGATATGTACACATGCGATGTATCAAGATTCAAATACCGAGTCAATCAACCAATAATGTACAAAACTAACAGACATATAAACACTCATAGAGTATATGTATCAATAATATCAACTAACATACATAAGCCAGGCCGCTGTACTTTTTTTGCTAGAAGAGCATCCTTTTTTAGCAAAGCTAGTACAACATCTTGGCCCTTTCCGTTGCGTGCCACTTAAGGTCCATCTATACTACTATTATCGCTGAATGCACATTCAGCCCGATTGGCATATTTGTAGGTCTGGCACAACAATCAAAATGAAATGTCTCAGAGTCTTATCAATTAATACAGACTTGTACTAAAAAAATTACAAACCAAAAAACAAAAAAACAATTATTACTAGATCTCTAAAACAAATGGTTTGATCGATTACATGAACAAACAACATAAAGGTTATTCAACGATGGAAAGAATATTTCACCCATGATTTACCAAGTGGGAATTTAATTTCCTTTTTTCCTTTAGGACCTTAACAATGCGGTCAGTCTCAGCTTGCTTCCTTTTGAAATCCACCAAATATTTAATGGTTGTCTTGATTCGCCGTGATTGTGCTGTTTTCTTCCTCAACATGTCAACTTCATCGCTAAGTGCACACGCAGAATCTATTTCTACCAATAGTTTAACCTCTAGAGCATCAGCAGTTGGCAATTCATGATGCACGATTGGGCCGGTGCCACTGCTGTGGGATGATACAACGTCCATGGGGACCTCGCTCTTTGATCTTGGGCTAACCTATTTTGCCATTAAAGTTTCGATTGGATTAGAAATGTTGAAGTTAGCAAAACATCTCAACTGGGAGTTATAATAGCAAACCAGTTAAACAAACAAGGAATTAAAGAGTTTCAATTGGATGCTGAAAAGTAGTAATTAACATCATTGTAACTGGTTGTAGCAAAGAAAGCGCTTAAACAAACAAGTTTTGCAAAAGGTACCTGTTGTGGCATTGGAGTTTCTCTTGGATCCTGAAAAGTTGAGTAGCCAATAACATGATTAGAGCAACCGGTTGCAGTAGCAAAGCAGTTAAAAAACTAGTTTTGCAGAAGGAACCTGTTGTGGCATTGGAGTTTCTCTTGGATCCTGAAAAGTTGAGTAGTCAGTAACTTGATTAGAGCAACAAGTTACATCAGCAAACCTGTTACACAAATATATTTTTGAAAATGTACCTGTTGTGCAATTGGACTTCCAATTGGATCCTGAAAACTTGAAGTCGGTAAGATGATTACAGCAACAAGTTACAGCAGCAAACTAGGTAAACAAGGAAGTTTCTGAAAACATACCTTTTGTGCCAACGGAGTTTTAGTTGGATCCTGCAAACTTGAATGTTAGAAATCATAAATAAAGTGTTGCAGGAGCCATAATAAACTAACATCAAACTAGTAAAACTAACCAGTTTTTGCAACGTATTTAATTACACATGAACTAGTAAAACTAACAAGTTCTTGGCAACGTATTAAAGTAACAAGTCGGTACCGTTTACAAAGAACACGTACATCTCAGAATTTCTTTCATGTAAGCAAAATGATTCCAACACATATATAAGTTAAAAAGACGGTGTCCCTCATATAAACCTGACAGTTGTCTATCTATGAACATGCAAACATTACTAGTGCTACAAGTGATAATAGCAAACCATTTAAACAAACAGGTTATCAGAACATAAATTACACGTGAATTATGCTGCACCCTAGAAGTACATATGACCAGCTATCTACGTGATTAAGTAGCTATTTAAGTTCAGGCAAACAGGTAATCCTTAACAGTAAGTATCAAACACATAGATAGGCGCAGTATATAATAGGATTAACATGCTATGGCATTATGTAGTCAGTAGCAAACTAAATTAAGCCAAGCAACATAATTGAACAATTTTACGATAAGTGGCTAAGTAAAATTCCGAGAAGCAGGTAACTGAACTTATGCTAGCTCTTTGTACACGCACACTGCAACTTCTTTTTCGCTTACAAGGTTCTACGAAGGAGTCCATGGCATCAATTGCTTGGATACACAGTCCCAATACTTCTTTCTTCCTACACTGCATTGGTAAGTCGAATGGTTAATCTGATAAGATGGTGCGTCCTTGATATGTTATATGAGGACGGGTTGTCAGACTAGTTGTAGCCACCCACATCACACTGGCTTTTATTGTATATTTCATGCGATTACATTTGGGATATCGAGCTCTAAGCAATCTACAATAGGATGAAAAGACTGGCATCCTTCACATTATTGGCGAACTCAGTTTATAGAAACAAGCAATTCAACCATTCTGTAGGTAAATCAAAAGCGCCACTGGAATATTTTTCACTACCCCAATCATATACGCAAATAGGGGTGACGCCACAGTAGGGGCTGGTATGGGCGACCGCCTCGGGTGGCTGGAAAGTGTGCACCGAGTTTGAGTTGTCTAGGTTGGCCCAGGCTAGTTTTGTTCGTCCCAACGCACGAGCGGGCAATGTAAAAAATGAAGAAAAATGTTTCAATTTGGATGGGCCAATAACGTAAGTGCAAGGCATGCCCTATAGCAGGCTCGCGCCCCAAACGAGCGCCTCCCATATCGATCGACAACATGAAAAATCCCAATTTGTTCGCTCCAGCCTCCAGTCTGGTTCGCTCCTAACCTAGCCGCCGCTAGATAGACTGGCAAAACACTTCCTCATGCCCTCGTTGGAGGGTGGTCGCCGGGCTTCAAACAAATGGAAGCACAAGAAAATGAAGATCAAACCCTGGGTGTAGCCTGCGTGGGAGGCAGCGGTGGCACCACGGGCATGGCATCGAAGCTTATAAGCAGACGATCGCAGCTTGCAAGAGCAGCATGCGCAATGAGAAGGTACATCACATCCCTGATTATATCTAATTCAACTGTTCAATTTCTGGCTAATAGTTAAACCTGACGGTGTTCTAAAACTGCTTGTATGCAGGGAATCTATGAGAAAATGAAACCAATTTCTACTTATTTTATAACTCCCCCAATCAATACTGAACTGACTGAACCTGATGTATCTAATCAGGTTTCCGATGGAAACATACAAGCTCATGTTGTTCCTGAGCCTGAAGTTTCTAATGAACAAACTACTAATGAAGGATTTGATGCAAACATTTTACACGCTCCTGGTGATGAACATATAGTGTCTAATGAGGGATCTAATGCAAGCATTTTGCAAGCTTCCATTGAAGGATTTAGTGTCTAATGATGATCTGCTATGTTGAGAGAGACATAGAGATTTGCAGGCATTGATGACAAGCAAATTATAGTACATTTTCATGGCTTGAGGAAACATTGAGGCCATCTACCAGAAAGTCCCCGTATCATGACAACGTAGCATAAATACTTTTCTAATCTGTTGTTTGAAACTACTGGCATACTTGTGCAGGATAGATATATTGATATGCAGTTTGCGCACTGGTTATAGGTGCAATTACACTTCGATATTTTCAGCCAGAGAATGAATTATTCAAGCAGGTACAGACCATGTTAGTAGTCCTTGTACACCATGTTTAATTTTGTGTTTTTTGGTGCTTACATCATTTAGTGTTTTATAATCTAAACTACTTTGGATCATTAGCTGGTTTTCAAAGTGCATGTAGCTTCACATTTCTCAAGTTATGTTGATTTCCGGAGTGCAAGTGCCTTCGTATTTTTTAAGTTAAATGTTCTCCCTGGTAACTTGAATTCATGGATCCCCCACTGCACAAATCATACACGCAGGCTAGTACGAATTAAATGAAATGCAAGGACTTACGCTAGCTCGTTGTACAGGCTCACTACAGCTCTGCTTGCGCTTGGGATGTTCCATGTACAAGTCCATGTTACCACTTGCTTGGATGTGCAGGCCTTGTGCTCCTTGCATCCCCCCTCTGCATTTTTGACACGGCGAATGGTTGATCAAATAAGAGGAATCGACCTTGCTGTTGTACCGGAAGACAGATACTTACAAGGTTATATGGGTGTGCAGGATGTATACCAGATCCCGTAGCGCCGTCATGCTTCGCTAAAAAATGGTTTTGCTTGTTTCAGATGATATCTCCAGAAGAAATAAGAGTTAAAGTCAGAGTTGCATAGGCGTGTAAGCTAAGAGAGCAGTGAAAGGATACCCAAACATCTCGGAACAATGCACAAGGGAGTGATGTGTGGATACCTAGTTTGGGCCGGCGTTTGGGCATGATCGCCTAGCTAGAGTGCGGGTCACTTCAGAGCCATTGAGGGTGATGCGCTAGTGTTAGCTGGCCGTGCACAGATGCAGATCTTGAGTGGCAGTGGAGCGCTACGTTGTGGTGGACGAGACCGTTGGTGAAGCCCCAACGGCCTCGGGGGGCGGAGGTGCGACGATGTGCTCGGTGAAGTAGCCCCGATGAGGTGGGAGATGATGTCGGTGAAGCGCACCTGATGTGGTGGAAGTCGGTATCTGTGAGGCACGTCGGTTGCGGCGGCCGACGTTGTCGGCGGACCACCCGATGTGGTGGACGAGGGCATAGATGAGGTAGCTCCGGTGCGGTGGTGAAGCGCGACCGTCGTCTTCCTCATTGTCGTCTGGCACAGAGGTGGGGAAAGAGACGAGACGAGGAGCGATTGGAACTTTGCTTGGGTTGGCGGCGAATTAGGGATTTGAGCAATCTAGGCGTGGAAGGGGACAGTGGAGAAGGGAATTTTTGTAGGGCTGGAATTGCGGCCGCCAGATATTTCAATCCAAAACATGGAAGAGCGAACTTACTTTGTCGTCGTTCTTTTTTCGGGGGGGGGGGGAGCGAAGGGGTGGGTGGCTGGGTGCTAAGCGTCCGTACGACACACGCGACCACCATGACACGACCCTGGTCTGCTTTGTGCGCCTACATTTGAGAATGCAAACGAATCTTCTTTCATTTGCAAACGAATCTGTATGTATTACCATGCCCGTGTTTTCCTTGCAAATAATTAGTCATTCGAAACGAGATACTATAAATTAATTAATGAGGAGTTATATTTGAATATATTTTTCGAAACGGTATCCATGCTAACGTGGATTAAAGTGTGTCACATAATTAGTTATTTGAATTAGAGTGTGTGTCACATAGCGGTCTCCAATTCTAACGTGGATTTCCAATTTCACGGTATCCATGCTACTTTTTTAATACAAATTCATATGTGTATGATGAACACCATGGTAGTGAGGAAACTTTCGATGGATTCAAACATATGACCTACAAAACAGCACAACAATCGAGTCAATGTCAACTTTTCCAAACCTAGTATGGCACAAATTCGAAATTATTACCCATATGCATGGTCCTCGGTTCAAATCTTACAATGTACACCGAATTGAAACATCGATAAGTCTCGTACTATCTACATTCAGATGTTGTTTTTAGCCCCACCCCACCCCCCTCGGCACACACGCTACATACTTCCTGTATAGGTCAATCTTCCTCTCCTAACCACCTTGGGAAGCTATCAGTTTCTGACACACGTTCATTCTTTCTCTCCATGTTTCGATCTCTAATTCTCTCAACTACACAACCCCCTTTTTCCACTATGTTACCAAATGTATCAACCTCACACACCCGCCATTGCACCCCATGCCGAGCTCTCTCTCTCTCTCTCTCTCTCTCCCTCCCACCCTCTCTCTCTCTCTAGATACATGCATTGCCTATCTAGCCCCCAACCTCTCATGTGCACGCACGCACGTTGTCTATCTAGGTCACTCCCTCAAGACTGTCTCACTCTTTCTTCCGTACGGTAGGCCACACTCGCTCAATCTCGCTCTCTTTATCTAAGTCTCGATTAACCTCGCTTTCTTTCACACACAAATGATATATCACCTTGGTCGGGCCTCAATCGATACACTCTATACTCTCTCACGCATATTGTCTATCTAGGTCAGTCCATCCAAGCCGCCCCCACTCTTTCGACCTCATGGCGGGCTAGGCTCGCTCAATCTATCTCTCTCTCTCTCTCTCTCTCTCTCTCTCTCTCTCTCTGTGTGTGTGTGTGTGTGTGTGTGTGTGTGTGTGTGTGTATACGTCTTGATTGACCTCGCTCTTTCTCGGACACAAATGATATATCTCCATGTTTGAGCCCAATTCGACATATTCATATTGTATACTCTCTCACGCACATTGTCTATCTAGGTCACTCTCTCCAACCCATCTCACTCTATCGATCACACGATGACCCACACTCGCTCAATCTCTCTCCCTTTTATATGTAATCCATTGACCTTGCTTCCTCCCACGCACAAAATATATATACATGTCCGTGAATGGATCATCTCTCAAGCTCTATCTTACAGCCCTCACCCTTCCCAAAAGCTCAATCGAACAATATCTCTCCAGAGCATATCTATCTTTTCAATGAATGTCGGACCACACTCACTTTGTCTCTCTATCTATATGTGTCTCGATTGACCTCGCTTTCTCACACCGTATCTTCCACACATTGAAGCTACCTCTCCATCCCACGCAAATCCGGAGCTATTTACATTGCGAGGGGGACTCCAACCTTGGATTAATTTGTGTAGGCATTTATTCCGGTGGGTTTAGATTATATTTTTGTTGCATTCGGCCCACAACTACTCCAAACACCGTTGCAACCCCCGCACCTTCCCCAATTGATTTCCCTCTGGCTCGGTCATCGCTCTCTCGCACGTCCTTTCTCGCCTTCAACGTCACACCATGGTATTTTTTGCAAAAACTCTGTTGTTCTCTTTAATTATTACAAATAAGCTACAAAACTACACACCGATAGTCCACCTGTAATGGAAAAAATTTCGACCCACAAATTAAAAATTAAAAAGGACGAGGATCTAACATGTGACCAGGGCCTTCAAGCCGCATGTCAATAGGCAACATACATAGTACAACAAAGTTTATTGTACCCCCCTTTGTTCATATAATGTTTTTATATTACCACAACCTATTTAATGGATAACATGTAATATTATTTTAGTACATTAGTGGGACCGGATCGTTAGCACGTACTATTCGCCTTCTCTTACTGGTGGGTTCCATGTCTGCTCTCTCTCTCTCTCTCCTCCCCTTATACGTTTAGATGCATGGGCAAACACGAAGAACTCGCGGGTGATGTTGCAGTTAAGCATATCTGGACGCGTTCACAAGTTACGACACCAGTTTCACGTACTAGTAGTACTAGTCAATGAGTACATGCAATGCACATTAATTTGGAAGTATATTAAGTGCATGTGGATATTAAGTAGGATATTATTTGCGTGTTATTATGTGATTAGCACTATTTTTGGCATGAAATTAACTGCACGCTAAACGTGTTGAGCGCTCGATATTGAAGTAGTCTAGGTCATTGGATGAGAAGGAATACATGTGGCTTGATGACGTTTTATATTTAATTTGATACGGCTCTAGCAGAACATTCAATCGATCAAACTATAGATTTCATTTAGTCTGACTCCGACTTTACATTCATACGATGATCGATCTAAAATAATCAGAAATGATTAACATTCGGATTTTAAGCATGGCAATCCGAACATTTTCCATGGCAAATTTAGATACACGATCGTTGTGTGTCGTTGGGCCACTGGCCGACGGCGACGGCGGCATCTTGCGTCGTTTTTGGCGTACTCCTGGACGTTGGCCCTATCTTCAAGGAAGGCCATAATGTTCTGGACTTGATCTCGTGAGCGAGTCAACCGGCGGAGGAGGCGATCGCATTGGTGCAAGGAAGCGGTCAACGGCGACCATCCATGTCGCCGAGGGGCACCGCACCAGCTGAGATAGGCGGCCGCAACGGTGCGGCGAGAGACATTCGTGTGCATGGGCACCGCATAGGCGTCGCGCTTAGTGCATGCGTGGGCGCATCTTGTTGGTAGGTGCACGGCACCGCACGCGGGCGCTGCATCGGTGCATCGCGACGCATGCACCGGCAGCAGTGCACGGGCGGGTGAAAGTCGGCGGGGACCTCGTGGGAACCCCGTGGCATCAAGCTCGACGACAATGTGCGGCTCCCAGCCCATCAATGCTACGGGGATGGCCGCTGGCGCATTCGGGGCGACGAGAGCCTGAACGGGAGCGGAGACAAGCGCGGCGTCTTCCCGCAAGGCCGGTTCAAGCTCGTCCCAAAGCACCTTATGTTCTTGAGACTCCGGCTGAGTGTCTTCCTCAGGAAATTGAAGACTAAGGGCAGATGATTGTGATTCGGCATGGCGTACAGTTAGGTCAGGCTGGTTGGAGGTAGACGACAAGAGAATCGGAGAGGAAGAGAGAAGGTTGTGGCGATACCAGGTAGTGCGGGGTTGATTTTAAACTGCGGCGCCAGCGCCATTAAAAGTGGGGGCAGTTGGGACGAAGGTGGGCGGCGGAGCCTGGTCAAAGGGCTTGCCTCCCGGTGAGCCTGCGCAGTGGTCCGCTCGCACGCCTCCCAGTCAGCCGGCGCAGCGCTCTACTCCCACGCCTCCCATCGACTCACACGCTTGCTCGGATGGCACCTGCCGATGAGAAGTGGGACACATGGCGGCACGTAAACGCCCACGGTTTCAATAGTGAAAGCGTTCGCCTTAACGTGACAGGTCTTTGTTCCAAAATACCTTGGCTCTTCATTTGTGCAACTTCTCATAAGCAGCTTGTCTCAAATTGAAGAAAAAAATTACGTAGGAATATTTGTGCCATATCACGAGACCATGCTCAGTTTCATGAATTTCTGATCACTTTTGAATTTTCTGAAATTTAAAATCCAGGACTCGAAACAATATCATAACCTGCATCATGCAATAAATATTCAAGCGATACATCTTTCCTGTTGTATTTCTTAAGAAAGGATTTGGTCAAACATTTTGCTTAGTTAGACTTCAGACAAGTTATATATGTAGAGTAAAAGGATAATCCCTCCGTACTAGTGCATTGCCTGATATATTAACTCAAGTACTAGGCACGAACAAATGGGCTCAATTCTGTGCTCATCCTGGTGTAGTACTCCTATTAGTACTAGGTGATGAGGACATCAATACCATTGTTACAACCACAGCCCCTGCTGCTATACATACTGGACTAATTACTAGAGCTCGCGCATGCCAATTAAATTATTAGGTACTTTTGTTTCTTGGTAATGATTCTAGTGTTCATGAGAATATGATGTTGCCTAAATTGGATACATTTGTCTTTCTTAAAAATGAAGGGCCTAACTTGGACAAGAGGGATGAACACTGGAGCAAGATCAAGCATGGAGATGATGGCATGCATAAGGGGAACAAGAATGGAGTTACAAGTGAGTGCATGAAGTCTTGGAAGAAATATACAAGATGCCACTTCATAAATTTCGTGCAGAGGCTATTATAGGTGCTGCGTCACCTTATTTTTGGGCCAAGCCCATGTAATTTCAAAGTTCTTGATTATAGGCTGTTTTTAGAGTCCGTATGTGTGAGGAAACAAGAGTTAGGGTTGGTTTCGGACCCCTCCCTCAAGGGCCACGAAATTCCCCCCTCTTCCTCCATATATACAGTCCTTAGGGCGTCGTTTAGACTTTGGGTTTTGTTTAGGTTAAAATTCGCCATAGCTGCAACTTCACATACTTCGTTTGTGTTCAATGACCAGACAAAGGCGTCACAGAACCCCACCTTCATTAATAAAGCTTTCCTCTTATATTTGCAATATCCAGATTGCCATCTCGGTTTCTTGCTTGTTCTTCATTTGCTCGCAGGAAACAAACCCTCGTGGCCAGGTTGATCATGCTCCGGCATGGTCAATAACCCCTCGTAAGTTGGTTTAGCGGTTGCTAAGACGCGACATCTCGCACGTTCGTAGTCGGATCATCAAGGTCGACTCCCACAGAAAACGATAGCCACATGTCGACGTTCTGGGGACGGGGGGTCCCTAGACTTGCCTGCCTACGGCCCGCGGCGTGGCTCCACTAGCGTCCCTGTATGGCCCATCTTCACCAGTAAACACTCAAGACCCTCACGAGGGGCCAAGCCTCGCGGGGCGGACGACACAAGACCTCCTCGGGGGCAACCTCACCAGGCTGGCTCGCGAGGGGCGGAGAAATCAAGGCAAGGGGAACCTCGCGAGGTTCCCATGACGTAAGCCGTGATGACCAAGGCCAGGCGGGCGCCAGAGCGCACAGTGTCCTTGTTTCCTTTTTGGTGCTAAAGGGGCAAGCACAGGCGAGGAGTCCCGAGGCGTCAGGCAAAGGTTTCCATATCGGTGCAACGAGACTAAGACCAGAAGGACGGCAAGACGGAGGTCACCGTGGAGCCCAAGACGGCGTCACCACCAGAGCCATTGGCAGGCGAAGACCACCTTTAGTCAGGATAGCTTGTACTAGCTGCCCCCCTTCAAACTGGCCGTCGTGGCATCCCTTCCCGCTCAATATTTGGGAGGAGGACCAGGGCCTCTATAAATAGGACTAGCCACCATCGTAGGAGGGGATCGACCATTCAGTTCGTCAACCACCACACAAGCTCACCGAGCACAAGAACACCTCTCCTCAGGAGGCTGTTCTTCCCTTGTACTGTTCATCCTGAGACCAAGAGGCAATCCACCACACCACACTAGAGTAGGGTATTACACCACAACGGTGGCCCGAACCAGTATAAATCTTGTGTCCCTCTGTCCTTTGGGTTCGTCGAGCTAGGCCGTGAGATCTTGATGCGTGTGAGCTAGGGGGAGGAGAGATCTTCGTGCGCACCCCAGTGTTCAAACCTCGAGGGTTTTGCCGGAACCCGAAATCCGACATTTGGCGTGCCAGGTAGGGGTGCGCTGAAGCTTTCCTCTCGCCGATTCGCGTTGCACCACTCCACGAAGTTCATGGCCGACGCTCGCCGGGCCCGCGCTGAGCGCCGGGTCGCTCTGGCCACACGTGTCGCTCAGACAGCCCCTATCGGCGGGCCTCCCTGCTGTTCTCCGTCACCCGCCGCCAACGCCGCCACCGGTCCGGCGGGAAATGAGCAGCAAGCGTCCTCTCTGCACCCCTCTATGCGGCGGGATGGCCATACCGCCACTCCATCGCTGACCCCAGCCGGCTCGTCGTCTCACGCTCTTCGTGCGCCCACGGACGCGCAGGCCGCGCTGCTCATGGCACGCCAGCTCCTGCGCTACCGCCCCATCGACGACCTGTACGAGGACTGGCTAGACCGCATCGCCGAGCTTGTCAGCACCGCTGGGGGCTCCCCCACACCGACCCTCTTGCTACCTCGCCCTCTGCCGGCTGCGCGCGGCGTGGCTCCCGGAGCACCTCCGCCACCTCTGCACCAAGACGGTGTTCTGGCGCCAAGACGTGTGGTCCCCCTGCGAGACCCACCGTGCCGGGCGCCCGCACGAGAAGAAGGTAGCTGCCAAGAAGTTCCCCGACCGCAAGAAAGTGCTCCACCGCTCCCAGCGCCGCCACGTCAGGACCCCTTGTCGCGGCAGGGCCTCACGCCACTCACCCCAGCAACGCGGGGACACCAAGACCAAGCTCCGCCTCCACGGCGGGTCCCGGTGGCCACGATGGGCTGCCGCGCCTTCACCCCTGAGCTGTGTGGCATCGTCTCACCGGGCAAGTTCAAGCCGGATCTACCTCCTCGCTACAACGGCACCCCCGACCCTGCGGATTTCTTGCAGCTCTATGAGCTGAGCATCGAGGCGCCCAATGTTGATGAGAAGGTCATGGCGAACTGGTTTCCCATGGCTCTCAAGGACGGTGCTCGCTCGTGGCTCCTGAACCTGCCCCCGGGCTCGATCTCCTCCTGGGCACTCGCGATCGCCCCCCGGCTGCGGGTGACCTGCATCACATCAAGCGACAGCCAGGAGAGACCTTGCAGAAGTACATCCAACGCTTCAACATCGTTCACGTCAATATCCCCAAGGTGATGGACGAGGCCATCATTTCAGCGTTTTCTGATGGTGTCCGCAACGTCAAGATGAAGGAGGAGCTCTCCATCCACGAGGAGCTGTGCACGGCTCTGGAGCTGTTCAACCTGGCGACCAAGTGCGCGAGACCTGAGGAGGGGCGCCTTTCCCTCCTCGAGCTCCCAGCTACAGACCTGGAGGAGAAGAAAGCCAAGGCCAAGGACGTGAAGCGCAAGGGAGTGGCCGTGCTCGCGGAGGAGCCAGACACAAAGCGCGGCCGGTATCATCCCTAGTCATCCAAGAGCAGCCGACTGTTCTGCGCCTTCCACAACGTACACAGCCACAACACCAACGACTGTCAGGAGCTTAGGGCCATTCGAGATGGACGCTTCGGTCGATGCCCCGAGCGCAATGACCGGAGCTACGGTCGGGGAGGAGGACGTGGCCGAGGACGCTGGGACGACCGAGGCCCCCGCCAGGAGTGGCGCGACCGGCCTCGCGAGGACCGTTGGCAGGATCAGCCTCGTGAGGAAGCCTGGAGGGATCATCCTCGCGAGGACCGCCCTCAGGGCAATGCTGGTCTTCCTCCGCTGCTGCCACCACCCAGAAGGAACGACGACCACCATCAGGACGAAGGAGCCGGGGGCTTTCAGGAACCACGCGCTATCGCCTGCATCTTGGGCGGAGCTCAGGCCCCAGCGTCTCAGCGTATCTTCAAGAAGTTTGCTCGCGAGGTGAACGCGGCTCTTCCCGAGCTCGAGGCCACACGCCCACTCACGTGGTCCAAGTACGCCATCACTATCAGCTCGGCGGACCAGCTCAAGTGCCCGCAGCCGCCGGCACTCTCCCAATGCTCTGCTCGTCTATCATCAGCAACGTCCAAGTCACCAAGACCCTTATCAATGGCGGTGCGGGGCTAAACGTCCTGTCCGTCGACACATTCGATCGCCTTCAAGTACCCTATGATCAGCTGCAACTGACCAAGCCTTTCTCAGGAGTGACCGATGGTTCCACCACCCTGATCGGGCAGGTCCGCCTTCCTGTCACCTTCGGTGGACGCGACAACTACCATACCAAGCTCATCGACTTTGATGTCGCCCACATTCGTCTGCCGTCCAATGCCTTCCTCGGGTACCCAGCGTTGGCCAAGTTCATGGCAGTGACCCACCACAGCTACAACATCCTCAAGATAACAGGGACTGATGGCGTCATCATAGTCGCCTGTGAGGAGAAGGATGCAGTGTGCTCCCTTGAGCGCGCTTTCCAGGCCACAGCGATCGAAGACCCCTACAACGAAGGAATCATGCACCCTCCTGAGGCCACCCCCAAGAAGAAGAAGCAGCTACTCCGTACAAGGCCTCAGGAGAGCAGCGTCACCAACAACACCACCTCAAGGCCTGCGTCCTCAGATGGGGTGCCTCCCTCCCATGCATAGGAAGGCGCTCCGGTCGCCCTCCTTGGGCAGGGCTCGGGGGCTCTCTTCTGGAGGGCCTCAGACCTTGCCAACATCACGAGGGAGGTGCTCGGGCACCACCTGGAGGCGTGCTTTGAGGCACGTTTCCCTCAGGAGGGCACCAGGCGAGGAGCGCCTGGCGCTCAAGAGTTCATCACCCAAACTACCCAGGAGCTTCATTAAGAAAGAGCCATGCTGGCGATCATGCCCACTGGCGCAGCTCCCCATCCAGGCGAGATGGCGGGCTACAGCGTCTGCATCGACATCCTGAGGCTCAACAGGCCGCATCTCAGGAGCTTTTTCGCCTTCAGACGTGGACGCGTTGCGAGGCCCGCCCACAGCTATGTTCGCATGCCATTCGGCCTGCCGAGCATGGTGGCCGCCTATCAGTGCAACCTGCGGAGTGTCCTCGCAGTTCAGGAGGCCAGGCATCATGCAGTCCTGGAGGAGAGACAGTCGACGTTCTGGGAACGGGGGTCCCCAGACTTGCTTGCCTGCATCCCACGACGTGGCTGTGCTAGCAGGCATGTACGGCCCATCTCAACCAACAAGGCGTTCAAGACCCTCGCGAGGGGCCAAGCCTCGCGAGGCGGGCGACACAAGACCTCCTCAGGAGTGGCCTCACCAAGTTGGCTCGCGAGGAGTGGAGAGATCAAGGCGAGGCAAACCTCGAGAGGTTCTCGTGACGTGAGCCGCGATGATCGAGATCAGGTGGGAGCCAGGAGGGTGCCAGCACGCGCAGCGTCCTTGTTTCCCCTTTGGTGCTAAGGAAGCAAGTGCAGGCGCAGAGTACTGAGGTGTCAAGCAAAGGTTTCCATATCCGTGCAACGAGACCAAGACCAGCAGGACGGCAAGACGGAGGTCACCATGGAGCCCAAGGCGGCGTCACCACCAGAGCCTTTTGCAGGCGAAGACCGCTTTTGCCAGTATAAGCTGTACTAGTTGTCCCCTTTCAAATTGGCCGTTGTTGGCTCCTTCCCGCTCAATATTTGGGGAGAGGACCAGGGCCTATATAAGTAGAACTAGCCACCACCGTAGAGGGCATCTAGTCCAGAGCTCACAAGCAAGCCCGAGCTGAGTGAATCCACACACACAAGTTCGCCAAGCACAAGAACACCTCAACTTCAGGAGGCTGTTCTTCCCCTTGTACTGTTCATCATCAGCCCAAGAGGCAATCCACCACCACCACACTGGAGTAGGGTATTACATCACAACGGTGGCCCGAACCAGTATAAATCTTGTGTCTTTTGTGTTATGAGTTCGTCGAGTTCGTCCGCAAGATCTTAGGAAGCTAGGGCATGATCGGTAGGGGGGAAAGAACTTCGCGCGCACCCCAGAGTTCGAACCTTAAGGGTTTTTGCCGGAACCCTTGATCTGACATTTGGCGCGCCAGGTAGGGGTGTGCCGGAGTCTCATCCCCACCAGTTGATCCGCCGACGCTCCGCGGTTCCGATGTCCGGCGACCCGAGGGCTGGCGCCGACCGCTTGGCGGCCTGGCCCGCCCGGGCGGCGCCGCCTGCCCAGGAAGACCTCAACCCCGCGCTCCAGGGAGCGCGGGCGCCACCTAACACTGCTCGGCGCGGGCGGTGCGGCCAGGCGCCGTCCACCCTCACTCCACAACAATCGCGAGCCGCCGCAAGGGCCGCAAGCCACGCCGCCACACACCCGGCGGGAGCAGGCGAACATGCGGGCAGCACTCACAGTGGCGCGGGAGCTGCTGCGGTGCCGACTGATGGAGAGCGGCCGGGATGCGTTGCTGGAACGCATCACCGAGCTACTGGACGCGGCGGCCACAGGAGCGCCGCCCTTCTGCTATCAGCTCACACCTCAGGCGGCGGTTGGGTCCCACGACGGGCCACGCAACGCCCGTGTGCTCCCGGGTGCGCCCGGGGGCCTCGTCGACATCAACATGACCCACGGTGGAGGGCGCCCTACCGTGCCCGCATCACCCCAGGTGGTTGCGGGCACAAGTTTTGCTGCGTACGGCCCCATCGGAGCGCCGCCCTACCATCCTCAGGACAGCATGACGGGCCAGGCAACATGGAGCGTGGGGCACTTCGGCGAGGTCTTCGGGGCAGCGACCTCGGAGGCCTATGTGCCCCGCATGATGGACCAGGAGTACACACCGGAGGATAACCCTGGCTCATTCCTCGGGCCAGGTTCGGAGGAGGAGGCGTTAGGAGCTGAAGCCTTCCAGGAGACGCCAGAGAGCCCCGCCAACCACGCCGTCGACAACAGATACAGCGTACCACTAATCCCTCAGGAGCAAGCTTACGCTAATCATGAGTCACAGGGGATCAGGTCACTACAGCGGCTGGCGGCCCCAGCTTGGCGACCTCCCTTCCGCCAGGGGGATCGTGCTGGGGGCTACAGGAGAGGGGTCGAGAGCCAGATCCTTCCCCGCCTCGCACGGAGCAAGGCGCTCCCAGGAGGTAGGCCCTCTGCTGGGGAGGTGCTGAGAAGCCTACCCCCGGCAGAGGACCCGTGGTCGCCAAGGGCGCCGCTAGCATCCCCTTTGCCCCTTTGGTGGCGTCCTGGTTTCCGGTCGCCCCCAACAGGGCCGAGGGAGGCGCAAGGCGGGACCCTCGTCTGGCGATATGAAGTAAGGCTCAAGCCTATGAAGATCACCGCCCGTGACACTCTCACGTAATAATGAGTGGGTCTGTACATGCCCCGGAGTCTCCGGAGAGCCACCCTCGGGCCTCAAGGGCTCCCTCCCACACCTGAGTGGCAGCACTTAGCTCCGCGCTGGTGAGAAGACTTGAAGACAAGAAGACTAGACTAGGTGCCGGACGCGGCCATTTGCTTTGAATCCCTTTTTGTAGCCTTGCCTTCTGGAGTTGGATTTAAGCCGAAGTTCAATTTTGATTGGTGCGCTGGGGGTGCCTTTTCTCGTTCGAGTGATTTCTTGCTTTCCGGTTCTCGCCTTATTTGGAGCTCACGCCATTTGCCTCCCCTCACGAGCCCCTCGCGAGCGGGACTAGGCGAGGCACACCCATGCCACGCCCGCACCAGCATCACAACAGATGCTTACCTCTCACGAGGCCCCCTCGGAAGGATCGGCAGGCCCCTCAGGAGCCTCGGAAACGCACGACCCGGCGACCCAGCTCGAGACATACGCTGTCTAAGGTAAGCCATACCAAAAACCCTCCATCGGACTCACGGTCACGCAAAGACGCATACCCAACTTGACATAAAAGAATAAAAGCAGCGGTTTGTTTACATGAGGGGCTCCCCCTCTCAAAATGCTCTTACAATCTTCAGGGGCCGCTCCCAAGTTTTTGCAGGGTAAAAAGCAGGAAAACGTGGGATCAGCCGGATATGTCGCTCGCCGCATCCCCCATGTCATCTTCAGATGCACTGTTGGCGTTGCTGTCACCATCGTTGGCGTCGCCTCCACCTTCGCCGGCACCAGCATCGCCATCGTCAACCACGTCACCCTCGTCTGCGGCGACCACCACCGCGTTGTCCTCAGAAGTGAAGGCCTTGACCAGCGCGTCCATGTTGTCCTCCACCCACCGTGCTAGGTCACCTCGGACGGCCGCGGGCACAGGGGCAATGGCGGCAGCGAAGTCGAAGTCGGGGTCGGAGTTCCGAAGATGGCTGAAGACGTGGGAAAACGTGCGCCCGAGTAGGCCACGACTCCTCTCTTCCACGAGGTGGCGAGCTCTATCTTACCGAGCTTCTAGGCGTGTCACCACATCGGCGAATAAGCGCGGATGACTGGCGTAGTCATTCGAGTGCGGGTGCAGAGCATTCTCGTCGCAGACGTGGCCCAATATCGCGTTGGCCCTGACCCTGAGGTCCTGGAGCATGGGGGCGTGCTCACGCTCCAGCGTCCCCTGCTGAAGCACTTCCTCCCTATTCTGCCGCGCAAGAATGGACTCAAGGCGTCATCAACCCGCTTCTGAAGAGAGAGTAGCTCGTCGCGAGCAGAGGCCAATTCCACCTGCGCTGTGACCAGGGCGGCTGCCGTAGCCTCCTCGTGCCTCTCCACTTCAGCCAGCTTGAGCCTGAGGGCGGAGGCCCTACCCGCATCCTCCGTCCCCGCAAGCTTCAACCTTAACTCATACCTACCCTGAAGATCCGCGCGAGCCTCGGCCACCCGGCGATCAACCTCCTCCTGAGCCCTGGCCTCGCATGCATCGACGGCGTCCTCCGCTTGGACGACCTCGTGCTCCCTCGTCTCCAACCTCTCTAGCTCGAGGCTGCGCTCCACGGCTTCCAACGTCATCGCCTCATCAAGCTTCCGGGTCTCTCCCTCCTCGACAGGTGCCCCCCTCATTGATGCAAGGGCGGCTTTGCGCGCCTCCACCTGCTGCTCCAGGGATGCACTCCAGGCCTGGAGCTCCCACGCGCGCTTCTCTGCGGCCTCACGATGGCGGTCAGCCTCGCGAGCCTCCTCCAAAGCTCGGGAGCAAGCTTCACGGGAAACCTTGAGGGATGCCTCGGCCTTCGCGTTATCAAGATCACGCCGGTAGCAGCCATGTTTGATGGCCACCTTCAGCTTACGTTGTTCCTCCGCCAGCCGAAGACCCTCAGCCTTGAGGCGCACATCGACGTCCGCAAGCTCTTCACCAAGTTGGTTCATCGCGCCCATCGCCTCCTGGAAGAGCTCATGACGAACGACGCTCCACCCGTGCTTGAACTCCAGCGCACGGCCCACCTCGTCATCCGCCACGGGGGCTGCAGGCGGGACGCGAAGCGGCGCACCCCCTCTCGACAGGGGGCTGGTGCTGCCCCAGGCGCCAGCCAGGCCCTGTGAGGGGCCCTAGCCGGTCGGGGCTCGCTGCTTGAGGAGGAGCTGAAGACCGAAGCCAACCAACTACTGTCCCGAAGATTTGAGGGGCCCAACACTCAACTCTCTCTCACAGGATTTGGATTTGGTGGAAAGAAGATTTGAGTGGAAAGCAACTTGGGGAAGGCTAGAGATCAAGATTCATAGGGTAGGAATGGAATATCTTGGCCTCAACACATGAGTAGGTAGTTCTCTCTCAGAAATAGGATCTTTGGAAGTGTAGGCTTGTTCTGATGGCTCTCTCCACGGATGAAGAGGAGGTGGAGGGGTATATATAGCCTCCACACAAAATCTAACCATTACACACAATTTACCAATCTCGGTGGGACCGAATCAACAAACTCGGTCGGACCGATTTAGTAAACCTAGTGATCGTTAGGATTTTCAGTGGGACCGACATGCAACTCGGTAGGATCGATATGGTTAGGGTTAGGGCATAACATAATCTCGGTGAGACCGATTACACAAACTCGGTGGGACCGATTTTGGTAATAAGCTAACCAGAGAGTTGGTCAGGCAAACTCGGTTTGATCGATTACACAAACTCGGTAGGACCGATTTTGGTAATAAGTTAACCAGAGAGTTTGCATTGTAATCTCGGTAGTACCGATTGCTTAAACTCGGTGAGACCGATTTTGGTAATGGACATACACAGAGAGATTACAATCCCATCTCGCTGAGACCGAGATCCCTATCGGTGAGACTGATTTGCCTAGGGTTTGTGGCAGTGGCTAAGACATCTGAACTCGGTGGCGCCGGATAGGAAGAATCGGTAGGGCCGAGTTAGATTTTAGGTTTAGGACATATGTGGATGTGAGAAAGTAGTTGAGGGCTTTGGTGCATATCACTAAGCACTTTGAGCAAGCAAGCCATTAAGCAACACCTCATCCCCTCTTGATAGTATTGGCTTTTCCTATAGACTCAATGTGATCTTGGATCAATGAAATAGAAAATGTAGAGTCTTGTGCTTGAAGCTTGAGCCAATCCTTTGTCCTTAGCATCTTGAAGGGGTTCCACATCCTTTAGTCCATGCCACTCCATTGTTGAACTTGTCTGAAACATACTAGGTAAAAGTGTTAGTCCAACAAGAGATATGTTGACATTAATTACCAAAACCACCCAGGGAGCACTTGTGCTTTCACCCCCGTTCCCAAATGCCGACAGTAGCCCCCGGGCCCAAGGCGCGCTCGGGCTTGGCTTCGAGGCGAAGCCAATTAAAGGTCAAGTGCGCAGCACCGCGGGCCCCAAAAGCCTGCGGCCTTGGTCGACGCGTGGCGGTTGATTCGACGTGGGCGTCTCCGCTTCCCCACGCTACCTTGGAGGCCGCCTAGCTATGCGGCCCAGCTACCTACACAGTTATTCTTCCGTCGCCCACGCCTTACTTCCCCAATCCCTCTGCTCCTGTGAGACTCTGCCCCTCCTCTCCAATCTGACCTGTGCCCTGCCGCTTCGCCATCGCCATGGCGCCAGAAACAAGCGAGACAAGGGAAGAAGCCTATGTCTTTGCCAAGTGCGCCCAAATAAGCCGAGCTTTGTAGTCGGCCGGTCCTTGGTGCTCAACGACGAGGCCATGGACAAGGTGCGTCCCATGCTCGCCACCAGTTTCAATGAGTGCGGGGAGACGACGGTTTGGCCTGTGTCTTGCGCTCGCATTGCCCGGGCGGCCACTGAGGTCCCAATCTTCATCGATGCCCTTTTGGGCCAGCCTGATTCCCCCTTTCTCCGCCTTCTTCAACGTGGTGCTTGAGCATTACCAGATCCACATGCTGCATCTCGACCCCCAATCTGTGACTCTCCTTGCCGCATTCGCCTTTGTGTGTGAGGCCATGGTGGGCATCGCTCCTTCCGTGGCCCTTCTCCGTCATTTATTCTCATTGCATCTGATGGATCCTCGGCAAAGCTCAGGGTGCATGAGCTTCTAGGCCGTGGCCGCGACGGCGGGCGCGGGGATCGACTTCGAGCTTCCTCCATCCACAAGCGAGTTTCGGACTCGGTGGGTGTTTATCAACGCCGGGGTGCTCAGCCCTCTACTCCACTCCCCGTCAGCACCTGCCGTTCCCAACTCCGGTTGGGGCCACGAGAAGCTCGCGAGCCCTCGTCTCGTCCCCGTCTAGCTCAGGCTGAGGAGGCCAAAAGAGCGGCGTGACCGCGCCCATGGTGATGAAGGAGTTCGTCAGATGTCGAGTCACTCCGCTTCAGCGCCATTCTCGCCCAATGTGAACCTTGCTCAGCAGTTAGGACCATATGAGGTTTCAGGAGTCCGAGCTCCCTCTTAAGACACAACAAACAATGCTCGAGGTCCTAACAGGTGTCCCTTCGCCGGGCGACATGCCTGGGAAGAGCTGCCTGCTGTACCGCTGCACGAACAAGGCTCAATTTGCAGAGAGCATGCCTCCCTTTGATGAGTGTGGACTGCGCCCGGACGGCCTGGTGGGGTCTCGTGAGAACCTTGTCAACATGGTTCCCTTCTTCGTTGCTGGCGCCGAGCTCGTCCCGAATGTGGATGCAGGGGGTGAGTGCCAGCGGAGGCTGGCGGCACGAGTGCTGACGTGCGGATTCGCCTGGGGCTCCTCAGGCGTCGTCCTCAGGAACCCGTGATTCTTCCTCTGGGACGTCGGTTGCTGAGACGATGCAGCATGCGGCTCCCGAGGCTGAAACGGAGGCCTCGGGAGGTCGCGGTGAGATGGCGCCCGACTGTTCTCCGCAGCCAGGCACCCCTGAAGTTATCCTCTCGAGCACTTCTCCGGCCGCACCTCGTGCCGGTCGCCACGTCCAGCGCTTCGGTCGGCTTTGCGTGGACTTCGAGGAGCTCTACAAGAGGAAAGGATCTCCGAGCGGCAGCGGTATCTTCGGGCCGTTAAAGCGACGAAAGTACATCGCCGTCAATGAGTAAGTACTGCACCTTGTGATTTCTTGATTGCTGCTTTCTTCCCTGACGTCGGTTCTCCAGGACCCCTTCCGTCAGGGCCGCTGTGTCCCTCAAGAAGCAACCTTCGCCTTCCTCGACTCCCCCGCTGGCTTTGAGTGTCCCGAGCCTGCATGTCACGCTTGGAGCAGGGCCGGGCAGGGAGGTGCGCACGCCTTCATGGCGCTTTGAATCTGCGGCTCCGTCCCCCTTCCTCCACGGCCTGGCTTGGAGCTTGGCGGACGTGCCCCGGACTCCTCCTCTGGTCATGGACAGCAGCTGGTTGGCTTCGGTCTTCAGTTCCTCCTCAAGCAGCGGGCCCCGACTGGCTGGGGCCCCTCGTGAGGCCAAGCTGGCGCCTGGGGCGGCACCAGCCCCCAGCCCCCTACTAAGAGGGGGTGCACCGCTTCACGTCCTGTCTGCAGCCCCAGTGGCGGAGGACGAGGTGGGTTGTGCGCTGGGGTTCGAGCACGGGCGGAGCTTCGTTCGTCATGAGCTCTTCCATGAGGTGATGGGCGTGATGAGCCGACTTGGTGAAGAACTCGTGGGTGTCGACACGCGCCTTGAGGCTGAGGGTCTTCGGCAGGTGGAGGAACGACGTAAGCTGAGGGTGGCCATCAACCTTGGCTGCTACCAGCGTGATCTTAATGATGTGAAGGCCGAGGCGACCCTCAAGGTTTCCCGTGAAGCTTGCTCCCGAGCCTTGGAGGAGGCTCGCGAGGCTGACCGTCGTCGCAAGGCTGCGGAGAAGCACGTGTGAGAGCTCCAAGCCTGGAGTGCGTCCTTCGAGCAACAAGTGGAGGCGCGCAAAGCCGCCCTTGCATCGCTGAGGGGGACGCCCGTCGAGGAAGAGGAGGTTCGGAAGCGCGAGGAGGCATTGGCCCTGGAAGCCGTGGAGCGTAGTCTCGAGCTTGAGCAACTAGAGATGAGGGAGCATCATGTGGCCCAAGTAAAAGATGTCGTCTGGGCTCGCGAGGCCAAGGTCTAGGAGGAAGTTGACCGCCGAGTGGCCGAGGTTCACGCGGATCTTGAAGGTTGGCACGAACTGAAGCTGAAGCTTGCGGAAATGGAGGCAACGGGCAGGACCGCCGCTCTTAGGCCCAGGTTAGCTGAGGCAGAGAGGCGTGAGCAGGCCACGACTGCCGCCCTGGTTACGGCGCAGGCGGACTTGGCCTCCTCCCGCGCCGAGCTGCTTTCCCTTCGGAAACGGGTTGATGACGTCGAGGCCGTTGCTCAGCAGAACAGGGAGGAAGTGCTGCAGAGGCGGACGCCGGAGCGCGTTCATGCTCCCATTCTTCAGGATCTTCGGAACAGGGCCAACATTGCCCTGGGCCATATCTGCAACGTGAACGCCTTCCATCCTTAGGTGAACAACTACGCCAGCCACCTCCGCTTCTTCACCGACGTAGTGACGCGCGTGGAGGCCCGATCTGTTGAAGCTCGCAGGCTCGTGGAGGAGAGGAGTCGCGGCCTGCTCGAGCACGCTTTCTCCCACGTCTTCAGCCATCTTCTAAACGTCGACCCCAACTTTGACTTCGACGCCGCTATTGCCCCCGTGCTCGTGGTCGTTCGGGACGACCTGGCGTGGTGGGTGGAGGACAACGTGGACGCGTTGGTTAGGGCCTTCACTTCAGAGGACGACGCGGTGGTAGTCGCGGCCGACGAGGGAGAGGTGGTTGATGATGGTGACGGC
This sequence comes from Aegilops bicornis, assembly GCA_021605145.1. NCBI lineage: Eukaryota > Viridiplantae > Streptophyta > Magnoliopsida > Poales > Poaceae > Aegilops > Aegilops bicornis. The sequence continues at coordinate 287,058,625 of CM038669.1, forward strand.
GACATTGGTGAGGATGATGGTGACGCTGATGATAGTGATGACGACGCCAGCGACGCGTCCGAAGACGACCCGGGGGATGCGGCGAGTGACATATCCTGCTGAGTCCGTGCTTCCTGCTGTTTACCCTGCATGTAGACGCTCGGGCATGGTTCCCAAATATTGTAAGAGTATTTTGAGAGGGGGAGCCCCTCGTCTGAACAATCCGATGCCTTTATTCTCTTATGTCAAACTGAGTGTGCGCCTTCGCGAAACCGTAAATCTGGCGGCAAGTTCCCATCGTGGCTTACCTTAGTCGGGGCGGGTCACGAACTGAATCATGAGGTCATGAGCTTTTGGGGCTCCTGGGGAGCCTGTCGATCCACCCGAGGGAGCCTCGTGAGAGGCGAGCACCAGCTATGGCGTTAGCGTGCTGGCAAGGCACGCTGCGTGTGCCTCACAGAATTCAGCTCGCGAGGGGCTCGTGAGTGGAAGGCGTGGTGCGTGGGTCCAAAATAAGGCGAGAACCAGACAGCAAGAAATCGCTCCAAACGAGAAAAGGCACCCCCCAGCGTGTATCGATGAAAACTCAACTTCAACTTAGATCCAAATCCAAAGGGCAATGCTACAAAAAAGGGATTCAAAGCAAATGGCCACGTCCGGCATCTAGTCTAGTCTTCTTGTCTTCAAGTCTTCTCACCAGCGCGGAGCTAAGTGCTTCCACTAGGCGTCGGAGGGAGCAACCGAGGCCCGAGGGTGGCTCCCCGGAGACTCCGGGGCGTGTACAGCCCCACTCATTATTACGTGAGAGTGTCAAGGGCGGCGATCTTCACAGGCATTGGGCCTTCTTCACAGGTACCAGCCTTGCTTCATATTGCCAGACGAGGGCCCCGCCTTGCGCCACCCTTGACCACCTTTGAGCCGACCGGCAACCGGGATGACACAAAGGGGGGAAAGGGGACGCCAGCGGCGCCCTGGGCGACCACGGGTCCTCTGCCGGGGGAAGGCTCACCAGCACCTCCCCGGCAGAGGGCCTACCTCCGGGTGACGCCTGGCTTCACGCGTCGTGGGGAGGGGCCTTGCTCCTGGCTCCCTCCGTGCAGCCCCCAGCGTGCTTCTCCTAGCGGAAGGGGGGCTGCTGCGCCGGGGTCATCGGCCGACATTGTGACCTAATTCACTTGCAGCCCACGATTAGCGTAAGCCTGCTCCTGAGAGATTTGTGGTACCCTGTAGTTGTTGTCGCAGGCGCGGTCGTCGTGGTTCCCCGTCGGCTCCTGGAAGGCCTCAACCTCTAGCGCCTCTTCTTCCCAGCCTTCTCCGAGGAACAAGCCAGGGTCGTCTGCCGGCGTGTACTCTTGGTCCATCATGCGGGGCACGTAGGCTTCCGGGGCTGTTACCCCAAACACCTCGCCGTAGTGCCCCACACTCCACGTTGCCCGGCCCAGCGCGGCGTCCTGAGGATGATAGCGTGACGTCTCGTTGGGACCATGGGAAGCGACGCTTGTGCCCATGCTCATCAGAGGCAGCGCGGGGGCAGCGGGGCCCCTGGTGCCGCCGGCCGTGCTGGTGTCGACGAAGCCCCCAGGCACACCTGAGGTCGCGTGGTTGCGGCGAGGCCTGCCGTGAGATCCAGTAGCGGCCTGAGAGGGAAGCAGATAATAGAAGGGCGGCGCTCCTGATGCCGCCGCATCCAGCAGCTCAGCTACACGTTCCAGCAGTGCATCCCGGCCGCTCTCCATTAGCCGGCATCGCAGCAACTCCCGTGCCACTGTGAGCGCGGCCCGCATGTTTGACTGGTCCCGCCGGGTGTGTGGCGCCATTGCTGCGGCGTGGCTTGCGGCCCTTGTAGTGACTCGCGCTTGTCGTGGAGTGAGGGTGGACGGCGCCTGGCCGTGACGCCCGCGCCCAACAGCGTTAGGTGGCCCTCGTGCCTCCTGGAGCGCGGGGTTGAGGTCTTCATGGGCAGGCGGTGCCGCCCGGGCGGGCCAGGCTGCCCAGCGGTCGGAGTCGGCCCTCGTGTCGACGGACATTGGGACCCCGGAGTGTCGGCGGGTCGATTGGCGGGGAAGAGGCTCCGGCACCCCTACCTGGCGCGCCAAATGTTGGATCACGGGTTCCGGCAAAACCCTCAAGGTTCAAACACTGGGGTGCGAGCGAAGGTTTCCTCCCTACCGATCCACGCCCTAGCTCGCTAAGATCTCGCGGACGAACTCGACGAACTCACAACACAAAAGACACAAGATTTATACTAGTTCGGGCCACCGTTGTGGTGTAATACCCTACTCCAGTGTGGTGGTGGTGGATTGCCTCTTGGGCTGATGATGAACAGTACAAGGGGAAGAAGCCTCCTGAGGTTGAAGTGTTCTTGTGCTTGGTGTGCTGGTGGGTGTGAGGATGGAGGATGGAATCGATCCCCCAATTACGGTGGCTAGTTCTACTTATATAGGCCATGGTCCTCTTCCCAAATATTGAGTGGGAAGGGAGCCAACAACGGCCAATTTGAAAGGGGACATCTAGTACAGCTTATCCTGACAAAAGCGGTCTTCGCCTGCAAAAGGCTCTGGTGGTGACGCCGTCTTGGGCTCCATGGTGACCTCCGTCTTGCCGTCCTGCTGGTCTTGGTCTCGTTGCACTAATATGGAAACCTTTGCTTGATGCCTCGGTACTCCGCGCCTGCGCTTGCCTCCTTAGCACCAAAGAGGAAACAAGGACACTGCGCGTGCTGGCGCCCGCCTGATCTTGATCGTCATGGCTCACGTCACAAGAGCCTCGCGAGGTTTTCCCTGCCTTGATTTCTCCGCTCCTCGCGAGGCAACCTGGTGAGGCCGCTCCTAAGGAGGTATTGCGTCATCCGCCTCGCGAGGCTTGGCTCCTCGCGAGGGTCTTGAATGCCTTGTTGATGAAAATGGGCCGTACAGGCCCGCTAGCACGGCCATGCCGCACGCCGCAGGCAGGAAAGTCTGGGGACCCCCATTGCCAGAACGCCGACAGCTGAGCACTCTGGCATTGGAAAATACCCACCGTGTCTGAAACTCGCTCGTAGATGGAGGAAGCTCGAAGTCGATCCCCGCGCCTGCCGTCGCAGCCATAGCCACAGCCTGGAAGCTCACGCATCCCAAGCTCTGTCGGGGATCCATCAGGTGCAATGAGAAGAAGTGGCGAAGAAGGGCCATGAAAGGGGCAATGCCCACCATGGCCTCACAAACAAAGGCGAAGACGGCAAGAAGAGTACGGATTGGGGGTCAAGATGCAGCATGTGGATCTAGTAATGCTCGAGCGCTGCGTTGAAAAAGGCAGAGAAAGGGGGGACCAGGCCAGCCCAAAGAGCATCGATGAAGATTGGAACCTCGGTGGCTGCCCAGTCAATATGAGCCCGAGACGCCGGCCAAGCCGCCGTCTTCCCCCACTCATTGAAACTAGAGGCGAGCATGGGGCGCACCTTGCCCATGGCCTCGTCATTGAGCTCTAGCGATCGGCCAACCGCGGGCTCGACGGCCGAAGGCGCACCGGCAGAAGATAGAGGCTTCTTCCCCTTGTCACCTTGTTTCGGCACCATGGTGATGGAGTGCGCGGAGCGTAGGCCAGATTGGGAGGAGGAGTAGAGTCTTGGGGAAGCAGAGGAATTGGGGAAGAATGGCGCGGGCGATGGAAAAATTACTGTGTAGGTTGCGGGGGCCGCATGGCCAGGTGGATCCCAAGGCAGCGTGGGGAAGCGGAGACGCCCACATCCAATCAACCGCCACGCATCGACTAAGGCCGCAGGCTTTTGGGGCCCGCGGTGCTCCGCACTTGACCTTTGGCTTCACTGCCAAGCCAGGGCGCTTTGGGCCCGGGCTACTGCCGGCATGCTTCGGGAACGGGGGTCCCAGACTTGCACTGCTCAAGGCCCACGGGCGTGGCTGTGCTAGCAGGCCTGTACGACCCATCTCCACCAACAAGGCGTTCAAGACCCTCGCGAGGGGCTAAGCCTCGCGAGGCGGGCGACACAAGACCTCCTCAGGAGCGGCCTCACCAAGTTGGCTCACGAGGAACAGAGAGATCAAGGTGAGGCAAACCTCACGAGGTTTTCGTGACGTGAGCCGTGACGATCGAGATCAGGCGGGTGCCAGCACGTGCAGCATCCTTGTTTCCCCTTTGATGCTAAGGAAGCAAGTGCAGGCACAGAGTACCGAGGCGTCAAGCAAAGGTTTCCATATAGGTTCAACGAGACCAAGACCAGCAGGACGGCAAGACGGAGGTCACCATGGAGCCCAAGGCGGCCTCACCACCAGAGCCTTTTGCAGGTGAAGACCGCTTTTGTCAGGATAAGCTGTACTAGCTGTCCCCTTTCAAATTGGCCATTGTTGGCTCCCTTCCCGCTCAATATTTGGGGAGAGGACCAGGGCCTATATAAGTAGAAGTAGCCACCACCATAGAGGGCATCTAGTCCAGAGCTCACAAGCAAGCCTGAGTTGAGTGAATCCACACACACAAGTTCGCCAAGCACAAGAACACCTCAACTTCAGGAGGCTGTTCTTCCCCTTGTACTGTTCATCATCAGCCCAAGAGGCAATCCACCACCACCACACTGGAGTAGGGTATTACACCACAACGGTGGCCCGAACCAGTATAAATCTTTTGTCTTTTGTGTTGTGAGTTCGTCGAGTTCGTCCGCGAGATCTTAGCAAGCTAGGGCGTGATCGGTAGGGGGGAAAGAACTTCGCGCACACCCCAGAGTTCGAACCTTAAGTGTTTTTGCCGGAACCCTTGATCCGACAGAGACGTTCCTCAAGGAGCCGCCCGGACCCTCAGAGCCTCCCGAGGCTCAGGATCCCTGTGGTTCATGAGGAGCCACCTCTTCGCCACGTGTCTTCAGCTACCCCGACACTCCTTCGACAACGGAACCAGGTGACATTTTCCAAGTTTTTTTAGCTAGGAGCGCCCTCTGGGCCGCATCATTCCCAGGCCGCGTGGGTCCATCCCTGCAGCATGTATCCCTTTTTACATCTTTAGCTTACTCTTCTAGGGGCTCCCCTCGAGCTGCATCATCCCCAAGCCGCTCGGGTCTGACCTAGTGGCATGTTTCGTTCCTGCACTTGCCTAATCTAGTTTGCTTTCCATGCGCTATTTACCTATGGTTATCGCCTTCTTGTTTATCACCCACCACGGGAGCCGCGCGCCGATCGTCTTTCTTCAGGATCCTTCGCATAAGAAGGCTAGGCACGACGTCTGTGCCTAGGCCCGTCCTTGCAGTGTCAATAAATCCAACGGCTGAGCTCTGTCTGGCGGGCCGGCCCCGTTCACGTCACCTCCTGGGGTCGTTGGTGCTTGGCCTTCTCATGTGATAACCTCAGGAGATTCGTTCGGCGCATGCTATCTAACCATCTCGCAGGAACATCACAGCCATCAAGAACCAAGACCAGGCGCAACCCGCCTTGAGGTAGGGCCTCGTGAGTCCCGCGCTGGCTCACAGGTGCCCAGACACACCTCGTCTAGCCCTGTCGTGCAAGCCACGTGTCAGGGCGGGGCTGTGCACGCCCCGAGGGCTCTCCGCAGTAGGGAGTCCCCTCCCATGCACCAGTGGAAGCACCATGCTCCGCGCTGGCCGTCGACACTACAGAGGAGCGGTTATGCCCGTGCAAGTGCGTAAGCGCTATGCTCCGCGCTGGTGATAAACAACTGAGGGCGGCCCCCCGGCCGTATCAACCTCAGGGAGCCCTTGAGCTCAGTGTCTGGCCCCATCGCAACACCTCCCCTCAGGAGAATCGCGCAAGGGGGCGGGGGCATGGGGGCTGCGCTCGGGTCACGCCCAAGCATACGCCGCCCTGCCAGGTCCCCCGGACCTGGTCATTGCGCACCCCTCCCGAGCCGAGCCTCGGCGAGGGAAAAGGTACGAAGGTCGTTTGAGCGTCAAGGGGGACTCCTGAGCATCGCTACTCAGGAACCTAACTGGCCACGTAGCCCCTCACTCCTTGGTCTCGTCCTGGTGGGCCAGACGACCCAACGACGGTCGAGGTATCCACGGGGCTGCTGGGCCCTGGCGACGTAGAACACTAGGCCTATTCCTGCATCTCCTTTCCGTAAGCTGTTTGCGCGTCAAGGGGGACTGCTGAGCATCGCAACTCAGGAGCCTAACTTGCCACGTAGCCCCTCACTCCTTGGTCTCGTCCTGGTGATCCGGACAACCCAACGGCGGCTGAGGTATGCGTGGGGTCGAGCCCTGCCGACGTAGAACGTAAAGCAAACAGGAAGGAAAACGCAAAATCTCAAGCAAATATTAGAAGACATACTGTTCTACCAATACCAAACGCAAGTTTAAACACCTCCACGAGGCATTGTGCATGTTGCAGGAGTTAAACAGGGAAGGAGCCGCCAGCAGGTCACCTCGTCATCTTTGGACACCGCCTTCACCTGTAAGGGATGCTTCTTCCACAACAACGTTGCCCTCACCCGTGCCGCCCGCTGGAGTTGCGGGCTCAGCAGCACCACCAGTTGGGGGCGCAGGGTCGAAGGCGCGGAACTTCTTCAGCAAAGCTTCCACCTAGCCATTCGCAGCCTCGACAGCAGCTACGCAGCGCTCGCCATCCACAGGTTCCAGCAGCTCGTCGAGGTCGGCGGTGGGATCACGAAGATGTAGGTGGCTGAAGACGCGCATCAATGCGGTGGAGGAAAGAACGCGGGCTTCTGCCTCTGCCATGGGGCCGATGCTGCTCACTACATCCTCAAGCGCCTCGACCAGATAGGGAAGCAGTTGGGCGGGGTCGTCCTCGTCGGTGGTCAGTGGCTTCTCCAAGCCCTTCTTGTAGAGTGCCCGCAGTGCCACGCGGGGCCTCTCCTCGAGGAGCTCGAAGGCCACGCGATCCTCAACCAGGACCTTCCCCTTGGCATCAAGTTCGGCCTTTCCCGCTTCCACTTTCTGCTCCAGTTTCTCCAGCCGGCTGCGCTCCGCGGCCTGTGCCATCGCCAACTGCTCCAACTCGGCGTCGCGGTCCCTGATGGCATCCTCCCGGGCCTTCATCTTCTCCTCCTCCGCCTTGCAGCCACGAGCTTCTTTCGCACGCTCGTTGCGCATAGTCTTCAATTCGGCCTCCAGCAACTGGCAGCAATCCTGGACAGCCTTGACATCCTTCAGCGCCACCTCGCGAGCAGCCGTGGCTTGGGCGGCGGCCTGCTTGTCCTTCTCGGAGGTCGCCGCGGCCTGGCTTAGCGCCGCCTGCACAGACACGTTTGAGTGAAACCAGCCGGAGACCAGCTCCAAGCGCCCGGCTACCAGGTGGGGGTCAGCACCATGAAGATCTTCTCGCAGCCGGGTCATCTCAGAAAGAGCTTGCTCTGATACATCTCCAACGTATCTATAATTTTTGATTGCCCCATGCTATATTATCTACTGTTTTGGACTATATTGGGCTTTATTTTCCACTTTTATATTATTTTTGGGACTAACCTATTAACCGGAGGCCCAGCCTAGAATTGCTCTTTATTGCCTATTTCAGTGTTTCGAAGAAACGGAATATCAAACGGAGTCCAAACGGAATGAAACCTTTGGGAACGTGATTTTCTCACCGAATATGATCCAGGAGACTTGGACCCCTTGTCAAGAAAGAAGGGAGGCGGCCACGAGGGTGGAGGGCGCGCCCCCCGTAGGGCGCACCCCCCTGCCTTGTGGGCCCCCCTTTGCTCCACCGACGTACTCCTTCCTCCTATATATATCTACGTACCCGCAAACGATCTGATACGGAGCCAAAAACCTAATTTCACCGCCGCAACTTTCTGTATCCACGAGATCCCATCTTGGGGCCTGTTCCGGAGCTCCGCCGGAAGGGAAATCCACCATGGAGGGCTTCTACATCATCATCATAGCCCCTCCGATGAAGTGTGAGTAGTTTACCTCAGACCTTCGGGTCCATAGTTAGTAGCTAGATGGCTTCTTCTCTCTTTTGGATCTCAATACAATGTTCTCCCCTCTCTCGTGGAGATCTATTCGATGTAATCTTCTTTTTGCGGTGTGTTTGTTGAGACCGATGAATTGTGGGTTTATGATCAAGATTATCTATGAACAATATTTGAATCTTCTCTGTATTCTTTTATGTATGATTGGTTATCTTTGCAAGTCTCTTGAATTATCGGTTTGGTTTGGCCTGCTAGATTGGTTTTTCTTGCAATGGGAGAAGTGCTTAGCTTTGGGTTCAATCTTGCGGTATCCTTTCCCAAAGGATGTAGGGGCAGCAAGGCACATATTGTATTGTTGCCATCGAGGATAACAAGATGGGTTTTTTATCATATTGCATGAATTTATCCCTTTACATCATGTCATCTTGCTTAAGGCGTTACTCTGTTTTCTTGAACTTAATACTCTAGATGCATGCTGGATACCGGTCGATGAGTGGAGTAATAGTAGTAGATGCAGGCAGGAGTCGGTCTACTTGTCTCGGACGTGATGCCTATATACATGATCATACTTAGATATTCTCATAACTATGCTCAATTCTCATCAATTGCTCAACGGTAATTGGTTCACCCACCGTAGAATACCTATGCTCTTGAAAGAAGCCACTAGTGAAATCTATGGCCCCCGGGTCTATTCTCATCATATTAATCTTCCATCACTTTATTATTGCTTTGCTTTTTTACTTTACCTTTTATTTTACTTTGCATCTCTATACCAAAAATACCAAAAATATTATCTATCATCTCTATCAGATCTCACTCTCGTAAGTGACCGTGAAGGGATTGACAACCCCTAATCGCGTTGATTGCGTGGAGCTATTTTTTTTGTGTAGGTACGAGGGACTCGCGCGTGGCCTCCTACTGGATTGATACCTTGGTGCCCCGTTCGCAGGAGGGGTCGATATATCAAGTGGGCGGAGCCGAACTATGGTGCATCGCCGGGACCGGATATCTATCCGGACCCCCGAAGAAGGCGTCCGAAGACTGGCCTTCAGAATGGTTTTATATAGAAGATGTCCCCCTGCCGGACCTTCGCTCGATCGGCCTCCCTGAGTTCAATAATGCTCCTTTGAAGAAGCGCCCAAGCTGGCTTCCCCGGAGCCCTCAGAAGGAAAATGACAGGGACGTCCTTTACCTGATGAGCCGGATAAGGTTGTTAGCTCATTCCGGACTGACCATGATCGGGGTCATGGCCACATGCATTATGCAGGGGATGCAGCCGCTTCAGTATAGAGGCCACCCCATGTGGGATTTCAACGCGGAGGATGACGCCACTCGCTGCGGCCGTAAGGGGCCGGGATCAGTTGCCAGTCTGACGAAGATCTTGTCCGCTTTGTACAAGGGAGAAGAGGAGGAATTTCTCCGCGTCAATCCACATGGCGGATTTTCTATGAATACTCCTCCAAGTTGGGTAAGAGGACACTTCTTTTTGCCCATCCGATCCATATTCCCGTAGTCAAGTATCTCATCTTGTGATTTCGACGCAGGAACTGCGCCAGGCCGTAAAGGATATAAACAACCCTCCTCCACAACCCGAGGATCCGGAACAGTTCCTCGATCCGGCCTCCCAAGAGGATCCGGACATATCCGTGGAGCTGATTGATGGGGTATTTACTAATCGAAAGCATCGACAATGCCTTGGTCGGCATTACGGTCGATTACCCCGGAATACTTCCAGCCTCACAGGTAACTGAGACCGAAGTCCCAATACTTTGAAAATGATCCATCCGTGCTTATTTTTTATCACCGTATACCAATGGTGTTTTGCAGGGGAGGTCCTTGAGGCGGAAGGCCGAGCCTGCGGTGGCTAGCCAACAAGGGGCAGCAAGGCCCAGCAGGCTGAAAAGAAGTGCGGTCCGGATTGAGACGCCGGCGCAACGGTATGGCGTGCCATCTTATTCCCAGGTTTTATTCCCTCAAGGCGTACTAACGCTCGTGCTCTCTTCAGGAAAAAGAGCGCTCGCCGGACTATATCCGGAGAGGTTGCCACTCGCGCCTCCACCAGCCAGGCTCCAAGGCCGGGTCCGGAAGTGGAGGCAAACACGAGGCGCGCACCGGACGCTCCTCCGACAGAGGATGCGGACGAGATATCTGCCACCAATTCCGAGGTGGAGAGTGCCATGAACCACAGGCGTCGCCGGACAGTTCTTCGTGACGCTTGTTTCTCCCAAGAGGCATTGGATGCCTTCGGTTCGGGAGATGCGCACCTCCGTGCCGCTCAAAATGGTCTAGCCAGAGCTACGGAGCAGTATGTGAAAGACATACGGGTGAGAAAATTTGATGGTTATATATATCAGTAGCCCCCGAGACTTGAAACAGTTAGAATAACTGATTTAAAGATCATTTGTTATGTAGGATCTTCCAGAAAAGAATACCCAACTATCCCAGGAGCTGGAAGAGTGCAAAGCCCAATTTGAGGCTGCACTAGCCGCGGCAGGGGAAGCCAAAGAGACCCCCTCTGGTAATATATGCTTCGAAAGATAAGTATGTTGTGAAGTGCGGCGTGTGTATAAATCTGACAATAACATTGCAGATGGCGCCGGAGTAGATCCGGACAACCGACAACTCTTGCGCCGGTTAAAGGCCGGCGAGAACGTGCTTACGAGGGTGAGGCAGGAGAAAAATAATCTCCAAGATGCCAACACCTAGCTGGGCGAGGAACTAAAGGATGTTCGTGCCCAGCTGTCTGACTCCGTTAAGGAGAATCGGCGGCTTCGACGCGGCATTTTTAGTAAGTGATTGAACGAACTTTTTGAAAAAGAGTTCGGCGAGGAAGTCGACTAACAGAGTTATGTCTGTAGGTATGCTCACTGTGTCGCCCCGCAGAGGAAATGCCCGGTTCTATGGGTGACCTTCTTCCCGAGCTCTTACAACTGCACGAATGAGTTCGGCAGGTGATGAAAGGCGTCGCCCATGCCTTGTGGCCATCTGTCTCCCTGCCCGAAGGCCTTGGAGAGCTTGCAGAGAGGCTTAAGGGAGCGCGGCAGCGCTTCCGATTATGGAAGATATCGGCCTGCCGTCAAGGCGCCAGGGAGGCCTGGGCCATGGTGAAGACGCGGTACACGAAGGCTGACCCAAACCACATGGCCGAGGTCGGACCTGTGGGGCCCGATGGGAAGGAGATTCCTGTGAGCTTAGTGTACGACCAAGTAGAATTGGCCGCAAAGTATTCCCAACAGGACTGTAAACTAGACAGCCTATTAGATGGTATTGAAGAGGAATACACCCAAATCAAATTGACTATGTAATTTAAGATGACATGTAAAATGCCTTCTAGCCGGATTGTAGATCGTTTGTCATGGCGGACCTTTTCGCTTCAACCTCGAGACCCTATAGTCTGGAGTGTGTCCGAATACCCTCGCGGTTATGTTAGAACCGGGGCATGCGTGGAGACCAGGCGTAGGGGTCATTAGTGCTTGAACAGACAAGTGCCCAACTAGTTATGTTGTATTACATGGTTAGTAAGAAACATCTTCCAGGGAGAATAGTTCCGTTAAGGGTTCCTTTCCACAGGAGGCATGCCTTAAAGTGCATGTTAGGACTCAAGTAAAAAAGCATCTGGGGCGGATAAATAAATAAGTGAGAAATCATCTTTAGTTCACGGACCGAATATTCCCTTAAGAATGCTAGCTTTCGGCTTCACCCAGTCTGAGGTACACATCCGGCTGACCCGGCAGTAACAATCGCAGAGGTGCTCCCAGCTTGGCCAAAACTTAAGTCATATCGATGCATATAATGGTGAATAAAAGGTACATGCGGAAGTGTGACACATGTGTTGGGCATGAAGCCCGTATAAATAAGCTTATGTTAAAGAAGCCCCCAGGTATAATGAGAGTGGATAGCGCGTCGATTGTGTGCGAACAAGGCACGAACGAGCCCATAAAGGCTATAAGAGAAGGGGAGGGAGAAGGAGAGAAATGTAAGACAGATAATGTATAAAAAATAGACAGGGGAAGGAGACGAACACAGAGTCTGGCGCTAGGCGTAGAATCTTCGGAGACGGGCTGTGTTCCATGGGTTCGGCTCGAGTCGGTTATCCGATGCATCTCGCATGATGACGTTCCACCGGTCGGGGACGTGGTCAATAATAAAGGGATCTTCCCATTTGGGCTTGAGTTTGTCCTTTTTCTTGTCCAAAGCGAGAACTAATTCGCCAACATTGTAAGTTTTGGCCTGCATTTCTGCTTTGATATCTTCGAGCCTGCTGTTGATAGAATGCGGAACGGGCTTTTGCCACATCATGCTCCTCCTCCAAGGCGTCCAAACTGTCCTGCCGATCGAGTTCGACTTCTCTTTCTTCGTACATGCGCACGCGAGGTGAGTCATGAATTATGTCGCAGGGCAGAACTGCCTCTGTGCCGTATACCATAAAGAATGGTGTGTGTCGGTGCGGGGATGACATCTATGGGATCACAAGAATCCCTACTACGGTTGCGGGGCGCGGGGTCGTGAGAAGAGCGGATCAAACAGATAGCACACGGGTTCTTTATCTAGGTTCGGGCCGCGAGGATGCGTAAAACCCTACTCCTGCTTTGGTGGTTTGTTTATCTGTGTTCTTGAGCTAGCTATGAGGGTGAGGAGCTCCAAAAAGCCGAATCCTCCTCCTGGTCGCCTTGGGCTTCCTTTTATAGAGAAAGGGGTTGCCACAGTGGCACACAGGAGGTGGAAAGGGTACAATGATGCGATTTTATCCCTCGCATTACATGACAAGGCACATTTAATGCGTCTGGCATAGGTGTCCTTGCTTTATCGGGGACGGGGGAGAGCCCTGTCTCGTTCGTCGCCGCTCCCTCTCGTGTTGACACGCGCCCTGGCCAGCGGTGCCCGTGGTGCCATGTAGGCAGGTGCAGGCGGTGAGGTGGCGCAATGGTGGGTCTCCATGAAGATCCGCTTGCCGCCACGCAGGTGCCTGACCAACTGGTTGGGTTGGCAGCTGCATGCTAACGGCGGTGAAGGTTTGATTGGCGTGGGCCCGATGGTGGCCTTATGGGTGTCCTTGGCAAGGGCCTCGCCGTAGCCCCGGCAAGGGTCTTGCCGAGGCCAAAGCAAGGGTCTTTCCATGGCACCTGCTGTCATCCCCGACAAGGCTCTTGCCAGGGGCCTTGTGGTCCTCCTTGGCTGGGATCCCGCCAAGGGTCGTCATCTTCTATAGTGTGTATCTGATCTTGAATGTCTTCACAAAGATCTGCATGCCACCACGGGGATGTCTCCCGAATCCTTGCCCCATGGGGCCAGTGGACTCAAGGGTGACTCGCTCCGTAGGTGTGGGACGAGCTGCCACGGCAAGGATCTTGCCGGGTTTGCTAAAGCCGCCTCTCGGCAAGGGTCTTGCCAGGGAAGTCTGCTTCGTCCCCTTTGCTCTTCATGGTCTTGGTCTTGGCGCTGCTTACGCTCCTTTTCGAAGCCGCCTTGCCTTGGCTCACCTCCCTTGCCTTGCTTAGTGCGGTGGTGCCCAGCTCGGACTGCCTGCATAGTTTTAGGGTACAAAAATGCACCTCTTTTTTGTACACGACAGAGCCCCTGGCCTGGGCCACACGTAAGCGCACAAGGCTGCTGTTGGGCTAGGCCCAAAACAGTGCGCTGGCAGGCGGGGCGGTTTTTAGCGCGGGTAAGTCTCTTGGCCTGCGCTTCTGTGCCTCCAGCGTGGCTCGGCGTGGGAGGCGTGCGTGACGTGGGCGGCATGCGTGGGGCTGAGCTCCGTGCGCATGCGTCACGTCGTAGTAAAAGGGGCGGTTCGCGCCTTCCCCATAAATGGAGGGAGGCGTGGAGGCGCGGCCCATTTACTGAACGAGGCCGGGGCGTGGTTTTTAAGGCGTCCACTCCCCACGATCACGGTGTGGGGAGAGGTCGCCTCACCCGTCGCCTCGGTCCCGCATGCCCGCCATGTGGTCCTCATGCGATTGGGGTGGCGAACGGTGGAGGCGGGAAACCGGGCCGTCGTGGGCCGGGGCCGCGGGTTGGTCCCAGTTCCTCGCGCTCAAGCCTTGATTGGCTGAGCGGGCGGCCGAGCCCCTGCCCTGCCTTTATAAAGAGCGGGGCGGTGTCCTGCACTCTAGCATCTTCTCCTTCCTTCAGCTTCTGCTCCCCCCCTCCATCCGACGGAGAGAGGGAATCCTGGCTCTTCAATGGTGGCGGCAAGGGTCGCCTCTCGACAACGCGCCCTTCCTTCTCCTGCGCCTACGGTGGCAGAGCCAGTCGCGAGGGGAAGGTGGAGGGGGCGAGGCCGTGGCCGAGGTCAAGGCGCTCGGGGAAGAGGGACGGGCCAGGCGGCGCTGTCTCGCCTCCGCTTGATGGCTCCTCCCCCATGGAGGGAGCCATGTTGGGGGCGACCCTTGCGAGTTCTTCGTCAGTTGCGCCCGGTCACCGCCCGTCGCGCTTCGTCTCCCGACTCCATTCGCGAGCGAGATGGAGCTGGACCCGCCGGAGTCACTGCGGCTGCACATGAGGGGCTGTTGGATCAGCGGTACCCGAGTTCGCGTCGACTTCCCAGCCCCTCACGTGATGTATCTTGGTCGAGGGTGGAAGACGTTCTCCCATATCCACTGCTTGACGGCGGGGCTCACTCTCCATTTCAAGCTGATGGAGGGCGGCCTCCTCTCTATCAAGGTCTTCGGGTGCTTCGGGACTCGGGCAAGGTGCTGCGTGGAGAGCTCTTCCGATAGCGAAGACTCCTCCTCGGGCGGGAGTGACGAGGAGGACAGCGGCAGCGACGACGAGGGTAGCAGGCGGCAGGATGACGGGTCCGACTAGGTGTCGGGCCATTCTGCGGCGGCAACCGGAGATCCCATCATCCGCGGTCACGGCTTCCTCAACTTCTCGGGTCGTCTCCTTGGGCGGCCGGGCGTTGGGAGGCTGCGGAAGAGGAAGAGGGCGGGCGGCAAGGCCGTCAAATCGAGTACGCTGGCACGCACGCCTTCGACAGCAGGCCGACGCGTCTTGCCGCCGCGTCTTCGAGCTCTGCTTCCGGCGCCGTCATCACCACCCAGCCTTCGGACGGCCACCGAGATGTTCTCTTGGTGTCTTCTGCCACCCGTAGCTCGCCTAGGCGCCTCTTTTGCCCTTTTCGCCTCCTTGACCTGCCTCCTGAGGAGAGGGACAAGAAAGGGGTTACAGGCACCTTATCTCTTTTTAGTTTGTAAGCCTTCGGGCCTTGGCTTAATTTAAAATTTGTAATCCCATCATTCATGTTTTTCATTTCCTATGGACTGTACTTGAGTGGAATGTTTTTAATAAAAAGGGATGCTTGCCGGTCATTTGTTTGCGGGTAGAACCCACGACAAGGAGTAAATCCTTAATATCCCTAAGATAAACATTTCTTTGCCCGCAACAGTGCCCTCGCCGTCCTCCCACTTCGCCGACCTTTCTCACGCTTTCAAGTGAGGCAGGGATGAGGTGGCTTGAGCTCCTTGTTTCATCCGTTTGTCGCCATGACCACGACAAACCTGGCCCCAGGAACGAGCCCTAGGGCCTAGAGTTTTAGGGGAGCACGGTAGCTTTGGGAGAAAACGAGGTTTCACATACCTCAGTCCATAAGGGAATGCATGATAAGGGATGAAGAACTTATCTGAAGCTGTAGCCCCCGGCAACTCTGGTTTGCCGTGGGTGAATCTCTGTACTTGCAGCCCCCGGCAATACTGGCTTGCCGGGGTCTAGATGCCAGTCTGTCCTTCTTTTCTTTTTCGCCCTCAAGTGATCCAGCAAGGATATCTGTGAGTCCTGCGAACCAAAGAAGACAAAAGAATGGCAAAGAGACGTTCACTCAACCTCTAAGCTAGGGGTTAGTCGCTGCTGAGCACTATCAACCCAAACCAAGGATGAGACTCGACCTAGCATGCATGCTATAACTTAGGGCGCCAGCGCTTCATTTATTTATGCTCAAGGTCTGCGCCTGGCTTTGTACAAAAGGTGGCTTGCCGGGGGGCCCGGAAAGCCGCGCCTCACGGGTAAAACTTGCGAAGATGCTCAATGTTCCAGGAGTTACTCACCGGAACGGCATCTTCGGTCTCCAAAGTGACTGCACCGGCCTCGCTGACTCGTATTACCCGATAAGGGACTTCCCACTTTGGCGTCAACTTGTTGGAATTCTTGGCGATTGAACGCTACCAAGGACAAGGTCGCCTTCCTCAAGGCTTCGGGCATGAACCTTGCGGCTATGGTAGCGGCGCAAGGCTTGTTGGTAGCGTGCTGCTCTCACAGCCGCTCGAAGACGATCTTCCTCAAGGAGCATTGCGTCATCTTGCCGCAGTTGCTCTTGCTCAAGATCGTCATAAGCGAGCACTCGAGGTGACCCGTATATGAGTTCGGGGGAGAATCGCTACGCCCCGTATACCAGGGGCAAAGGTGTCCGGCCGGTGGCTCGATTTGGCGTCGTCTGATCGACCAAAGAACCGCCGGCAAGAACTCATCAATCTAGCGCCTTCCGCTCTTGTGCATCCCGTCAAAGGTCTTGGTCCCGAAGCCTCGCAGATTTCAGCATTTGCCCTCAAGATGACCATTGCTCGCTGGGTGAGCAATCGGCGAAATGCAGACTTTGCTGCCGAGGTCCTGGGCTTCTTGTTTCCGCCGGTGGAGCTCTCTGGCACGTCCTCGACGGCAGCGCTACACTCCGAAGAGGTGCGCTTGCCGGAGTGGGTGTCCGAGGTCTCACCGGTCTTCTTCTTCTTCTTCTTCCCCCCGGGGTCCCAGCGGTAGGAGCAACTGCCCTAGTGGCGGCAGCTGCTGCAACTGCTTGCTGGTATAGTTGGTCAGCGCAAATCAGCGCATCTTTCTTATCGGAGGGGATGGTGATGATCGTCACAGGTCCTGGCATCTTCAAGGTGTTGTAGGCGTAGTGTGACGCCGCCATGAACTTGGCCAGCGCTGGGCGGCCAAGGATCCCGTTGTAGGGCAAGGGGATCTTGGCAACAACGAACACGATCCTCTCCGTCCTGAAGTTCAGGTTGCTTCCAAAAGTCACGGGCAGTGTGACCTTTCCCTTGGGTTGGCTTCTTCCCAGGCTGACCCCCTGAAACGTGCCCGTCTCTTCGAGGTCTTCATCACGAATCTGCAGTTTCTCGATCACGGCAGGCGAGATCAAGTTCAGACCGGCCCCGCCATCGACTAGCATCTTCTTCACCTTGAGGTTGCGTATTATTGGTGAAACGAACAATGCAAGCACCCGACCGCAGTAGTGCGATCAGGGTGGTCCTCAGTGTCAAAAATGATAGGTGTGCTGGACCACTTTTGCGACCTTTGGGCGTCAAACGACGGCTCTGCCGCTGTAATCTCTCGCGCCCACTGATTAAGCCGGCGGTGAGAAGTATGCAGCGAGGCGCCGCCATCGACACACATGGCCTCTGTAACTTTCTGAAACTCTTGGTCGTCGGATTCGTCGTCCTCTTCGTGATCGTCGTCTCGGCTTTACATCACGGCTCGGGCGCCTTCTCTCATTGTTTATCCTTGCCGCGACGGCCCGCCTGGCCGCTACTCTTCTTCTTGCTGGACCCCTTAGCACCGCTCTGGGCCCTTCTCCTTGTCCCGCTCTCATACTTCAGCCTCTCTGCTTCTCAGCGAGGAGCTCAACCTGTTGGCAGTCTTGGAGAGCATGGACTTTGGTGCGATGGATCTTGCAATATCGCTTGTCGGAGTTTCCTGGCTTCTTGGCAGCCACCAAGGCCCGGCAGGCGACACATCCGGAACCTCCTTGCCGGGGTCAACTGCCTTGGTTTTCTTGGTGGAGACGGCGTCATCAGATCCCTCGCCGGCAAGCACGGCTTTTTCTTTTCTTTGCGCTTCCTGTTGCGGCGCCGGCCTTTCTTCGCCGGGGCGGCAATATCCTCATCTGAGGTGTCGGTTTCCACGTCGGCATCTTCGCCGGGGTACTTCCTTCCCTCTTCAGCTCGGGCACATCTGTCAGCAAGAACATAGAGTTCTTCTACATCTTTCACCTTGTTCATTGCCAGCTCTTGCCAAGATCTTTTGTTTACGCACGTTCTGATGGCGGAACGGCCGATGATGGCGGCGAAATGGTGAACTTATCGTGGGATATTATGCTGTGCCACCGCCGAACCTCAGATATACTTGCGGAGACTCTCGCCTCCCTTCCGGGAATGACGTGCAGGTCGCTTGCTTGGCCATGGGCTTGGTGGCCTCCAAAGAAAGGCGCCCACGAACTCATGGCACAAATCCGAACAGGAGGAAATAGAGTCTACCGGCAAGTGCATCAACCATGACATGGCGTTGGGTTTAAGAGCCAATAGAAAGTAGTTCGCAAGCACCTTATCGTCGCGGGCTCCGACAGCTTGCATCGCGATGGTGTAGATGCTGAGGAACTCGGACGGGTGGGTCTTGCCGCTGTACTTCTC
This sequence comes from Aegilops bicornis, assembly GCA_021605145.1. Taxonomy (NCBI): domain Eukaryota; kingdom Viridiplantae; phylum Streptophyta; class Magnoliopsida; order Poales; family Poaceae; genus Aegilops; species Aegilops bicornis. Next base: position 287,076,870 of record CM038669.1, read on the forward strand.
GCCCACGTCAGGCTTGAAGGTGCGGTGAAGCAGCCCCTTTGGAACCCCAGCAGCTCACGGGTAAAGCCGGACAACCTACCTCGTAAGGTAGGCCTCCGTGGCTCCCCGCGTCGGTAGCTCACAGCAGGCCCCGCTCGCCTGCTCGATTGGTGGCGCGCTTCCACGCCGGCGCCGATGGTGGTTCGAGCGTCTTCATGTTCTCGTTCCTCGAAGAACTTCGCTGGTCGCATGGGCCCGCTGGTCGGACGATGCTATGGAGATTTCGCCGCCCGTAACATTGCGACGTGGCGTCCATGACCGGGCGCAGGAGGAGGCGAGTGCACCGTGGCGCGGCTGCCGCTCTCCCCGCCATCAGTGCGTGGGACTCCATCGGATCGTCGACCCGGGGGCTCCACCGGACTTGGGTCATCTTTGTTGGCCACCGCAACAAGGCTTCGGATAGTGGCTCTCCATTCGTCGAGTTTCCCCGTAGTGGGAAGAAAATCGAGGAGCAACTGCGCGCGCGCCAGGGCTTCTGCTGGTGTTGGTGGCAGCGAAACCTGCACGGATCGCGACGCGCTGCGACTTCTGACCATGTCAGAAGGAGCTCTATCACGACCCCGCGGTTGCACGCCATCTCCACTAGCGCCTCGGCGAGCGGGCAGGTCTTCTAAATCCCGGGAGTGGCGCTCGGGGCTCTTTCCGCGGCGACGCTCGGGGTCCTCGGCGCGATCGCGCCGTCATCACGCGCCGCTTGAGAGGAGCGCGCCGTCGGCGCCGGCGTGGGAGTCTTGGAAGCCCTCGCCTCGCCTTCGGGCGGGGTGGCAGCGATCTTGGAAGGCCCCGCGCCACCTGGCTCCGTCTTTGGATTTGGAGGCGTGCGGCCCGTTACCAGGCGGACGAACATCGACGCCTCCCAAACTTCGGCTGTTGGGACGGTGTTGGTGTTCGCGAACGGCGCCGGTCCGCTTCGCGACCGGTCCGCTGTCGCCTGCGTTGGGGCCAGGATATCCGCGTCCGATGGGCCAACCGCCACTGCCGTTTTCTTCTTGGGCGCCATGACGATGAAGAAACGTCGAACTAATCGTTGGAGCCGATTCTCACAATCGCGCCTCCCTACAGCACGCCAAAGATGTTTGCAAGGGCGATTTACATCTATGGGATCACAAGAATCCTTTACTACGGTTGCGGGCGCTGGGTCCCGAGAAGAGCGGATCAAACAGATAGCACACGGGTTCTTTATCTAGGTTCAGCCGCGAGGATGCGTAAAACCCTACTCCTGCTTTGGTGGTTTGTTTATCTGTGTTCTTGAGCTAGCTATGGGGCATGAGGAGCTCCAAAGTCGAATCCTCCTCCTGGTCGCTTAGGGCCTCCTTTTATAGAGAAAGGGCTGCCACAAAGGGCACACAGGAGGTGGAAGGGTACAAGAATGCTGAGTTTATCCTCGCATTACATGACAAGGCGCATTTAATGCGCCCGGCTTAGGTGTCCTTGCTTTATCGGGACGGGGAGAGCCTGTCTCATCATCTGCCGCCGCTCCCTCTCGTGTTGACACGCCGCTCGCCAGCGGTGCCCGTGGTGCCATGTAGGCGGCGTGCAGGTACCGAGGTGGCGCAATGGTGGGTCTCCATGAAGATCCTCTTGCCGCCACGCAGGTGCCTGCCCAACTGGTTGGGTCGGCAGCTACATGCGAATGACGGTGAAGGTTTGATCGGCGTGGGCCCGATGGTGGCCTTATGGGTGTCCTTGGCAAGGGCCTCGCCGTAGCCCCGGCAAGTGTCTTGCCGTGGCGCCTGCTATCATCCCCGACAAGGCTCTTGCCGGGGGCCTTGTGGTCCTCCTTAGCTGGGATCCCGCCAAGGGTCGTCATGTTCTATATTGTGTACCTGATCTTGAATGTCTTCACAAAGATCTGCATGCCACCACGGGGATGTCTCCCGAATCCTTGCCCCATGGGGGCAGTGGACTCAAGGGTGACTCGCTCCGTAGGTGTGGGACGAGATGCCATGGCAAGGATCTTGCCGGGTTTGCTAAAGCCGCCTTCTGGCAAGGGTCTTGCCGGGGGAGTCCGCTTCGTCCCCTTTGCTCTTCATGGTCTTGGTCTTGGCGTGCTTCGCCTTTTCGAAGCTTCAGCCTTACCTTGGCTCACCTCCCTTGCCTTGCTCAAGGCGGTGGTGCTCATGCCGGACTGCCCATGCACAGTTATAGGGGTACAAAAATGCACCCCTCTTTTGTACACCGACAGGAGCCCCGGCCTGGGCCACACGTAAGCCTTGCTGCGTCGTTGGGCTAAACCCAAAACGGTGAGCTGGCGGGGAGGTTTTTACCGTGGTAAGTCTCTTCGCGCGCTGCGCTTTCCATGCCTCCCACGCGTGGCTCGGCGTGGGGAGGCGTGCGTGATGTGGGCGGCATGCGTGGGGCTGAGCTCTGTGCGCATGCGTCACGTCGTAGTAAAAGGGGCGGTTCGCGCCTTCCCCATAAACGGAGGGAGGCGTGGAGGCGCGCCCATTTATCGAACGGGCCGGGCGTGGTTTTAAGGCGCCCACTCCCCACGATCACGGGGTGGGGAGAGGTCGCCACCCAGAGCCTCAGTCCCGCATGCCCGCCACGTGGTCCTCATGCGCTTGGGGTGGCGAACGGTGAAGGCGGAAACCGGGCCGTCATGCCGGGCCGCTGGGTTGGTCCCAGTTCATCGCGCTTTCCGCCTTTGATTACCGAGCTGGGCGGCCGAGCCCCCACCCCGTTCCTTTATAAAGAGCGGGGGGGGGGGGACGGTGTCCTGCACTCTTCCATCTTCTCCTTCCTTCAGCTTCTGCTCCCCCCTCCATCCGATGGAGAGAGGGAATCCTGGCTCTTCAACGGTGGCGGCGAGGGCCGCCGCTCGACAACGCACCCTTCCTTCTCCTGCACCTGTGGTGCAAAAGCCAGTCGCGAGGGGAAGGGGAGGGGGCGAGGCCGTGGGTGAGGTCGAGGCGCTCGGGGAAGGGGAGGACGGGGCGGCGCGCCGGTCTCGCCTCCGCCAATGGCTCCTCCCCCAATGGAGGGCCATGTTGGGGACGACCCTTGCGAGTTCTTCGTCAGGCTTCGCCGGCCACCTCGCCGTCGCCTTCATCTCCCGACTCCATTCGCGAGCGAGATGGAGCTGGACCCGCCGGAGTCACTGCGGCTGCACATGAGGGGCTGTTGGATCAGCGGTACGCGAGTTCGCGTCGACTTCCTAGACCCTCACATGATGTATCTTGGTCGAGGGTGGAAGACGTTCGCCCATATCCACCGCTTGACGGCGGGGCTCACTCTCCATTTCAAGCTGATGGAGGGCGGCCTCCTCTCTGTCAAGGTCTTCGGGTGCTTCGGGACTCGGGCAAGGTGCTGCGTGGAGAGCTCTTTTGATAGCGAAGACTCCTCCTCGGGCGGGAGTGACGAGGAGGACAGCGGCAGCGACGACGAGGGTAGCAGGCGGCAGGATGACGGGTCCGAATAGGTGTCGGGCGCCGCTCCGTGCGGCACCGGCGATCCCATCATCTGTGTCGCCGGCTTCCTGAACTTCTCGGGGTCGTCTCCTTGGGCGGCTGTCGTTGGGAGGCTGCGGAAGAGGAAGAGGGCGGGCGGCAAGGCCGTCAAGTCGGAGTACGCGGGCACCGACGCCTTCGACGCGTGCTGACGTCTTGCCGCCACGTCTTCGAGCTCTGCTTCCGGCGCCGCCATCACCACCCAGCCTTCGGACGGCCACCGAGATGTTTTCTTGGTGTCTTCTGCCACCCGTAGCTCGCCTAGGCGCCTCTTTTGCCCTTTTCACCTCCTTGACCTGCCTCCTGAGGAGAGGGACAAGAAAGGGGTTATGGGCACCTTATCTCTTTTTAGTTTGTAAGCCTTCGGGCCTTGGCTTAATTTAAAATTTGTAATCCCATCATTCATGTTTTTCATTTCCTATGGACTGTACTTGAGTGGAATGTTTTTAATAAAAAGGGATGCTTGCCGGGTCATTTGTTTGCGGGTAGAACCCACGACAAGGAGTAAATCCTTGATATCCCTAAGATAAACATTTCTTTGCCCGGCAACAGGCCCTGCCGTCCTCCCACTTCGCTCGACCTTTCTCACGCTTTCGGCGGAGGCAGGGATGAGGTGGCCAGAGCTCCTCGTTTCATCCTTTTGTCAGCGCTGACCATTTATCAAACCTGGCCCTGTGAACGAGCCCTAGGGCCTAGAGTTTTAGGGGAGCACGCAGTAGCTTTGGGAGAAAACGAGGTTTCACATACCTCAGTCCATAAGGGAATGCATGATAAGGGATGAAGAACTTATCTGAAAGTCAGAGCCCCCGCAACTCTGGGTTTGCCGTGGGTGAATCTTTGTACTTGCAGCCCCTAACATCGGCTTGCCGGGGTCTAGATGCCACCTGTCCTTCTTTTCTTTTTCGCCCTCAAGTGATCCGGCAAGGATATCTGTGAGTCCTGCGAACCAAAGAAGACAAAAGAATGGCAAAGAGACGTTCACTCAACCTCTAAGCTAGGGGTTAGTCGCTGCTGAGCACTATCAACCCTAACCAAGGACGAGACTCGACCTAGCATGCATGCTATAACTTAGGGCGCCAGCACTTCATTTATTTATGCTCAGGGTCTGCGCCTGGCTTTGTACAAAAGGTGGCTTGCCGGGGGGCCCGGCAAGCCGCCTACCATGGGTAAAACTTGCGAAGATGCTCAATGTTCCAGTGAGTTACTCACCGAACGGCATCTTCGTCTCCGTGGCGACCGCGCCGGCCCGGTGACTCGTGATACCCGACAAGGGCCTTCCCACTTTGGCGCCAACTTGTTGGTATTCTTGGCCGTTGAACGCTTCAAGGACAAGGTCGCCTTCCTCAAGGCTTCGGGCATGAACCTTGCGGCTATGGTAGCGGCGTTAAGGCTTGCCGGTAGCATGTCGCTCGACAATCGGCCGAAGACGATCTTCCTCAAGGAGCATTATGTCATCTTGCCGCAGCTTGCTCTTGCTCAAGCTCGTCATAAGCGAGAACTCGAGGTGACCCGTGATATGAGTTCAGTGGGGAGAACTGCTTCGCCCCATATACCAGTGGGCAAAGGTGTCTGGCCGGTGGCTCGATTTAGCGTCGCCCCGACGGGCCAAAGAACCGGCAACTCATCAATCTAGCGCCCGCTCTTGTGCATCCTGTCAAAGGTCTTGGTCCTTAAGCCTCGCAAAGATTTCAGCATTTGCCCCTCAAGATGATCATTGCTCCGCTGGTGAGCAACGGAAGCGAAATGTACTTTGTCGCCGAGGTCACAGGCTTCTTGTTTCCGCCGGTGGAGCTCTGGCATCGCTCCTCGACAAAGAAGCGCTTACACTCAAGACGCGGCGCTTGCCGGAGTGGGTGTCCGAGGTCTCACCGTCTTCTTCTTCTTCTTCCCCCGGTCCCAAATGTAGGAGCAACTGCCCTAGTGGCGGCAAATGGCCGCAAGCCGCTGGTCGGGTATAGTTGGTCGCCGCAAATCGGTGCATCTTTCTTATCGGAGGGGATGGTGATGATCGTCCCAGGTCCCGCATCTTCGTGGTGTTGTAGGCGAGTGTGACGCCGCCATGAACTTGGCTGCCGCTAGCGGCCAAGGATCCTGTTGTAGGGCAAGGGATCTTGGCAACAACGAACACGATCCTCTCCGCCCCGGGTTCAGGTTGCTTCCAAAAGTCACGCAGGCGTGACCTTTCCCTTGGGTTGGCTTCTTCCGAGGTGACTTCAAACGCGATGCCCGCCTCTCTTGAGGTCTTCATCAGAATCTGCGGTTTCCGATCACGGCAAAGTAGATCAAGTTCGCACCGCCCCGCCATCGACTAGCATCTTCTTCACCTTGAGGTTGCGTATTATTGGTGAAACGAACAATGCAAGCACACGACCGCAGTAGTGCGATCAGGGTGGTCCTCAGTGTAAAAAATGATAGGTGTGCTGGACCACTTTAGCGGCCTCTGGGCGTCAAACGACGGCTCTGCCGCTGTAATCTCTCGCGCCCACTGATTAAGCCGGCGGGGAGAAGTATGCAGCGAGGCGCCGCCATCGACGCACATGGCCTCTGTAACTTTCTGAAATTCTTGGTCGCCGGATTCGTCGTCCTCTTCGTGATCGCTATTTTCGCTTTCGTCACGGCCCGGGCGGGCCTCTCTGTTGTTTATCCTTGCCGCGACGTGCCCGCTTCAAGCCGCCACGCTTGCCGGACCCCTTAGCACCGTCCGGGCCTTCTCGTTGTCCCGCCTCTCATACTCAGCCCTCTGCTTCTCAGCGAGGAGCTCAATCTGTCGGCAGTCTTGGAGAGCATGGCCTTTGGTGCGATGGATCTTGCAATATCGCTTGTCGGAGTTTCCTGGCTTCTTGGCAGCCGCCAAGGTCCGGCAGGCGACACATCCGGCAACCTCCTTGCCGGGGTCTTCTGCCTTGGTTTTCTTGGTGGTGCCGGCTATCAGATCTCGCCCGGCAAGCACGGCTTTTTATTTTCTTTGCGCTTCTGTTGCGGTAGCCGCCTTTCTTCACAAGCGGCAATATCCTCATCTCGAGGAGTCGGTTTCCACGCAAGATCTTCGCCGGGTACTTCCTTCCCTCTTCAGCTCGGGCACATCTCACAACAAGAACATAGAGTTACGCTACATCTTTCACCTTGTTCATTGCCAGCTCTTGGCCAAGCATCTTATAGCATGCGACGCTCGATGGAACGCGCTGATGATGGCGGCGGTGGGTGAACATCAGGGGATATTGTACTGCACTCCGCTGAACCTCAGATATACTTGCGGAGACTCTCGCCTCCCTTACGGGGAATGATGTGCAGGTCGCTTGCTTGGTTATGGGCTTGGTGGCCTCTCAAAGAAAGGCGCCCACCAACTCATGGCACAAATCCGAACATGAGGAAATTGAGTCTACCGGCAAGTGCATCAACCATGACATGGCGTTGGGTTTAAGAGCCAACGGAAAGTAGTTCGCAAGCACCTTATCGTCGCGGGCTCTGACAGCTTGCATCGCGATGGTGTAGATGATGAGGAACTCGGACGGGTGGGTCTTGCCGCTGTACTTCTCGCCCACGTCAGGCTTGAAGGTGCGGTGAGCGGGCCACCGGAATCGCCGCAGCTCACGGGTAAAGCCGGACAACCTACCTCAGAAGGTAGGCCTCAGTGGCTCCCGGTGCCGGGTAGCTCCAGCAGGCCCCGTTCGCTGTCCTCGATTGGTGGCGCGCTCCGCGCCGGCGCTCGATGGTGGTTCGAGCGTCTTCATGTTCTCGTTCCCGAAGAACTTCGCGCTGGTCGTAGTGGGCCCGCGGGTCGGACGATGCTATGGAGATTTCATCGCCCGTAAGATTGCGACGGGCTGGCGTCCGCGGCACCGGGCGAGGAGGAGGCGAGTGCACCGTGGTCGGGGCGCTGCCGGCTCTCCTGCCACTGGTGCGTGGGACTCCATCGGATCGTCGACCCGGGGGCTCCACCGGACTTGGGTCATCTTTGTTGGCCACCGCAACAAGGCTTCGGATAGTGGCTCTCCATTCGTCGAGTTTCCCCGTAGTGGGAAGAAAATCGAGGAGAAACCGCGCGCGCGCCAGGGCTTCTGCTGGTGTTGGTGGCAGCGAAACCTGCACGGATCGCGACGCGCTTCGACTTCTGACAATGTCAGAAGGAGCTCTATCACGACCCCGCGGTCGCACGCCATCTCCACCAGGCGCCCGGGCGCAGCGGCAGGTCTTCTAAATCCCGGGAGTGGCGCTCGGGGGGCTCTTTCATGGCGGCGCCTGGGGGTCCCTCGGCAGGCCTTCGCGCCGTAGGTCACCTGCTGCTTGAGAGGGCGCACCGTCGCGCGCCGGCGTGGGAGTCTTGAAGCCCTCGCCGCTTCGCAAGCGGGTGGCAGCGATCTCGGAAGGCCCCGCGCCACCTGGCTCCGTCTTTGGATTTGGAGGCGTGCGGCCCGTTACCAGGCGGACGAACATCGACGCCTCCCAAACTTCGGCTGTTGGGACGGTGTTGGTGTTCGCGAACGGCGCCCCGGGTCCGTTCTGCGACCGGTCCGCTGCTCGCCCGCGTTGGGACGGGATATCCGGCGTCCGATGGGCCAACCGCCACCGTCGTCTTCTTCTTGGGCGCCATGACGATGAAGAAACGTCGAACTAACTGTTGGAGCCGATTCACAATCGCGCTTCTACTGGGCGCGCCAAAGATGTCGGTCTTGCGGGATTTACATCTATGGGATCACAAGAATCCCTACTACGGTTGCGGGGCGCGGGGTCGTGAGAAGAGCGGATCAAACAGATAGCACACGGGTTCTTTATCTAGGTTCAGGCCGCGAGGATGCGTAAAACCCTACTCCTGCTTTGGTGGTTTGTTTATCTATGTTCTTGAGCTAGCTATGGGGCATGAGGAGCTCCAAAAAGCCGAATCCTCCTCCTGGTCGCCTAGGGCCTCCTTTTATAGAGAAAGGGGCAGCCACAGTGGCACACAGAAGGTGGAAAGGGTACAGTGATGCGAGTTTATCCCTCGCATTACATGACTAGGCGCATTTAATGCGTCTGGCTTAGGTGTCCTTGCTTTATCGGGGACGGGGGAGAGCCCTGTCTCATCTGTCGCCGCTCCCTCTCGTGTTGACACGCGCCCTGGCCAGCGGTGCCCGTGGTGCCATGTAGGCAGGCAGGCAGCTGAGGTGGCGCAATGGTGGGTCTCCATGAAGATCCGCTTGCCGCCACGCAGGTGCCTGCCCAACTGGTTGGATCGGCAGCTGCATGCGAACGGCGGTGAAGGTTTGATCGGCGTGGGCCCGATGGTGGCCTTATGGGTGTCCTTGGCAAGGGCCTCGCCGTAGCCCCGGCAAGGGTCTTGCCGGGGCCCCGGCAAGTGTCTTGCCGTAGCGCCTGCTATCATCCCCGGCATGGCTCTTGCCGGGGGCCTTGTGGTCCTCCTTAACTGGGATCCCGCCAAGGGTCGTCATCTTCTATAGTGTGTATCTGATCTTGAATGTCTTCACAAAGATCTGCATGCCACCACGGGGATGTCTCCCGAATTCTTGCCCCATGGGGGCAGTGGACTCAAGGGTGACTCGCTCCGTAGGTGTGGGACGAGCTGCCATGGCAAGGATCTTGCCGGGTTTGCTAAAGCCGCCTCCCGGCAAGGGTCTTGCTGGGGGAGTCCGCTTCGTCCCCTTTGTTGTTCATGGTCTTGGTCTTGGCGTCGTTCTGCTCCTTTCGAGCTTCAGCCTTACCTTGGCTCACCTCCCTTGCCTTGCTCGGTCAAAGGTGGTGCTCAAGGCTCGACTGCCCGTGCACAGCTTATAGGGGTACAAAAATGCACCCTCTTTTTGTACACCGACAGAGCCCCCGCCTGGGCCACACGTAAGCACAACAAGGCTGCTGGTCTAGGCCCAAAACGGTAAGGCGGGCAGGCGGTGCAGTTTTTTACCATGTAAGTCTCTTCAGCTGCGCTTTCCATGCCTCCCACGCGTAGCTCGGCATGGGGAGGCGTGCGTGACGTGGGCGGCATGCATGGGGCTGAGCTATGTGCGCATGCGTCACGTCGTAGTAAAAGGGGCGGTTCGCGCCTTCCCCATAAACGGAGGGAGGCGTGGAGGCGCGGCCCATTTACTGAACGGGGCCGGGGCGTGGTTTTTAAGGCGTCCACTCCCCACGATCACGGGGTGGGGAGAGGTCGCCTCACCCGTAGCCTCGGTCCCGCATGCCCGCCACGTGGTCCTCATGCGCTTGGGGTGGCGAACGGTGGAGGCGGGAAACCGGGCCGTCGCGGGCCGGGCCGCTGGGTTGGTCCCAGTTCACCGCGCCTTCGCCTTGATTGGCCGAGCTGGGCGGCCGAGCCCCACCCCTGCTCCTTTATAAAGAGCCGGGGGGACAGCGTCCTGCACTCTTCCATCTTCTCCTTCCTTCAGCTTCTGCTCCCCCCTCCATCAGATGGAGAGAGGGAATCCTGGCTCTTCAACGGTGGCGGCGAGGGTCGCCGCTCGACAACGCGCCCTTCCTTCTATCGCACCATGGTGGCAGTGCCGCGAGGGGAAGGGAGGGGCGAGGCCGTGGGTGAGGTCGAGGCGCCGGGAAGAGGAGGAGGGCAGGCGGCGGGTCTCGCCTCCGCCCGCCAGATGGCTCCTCCCCATGGAGGGCCATGTTGGGGACGACCCTTGCGAAGTTCTTCGTCAGTTACGCCTCGGCCATTGCCGCTTCTTCATCTCCCGACTCCATTCGCGAACGAGATGGATCTGGACCCGCCGGAGTCACTGCGGCTGCACATGAGGGGCTGTTGGATCAGCGGTACGCGAGTTCGCGTCGACTTCCTAGCAACTCACATGATGTATCTTGGTCGAGGGTGGAAGACGTTCGCAAATATCCACCGCTTGACGGCGGGGCTCACTCTCCATTTCAAGCTGATGGAGGGCGGCCTCCTCTCTGTCAAGGTCTTCGGGTGCTTCGGGACTCGGGCAAGGTGCTGCATGGAGAGCTCTTCTGATAGCGAAGACACCTCCTCGGGCGGGAGTGACGAGGAGGAGGACAATGGCAGCGACGACGAGGGTAGCGGTGCGGCAGGATGACGGGTCCGAATAGGTGTCGGGCGCCGCTCCGTGCGGCACCGGCGATCCCATCATCTCGTGGTCGCCGCTTCCTCAACTTCGGGTCGCCTCCTTGGGCGGCTTGTCGTTGGGAGGCTGCGGAAGAGGAAGAGGGCGGGCGCAAGGCCGTCAAGTCGGAGTACGCTGGGCACCGACGCCTGACGCAGGCCGACGCCTTGCCGCCACGCCTCGAAGCTCGCTCGGGCGCCGCCATCACCACCCAGCCTTCGGACGGCCACCGAGATGTTTTCTTGGTGTCTTCTGCCACCCGTAGCTCGCCTAGGCGCCTCTTTTTCCCTTTTCACCTCCTTGACCTGCCTCCCGAGGAGAGGGACAAGAAAGGGGTTACGGGCACCTTATCTCTTTTTAGTTTGTAAGCCTTCGGGCCTTGGCTTAATTTAAAATTTGTAATCCCATCATTCATTTTTTTCATTTCCTATGGACTGTACTTGAGTGGAATGTTTTTAATAAAAAGGGATGCTTGTCGGTCATTTGTTTGCGGGTAGAACCCACGACAAGGAGTAAATCCTTGATATCCCTAAGATAAACATTTCTTTGCCCGGCAACAGGCCCTGCCGTCCTCCCAGTTTGCTCGACCTTTCTCACGCTTTCGGTGGAGGCAGGGATGAGGTGGCTTCAGGCTCCTCGTTTCATCCTTTTGCTGCCGCGACTACGACCAAACCTGGCCCCAGGAACGAGCCCTAGGGCCTAGAGTTTTAGGGGAGCACGGTAGTTTTGGGAGAAAACGAGGTTTCACATACCTTAGTCCATAAGGGAATGCATGATAAGGGATGAAGAACTTATCTGAAGCTGTAGCCCCCGGCAACTCTGGTTTGCCGTGGGTGAATCTTTGTACTTGCAGCCCCCGGCAATACTGGCTTGGCGGGGTCTAGATGCCAGTCTGTCCTTCTTTTCTTTTTTTCCCTCAAGTGATCCGGCAAGGATATCTGTGAGTCCTGCGAACCAAAAGAAGACAAAAGAATGGCAAAGAGACGCTCACTCGACCTCTAAGCTAGGGGTTAGTCGCTGCTGAGCACTATCAACCCTAACCAAGGACGAGACTCGACCTAGCATGCATGCTATAACTTAGGGCGCCAGCGCTTCATTTATTTATGCTCGTGGTCTCGCTACCGCTTTGTACAAAGGGTTACATGCATCATCGGCAATGCTTGGACAAAAGGTGGCTTGTCGGGGCCCAAGATGTCAGCGCCTAATGGGTAAAACTTGCGAAGATGCTCAATGTTCCAGAGTTACTCACCGAACGGCATCTTCGGTCTCTGTGTGGATGGCGCCGGGCCTGGTGACTCGTATTACCCGATAAGGGCCTTCCCACTTTGGCGTCAACTTTTTGGAATTCTTGGCCGATTGAACGCGCCAAAGGACAATGTAACGCCCTCGATGCGGCTATATCTCCCACGTGTCGAAGCACGACTTAGAGGCATAACCGCATTGAAAGCAATGTCGCAAGTGAGGTAATCTTCACACAACCCATGTAATACATAAGGGAAAGAGATACATAGTTGGCTTACAAATGCCACTTCACACAATACATAAACAAACATCCATCATCCAGATTACACTCGTGGTCCAACTACGAACCAAAATAAAAGAAGACTACCCCAAATGCTACAGATCCCCGATCGTCCCAACTGGGCACCACTATCGATCATCGTGAAAAGACACATAGTAACCACCACTGTTCCTCGCCGAACTCCCACTTGAGCTCGGTTGCGCCACTTGCACTGCATCGCCGGCACTGCAACTGTTTTGGTAGAATCTGTGAGTCACGGGACTCAAGAATCTCACACCCGCGAGATCAAGACTATTTAAGCTTATAGGTAGGACAGAGTTGTGAGGTGGAGCTGCAGTTAGTTTACTAGCATATATGGTGGCTACATTCGCAAAAGAGAGCGAGAAGAGAAGCAAGGCACAGTCGTGAAGCTAGAAGCAATCAAGAAGTGATCCTAGAGCAACCTCCGTCAAACATAACTCCAACACCGTGTTCACTTCCCGAACTCCGCCGAGAAGAGACCATCACGGTTACTCACGCGGTTGATGTACTTTAATTAAGGTCAACTTCGGGTTTTCTACAACCGGACATTAACAAATTCCCATATGCCTCATAACCGCGGGCACGGCTTTCGAAAGATAATACCGCAGGGTGTCCCAACTTAGCCCATTATAAGCTCTCACGGTCAACGAAGGATATTCCTTCTCACCGGAAGACCCGGTCGATCTCGGAATCCGGATTACAAGACATTTCGACAATGGTAAAACAAGACCAAAGAAAGCCGCACGATTGTGCCGACAAATCCCGATAGGAGCTGCACATATCTCGTTCTCGTGGCACATCTGGATGAGCAAAGACGCACGGCAAACCGAGGATACCCCAAGTTGCCTCGTATGCACCGCAAGTGGCTCTAGTTTGGACCAACACTTAGAGGAGCATTGGCGGGGGTTAAATAAAGATGACCCTCGGCTCGCGAAACCCGGGGAAAAAAGGCTTAGGTGGCAAATGGTAAAACCAAGGTTGGGCCTTGCTGGAGGAGTCTTATTCAAAGCGAACTGTCAAGGGGGTCCCATAAATCACCCAACCGTGTAAGGCACGCAAAATCAAGGAAGATAACAACGGTATGACGGAAACTAGGGCGGCAAGAGTGGAACAAGACACCAGGCATAAGGCCGAGCCTTCCACCCTTTACCAAGTATATAGATGCATTAATTAAATAAGAGATATTGTGATATCCATAAATAACCATGTTCCAATCTGGAACCAACTTCATCTTCACCTGCAACTAGCAACGCTATAAGAGGGGCTGAGCAAAGCGGTAACATAGCCAATCAACGGTTTGCTAGGAAAGGATGGTTGGAGGTTTGACATGGCAATATGGGTGGCATAGTATAGCAAGTGGTAGGTAACGTAGCATAGGCATAGCAAAAGAGCGAGCATCTAGCAAGCAAAGATAGAAGTGATTTCGAGGGTATGGTCATCAAGCGTGCAAAGTTCTCAGAGTTGTCGAAAGCTTGATCCTCGTAAGCGTTCTCAATAGGTTCCTCGTTCACGCACTCGTCTCCTGGCTCTACCCAAAACAAGAACACAAGGAATGGAAACACAATAAATCACGGTGCAATGCACAAACAACATGATGCAAAACATTGCATGATATGCGAGATGTGATATGCAATGCGTATGCGCGCTCCGGAAGGAAAATGAAGAACAAGGCATCAACTTGGCAAACCAAGTATGCCGCTGGAAAGGTGAGATGATTTCGGTTGAAATCGATATAAAGATAACCGGAATCGGATGCACGGATTGCAAATGAGAAGCAAAACAAGAATGACACGATTCTGCCATTAACAGCATGATGCCACTTAGAATACATCAAGAAACTATGTGACAGCACCCCAACATAAAAACAAAGCATATGGCAGTGATCTACAGGAGATGCTTAACAAAAGAGGAACACTGAGCTACGGCTAAATCACAGCATAACAGGTTCAAACAAGCATGGGAAAAGTGCAAAAGATATCAGGTTGGACATGGCATAAACAGCATCAGGTAGCAATGTTCAGAGCAAGCAATCAACATGCTACAGGAACTTATAATAGCAAAACAAGGAATGGCATGATTTTACTCAGAGCATAGAACAAAAATCCCTTAATGACCATGAGCCAAAAAGGATCAGAAGAAATGATGGCACCCATGTAAACATAGCAAGTTTCATTAACAGATTCAGCAAACAGGGCATGACATTGACAGAATTATGAAGGCATCTTCGCGAGCTCGATGCACTCACTACAGAGCATTTCATGATAAACTAAGCATACATCCATCAAGACATAGCATAGAAGCTATACATGGCAAGAAAAATATCATAGCATACACGGATCAACTACAACAACCTTGGAAAAATTGAATAACATGTAAACAACCTGCCAGGAAACATTTTATAGCAAAAGTAGAGCTCGATTGACTCAAGTATTGCACTCCATAATTTCCAAAAAGGGCATGGTTGGATAGAGAACATCCACATGTTCAAAACATCCTTAATGAAGTACCTCAAAATAAGCATGGAACTCTCTGTAGCATCAAGTTTACATGGCATAAAAATAACAGCAGAACAGGGGCTGAAATCAGCAACATCACGAAGCCTAGTTTGCATGCTTGTGCTAGTCACCACAGAGATCACAAAAATACATGGCATATACCCCTGTAAAGATGGCATGGCATATTACAAAACACATGTAGGGCTCAAGTTCATAGGATGCACACATCAATCATGGCAAAAATGACAAAAGTGCATGTTCTGATAAAAATGACAAAAATCACAGCCCTTTTCTAACAGCATTTCGGGCATCAAGATGAGCTCAAATGAAAATAATGCAATGAGATGAAATGATGTACCCATCGAGGCGAACAATTCGGTATGCTATACGCCCAAATCGGAGCCACGAGTATAGAGTTACTATGCGATGAACATGCAACAAAATTACTGAAAAAATGACTTAAGAGGAAAAAACGACCTCCGAGAAAATTGGATCTAGGGTTCGTCCGAGGGCGCGCGGACCGA
This sequence comes from Aegilops bicornis, assembly GCA_021605145.1. Classification (NCBI taxonomy): domain Eukaryota; kingdom Viridiplantae; phylum Streptophyta; class Magnoliopsida; order Poales; family Poaceae; genus Aegilops; species Aegilops bicornis. The sequence goes on from CM038669.1 coordinate 287,091,975, forward strand.
GGCGAGGCCGGGGCTCGCCGGAGCTGCTGGAGAAGGCCGGAGATGGGCCGGGCGAGGGATGGGCGGCGGATCCGCACCGTAGGGCGGCGCGGCGTGACGCGAGGCGGGCCGGGCGGCTACGGGCGGCATTGCATGACGACGGCGCGGCGAGGCGGGAAAGCGCGGCGCCGACCGGAGGCGGCGGCGGCGACTGCTGGCGGCGGGCTGGCGGGCGAGGCTGCGGCTCGCGGCTGGAGGGCGGCTGGCGGCGCGGGCGGGCCGCGGGCGCGGGCCGGGGCTGTGGAGCGGCCAAAGCGGCCGGGCGCGGGGACGGCGCCCCTCGCCACGTATGGCGCGCGGTTCACTGGGCGGCGGCGGGCGGACGCGTTCGGCCAGATCCGGACGTGTCCGGCGGCGCGAGGGGAGTGGGCTAGGGTTAGAGGTGGAATTGATCCGGGATTTTAGGGGAGGAGGTGTTTTTATAGGTAGAAGGAGCTAGGAAGCTCCAAATGAGGTGCGGTTTTTGCCCACACGATCATGATCGAACGGCGATGGACATGGAAGTGACTTAGATGGGTTATTGGGCTGTTTTGAAGGGGTGTTGGGCTGCAACCCAAAAGAGGCCTTTGCGGTTATGCGGTTAACCGTTGGAGTATCAAACGAGCTCCAAATGACTCGAAACTTGACCGGTGGTCTACCGGTGGTGTACCAAGGCCACTTGGCAAGCCTCGTCCCATTCCAAGAACGTTTTAACACCCGCACACGAAAAGAGACAAGAGGGGTGCGCCGGTGCACGTGGGAGTGTCGGATTGCAAAACGGACAACGGGGAAAATGCTCGGATGCATGAGACGAACACGTATGCAAATGAGATGCACATGATGACATCATATGAGATGCATGGCATGAATAAAATGCAAAACAAAAGACAAAACCCAACCACGGAGGGAATATCATAGCACATGGCCGAAAATGGCAAGAGTTGGAGTTACAAGAAGGAAAATTACATCCGGGGTGTTACAACACTCCACCACTACAAGAGGATCTCGCCCCGAGATCTAGGACTGAAAGAACTCTGGATATTCGGAACGGAGGTGATCCTCGCGCTCCCAGGTGGCTTCTCGGTCGGAATGGTGTGACCACTTCACTTTCAGGAATTTGATTGACTTGTTGCAGTCTTGCGCCGGTTTCTTCAAGAATAGCAACGGGTGCTCATGATAGGACAGATCTTCTTGGAGGTCAATTTCTTGAAGTTGATAGTGCTGCTCAGAGTCTTGAAGCACTTGGCGAAGCTGAGACACGTGAAACACATCGTGCACATTCGCCAAGTTGGACGGAAGTTCAAGTTGATAGGCGAGATCGCCTCTTTGCCAATAATCTTGAAAGGACCCACGTATCTAGGGGCAAGCTTCCTTTGATACCGGGCTGACGAGTGCCTTTCATTGAGAGACGCTGGAGGTAGACATGGTCTCCGATTTCAAAAGCCACATCACGGTGCTTATCATCATAATAGCTCTTCCGGCGCGATTATGCTGGCTTTGAGATTCTCACGAATGACTTTGCACATTTCTTCGCTTCGTGGATCAAGTCGTTGCCAAGAAGTTGGCGTTCACCTGTCTCGACCAATTGAGAGGAGTACGACACTTTCGCCATAGAGAATTTCGAATGGGGCCTTGCGCCTGCATCGCTTGGAAGGCTGTTGTTGTAGGTGAACTTGGCATATGGAAGACAATCTTCCCACTTCATACCAAAGGAAATGACACAAACCCCGAGCATATCTTTCAAGGATTTGATTGACTCGCCGACTTGGCCACTTGTTTGAGGATGGAAAGCTGTGCTGAAACGTAATGTTGGTGCCCATAGCCTTCTGAAAGGAGTCCCAGAACTTAGAGGTGAAAATGCTCCCACGATCTGAAGAAATCAATTGTGGAATGCCGTGCAAGGAGACAATTCTAGAGGTGTAAAGCTCTGCCAACTGAGCTGCTGTGATAGATTCTTTGATAGGAAGAAAATGAGCCACTTTAGTGAGCTTGTCGATGACGACGAAGATAGCATCATTTCCACGCTTGGACTTAGGAAATCCAGTCACGTAGTCCATCTCGATATGATCAAACTTCCATTCCGAAATAGCAAGAGGTTGGAGGAGACCAGCTGGTCTTTGGTGTTCTACTTTCACCCTTTTGCAGACATCACATTCATTCACGAATTGAGCAATTTCTCGCTTCATTCGAGTCCACCAATACGCCTGCTTGAGGTCATGGTACATCTTCGTACTTCCAGGATGAATGGATAGAAGGGAATTGTGTGCCTGCTCATAATGACTTACGTAGATCACCCTTTGGAACCACAATCCGGTCCTCAAGAAAAGAGTATCTCTGTCATCAATGTGGAAGCACTTGTACTTGAATGCCCTTGTCGATACCACGTTTCACCTTTTTCACCATGGTATCCGTGAGTTGAGCCTCACGAATTTGGTCTTCCAAAGTAGGAGAGACTATGAGGTTGGCAAGAAAGCCTTGAGGAACGACTTGAAGATTCAGTTATGGAAAGCTTCACAAAGGTGCAGTTGGAAGGGCTTGAGAATTAAGCTATTGCAATAAGCCTTCCTGCTCAAAGCATTTGCAATCACATTCGCCTTGCCTGGAGTATATTCAATACTCGGGTTGTACTCTTGAATCATTTCGACCCATCGAGTTTGCCTGAGGTTGAGGTTGGGTTGAGTGAAGATATACTTGAGACTCTTGTGATCGGTGAAAATGTCCACTTTCCTTCCCAACAAGAGATGTCTCCAAGTTATTAATGCATGGACAACTTCCGCCAACTCAAGATCGTGAGTGGGGTAGTTCTTTTCGTTGGGCTTCAACTGACGAGAGTATAGGCCACAACTTTATTCTCTTGCATTAACACAGCACCGAGACCTTGAAGAGAAGCATCACAGAAAACTTCGAATGGCTTGGATTCATCAGGAGGAGTTAAGACATGAGCTGTGACGAGTTTCTCTTTGAGGGTATTGAAAGCAACGTCACACCTGTGGAGTCCGCACATACTTCACATGCTTCGGAGGAGGTTGGAAAGAGGCTTTGCAATCTTGGAGAAATTCTCAACGAATCTTCGCAATAGCTTGCAAGTCCAAGAAAATCATGGAGCTGCTTGACATTCTGAGGAGGTTCCCAATTCACAACTGCAGACACCTTCTCGGGGTTAACAGCGATGCCCTTGGCGGAGATGATATGACCAAGGTAAAGAACTTCATCAAGCCAGAACTCACATTTCGAAAACTTCGCATAGAATTGATGCTCTCTGAGCTTGTCGAGCACCAATGGCAAATGTTTAGCATGATCCTTCTTATTCTTGGAGAAGACCAAAATATCATTGAGATACACCAGAGCGAATTCATTGGTGTAAGGGTTGAAGATGAAGTTCATCATTCGAGAGAATGTTGGAGGAGCATTGACAAGGCCGAAAGACATGACAGTATATTCATAAGAACCAAAGCTTGTTCTGAATGCTGTCTTGGGAATATCTTGTTCACGAATGCGAATTTGATGATAACACATACGGAGGTCAAGCTTGGAGAATACTTTCGCACCTTTGAGTTGCTCGAATAGCTCATTGATGTTGGGAAGTGGATACTTGTTCTTGATTGTCTTCTTATTGAATGGACGGTAATCGACGCATAGTCGGTCCGTGCCATCCTTCTTCTGGACAAAAAGAACTCCACAACCCCATGGAGATGAACTCGGTTTGATCAAACCCAGACGCTCTTGTTCATCGAGCTGTTTCTTCAATTCCTTCAGCTCTTTTGGTCCAAGTTTGTATGGACGCTCGCAAACGGGTTCCGTGCCAGGCTCAAGATTGATAACAAATTCAACTAGCCGGTGCGGAGGCATACCCGGAAGCTCTTCTGGAACGACATCTTGGTACTCACAAACGACTGGAATCTGAGAGATAGCATCCAACTCGCCCTTCTCATTGAGAGAAAACAACCGAATGGTTTCATCACGAGCGGCATAGATGATCACATCCTCGTAAGAGTGTGTCAATTGAATTTCCGGCAGCACAATCAAGCTGAGCTTTGTGCTGAGAAAGCCAGTCCATCCCGAGAATTAGATCAATATCCGAGTCACCAAGGACAATTGGTTTAGCCAGAAATCTATAGTCGCCCATCTTGATACCGACATTCAGAACCAAAACTCGAGAAGTCATTTGCTTACCCGGGGACACAATCTTCAACGGAATAGGAATCTTTTCCGTCACAAACTCATGCTTGGCAACAAAAGGTCTCTAAATGAACGAAAAGCGATGCACCAAGATCAAATAAGACTTTTGCAGAATATCTTTAATCGAGAGATTACCCATAATCACATCGGAAGAATCCTCCGCTCGAGCTGCATTCATCATGTCCACCTTTGCATGCTTTGGATTATGCTTGACCAACGCATTGCTTGAAGATCTCACAGAGGAGGAGGCGGAAGGCGCCTTTGATTGAAGCACTTGTTCGTTGTAGTGACCTTTCTCACGGCACTTGTTGCAAGTCACCTCTGAGAGCGGACGATGATACAGAGCATTTGACCTTGGAGCTTGAGAATTTGACTTGTTCTGATAGCCTGGGCTGGGTGGGTGGGAAGATCCACGACCACCTGAGTTCTTCTGCTGGTAAGGCTGGCGAAACGGAGGAGGAGGAAGGTAGAACTTTTGCTGCTTAGCTGCCACTTGTGAGGAAGAAGAAGACTGAACTGCATCCCTGATTCTCTTCTTAGAAGCCTCTGCCTCATAACCGCGGGCACGGCTTTCGAAAGATAATACCCTGCAAGGGTGTCCCAACTTAGCCCATTATAAGCTCTCACGATCAACGAAGGATATTCCTTCTACCGAGAAGACCCGATCAGTCTCGGAATCCCGGTTTAGAAGACATTTCGACAATGGTAAAACAAGACCAAGAAAGTCACTCGACAGCCGACAAATCCCGATAGGAGTTGCACATATCTCGTTCTCAGGGCACATCCGGATGAGCAGTACGCACGGCAACCGCGGATACCCCATGTGGCCTCAGGGCGGCACCGCAAGTGGCTCTAGTTTGGACCAACACTCCGAGGTGCATTGGCCCGGGGGGGGGGGGTTAAATAAAGATGACCCTGCTCGCGAAACCCGTGGGGAAAAAAGGCTTAGGTGGCAAATGGTAAAACCAAGGTTGGGCCTTGCAGGAGGAGTCTTATTCAAAGCGAACTGTCAAGGGGGTCCCATAAATCACCCAACCGTGTAAGGAACGCAAAATCAAGGAACATAACACCGGTATGACGGAAACTAGGGCGGCAAGAGTGGAACAAGACACTAGGCATAAGGCCGAGCCTTCCACCCTTTACCAAGTATATAGATGCATTAATTAAATAAGAGATATTGTGATATCCCAAAATAACCATGTTCCAACCTGGCACCAACTTCATCTTCACCTGCAACTAGCAACGCTATAAGAGGGGCTGAGCAAAGCGGTAACATAGCCAATCAACGATTTGCTAGGAAATGATGGTTAGAGGTTTGACATGGCAATATGGGTGGCATAGTATAGCAAGTGGTAGGTAACGTAGCATAGGCATAGCAAAAGAGCGAGCATCTAGCAAGCAAAGATAGAAGTGATTTCGAGGGTATGGTCATCAAGCGTGCAAAGTTCTCAGAGTTGTCGAAAGCTTGATCCTCGTAAGCGTTCTCAATAGGTTCCTCGTTCACGCACTCGTATCCCGGCTCTACCCAAAACAAGAACACAAGCAATGGAAACACAATAAATCACAGTGCAATGCACAAACAACATGATGCAAAACATGGCATGATATGCGAGATGTGATATGCAATGCGTATGCGCGCTCCGGAAGGAAAATGAAGAACAAGGCATCAACTTGGCAGGTGAGATGATTTCGGTTGAAATCGATATAAAGATAACCGGAATCGGATGCACAGATTGCAAATGACAAGCAAAACAAGAATGACACGATTCTGCCATTAACAGCATGATGCCACTTAGAATACATCAAGAAACTATGTGACAGCTCCCCACCATAAAAACAAAGCATATGGCAGTGATCTACAGGAGATTCTTAACGAAAGAGGAACACTGAGCTACGGCTAAATCACATCATAACAGGTTCAAACAAGCATGGGAAAAGTGCAATAGATATCAGGTTGGACATGGCATAAACAGCATCAGGTAGCAATGTTCAGAGCAAGCAATCAACATGCTACAGGAACTTATAATAGCAAAACAAGGCATGGCATGATTCTAATCAGAGCATAGAACAAAAATCCTTTACTGACCATGAGCCAAAAAGGATTAGAAGAAATGATGGCACCCATGTAAACATAGCAAGTTTCGTTAAACAGATTCAGCAAACAGGGCATGACATTGACAGAATTATGAAGGCATCTTCGCGAGCTCGATGCACTCACTACAGAGCATTTCATGATAAACTAAGCATACATCCATCAAGAAGACATGGCATAGAAGCTATACAAGGCAAGAACAACATCATAGCAATACACGGATCAACTACAACAACCTTGGAAAATTTAATAACATGTAAACAACCTGCCAGGAAACATTTTATAGCAAAATTAGAGCTCGATTTACTCAAGCTATGGTACTCCGTAATTGCAAACAAGGGAATGGATGGATAGACCACATCCACATGTTCAAAACATCCTTACTGAAGTACCTCAAAATATGCATGGAACTCTCTGTAGCATCAAGTTTACATGGCATAAAAATAACAGCAGAACAGGGGCTGAAATCAACATCACGAAGCCTAGTTTGCATGCTTGTCACCATAGAGATCACAAAAATACATGGCATACACCCCTGTAAAGATGGCATGGCATATTACAAAACACATGTAGGGCTCAAGTTCATAGGGTGCACACATCAATCATGTCAAAAATGACAAAAGTGCATGTTCTGAGAACAGTCTGAAACTAACATCACATAGCCCTCTTCTAACAGCATTTCGGGCATCAAGATGAGATCAAATGAAAATGATGTAATACGATGAAATGATGTACTCATCGAGGCGAACAATGCGGTATGCTATACGCCCAAATTGGAGCCACGAGTACAGAGTTACGATGCGTTGAACATGCAACAAAATTACTGAAAAAATGACTTCCGAGAAAATTGGATCTAGGGTTCGTCCGAGGGCGCGCGAACCGAGGCGACGCCGGGGCTCGCCGGAGCTGCTGGAGAAGGCCGAAGATGGGCTGGCGAGGGACCGGGGCGGCGGATCCGGCACCGTAGGCGGCGGCGGACGCGGAGGACGCTCTTGTGCAGCCTCAAAAGTCTTGGTCCTTAAGCCTCGCAGCACTTCAGCATTTGCCCCCTCAGCTTGACCATTGCTTCGCGGGTGAGCAACGGAAGCGAAACAGACTTTGCTGCCGAGGTCCTGGGCTTCTTGTTTCCTCGAGTGGAGCTCTCTGGCACGTCCTCGATGGCAGCGCTACACTCCGAAGAGGTGCGCTTGCCGGAGTGGGTGTCCGAGGTCTCAATGGTCTTCTTCTTCTTCTTCCCCCCGGGGTCCCAGCGGTAGGAGCAACTGCCCTAGTGGCGGCAGCTGCTGCAACTGCTTGCTGGTATAGTTGGTCAGCGCAAATCAGCGCATCTTTCTTATCGGAGGGGATGATGATGATCGTCACAGGTCCTGGCATCTTCAGGGTGTTGTAGGCATAGTGTGACGCTGCCATGAACTTGGCCAGCGCTGGGCGGCCAAGGATCCCGTTGTAGGGCAAGGGGATCTTGGCAACATCGAACACGATCCTCTCCGTCTTGAAGTTCAGGTTGCTTCCAAAAGTCACGGGCAGCGTGACCTTTCCCTTGGGCTGGCTTCTTCCCGGGTTGACCCCCTGAAACGTGCCCGTCTATTCGAGGTCTTCATCAGGAATCTGCAGTTTCTCGATCACGGCACGCGAGATCAAGTTCAGATCGGCCCCGCCATCGACTAGCATCTTAGTCACCTTGAGGTTGCGTATTGTTGGTGAAACCAACAATGGCAAGTACCCGACCACAGTAGTGCGATCAGGGTGGTCCTCAGTGTAAAAAATGATAGGTGTGCTGGACCACTTCAATGACCTTTGGGCGTCAAGCAGACGGCCTCTGCAGCTGTAATCTCTCGCTACCAATCGCTTAAGCCGGGCGGTGAGAAGCATGCAGCGAGGCGCCGCCATCGACACACATGGCCTCTGTAGCTTGGAAACTCTTGGTCGCCGGATTCGCCGTCCTCTTCGTGATCGCTGCCTTACGGCTTTCATCACGGCCCCGGCGGCCTCTCTCTGTTGTTTATCCTTGCCGCGGCGGCCCGCCTGGCCGTCACACTTCTTGCCGGACCCCTCAGCACCGTCTGGGCCCTTCTCCTTGTCCCGCCTCTCATACTCAACCCTCTGCTTCTCAGCAAGGAGCTCAACCTGTCGGCAGTCTTGGAGAGCATGGCCTTTGGTGTGATGGATCTTGCAATATCGCTTGTCGGAGTTTCCTGGCTTCGGCGGCCCGCCAAGGCCCGGCAGGCGACACATCCGGCAACCTCCTTGACGGGGTCATCTGCCTTGGTTTTCTTGGTGGAGCCGGTGTCATCAGATCCCTCGACGGCAAGCACGGCTTTTTCTTTGCGCTTCCTGTTGCGGCGTCGGCCATTCTTCGCCAGGGCGGCAATATCCTCATCTGAGGAGTCGGTTTCCACGCCGGCATCTTCGCCGGGGTACTTCCTTCCCTCTTCAGCTCGGGCACATCTGTTAGCAAGAACATAGAGTTCTGCTACATCTTTCACCTTGTTCATTGCCAGCTCTTCGCGCATCTTGCGGTTACACACGTTCTGATGGAACGCGCTGATGATGGCGGCAGGGTGAACATCAGGGATATTGTACTGCATACCGGTGAACCTCTCAGATATACTTGCGGAGACTATCGCCTCCCTTCGGGAATGATGTGCAGGTCGCTTGCTTGGCCATGGGCTTGGTGGCCTCCAAAGAAAGGCGCCCACGAACTCATGGCACAAATCCGACCAGGAGGAAATAGAGTCTACCGGCAAGTGCATCAACCATGACATGGCGTTGGGTTTAAGAGCCAACGGAAAGTAGTTCGCAAGCACCTTGTCGTCGTGGGCTCCGACAGCTTGCATCGCGATGGTGTAGATGCTGAGGAACTCGGACGGGTGGGTCTTGCCGCTGTACTTCTTGCCCACGTCAGGCTTGAAGGTGCGGTGAGTGGGCCACTGGAACTGCCGCAGCTCACGGGTAAAAGCCGGACAACCTACCTCGTAAGGTAGGCCTCCTAGGCTCCCCGGTGTCGGGTGGCTCACAGCAGGCCCTGCTCGCCTGTCTGATTGGTGGCGCGCTTCGCCCGGCCTTCGATGGTTCGGCGTCTTCATGTTCTCGTTCCCGAAGAACTTCGCGCTGGTCGCAGTGGGCCCGCGGGTCAGACGATGCTATGGAGATATCATCGCCCGTAACGTTGCGACGGGCTGGCGTCCGCGACACCGGGCGGGGAGGAGGCGAGTGCACCGTGGTCGCGGCGCTGCCGGCTCTCCTGCCACTGGAGTGTGGGACTCCGTCGGATCGGCGACCTGGGGGCTCCACCGGACTTGGGTCATCTTTGTTGGCTACGGCAACAAGGCATCGGATAGTGGCTCTCCATTCGTCGAGTTTCCCCGTAGTGGGAGGAAAATCGGGGAGCAACTGCGCACGCGCCAGGGCTTCTGCTGGCATTGGTGGCAGCGAAACCTGCATGGATCGCGACGCGCTTCGACTTCTGACCATGTCAGAAGGAGCTCTATCACGACCCCGCGGTCTCACACCATCTTTACCAGCGCCTCGGCGAGCGGGCAGGTCTTCTAAATCCCGGGAGTGGCGCTCGGGGCTCTTTCCGCGGTGACGCCCGGGGTCCTCGGCGCAACCACGCCGTTCGTCGCGCGCCGCTTGAGAGGTGGCAGCAATCTTGGAGGGCCCCGCGCCACCCGTGGAGGGCCTGGCTCCGTCTTTGGATTTGGCAGCGTGCGGCCCGTTACCAGGCGCATGAACATCGCCGCCTCCCAAACTTCGGCTGTTGGGACGGTGTTGGTGTTCGCGAACGGCGCCCCGGGTCCGTTCTGCGACCGGTCCGCTGCTCGCCCGCGTCGGGACGGGATGTCCGGCCTCCGACGGGCCAACCGGCACCGCTGTCTTCTTCTTGGGCGCCATGACGATGAAGAAACATCGAACTAACTGCTGGAGCCGATTCTCACAACTGCGCCCCCTACCTGGCGCGCCAAAGATGTCGGTGTGGGGACGACATCTATGGGATCACAAGAATCCCTACTACGGTTGCGGGGCACGGGGTCGTGAGAAGAGTGGATCAAACAGATAGCACACGGGTTATTTATCCAGGTTCGGGCCGCGAGGATGCGTAAAACCCTACTCCTGCTTTGGTGGTTTTTTTATCTGTGTTCTTGAGCTAGCTATGGGGCGTGAGGAGCTCCAAAAAGCCGAATCCTCCTCCTGGTCGCCTTGGGCCTCCTTTTATAGAGAAAGGGGTTGCCACAGTGGCACACAGGAGGTGGAAAGGGTACAGTGATGCGAGTTTATCCCTCGCATTACATGACAAGGCGCATTTAATGCATCTGGCTTAGGTGTCCTTGCTTTTTCGGGGACGGGGGAGAGCCCTGTCTCGTCCGTCGCCGCTCCCTCTCGTGTTGACACCTGCCCTCGCCAACGCTGCCCATGGTGCCATGTAGGCAGGCAGGCAGCTGAGGTGGCGCAATGGTGGGTCTCCACGAAGATCCGCTTGCCGCCACGCAGGTGCCTGCCCAACTGGTTGGGTCGGCAGCTGCATGCGAACGGCGGTGAAGGTTTGATTGGCTTGGGCCCGATGGTGGCCTTATGGGTGTCCTTCGCAAGGGCCTCGCCGTAGCCCCGGCAAGGGTGTTGCCGCGACGCCTGCTGTCATCCCCGGCAAGGCTCTTTCCGGGGGCCTTGTGGTCCTCCTTGGCTGGGATCCCTCCAAGGGTTGTCATCTTCTATAGTGTGTATCTGATCTTGAATGTCTTCACAAAGATCTGCATGCCACCACGGGGATGTCTCCCGAATCGTTGCCCCATGGGGGCAGTGGACTCAAGGGTGACTTGCTCCGTAGGTGTGGGACGAGCTGCCACGGCAAGGATCTTGCCGGGTTTGCTAAAGCCGCCTCCCGGCAAGGGTCTTGCCGGGGAGTCCGCTTCGTCCCCTTTGCTCTTCGTGGTCTTGGTCTTGGCATCGTTCTGCTCCTTTCGAGCTTCGGCCTTACCTTGGCTCACCTCCCTTGCCTTGCTCAGTGTGGTGGTGCCCGCGGCTCGGACTGCCCGTGCACAGTTATAGGGGTACAAAAAATGCACCCCTCTTTTTGTACACCGACAGTGTGAATCCGGTGGTGCAATTCGGCGTGGTCCGCAGCCCCCAGAGTACGGAGTCGAGCTCCTCTACCCAGTGCGTGTTAGATTCCTTGAGGGACCGCACTAATCTAGGTTTAATGCTGCTCATGATTAGACCATTTGCTCGCTCGACTTGACCATTAGTTTGAGGGTGATAGACTGAAGCATAGTCGAGCTTGATGCCCATGTTTTTGCACCCGAGTTTGACCTCGTCGGTCGTAAAGTTCAAGCCGTTATCAGTGATGATGCTATGGGGGACGCCGTAACGGTGTACGACCCCTGATATGAAGTCTATCACCGGTCCGGATTCGGCCGTCTTAACAGGCTTGGCCTCTATCCATTTGGTGAATTTATCCACCATGACCAGTAGGTATTTTTGCTTGTGGGTTCCTCCTTTAAGGGGTCCAACCATGTCAAGCCCCCGGACCGTGAAGGGCCATGTGATGGGTATAGTTTGGAGGGCGGTGGGTGCCATGTGGCTTTGATTAGAAAAGAGCTGGCAACCGACGCATCGTTGGACTAAGTCCTGAGCATCTGCCCGGGCCGTCGGCCAATAAAATCCCATATGGAAGGCCTTGCTTACAAGTGCCCGGGCTGCGGCCTGGTGTCCGCCGAGTCCGGCATGAATTTCAGCCAGAAGGTTCCGCCCTTCCTCTTCGGAGATACACCTTTGAAGGACTCCGGTGGTGCTTTTCTTGTAAAGCTCTCCCTCATGGACTTTATAGGCTTTAGATCGCCGCACTATGCTGCGTGCCTCGTTTTGGTCCTTGGGAAGTTCCTGCCTAGTTAGGTAGGCTAGGAATGGTTCTGTCCACGGGGCAATGGCTTCCATTATTACGTGGGATAAGGGTGTTATTTCGTTGACAGAGCCTCCGATTATGTCAGAGTGTTCGGTGTCGGGCAGTGCGGTTGGGTCCGGGCTGTTATTTCCGATTCCCCTTCCCATAGTCCGGATGGCTTGAACAGCCTCTCCAGGAAGATGTTGGGGGGGGGGGGGACGGCATCGCGCTTTGCGCCAATGCGTGCCAAGACGTCTGCTGCCTGATTGTTTTCCCGAGCTATATGGTGAAATTCGAGCCCCTCGAACCGAGCTGACATTTTTAGGACGTCGTTGCGATAAGCTTCCATTTTCGAATCTTTGGCATCAAAGTCTCCATTTATTTGGGATATCGCAAGGTTCGAATCCCCGCGCACCTCTAGGCGTTGGATGTCCATGGAGACTGCCATCCGGAGACCATGTAGAAGGCCTCAGATTCGCCGCGTTGTTGGAGGCTGTATACATTATCTCTAGTACGTATTGAACTGTATCTCCTGCTGGGGACGTCAGAACGATGCCAGCCCCCAGACCAGCCAACATTTTGGAGCCGTCGAAGTGCATGATTCAGTTGGAATATGTGCCGTACTCTTTAGAGAGTTTGGCTTCAGTCCATTCGGCGACGAAGTCGGCCAAAACTTGCGACTTAATAGCTCGCCGTGGCTTATAGGTAATGTCGAACGGGAGGAGCTCAATGGCCCATTTGGCAATCCGGCCTGTCGCGTCGCGGTTGTTTATAATGTCGTTAAGAGGAACTTCGGAGGCTACTGTTATCGAACACTCTTGAAAGTAGTGTCGCAGCTTCCGGGATGCCATAAACACCGTGTACGCTATCTTTTGATAATGCGGGTACCGTGACTTGCATGGAGAGAGGACAGTGGACACGTAGTAAATTGGTTTTTGAAGGGGGAATTTGTGTCCGTCCGTTTCTTGTTCGACGACGAGCACTGCGCTTACAACTTGATAAGTTGCCGCAATGTATAATAACATTGGTTCGCCAATGTTAGGCGCGGCCAGGACCGGGTTTGTTGCCAATATGGTTTTTATTTCTTCGAGTCCGGCCGTGGCGGCATCCGTCCACTCGAAGTGTTCGGTGCACCGGAGGAGGCGATAGAGGGGAAATGCCTTTTCTCCCAAGCGGGAGATAAAGCGGCTTAGAGCCGCCACGCATCCAGTCAATTTTTGTATTTGTTTGAGGTCCTTTGGGATATCCAATTGTGACAGAGCTCGGATCTTGGCTGGGTTTGCTTCAATTCCTCTACCGGATACAATGAAGCCCAAGAGCTTTCCGGTGATGCGCCAAAACGCATTTTTCCGGGTTAAGCTTGATGTCATATGTTCGGAGGTTATCGAATGTGAGCCTCAAGTCGTCTACTAGAGTTTTGACATGCTTCGATTTGGACCACATCATCTATGTATGCCTCCACTATTTTGCCGATCTGGTTTGCCAGACATGTCTGAATCATGCACTGATATGTTGCGTCAGCATTTTTGAGCCCGAAGGGCATTGTGTTGAAGCAGAATGGGCGTATGGGGTGATGAATGCCGTTGCGGCGTGGTCTGGCTCTGCCATCTTCCTTTGGTGGTAGCCGGAGTATGCGTCGAGGAAACACAAGGAAGTGGGTCCTGCGGTAGCGTCGATAATTTGATCGATGCGGGGGAGGGGGAAGGGATCCTTTGGGCAAGCCTTGTTGAGGTCCTTGAAATCGATGCATAGGCGCCAGGATTTGTCCTTCTTTGGTACCATCACCAGGTTTGCAAGCCAGTCCGGATGTTTTATATCTCTGATGAATCCGGCCTCCAGTAGTTTGGCTAGCTCCTCTCCCATGGCTTGTCTCTTAGGTTCGGAGAAACACCGAAGAGCCTGCTTGACTGGCTTGAATCCCTTTATGATGTTTAGGCTGTGCTCGGCCAGCCGGCGTGGGATTCCTAGCATGTCTGAAGGGTGCCAGGCAAAAATGTCCCAATTTTTGCGTAGGAATTCTCGTAGTGCGGCATCTGTATCAGGGTTTAATTGCGCCCCGATGGAGGCCGTTTTTGTAGGGTCCGTTGGATGGACTTGGAATTTGACTATTTCGTCCGCTAGTTTAAAGGAGGTGGACTTGGATCTCTTATCGAGTATCACATCGTCCCTGTTCATCATGGAGCGCAGCGCAGTCAGTTCCTCGGCCCCTAGGGCTTCGGATAGTGCCTCAAGGGCCAGTGCGGCTGTCTTGTTTTGAGCGTGGAGTGCTATGTCCGGGTCACTAGCAAGAGTGATGACTCCGTTGGGCCCGGGCATTTTGAGCTTCATGTACCCGTAATGGGGTATAGCTTGAAAAATTGTGAATGCCTCTCGCCCTAATAGAGTGTGGTGTCCGCTGCTGAACGGGGCCACTTGGAACGTGACCTCCTCGGACCTGTAATTATCCGGCATGCCGAACACCACATCCAGTGTGATTTTTCCTGTACAGCACGCTTCCCGACTGGGGATTATTCCATTTTTCCTGTAAAAGTTGTGCTGCTTCGCTCAATGCGGCTCCAGTCTATTTCCATTTTTCGAAGGGTTTCCTCATAAATGAGGTTCAATCCGCTGCCACCGTCCATGAGTACCTTGGTAAGGCGAAAGTCATCCACTATTGGACTGAGGACCGGCCGGTGGTGCTCGGGCTGTTCGAATTTAGGTTCATCAACGGCATTAAAGGTAATAGCCGTGTTACCCATGGGTTTATTGTTGCTACTTGGTAGACTTCGGCAAGGCTGCGGAGTGTTCGTTTCCGCATATTATTTGATGCGAAAGTCTCGAAGACTGTTAATACTGTACTGGTATCCCTATGCTGGTGCTCTGTGGATTTTGGAGTTAGAAGCTCTTCGCCACTTCTGGCCACCTGCTGGAGTATCCAACATGCTCTAAGGCTATGAGTTGTTGTGGCGCCCTCTGTACTATGAATTTTACAGGGTCCATTGAGCCATCCCTCCAGTACGGATCCATGCCCTGTAGGGTTTTTTTGCTTTTTGGTGTTTAACCCGGGTGACTGTCGATAATGCACCCTTTTATTTTGGACTGGGGTTGTATTCATGGCCGGATTGTCCCAAAAATTTATTTCGGTTTTCCAGGCGCTTTCCATCGCACAGTACTTTCGTACTATGGACGCCAAGTCAGCAAAGTGTGTAATTTCACGGCGACTTATGGCGTTGAGGATTCCCTTGTCCGTGCAATTATTGCAGAAGAATGAAATTGCGTCTTCCACGCGGCAGTCCTTTATCCTGTTCATAACCAGGAGGAATCTGGCCCAATAACGATGTACTGTTTCCTCGGGCTCTTGCCTAATTTTGGATAGATCGCTTATGTTCGGGTGGGTGGGTGGAATTAAATCCGAAACCTCATCCAATCTGAGACTCCGGGGCCAAGGAGTTTCCGAACTCGGAAGTTTGGATTCTTTGGAGTTTGTCCAATGAACCTAGCCCATTTCCTGACTCTAAGTTTAGGTCTTGAGTGACGTCCTCCCCTGCGCGGGTATCCGGCTTGGAGGGATCGGGAATACGGACATAGCTAGTCCTTAAGATAGATGAAGGGTCGCCGCATTGTTCCTCCACCACTGCAACGTGATGGGTGACCTGGCGAGAGTTAATCTCTCTCAGAACGGGTTTAGGCCCAATCTGATCGTAGTCTGTGGCGACTCTCAGGGTGGCGATGCGATCCAAGAGCTCGTTTAAGGAAGAGAGCTCCATCGGATCTAACTACTCGGCGAGTTCCGAGTTGACGTGAAGATTGCTTTCGACGACCCGAGAAGTCATCGTCGGCGCGGAGGCCGAACAGGCGGTCATAAGAAAACCGCCTAGCCGGAGAGTTTGGCCGATAGCCAAAGCTCCTTTAGCAACAGTGATGTCTTTAAAGACGGGATGAGGCATCCTTCCTGATTGCGACGACATAGAGGAACTCTCAATGAAAGCACCAATGTCAGTGTCAGAACCGGTGGATCTTGGGTAGGGGGTCCCGAACTGTGCGTCTAGGCGGATGGTAACAGGAGACAAGGGACATGATGTTTTTACCCAGGTTCGGGCTCTCTCGATGGAGGTAAAACCCTACTCCTGCTTGATTAATATTGATAATATGGGTAGTAGAAGAGTAGATCTACCACAAGATCAGAGAGGCTAAACCCTAGAAGCTAGCCTATGGTATGATTGTTGGTCGTCCTACGGACTAAAACCCTCCGGTTTATATAGACACCGGAGAGGGCTAGGGTTACACAGAGTCGGTTACAATGGTGGGAGATCTACATATCCGTATCGCCAAGCTTGCCTTCCACGCCAAGGAAAGTCCCATCCGGACACGGGACGAAGTCTTCAATCTTGTATCTTCATAGTCCAAGAGTCCGGCCAAAGGTTATGGTACGGCTACCCGAACACCCCCTAATCCGGGACTCCCTCAGCGGGCGTCGGCCTAATTGCACAGTGGAGTGGCGTCAAGGATCAGCAACATAAGCAAGAACAAGGCAGGACAAGAACACTTACTGGTCCACTGCGGCGTAGTCCCTCCGCTTGGTAAGCTTGAAGCCTGAGAGCCTCGCAGCCTGAGGCGTGGGCATGCGGGCTCCGGGAGCAGAAGAAGGGACAGCAGATGGGCCGGAAGCAGCTCCTGGCTGTGTCGGAGCGGAAGCATCAACTCGAGAGATCAGCGCCAACCTGCCCCTCGTCGGAACCTCGGCCGGTGGCCTCCTCTGGGGGCTGGCCTTGGGCATCGCAGAGCCCTGCTACCTCTTGAGCACTGCGTTAGTTTTCCCTTGAAGTGGAAATGGTGATGCAGTAAAGCAGCGTAAGTATTTCCCTCAGTTTTTGAGAACCAAGGTATCAATCCATTAGGAGGCCACGCACGAGTCCCTCGCACCTACACAAAAAAATAAATCCTCGCAACCAACGCGATAAGGGGTTGTCAATCCCTAGACAGTCACTTACGAGAGTGAGATCTAATAGATATGGTAAGATAATTTTTTTGGTATTTTTATGATAAAGATGCAAAGTAAAATAGAAGGCAATAAAAATAACTAAGTAAAATAGAAGATTAATATGATGGAAAATATACCCGGGGGCCATAGGTTTCACTAGTGGCTTCTCTCAAGAGCATAAATATTACGGTGGGTGAACAAATTACTGTTGAGAAATTGATAGAATTGAGCATAGTTATGAGAATATCTAGGTATGATCATGTATATAGGCATCACGTCCGAGACAAGTAGACCGACTCACCTCGCATCTACTACTATTACTCCACACATCGACCGCTATCCAGCATGCATCTAGAGTATTAAGTTCATAAGAACAGAGTAACGTTGTAAGCAAGATGACATGATCTAGAGGGATAAACTCATGCAATATGACATAAACCCAATCTTTTTATCCTCGATGGCAACAATACAATACGTGCCTTGCTGCCCCTACTGTCACTTGGAAAGGACACCGCAAGATTGAGCCCAAAGCTAACACTTCTCCCATTGCAAGAAAGATCAATCTAGTAGGCCAAACCAAACTGATAATTCGAAGAGACTTGTAAAGATAACCAATCATACATAAAAGAATTCAGAGAAGATTCAAATATTTTTCATAGATAAACTTGATCATAAACCCACAATTCATCGGTCTCAACAAACACACGGCAAAAGAAGATTACATCGAATAGATCTCCACAAGAGAGGGGGAGAACATTTTATTGAGATCCAAAAAGAGAGAAGAAGCCATCTAGCTAATAACTATGGACCCGAAGGTCTGAGGTAAACTACTCACACATCATCGGAGAGGCTATGGTGTTGATGTAGAAGCCCTTCATGATCGATGCCCCCTCTGGGCGGAGCTCAGGAAAAGGCCCCAAGATGGGATCTCACGGCAAGTAAGGTTGCGGCGGTGGACTTAGGTATTTGGCTCCGTATCTGGTAGTTTGGGGGTACGTAGGTATATATAGGAGGAAGGAGTACGTTGGTGGAGCAACATGGGGCCCACGAGGGTGGATGGTGCACCTGGGGGGGGGGGTTGGCGCGCCCCCTACCTCGTGCCCTCCTGGTTGATGTCTTGACGTACGGTCCAAGTCCTCTGGATCACGTTCGTTCCGAAAATCACGTTCCCGAAGGTTTCATTCCGTTTGGACTCCGTTTGATATTGTTTTTCTGCGAAACTCTGAAATAGGCAAAAAACAACAATTCTGGGCTGGGCCACCGGTTAATAGGTTTGTCCCAAAAATAATATAATAGTGTATAATAAAGCCCAACAATGTCCAAAACAGAATATAATATAGCATGGAACAATAAAAAATTATAGATACGTTGGAGACGTATCAAACATCCCCAAGCTTAATTCCTGCTCGTGCTCGAGTAGGTAAATGCACTAAAAAAAATACACTTCCGTGATGATACGTGTTTGTCATAGTAGGTCGCGTTTTTTGTCATGCATGTACATCCATGACAAATTTATGACAGAATCAAGATAGTCATACCTGTGTTGTCGTAGAAGTGTTCCATGACATTACCAAAATTATCATCACGGAAGTGTCCACTTCCATGACGATAAATCGCGCGTCACGAAGTGCTTTTCGTCAAGGGTGACCGACACGTGGCATCCACCGTGAACGAACGCCGTTAAGCTATCGGTCGGGTTTTGGATCCGATAACCCGTTAACAGCCCGACCAATGGGGATTTTCCACGTGTAAGATCATCATTGGCTAGAGGAAACACGTGTCGGCTCATCGTTGGGACATATGTCATCCACTCATTGGATGTAAGGCGCCTATGATAGGTCGACATGGCACGCCCAACAATGATGGCCCATTCCTGTGAAAAAGGCCGGCCCGGTAAAAATTAGCAGGCCGGCCCATATAAGGCCTACTTTTGTCAGGTCCATTTAAGCCCACAGCCCATACGAGATGTGCCAATTCGGCCCATTAAAGGTTTGACCCCATTGCAGCCCATCGTCAGTTCGAGCCCGTTAACAGCCCGCTATATATTTGGGCTCAGTATCGGCCCAATGAGATTTTGGCATGTTAACGGCCCATTTAATGGATGGGCCAATTTTCAGGATGTACATCTTTCTACCTTTTAGTGACCCATTTAAATGTTGGGCTAATTTCCGGCCGGGTGTGTCTTTCAGCCTGTTGACGGCCCGTAAATCTGATGGGCCATTTGTAGTCGGACCTGAGTTTCGGCCTTTTAGCGGCCCATTTAAGTGTTGGGCCAATTTCTGGCCCGGTGTCACTTTCAGCCTGTCGACGGCCCATAAATCAGTTGGGACAATTGTAGTCGGACCTGAGTTTTGTCCTTTTAGCGACCCATTTAAGTGTTGGGCCAATTCCCGGCCCTGTGTGCCTTTCGCCCGTTAAACGAACCATAAACGAAGTTGGGCCATTTGTAGTCGGACCTTAGTTTTGGCCTCTTAACGGCCCATGCCCTTCATGGTCCAATACCAGCCCGGTTTCTCTTTCGGCCTGCTAAAGGCCCACAACCTGATTGGGCCGCTTCTGTCTGACGACTTTCGGCCTCTTAGCGGCCCATGCTCTTCATGGTCCAAGACAAGCTCATTGTCTCTTTCGGCCTGCTAAAGGCTCACTGATATAGTTGGGCCATATGTAGCCCAAACTTTGTAACGACCGTTAACGGCCCGTGAAATAAATTGGGGCCACCTGTTGCCCGCTTCGATGTCGGCTCGTTAACGACCGGGAGGTAAGAGGGCCGACCATTAACTTCGGCCTAGTAACGCCCATTAACTTAATGGGCCCACTAAAGTTCGTTATGTCTTTAGGCCAAATTAGATAATTTGAGCCCATTACGACGAGCAAAGTTACGACATATGTGGAATAACGTTGCACATCCAAAGATATATTACAGAAATTACATCCACCGGCAATCAAAGATTGATGTCGGTGCAAATAAATGAGCAGAACCTAACCATCTACAACGTAACAATCTGCAACCTCAAAGACAGATGACGCCCATAAGCATGTGGGCAAGTTCTTGCTGCTTTGCTACATTGTCTCTGAAAACATTGATCAGTTGTTGTGTCGCACGACTCTGCACCTCTGATTCATCCACCATTTCCATCATTGCTTCAGCCATTAATTGGTTCACAAACATACATTTATTCCGTTGCATTCGAGACAGAGGATACTGAACAGATTCAGATGGCGATTTTGGCAGGCTTGTATTATTGATAGTGGAGAGTGTTTGACCACTGCATCATAACATAAATTAGGACGGGAACCAAATAGATTAATCATGAGTTATTGCCATATTACCTGGCCTAGATTTATCGGAAAGAAACAATGGGGTTGCCTTTGCTGTTTTCGTAGTTTGTCTTCTTATCTTCAGGAGCCTGCACAAAATTAACACACTAGCATTGCTATCATTGGCCAAGTCAGATAATAGGAAAGCAACATTGACACAATGAACGTTTGGGCAACTAGCCTATACCAAATTAACACAATATGGCACAACTATCATCAGCCAGGTAAGGTAATACGAAAGCAACATTGACACAATGAATGAATGGGCAACCAGAGAAGCACTACAATTCAGTAATGTGCGTGATATGAGATACTACATTCATGCAGCTCAGTATGCAAAACTACCAGGCAGTTTTCCTTACAAAAATCAACATTGGCGCCTTTAACATTTTGCTAAAACTAATTTTAGATCAGATAAAGGTTAGATTCACGCCGATTAACAAAATACATGCTGATGTAAAAATATAGTGATATACAACAGGTACTAACATCACATTGGAGCACGTAGAATTCCATAAGATATTTTCCTCGAATACGATCCCAATGGAGGAAGTTTTGTATCGTTTAACCTTGTTTTCTAAAAGAGAGATGGGTAAGAAACATGTAGAAAATATGATCAGAATGCTATAAAATTTCATGATGCGAGGATACGCACACACTTCTTAGAATGGAGTTGACATTCTTTTGCTGGACTGGAGCAGACTAGTTCTTTGGCCACTGGAATCTGCTTATTATCAGTGGGAGTTGGGTTTCTCTGTGTTGGAGTAGTATCTATGAAAAATGGAGTTGGTTTATTATCTCCTGGCGTTTGGATCTTTTGCAAAGACCTGGTTTGTAACCCTTCAGATTCTAACATAGCCATCTTCCCTTGCATGCCTTATATAGAAGAATGGTGATTCAGTTATAAAACATGCTACTGAGAGATGGACTAGGTAATCAAGAATAGAAAGGCATGACATATTGACATGTATTCCCTCCATCCGGAAATAAATGGATGGGTCTAGGCGTATTTCAGTTCTAGATACATCCAGTTTTATCCATTTCTGTGACATTTAATCCGGACGAAGGGAGTATGATGTAAGAGCTAGGGATACGACAGGACAACACAGTAAAAAAAACACTAAAAATCCCACTGCAGAACCAAAGTATTCAAACCCACTGATATGAGATAGTACAATCATGCAGCTCGGGATGCAAAACTACAAGGCAATTTTCCTTGCAAAAATCAACATTGTGGCCTTTAATCATACATTTTGCTACAACTAAATTTAGATCAGATAAAGGTTGGATTCACGCCGATTAACAAAATACATGCTGATGTAAAAATATAGTGATATACAATAGGTACTTACATCTACATTGGAGCACAGAGAATTCCTGCAAGAATCTTTCCTCATAAGTGATACCATTGCAGAAAATCTTCTATCTGTTAAGATTATTTTCTAAAAGAGAAATGGGTAAGAAACATGTAGAAAATATGATCAACATGCTATAAAATTTCATGATGCAAGGATACGCACACGCTTCTTAGAATTGAGTTGACATATTTTCTTTGACTGGAGCGGACTAGTTCTTTGGCGGTGGAATCTGCTTATTATCAAGGGAGTTGGGTTTCTCTGTCCGGAGCAAAGATCTATAAAAACTAGTGTTGGTTTATTATCTCCTGGCGTTTGGATCTTTTGCAAAGGCCTTGTTTGTAACCCTTCAGATTCTAACATAGTCGTCTTCCCCTTGCATGCTTGGTATAGAAAAATGGTGCTTTAATTATAAAACATGTGGCAGCAGAGAGATGGAATAGGTAATGAAGAATAGAAAGGCATGACATATTGACATGTATTCCCTCCATCCGGAAAAAACGGATGGGTCTAAGCGTATTTCAATTCTAGATACATCCTTTTTTATCCATTTCGGCAACATGTAATCCGGACGGAGGGAGTATGGTGTAAGAGCTAGGGATACGACAGGACAACACAGCAAAAAACACTAGTTGAATGTAAAACTGTATGCTAGCGGAATACATACAGAAATAACTAAGGCAACATACACGTGTATGATTGGGAAAATAAGATGGCATTGCAACAGAGCACTAGAACAACCCTTCAATGTAAAAAAACATGGTATGGTAGACAGATGAAGTACATACTGATGAATAACAATGCATAAGATATTCAGAAGCATGATGCCAAATTAAGCAGATGGCATTGCGATAGAGTAGAACGACAGTACTTGAATTTGAAAACATGTTATCATGAATGGAATAGGTACTGAAAAACAGGAAGGCATGACATATTTACATGCATGATCAGCATGCTAAGCACATGGCATTGCAACAGAGTAGATACACTACAGGACATTATATGCATGTTGTACCCATATCACAGGCCAAGTTAGAGCAAGGACCTTGTGGGGTGAAGAGGATTCATTATCTTTCTGCAAGTCTTCTAAAGAACTGCCTTTACATGTTCCATCATATTAGGTATCATTGACCAAGTTTATTGGCCTTTACATTGCTCCGTGAGGTTCTTGTGGATATATCAGTGTGTGCAATTATATCTGACATGCATGGAAGACAACTAGTAGTTAGATTTATGTAATGAGTGCACAGAGGAGCGACATAAATAGTAGGACTCAGGTTAACTAGCAGCAACAGGTCTCATAAACTAAAGGGAGAACACGGATGAAAGCTACGAGAATATGTATCGCTTTGTACTCGAGATTAACTAGATGGCACACAAAAGTATTAAAGAACAACATAGGTAATACTAGAAGTGGTATAATACTATAATCACCAGCCTGTGGGATAGCATTGGCTGATGGATGATAACTATGGAATAGCGTTACCTAAAGAACAAGTATCTTAGCTGAACTATGGAACAACGTTAACTCCTGAACAAGACCCATAAGAGATCAGCATGAATATACAGTGAAATGTGATGATCTATTTTCCATGCTTAGATGAATAACAAAGCCATAAATGTTGCACACAAGTAAGATGAGGGTACAACCTATCTAGCTGCCATCCATAGGAATGAGCATCATGTGCTAACTTGTCGATGGCCCTGCAGTTGTTGTGGCTGTCCATGTCGGGCACGCGCATTCGATCTGAGGAACTGGTCAGTGGGGACTATAGCTCCCTTCTGGTGTATGCTTCCCTTGTTGGAGCAGCTGCGGTGAGTCGGAAGACGGTGTGTCTGAAGATGCAGATAACACATAATGTTAAGAACGACATATCTCTTTGATCTGAAGAAATACACTAAGAGATCAACAGAAAGGTACGAGAGTGGTTACACGTCTGTTGACTGAAGACTAAATTGGGGTCACACGATTTTATTTTATTTTGGTATTGTCCGATCTACGCCGGATGGCTGGCCGTCTTGTGCCTCCCACCGACATCGCTCGAATCTTCCTCAAGAGCCAGCCGACCAACGGCAGAGCAGCTCAAGGCCCGGCCGTCCGTGGCCTGCCAAAAACCCCACTCCCGCCCCATCGTGACCGGCTGGTTGCGCTGCCTCGGCCAATCCACAAAGACTCCCGTCATCCAGATCCGGCGGCGGCAAAGACCTTTCAACCCACGCAACTCTAAAAGATAGCCATCTAAGTGCTGCTCAGCGGCAAACTTATGCCCCGCACCCTTATGTTAGACACCAGCCAACCGGCAGCCTAGGAGCTCCGCCGCCTCAAGGGGTGCTCCTTCCCATTAGGAATCGATTGGCCCAGAATAAAAATTCAGACAACTGACGCCTAAATAAAGTGATTTGAGATGAGGGTGCGACCTATCTGGCGGCATGGTGAAGTAGGCAGGTCCAGCTGCCGAGTCGGTGAGGCCGGCGCGGTTGCGGTGGCGACCGGTGGCAGGGAAAGAGCGATGTCGTGACGGCCGACGGCTACGCGGAAGCAGCGCCAGGACTCTAGATCGATCCGTTGGAGTTGCCCGGCGCCGTGAACAACGGCGGGGGTGAATCAGCTCCGGTACGGTTCACGCGGCCGTCGTCGAGGTAGCACCAGCATCACGGAGTAAGAGGCACACGACCCAGTGCACGACGGCAAATGGACAACGTCTCCGGCATTAGGGAGGATGGCGGCTGTGAAATTGGTGCGGTGGGGGCGCCATGGAGGTGGGGCTGAGGTTTCGCGGCTCGGGAGAAGGGAGCTTCCCGGGGAGAAGGTGATTTGGCGCCCACGAGGTATGAACGGGGGCGGGCGAGGGGAGTGGAACCATGTCTTACTTAATGCATTTGTCTGAAATGTGAGGGGGGTTACAGTTCTACCCTTGCCTATAGGCTTCTCGGCTTGGGTCTGTGTACTGAGGGTCGGGGATAGTAGAGTAACTTTTCTTCTCCCCAAATAGTGGGAGGGAGCGATTTCGGGCGAGGAGGGCGTGTTTTGAACTATAGTGGGCGCGAGCGATTTCGGGCAAGGAGAGCGTGTTTTGAAATAGTGGGCGCGAGCTATTTCGGGCGAGGAGAGAGTGTTTTGCCGACCATGGTTTATGAATTATTCGGCACATGTCATTTCGACCGAGGAGAAGGCGCGCTTGGATGAAGTTACGAACCTACCCTCGATGTACAACGGGCCAATTGATGCGTGTCCCACATAGGATGGTAAATTCGCGTCTCCCATTTATTTGCTCGCTAATTCCACCGAAAGCGAGAGAGGATGTTTAACAGTTCGTTCAAATTTTGGGAGAACGAGCATCCACGTCTACCTTACCAAGTCGATTCGGATCAAATTTTGAAATATTAGCTTGCCACTTCTTTTTTAGATGGAGAGATGCTCGGGAGTAATGTGTTTTTACATGCTTGTTGCTAGCGATTTACTATATGACAAATAGTGGACCCACTCAAAAACGCGAATCAAACCCAAAATGAAATATCTCGATTCAATGAAATAGCTCATTCGGTAGGTCAAAATAGTGAACTAAATCCAAAATTGAACACCTCAATCGAGTAGCATGTTGTGCAGTATTATAGTACTCCATGAACATGTTGAAAGTCAAATTAATGAACTTGTTTGATATACGCATATATCCGTTCATGTGTGGGTTGCAGACAACATGTTCTCCAATTTAAATATTTGAATTCAAGTTTATATCGAAACATGGTTTATATCAGTCTTTGATGCATAAAACGCGACCTCCCCCTCTCCCGGACTCCTGTTCTCTCTCTCTCTCTCTCTCTCTGACAATCTTCAATTCTTTCGCACGCATCTGACACAAAAACCTTGTTGGTCCCTCTCCCTTTCTCTCCATCTCTCTCTCTCTCTGTCTCTCTCTCTCTTTGTGTGTGTGTGTGTGGGGGTCTTTCTAGTTCGCATGCATATATACACCATCTATAGGTCTCTCTCAAGACACTATGTATGATACTCTAGCTAGTCCAAGCTAGATATATTGGGTGCACTCATCGTACGCACACAAATTCCTTGGCTCTTTGCCTGTAACTCTCTCACGCACCACTATGTCGTCTTGGAGCTCTTCCCCCCTCTCTCAAACTCTCCATCCACCTGGGTGACACATACACATGCATATCTCACTCACACTTGATAGGCCCATCTAAAACTCTATCTCTCCCCCTCGTTCTCTCTCCATCGCACATGCGCACACACACAATCTCATGCCCAACTAGCCAAGTATGATGATCTCTCACTCAATTGTAGGCACACACAGTCCCCCCTATATGTATATGACTAGCTAATCTTAGTCTCCATCACAAACATGTGCATGGTCTATCTCGATTTCTCTCGGGGCATCTTTCTATCGCGCACGCACTCCCTCGACCTCCCACCCATATAGTCCCCTCATGATGTCGACAGGATCTCTCTATCACAAACACACCCTCTCTCCCTCCCCATGCGTCCATGCCATCCATGTGTCCCTCTCGACCGTTCCTTGTTGTCCAGACCTCTATTGGACATGTGCTACAGGGATGTCTCTCTCCGTTGCAAACAATCACACACTAGCTATCTTCGTGTATCTCCTCGCCTCGCTTTTCCATCTCGGAGATGCATGCGTGATATGTTCGCATAAGAAACGAAAAACACACTCTCTCTCTAATTTATCGTTTGTCGTCACTTTCTCTTTCACACGCATACTCTTTTTGCACACTTACTCATTCTCCTTCACACGCACTTGATCTGTCTCGACTGAGGAACTCTCCTCGGTCCATAGCATATAGATTTATTGAAAAGTCAAACATCACAAAGTTTGACCATGTACGTGGAGAAAAAGAATTACATTTAGTACGGCAAACATATACCATTAGATTCACCATGAGATGTAGTTTTGTATGATGTATGTTTGGTATTGTAGATATAAATAACATTTGCGTAAACCTCGATCAAAGTTTCCAAAGTTTGACTTCTAAAAATTTACATGCAATTGCATTATCGAGCGGATGGAATATCTCTTTCCCCCTCTCAGCTATCTGACGCACCACTCAGCCTTCTCGGGGCTCCTCAATCTCTCTCAAACTTTATTGGTCAGTTTGGTTCGTGACCTGACCCTCATGCCTTAATGGCCGGTACTGCCTGCTGTGGACGTGAGATGTAACATATTTCTGCCTGGCCAGGCTTGTGTGGTGCTGAAGCGTTTGGTTCATGCCTTGGCCAGGCAAAGCATCAACGTCCCATCAATCAATCCATGCATCAATTATTTAATTCTAATATCCATCCATGTTGCTGTTAGCCTCGTGGCCACACGACCAGGCATGGCCAGGCGTTCGAAATTGATCGGCTGGGCCAGGCTACTTGCAGTGTCTGGAGTTCAGCCAGGCAAATTAAAGTGCAAGGGAACCCAGGCCAGGCGGGCTTCCATTTTCACAGGGTAGCAACCAAACAAATGTGCATGAAATCCAGCCACATCCCTAGGCCAGGCAAAAGATGCTCAGGACACAAGCCAAACTGGCCTTATATCTCCCTGGTTCACACATACACTGTCGGCGTTCTGGGAACGGGGGTCCCCAGACTTGCCTGCCTGCGGCCTGCGGCGTGGCTCAAGGAGGGGCCCAGCACGGCCCATCTTCATCAACACAAGCCCAAGACCCTCGCGAGGGGCCAAGCCTCGCGGGGCGGACGACACGGAGCCTCCTCAGGCACGCCCTCATCAGGTCGGCTCACGAGGAAGCGGAGAGATCAAGGCGGGGTACCTCACGAGGTGCCCATGACGCAAGCCATGACGACCAAGGGCGCCAGGCGGGCGCCAGCCCGCGCAGTTTCCTCCTTTCCTCTTTGGTGCAAAGGGAGCAAGCGCAGGCGAGAGCATCAAGCAAAGGCACCCGTTTCGGTGCAACGAGACCAAGACCAGCCCAACAGCAAGAAGGAAGTCATTGTGGAGCCCAAGCAGGCGTCACCACCAGAGCCTTTGGCAGGCGAGGACCGACTTTAATCAGGATAAGTGTACTAGATGTTCCCCTTCAAAATGGCCAATTGTTGGCGCCCTTCCCGCTCAATATTTGGGAAGAGGCCTAGGGCCTTTGCCTATAAATAGGACTAGCCACCAACAGGGTAGAAAAACGGAGAGACTAATCCGGAAGCTGGTAGAGAGGCATCGAGAACAAGAAGAGAGAGAGAGAGAGACAAGGGTGACTGAACTCCTCCTAGCAGTTCATCGCCCTAGCCAAGAACAGACCCTCGCGAGGCTGTTCTTCCTTGTATTGTTCATCATCATCAGCCCAAGAGGCAATCCACCACACCACAAACTAGAGTAGGGTATTACACCACAATGGTGGCCCGAACTAGTATAAACCTTGTGTCTCTTGTGCAGTTCTTTCCTTAGCTTAGATCCTAGCGAGTCGGCGGGGTTCAGGTAGGTAGAGGGCGAGATCTCCGCACGCACCCCAGTGTTCGAACCTCAAGGCTCTGCCGGAACCCGAAATCCGACATTTGGCGCGCTAGGTAGGGGTGCACCGGGGCTCTCCCTTCTACCACCACCACAACCTGCCTCGCGATGAGTAGCGCGTCGCCCGCTCCGACCGCCGACGCTAGCACGGGGGTCAGGGGGCTCCGAGCCCTGGCCCAGGCCCTCCAACGGGTGCGGTGGCCGGACAAGTTCAAGCCAACGACACCGCCGCGCTACAACGGCGCGACTGATCCGCTAGCCTTCTTGCTAGCGTACGAGGAGGCCATCCTCGAAGCTGGAGGTGACTACAGGGTCATGGCCAACTGGCTTCCCATGGCCCTTTCCGGCGCCCAGCATGGTCGCTTCCACTGCCGGGCCTCCGTGGCCTCTTGGGAAGAGCTGCGCGGCCTCTTCCTCGCCCACCTCGCTACACCAACACCCCCGGTCGTCGCGGCCCTCCTGGGCGGCTCGCAGGCATCGCCTACAAGTTACCATGTCAAGCCATTCATCCGCCGGGTCAGCGCCGCTTCCACGCGGCAGGGGGCTCTCCCGGGTCAGGCAGCGCCCAAGGCTGGCCTGACCTTCAGCTCGGAGGACCACCCCTCCAACTCGGCCTGCTCGGGTGAGCTCCCCATGCTGTGCACCCCCACCATCTGCCAGGTGGCCGTCACCAAAACTCTCATCGATGGCGATGCGGGCCTCAGCGTGCTCTCGGTTGAAGCCTTCAACCTCCTCGGTATACCCCTGGAACGACTGCAACCCACCCGGCCCTTCTCAGGTGTCGGGGGCGGGTCATCTAGCTCCTTGGGACAGATCCGGCTTACAGTGACCTTCGGCACCTACGACAACTTCCGCACGAAGCTGATCGACTTCGACATCGCCCCCATCGGCCGCCCCTACAATGCCATCCTCGGCTATCCAGCGCTGGCCCAATTCATGGCCGCGACGCACCCGGCATACAACCTCATGAAGATGCCTGGGAGCAATGGGGACCTCATCGTGCATGGGGACACCGGAGACGCGCTGCGAGCGCTCAAGCTCGCCTTCAAGACGGCGGCATCGGCACAACCCGCCGACTCGGAGACCCCCGAGCCTAAGGGGGCTGCACCCGCCAAGAAGAAACAGTTGTTCACCCAAGACAAGGCAGAAACCAAGCAGATACCCGTCGATGAGGACGGGTCCACTGACGCCACTTTCACCATCGGCGCCAACCTCGAGCCCGAGCAGGAGGAGGCCTTGGTCAAGTTCCTGCGCGCGAACAAGAAGGTATTTTCCTGGGAGCCTGACCAGTTGGTGGGGATCCCTAGGAGCGTAATCGAGCATCACCTCAACGTGTGCCCCAACGTGCGCCCTGTGAAGCAGAAGGCAAGGCGGCAGTCCACAGAAAAGCAGGCCTTCATCGTCCAAGAGACCCGCAAACTAGAAGTCGCTGGGGTCATTCGCGAGGTCCGATATCCGGATTGGTTGGCCAACCCTGTTGTTGTGCCGAAGAAGGGAGGGAAGGAGCGCATGTGTGTCGACTTCACCAACCTCAACAAGGCATGCCCGCAAGATCCGTTCCCGCTCCCCCGCATCGACCAGATCGTCGATTCCACCGCAGAGTGCGACCTGCTATGCTTCTTGGATGCCTTCTCCGGGTATCACCAGATCAAGATGGCAGTGGAAGACGTCAAAAAGACAGCCTTCCTAACCCCGTGTGCGGTGTACTGCTACACATGCATGCCATTTGGGCTGCACAACGCAGGGGCGACCTTTCAGCGGCTGATGCACATCACCTTGGGCCCGCAGCTCGGGAAGAATGTTGAGGCTTACGTCGATGACATTGTTGTGAAGTCTCGGGAGGCCAGGACCCAGATACAAGACCTGGAGGAAACCTTCGCGAGCCTCAACGCAGTGAGCCTGCAGCTCAACCCAGAGAAGTGTGTGTTCGGAGTCCCCTCGGGCAAGCTCTTGGGTTTCCTCGTATCTCACCGAGGCATCGAGGCTAACCCAGAGAAGGTCAAGGCGGTCGAGGACATGAGCCCGCCAAAGACCCTCAGGGAAATGCAGAAGCTCACTAGGCGCGTGACTGTGCTAGGGTGCTTTATCTCCAAGCTGGGGGAACGAGCGTTGCCTTTCTTTCAGTTAATGAAGAAGAAGGGGCCCTTTGAATGGACTGAAGAGGCCGACAAGGCGTTTCAAGATCTCAAGAGGTACCTAACCAGCCCTCTGGTCATGGTGGCTCCATGCCCGCAAGAACCCCTGGTACTCTATCTCGCCGCCAGTCCCTACTCCGCCAGTGCAGCCCTGGTAGCGGTTAGGGAGGAGCGCCAGACCAAAGCCACAACAGCAGCCCGAGTCAAGGCAAAGCAGGAACAAGGAAGGCCCACAGAAACCACCATCGTGGCTGAGGAGGATCAGCCGCCGCAGAAGAGCCCACTGGGAGCGGAAGAGGCCCCTCCCCCAGGTGGCCCGCCTCCGGAGGTCTCATCGCCTCAGGAGGCGCCACGGTCTCCGGAGGGCGCCATCAGCACCGACACTCCCAATATCGTTGAGCACCCAGTATACTTCGTCAGCACGGTGTTGCAGGACGCGAGAGCACGGTATCCCATGCCTCAGAAGCTCCTGCTCGCATTACTGGTGGCCTCACGCAAGCTGCAGCACTATTTTCAGGGTCACCCCATCAAGGTCGTCTCATCATACCCCTTGGGGAGAGTGCTTAGGAGCCCTAACTCAGCCGGAAGGGTCGCTGAGTGGAACATAGAGCTGCAAGCGTTTCAGCTCGAATTCAGCACGACCAGAGTCATCAAGGGAGCTGCATTAGCGGATTTTGTGGCAGAATGGACGGAGGCACCGGGCCTCAAGGCCGGCGAGGATCGATCCCTCTCCCCGGGAAGCGAGGCGCCGGAAGGCTGGGTCATGTACTTCGATGGGGCGTTCTCCAGACATGGTGTTGGGGCTGGGCCAGTGCTAATGTCGCCTACTCAGGACAAGCTCTACTACGTAGTACAACTCTGTTTCCAGCAAGGTGAAAAGGTCTCCAACAACATAGCGGAGTATGAAGGTCTAATAGCGGGATTGAAGGCCGCAGCAGCCCTGGGGGTGAAACGCCTCACCATCAAGGGCGATTCGCAGCTCCTCGTCAATTTCTCCAACAAGGTGTACGAGCCGAAAGATGAGCACATGGAAGCTTACCTTGCGGAGGTCCGTAGGATGGAGAAGCAGTTCTGGGGTCGGAGTTGTAGCATGTGCCCCGCGACACCAATCAAGAGGCCGACGACATCGCCAAACGGGCGTCCAGGCGGTTACCTCAGGAGCCCGGCGTCTTCAAGGAGTGGCTCTTCAAGCCCTCAGCCCTACCGTCGTTATCAAACACGGCGCAGCCTCGGGAGGAGCTCCCTCAGCCACCTGCCTCGGGAGCCCTAGTCTGTGGCCCGGCCTCAGGAGCACGCCTGCTGCTGACGATGGAGCCTCAGGAGGGGTGCTGGATCACGGAGCTCCGGAGTTACTTAACACAAGGGACCCTGCCAGAGAAGGAGGAGGAGGCGGAGCGTGTGGAGCGGCAAGCCACAGCATACTGCATCAGGGATGGGGAGCTCTACCGGAAGCGACCAAACAACGTATCCCTGCGTTGCATCTCCAGGGAGCAAGGGAAGGAACTACTGGCAGATATACACGGCGGAGACTATGGGCATCATTCATCATCACGGACCCTCGTCGGCAAGGCTTTCCGCAGTGGGTTCTATTGGCCCACCGCACTTAATGACGCCGTCGAGCTGGTGAAGGCTTGTGAGGCCTGCCAATTCCACGCCAAGCAGATACACCAGCCGGCAGGAGGCCTGCAGACTATACCACTTTCATGGCCATTCGCAGTCTGGGGGCTGGACATCCTGGGCCCGTTTCCGCGGGCGCCAGGGGGCTATCGCTACCTCTGCGTCGCCGTGGACAAGTTCACAAAGTGGGCTGAAGTAGAGGCTGTCCGCACCATCCCTGCGGGTTCCGCGGTCAAGTTCGTCAAGGGCATCGTGAGCCAGTTCGGGGTGCCGAACCGCATCATCACGGACAACGGTTCGCAGTTCACCAGTAACCTCTTCAAAACATACTGTGCTAACCTTGGAACGCAGATATGCTACGCTTCAGTGGCGCACCCGGCAACGGCCAGCCGAAGCGGCTAACGCAGAGGTCCTGAGGGGCCTCAAGACCAGGACGTTCAAGAAGAAGCTGGAGGCTGGCGGCAGAGGTTGGTACGACGAGCTTCAGTCCATGTTGTGGTCCATCCGCACAACCGCGAGCAAGCCAACTGGAGAGACCCCGTTCTTCCTGGTCTATGGAGCCAAAGCGGCCCTCCCTCACGAGGTCAGACGTCGCTCCGCACGGGTCCTGGCGTTTGACGAGGCACAGCAGGACGCCATGCGGGGGATGGACCTCGTGCTGGGGGAGGAGCGTCGCCGAGAAGCCGCGTTGCGAGCGACGAGGTACCAACTAGCACTGCGACGGTACCACTGCCGCAACATCCGGCCCAGAACTCTTGAGGTAGGAGACCTCGTGCTCAGATGGGTCCTCTCCAGGGAGGGACTGCACAAGCTCTCTCCCATGTGGGAGGGCCCGTTCAAAGTTGTTCATGTTTCCAGGCCTGGCTCCGCGCGCTTGGAGACTCAGGAGGGGGTGCCAATCCAGAACGCATGGAACATCCAGCACCTCTGGAGATTTTACCCCTGAAAAGGCCCAGAGCCCGTGAAGAAGGCGAACGTCTGTGAAGACTATCTTTTTGGAAAAGGCCCAGAGCCTGTGAAGAAGGCGAACGCCTGTGAAGACTGTCTTTTTGGAAAAGGCCCAGAGCCTATGAAGAAGGCGAACGCCTGTGAAGACTATCTTTTTGGAAAAGGCCCAGAGCCTGTGAAGAAGGCGAACGCCTGTGAAGACTATCTTTTTGGAAAAGGCCCAGAGCCTGTGAAGAAGGGAATGCCTGTGAAGCTGCCGCTTTTTTGTAAAAGGCCCGGAGCCTGTGAAGAGGGCAAATGCCCGTGAAGCTTGTTCCCCCAAGAAAGGCCCGGAACCTATGAAGAAGGCCAACGCCTGTGAAGCTCGCCGCCCGTGACACTCTCACGTAATAATGAGTTGGGGATGTACACGCCCCGGAGTCTCAGGAGCACCGGCCTCAGGCCCTGGGGCTCCCTCCCACGCCCAGTGGCAGCACTTAGCTCCGCGCTGGTGAGAAGACATCGAAGACTAGATTAGGTGCCGGACGCGGCTTTCTCATTTGCTTTCCGCAGTTGACATGTTCATTCTCATTTGAAGTTTTATCGAAGCTGTTGCCGCCTTTGATTTGGAGCTCTTCGACTTTTCACTCTCCTGCCTCGATTTCTCTCACGCGCGGTCTCGCGAGGGGGGCAGCCCGAGCGCCCTCGTGAGTGTTTTTGTCCCTATCGTTCAAAGGTTCCGCGACCTGGGTCCACTACAGGATCACCCCTCCAGTCCGTGCCCCACGGGCACCGCTGACACCTAACACAGACCTGGTCGGTCGCCCCCACGGTTGAGGCCGAGAACTACTCACGCGCGGGCGCGCAGCCGGAAGGAACAATAACAGAAACAAAGCGATGATTAACAGCAATAACACAAACTCGCCCCCACGGGGCACCACACTACTGTCTTTTTAGCAGGAAAAAGGGAAAGAGAAAACAAATCAAGCGCGGCTCGCCTCACACCGGCCCGCAGGGAAGACTCATGCTGCCTCCAGAGCTCAGGCGGACTCCCTCTCGCGCTTCACCGAGGCGCGACGGCGGCCGGACGCGCTACCGCCCTCCAGGCAGGCACGACGGCGTGGGGGCTGACCGCGACTGCTGCTAGAAGAGTCTCCGCCCGAAGAAGAGCCAATGAAGCTCGAGGAACCCTGGGCGCCACCAACCACGCGAGCGCCGTCCTCTCCGTCATCGCCGGGGCTGGGTCCCCGGCCGCGGTCCTCGTCGTCGAGGCAGCACCCTGCGCGGCGACCATCTTCCCCAAACACCCTCACGTAAAGTGTGGCATCGCCGTCGAACTTGAAGTGCAGGGTGCACCGACGGCTCAGGCCACGCGCGCGGGCAAACGTCTGCCAGCCGCGGGTCAAGGCTAGGCTCCCGGCTGCGGAGACCTCCAGCGAAGCCCAAGAGGCCCGGCTGCAGCAGCCGTCTGCCTGGAGCCAGAGGCCGCCCGGGACGCCGGCCGGGAGCTCACCGAGGAGGAAGCGAGGAAGCTGAAGCCGGGTGCTAGTCGGCTCCGCAGACGACACGACGAACTCCGACAGTACCTCTGCAGCGCAAAAGCGCGGCCTAGGGGGACGCGCAACCGAAGCGTGCCCCCTGGCCGCGGCTGTCCGCCCATCACCGCGTTGGAAATCATCTTCACGGCCGCGGGGAGCCGCCGTGGTGGCCGCAGGATGTTTGCGAGGGCGCCCCCGGCCGCGCTTGGGCGGGGGAGAGGCAGGCTCAACCTGGCGGGCCTTTCCCTTCTCTGCGGCCGAGAACCTCCTCGATGGAGTCATGAAGAAGAAGGGGAAGCGGGGGGAGATGAACTGAAGGGGCGAGCGCCGTCCCGTACTTATGGCCGGCGAAGGCCAACCGTCGGCCTCCACGATCGCTGGTAATCATGACCCGCTTTGCATGCAGGGACTCGTCCAATCCCTTTCCCTTTCGCCTCTCAGCACGACCAAGTCTGGGCGTGCCTTGGGCCCGGGGGCTACTGTCGGCGTTCTGGGAACGGGGGTCTCCAGACTTGCCTGCCTGCGGCGTGGCTCAAGGAGGGGCCCAGAATGGCCCATCTTCATCAACACAAGCCCAAGACCCTCGCGAGGGGCCAAGCCTCATGGGGCGGACGACACGGAGCCTCCTCAGCTACAGCCTCATCAGGTTGGCTTACGAGGAGATGGAGAGATCAAGGCGGGGTACCTCACGAGGTGCCCATGACGCAAGCCATGACGACCAAGGGCGCCAGGCGGGCGCCAGCCCGCGCAGTGTCCTCCTTTCCTCTTTGGTGCAAAGGGAGCAAGCGCAGGCGAGAGCATCAAGCAAAGGCACCCGTTTCGGTGCAACGAGACCAAGACCAGCCCAACAGCAAGAAGGAAGTCATTGTGGAGCCCAAGCAGGCGTCACCACCAGAGCCTTTGGCAGGCGAGGACCGACTTTAGTCAGGATAAGTGTACTAGATGTTCCCTTTCAAAATGGCCAATTGTTGGCGCCCTTCCCGCTCAATATTTGGGAAGAGGCCCAGGGCCTTTGCCTATAAATAGGACTAGCCACCCACAGGGTAGAAAAACGGAGAGACTAATCTGGAAGCTGGTAGAGAGGCATCGAGAACAAGAAGAGAGAGAGAGAAGGGTGACTGAACTCCTCCTAGCAGTTCATCGCCCCAGCCAAGAACAGACCCTCGCGACGCTGTTCTTACTTGTATTGTTCATCATCATCAGCCCAAGAGGCAATCCACCACACCACAAACTAGAGTAGGGTATTACACCACAATGGTGGCCCGAACTAGTATAAACCTTGTGTCTCTTGTGCTGTTCTTTCCTTAGCTTAGATGCTAGCGAGTCGGCGGGGTGCACGTAGGTAGAGGGCGAGATCTCAGCGCGCACCCCAGTGTTCAAACCTCAAGGGTCTGCCGGAACCCGAAATCCGACATACACATGTCTCGCTCGCGCTATACATATAGACCCATCCAACACTCTCCGCCCTTGTTCTCTCTCCATGTGACACGCACCCCCCTAAGTACCATAATCCCTCACTCCATCATAGGCGCAAGCACTCCCCCCTAAGTATGATTATCTCTCACTAGCCATCAGAGCACACGCCTTGTCTCCTTCCATCCATACGCCTATCTCGATATCTCTCGGGGCATCTTCTATCGCGCACACACCTTGTCACTCGATCTCCCACCCATGTAGTCCCATCACAATCTCCAGGGGGTCTCTCTATGACAAACATACACTCTCTCCTCCCCATGTCTGCATTTTCTCCGTACGTCTCTCTCGACCTCTCTCCCTTGTTTGTCAGACCCCTCTTGGCCACATGCTAGGGGTCTTGCTCTCTCGGTTCCCAACAACCACACACTATCTCCTCACCTTGCCTCCGTTGTCGAAGATGCATGTGTGATATGTTTGCATAAGACACGCACGCTTTTTCTCTACTTTTATCGTGTGTTGTCCATGTCTCTTTCACACACGCACACCTCTCTCTCTCTCTCTCTCTCTCTCTCTCTCTCTCTGTGTGTGTGTGTGTGTGTGTCTCTAGTTCGGGACTCTGTCACGTCCATAAGCATATGGATGTTTTGAAAAGTCAAACCTCAGAAAAGTTTGACCAGGTATATGTGGAGAAAAACATTTACATCTGGAATGATCATTAGATTCATCACAACATGTACTTACTTCATACTATCATTTATCTTTGGTATTGTAGATATAAGTAATTTCTTTATAAACTTGGTCAAAGTTTCAAAAGTTTGACTTAAAAAAATGTTGGAACTACATTATCGAACGGAGGGAGTAGCTCTTTCTCTCTCTCTCTGACACGCGGTGAAGTAAACAAAGTTGAAACCACTCGGGGTAGCACCCCGCACGCTAGTAAATTGAGGGCGCATTGAGGACAAACTTCTTGCGCACAATTCACCACTGCACGGCGGCATGCATAGAAGGACGCACTCGCGCACACCCAGCACACAACACACACCAGCACACGTGTACACCGGCGTCGCCGCCAGTTGAGATGGACGGCGAGGCAGCCAACAAGCGGAGGCGACTCGAGCCAAAACTGCATCCGGCGAGCCTGGACTTCATCAGCAGCCTCCCCGACGACATGCTGCTCGTCATCATCGGCCTCCTCCCCACCAAATTTGTCGTGCGGACCGCCCTGCTCTCCCGGCGGTGGCGCCCCCTCTGGCGCTGCGTCCCCCTCAACCTCACCATCGGCAGCTGCCTCTGTGACGGGGATTGCGAACGCATGCCCGCAGTCTCCAAGATCCTTTCATCGCACCCTAGGCCAGCCAGACGCCGTGACATACGCATGTTCAGTACCAACTGCAAGGTCCAACCCAAGTTCGACGAGTGGTTCTTATTCCCCGCCCTAGATCAGATCGAGGAGCTCAGCTTTGAAGCTGGACGATGTCGCTCTCTACCGCCGTCCACGCTCCGCCTCACGCCAACGCTGCGCCGCGCCAGCTTAAGCTCCTGCTATCTTCCCCAGCTTAATGCCGCGCCCGCCCTTCTTCTCCCTCAACTCAAGAAGCTCGACCTCTTCGACGTTGTCATCTCGAGGAAGTCTATGGAGTACCTGCTCCGCAGCTGTACTGTGCTCGAGTACCTTCGTCTTGAGAAGATCCACGGGTTCATTAGTCTCCACATCGCCTCGACGAATCTCTGATGGATTTATGTGTCTTGTTGGCCCCACAACAAGACATCAATTGGGAAGAGATCACTCCAGCTGTTCCACGTTATGGTCATTCAGAATGCGCCTTTCCTTGAGAGATTGCTTGTATCGGATCTAGAAGGTCCAACAAAAATCAGGGTCATTGACGCACCGAAATTGACAGCGTTGTTGTACTTGTCTGCCAAATTCTCCGAACTCTTTATTGGATCCGTATCGCTCAGGTACATCACTCATCTTCTTCTCCATCTTCTTGAAATTCACATTTTTAAATTTCTTCTTGATGTATTTACGACCATCTTCCAGAAAATGATTCCCACAAGCTTGACCCAGTCCATGCGCACAGTGAAGATCTTAGCACTAAAATCTATCGGCCCCAATCTGGATCAAGTTGTTGGATTCCTTACATGCTTTCCGTGCACGGAGAAGCTACTCATCGAGGTGAAACTTCTTTCCTATAAGTAAACGGTAATCACAACGTAGCTCGATTTTTTTGTAATTTTCCCAAATTACGATAACAAGTGTAGTGTTCAAAACTGCATCTACGCACTGCACTGAAAGAAATGTTTTTAGTATTTTTTCTCACGTGATCACCTGCATCGTTTTTATGCTGTACTACTATAGTAGCCTAGGCTAGCCATACTGGAAAGTAACTTAGACTACTCCAGTAACTCTATGGTTACCCTAAGAGCAAGTACTACATCCGTCCTGGTTTACTCTTCCAATTTTGTAGTATCAAAATTTGACCATAGATTTAACTGACTAAATTTTAATGCATGTCACTAAGAACTATATCGTTGGATTCGTATTTAAACATAATTTCAAATGGTGTAATTTTTAGTGACATGCATTGGCATTTTCTTAGGTAAATCTATGGTCAAAATTTTATACTAAATACGAGGTAGTATTCCCTCCGTCCCAAAATTCTTATCTTACATTTGTTTAGATACGGATGTATCTAACACTAAAATGGAACTAGATACATCCGTATTTAGACAAATTTAAGACAAGAATTTTGGGACGGAGGTAGTACAAAAGTGGGCTATGTAGGCCAAAACATGTGCCAAATTCACTTGTGATGCATTTGGCATCGATGCCCCTCCATTGCTCACCTGGTGTCCCAATCTGGATCACCTACTTTGCTCCGGTTCCAAATTAACTCACGCAATGAAAAACACTGCATGGGAGAGAGAGAGAGGACTGAGGCAATAAAAAAACACTTGTTTGGGAGAGTGAGAGGCTGGTGTAGTTGGTTTGATTGATTTGTTTATACATGTGGGTCTGTGTGCAATCAAGGGTGCCAACTCTCTCACATCACAAGAGCGGTGCCAAAATCTTTTGATTTGACATCGATGCGTATTATGTGGCATACTTTTGCGAAATATGGCATCGGCCACATAGTGGAAGGCAACAAATGCCCAAGCTCTTCACGTGCTCCTAGTTAAATGAGAGGAAACAGAAACAGAGAGAGAGAGGGAGAGAGAGAGAGAGAGAGTGAAAAATATCACTAGCCAACCAACCCTATCGTATGAGCGAATGATATTGGTACCTCTTGATGACACGGCAATCTTATGCAGCCAGCTGCTCTAATATGTTCTCTTCTTTTGCAGATAAAAAAAGACCAGAAAGTGAAAAATATGCTGCACTATAACAATCTCATCGAATGCCTTGATCTCCATCTTACAGAAATTGATTTGAACGACTACCGAGGCAGCACATCTAAGATTAAATTGGCCAGGTTCTTTGTTCTGGAGGCAAGTGTGCTCAAGGTAATGAGGTTTGGCGTTCTCTGGTGCAACAATGAATGGCGTGCTGATCACCGCAAGCGTCTAAGCCTAAATGACAAAGTCACCGCGGAAGCTGAATTTGTTTTTGAAACATCAAGTGGCCAGAGACTGAAAACTTATTTGCCCATTAGTGACTTTTCAGGGCGGTGGATTTTAGTTTGTATGATAATGTTGCATCCACCTAAAGTAACGAAAGTTCTTACGTAAACTTCCTAGTAATTCCCTCTTCGTAGGTGTAGCATTACTCCTAACATTTGTAATATCAGTTTGAAACTTGTAATATTGCCGTGTCCTATTCCTGCGTTTTCAAAATCCTGCGAATCAAACAGGTCCTGAGTTGGTGATGATGTTGTGCCTCCCATCTTTCACCAATAGCCGTCGTATCTAGATCTGATGCATACAAACCGAGCTTCTCCATTTTTGCAAAAAGATGCCCGCACTTGTTCTCTATTTACAAACAACTCCTTGTCTCTCATAATCAGCCTTATCTCCTCCCCACCACATCTAGAAGGCCGTGGAAAAATCTGGCGCGATGGCCGCTGCCGGAGCCGTCCACCCCCAATCTTGGTGTTTCGTGCAATGCACGGGCATCTACGCACGGGAAATTATGTCGAACAGGGCTAGTTGTAAGCAGGCTAGCTCTACAGCCATGATGATAGTGACTACAGACGGTGAGGCTGACTATGGTATGCCGAACACGGTGCCTATACTCAGGTGTCATCTCTGGCGCAGGGTCTTGTCACTTCACTGTGAGGAGCAACACGTAATAATTTGACCAGCGAGTAGTACAGTGCTAGTACTCCTACTACTACATTGGTAGTACTACTACTAGTACTAGTAGCACCACCGTCTGGATTTAGGAGTACTACCACGTCCATCTGGATTTTAGTTTTTGACTAGCAATATCTAATAATGCATGTCACAACAAATGTACTACTCCCTACGTAAATAAATACATGGTGTTTTATTCCTATCGGTAGAGAGCTTAATGTTTTTTTGCTAACTAGAGTACTAATAGGATTACATGCAATGAACTAAACACTGCATGTCATGTTCGGTAGTCTCAAGTCATTGAAAGCATGCACGGCCCACATCTCTCATTGGTTGATATGTCACGAAATAAGAAACAAGGAGGAGTTAATGTACCGTGCCTAAGTATTTTGGGATTATTTGGTTTTCGTAAGGTGACTTACACAACATTTTTGTTTACATGCATTAACATTTTATTAGTTAAATCAAAGGTAAAAACTTGGCGCAAAATGCAAAGGGGACCAATAAACCAGTAAACATCAAACTTCTCTCGTTTGGCCCCAACTTGAGGTCCGGTGAGATGACTATACTGCACCGGCACGGAGGGGGACACAGCTTCATTAACTTACGTCAACTGCCTTTGGGTAAGAGACACGTGGGCCCAGGGGGTGGCTGGCCCACCTATCATACAGCCAAAGGCAGGTGCAGTAGAGGGCCAAGGAGTAGTACGAAATCCTACGCATCTACGCACGCTAACCAAGGGCAAGAGTGATCACTCGAATCGCAAGATCAATTGACTAGAAGCTATGCTAGACCCATGGAGGCGATGAGCGCGAGCATCAGCCGGCTAT
The DNA here is from genome assembly GCA_021605145.1 of Aegilops bicornis. NCBI lineage: Eukaryota > Viridiplantae > Streptophyta > Magnoliopsida > Poales > Poaceae > Aegilops > Aegilops bicornis. Next base: position 287,133,007 of record CM038669.1, read on the forward strand.
TCCAGATGGTCCACGACGCTGGCCTGCGGCCCAGCACCGAGGAACCTCTCCAGGTAGTATTGCTTGAGGCCACCAGGGCGAGGGGCCGCTTGGGCGACAGCTTCGTCTCCTTATTCGACGAGGTCCTCGTCGGTTTCCTCGACAAGTTCACCGTCGTCAAGAAGCTTGCGGACGACTTTGACGTAAGCCTCCACCGACGCGCCTGTGTTACGTGGATGCCCGCCACCCTCAATGGCCACTATGGTGACAACCTCTTCGACGACCGGTGGCCTCAAGAATCGCTCGCCGTCGGCCGGAGAATGTCCACCTCGAGGTCGGCCGCTGCGCAGCCGGCACAAAGATGACACCATCGACATAATCACACACGTCTACGCGCAAATCGTCCACAAGGACTACTACATGCAAGAGGAGGACGATAGAACGCTGGCCTTCTTGGACCACAGGGCAACCTTGGACAGCACTGTTCAGAAGCACGTTGAGCTCGCCGCCAACGCCGCTATGACATGTCGGTTGGTGACCCGGCGCACTAGGGCGTGAGGATGTCGTTGATGGATCCGTATGTATTTTTATCTTTCCGTCAAATCCATGTAGTAGTATATGATACTACAGTAATTATCTTACCTTTCGCAACAACTTCATAATTTTGCTATGTACTCCATGCATGAACGGCGCCAGAACCAAACCTCTCATTACTCCAGGAAAAATCGTTATTTTCTATCTATCGGTCGCGCCATGGAGCAGAACCAAATTTTAGAAGTTACGAGTTCAAAAGGAAAAGCCTGCCGTGTTCGCGTCGCACCACCACACGGTTGGTCCGGCACGCCGCTCAAGTAGGAATGCGTGCGGTGTTGCATTTTCACTTACAAGTGGGACCGTAGTTGAGCAAACCGACTATCGGCAAACCCCCACCCCGCCCACCGCGCGATGGCTGAGAAAATAGGAGGGAGAAGAGATGGCTGTAGCACGGACTCCAAGAAAATTGGTGTCGGATGGGACTCGTGTGGGTGGCGTGTGCCGTACTGCTAGACGTGAATGCTAGTTATGTCTCATGCCACCCCACTATATCGAGCCTAAATCGAGGTACGTAGAACAAATTTCCTGCAGTCCGTGCTCAGCCCTCCTCTATCTCTCTTCTCAGCCAGCTAGCGGACGCGCGGAGCCCATCGTCTGTTTGCTCACATGCAGCCCCACATGTCAGTGAAAACGTAAGAGGACCCACTGAACCTGCACATCTTTCACCTTGACGTGCTGGTGATGAAAAACAAATCCAATAAAGATCTTCGGTGGCCGCTTTTGGAGTTACTCAAGAGTAGTAAGATTCTATTTACAGTTTAACCCAAGATGCACATCTGTGGCTTCAACTACCACTCTATTTTCTTTCATGACACGACCTGGATGCTGGATGTCCCATGTGTCGGCAAAAGGATGAAGAACCCGACCAAATCTTCGGTTCTGCTCTCGGATTAGACTAGTTGTGCTAACTTAAATTTTTTATTGTGTACTCGCTCCGTTCCAAAATACTTGACTTCCATTTGTCCAAAAATGGATGTACCTATATACTAAGACATGTCTAGATACATATATATTTTGACAACTAGAAGGCATGTATTGTGCAACGGAGGGAGTAGAATGGATGCAAGTTTTTGTATTGGAAAGAAGAGTACATCCATATATTGATAGAGCGCAATTTAGTAGATGTTCTATCACTTTAGCTAGTAGCACAGAGGCTAGAGATGAGATTAGTGCACTTGTTGATACTCCTACTAGAATAGAGGCTAGACATGAGACTAGATGCGAGGAAGCAACGTCTACTTCTTTACACTCCAAGAAGAAAGAAGAACGCAAGATCGAGCCTCCGCAGATCAACAATAAATGCATCGAGAAGGCACTAATCCAACTTACAGGAGTAGTAAAATGTATTCTTGTGGTTCTTGTTTTCTTTGGTCTTGCTTTTATAGTCAAAATTATCATTGGAGTTCGTGCAAAACAGAGGTCCGTTTGGGGTTGTGCGTTGGAGTTGGCCTCACAAGTGTGACCGCAGTTAAGGAAACCGACTATCGGCAAACCCCCACCTCGCCCGCCACGCGATGGCTGAAGTTAGAGAAACGACGAGGTTGAAGAGATTGCTCTAGCACGGACTCCAAGAAATAATATGGTGTCAGATGGATGTCGTGGTGGTGGCGTGTGTCGTACTCCTGGACGTGAATGCTTGTTCTGGCCCATGCCACCCTACTACTCCTACTACTTACTCCTACTATATAGTACTAGTATCGAGGATTCGAGGTGTTGGTTACGTACAGCGAACACATTAACATATGGCTATAGTAAAAACACCCGCCCGACGCGCGAAGCATGTGAAGCTAGTACTCCGTCTAGGTGAATAAGTCGTATTAGAAGGTGCATCATGACCTAGGTGCAAGCAGATTGGTGGAAAAGAAGAATATCTATCTCTTCTAAACACAACATTTAATCACAGCAGTTAAGAGGATGCCTTATTAGCTACCCATGCACGCCATCGTAATTCATAGCATGCAAAGCGCTTTTATTTCTTGCCTAATAACCGCATGGACGTGCTGTCACGCCCAAGATGCGACCCTATCCTAAAGGAACTCGAAGGTCCCACCAAGGATAGAAGTGCATCTTGAAGACGCTTTTGCAAGGTGGATATCATTACATCAACATTACATAATAGATGGTGATACATACAAGGCATACAAATGCCGCAAGAATACAACATCACAATACATAAGAGCACCATCCGACTATGGATGAACACAAACAGAAACTCAAACGACATCCACCCTGCTAGCCCAGGCTGCCGACCTGGAACCTATCCCCTGATCGAAGAAGAAGCAGAAGAAGAACTCCAAAACAAGTAAACATCGCTCTCGTGTCATGATCATCGCATAACCTGTACCTGCAACTGTTGGTGTAGTAATCTGTGAGCCACGAGGACTCAACAATCCCATTACCATGGGTATCAAGACTAGCAAAGCTTAATGGGTAAGGAAGGGGTAAAGTGGTGAGGTTGCAGCAGCGGCTAAGCATATATGGTGGCTAACATACGCAAATGAGAGCGAGAAGAGAAACAAAGGAACGGTCGTCAACTAGTAATGATCAAGAAGTGATCCTGAACTCCTACTTACGCCAGACATAACCCAAAACCGTGTTCTCCTCTCGATCAACCCCGAAAAGAGACACTCACGGTTACGCACACGGCTGGTGTATTTTAGAAGAGTTTACTTCAAGTTTACTACAACCGGATATTAACAAATTCCCATCTGCACATAACCGCGGGCACGGCTCTCGAAAGTTTATACCCTGCAGGGGTGTCCCAACTTAGCCCATGATAAGCTCTCGCGATCAACGAAGGATATTCCTTCTCCCTGGGAAGACCCGATCAGTCTCGGAATCCCGGCTACAAGACATTTCGACAGCAATAAAACAAGACCAGCAAGACCGCCCGATGCGCCGACAATCCCGATAGGAGCTGCACATATCTCGTTCTCAGGGCAACACCGGATGAGACAGGCTACGAGTAAAACCAAGCCTCGAGTTTCCCCGTGGTGGCCCCGCAAGCGGCTCGGTTCGAACCAGCACTTAGAGAAGCACTGGCCCGGGGGGGCCAAAATAAAGATGACCCTTGGGTTGGCCGACTCAAGGGAAAGGGTATAGGTGGTGGTAAGGCAAATGGTAAAACCAAGGTTGGGCCTTGCTGGAGGAGTCTTATTCAAAGCGAACTGTCAAGGGGTCCCATAAATCACCCGACCGCGTTAGGGACGCAAAATCCGGGAACATAACACCGATATGACGGAAACTAGGGCGGCAAGAGTGGAACAAAACACTGCATAAGGCCGAGCCTTCCACCCTTTACCAAGTATATAGATGCATTAATAATATAAGAGTTATTGTGATATCCCAACATAAACATAATCCAACATGGAGCAATCTTCAACTTCACCTGCAACTAGCAACGCTATAAGAGGGGCTGAGCAAAAGCGATAACATAGCCAAGCAACGGTTTGCTAGGAAGGGTGACAAAGGTTAGAGGTTCATGGCAATTTGGGAGGCTTGATAAGCAAGTGGTAGGTAACGCGGCATAGCGATAGAACGAAGCAACTAGCATAGCAATGATAGTAATGAGATCCAAGGTGCACGGTCATCTTGCCTGAAATCCCGCTAGGAAGAAGAACGAGTCCATGAAGAAGATGAACGGGAGTAGTCGAACGAATCCTCACAATCGCAACATTACCGGAACCGAGAAGCAACACCGGAAAGAAAAAAACAACATGATAAATGCACAAGCATAAACATGGCATGATGCACACACAGGTATGATGCATGTCCGGTTTAATGAGGCATGGCATGGCAAAGTGCAACAAACAATACTACCAATTAAGTGGAGCTCAATATGCAACGAGTTGCATGTTGACAAAACACCACATGCAATTATTTTGTTTGATCTCGTTTAAGCTACCAAACAATATTAAATGTAGTTAAACATGGCAAGAGGTGAAGCATAAGTAAACTATCTATTTAGGCAAGTTTAAATGAGGCCGGAACAACAAACAACAATTAGGAAAATCCTCTCGTGCATATTTCATATTTGGTACAGTGCTGACCTAAACCATATTTTATAGTTGTTAAACATGCAAAGTAATGCTACCATGTTAAACTAGGCTTTTTTCCACCCCATTTACCTATAAGGTTTATTTAAAACCGAGTTACGGTTATTTAGTTATGAAATAAATCATTTTCACATGGCATTTGAGCAAATTTAAACAAACAACATTTTAAGCATTTTAAACATGAATGAAAGTGGCATATTATGAAACTAGATGAAATTCTAAGCATTTTTCATGTATAAATTATTTACATATGATGCATGATTGATTAGTTATTACATGCATGAACAGCAAGGGTTTTTCTGTAAAACTGTAAATCACTTGATAATGTCAAAATTCGCAGGCAAGGAAAAAAAACATGCATCGGCCAAATCTGCTGGGCCAACAGCATACAAGAGAGGGGCTGGAGGGGCTGCTCACCATGGGCCATGACCCAGATCGGAGGTGAGGTGAGGCCGGAAGGGGAGCGTTGGGCCGAAACCAGGCTAGCTGGGCCAGATCTGGAGACGCGCTGCAAGGGCACGCCTGGCGGTCCACGAGATGGAGCGGGGGAGGTCGATGCGGTCAACGAGCGGGCGAAAGGAAGCAGAGGAGGCCGAGGCGCCATGGCAGGGGAACGGCAGCGGCGGGACTTGCGGGCGGGAGGCAGCGCGGAAGCTGCAGGTCGGCGAGGTGGCGAGCGGATCCCGGCGGTGCCGCGCCGAATAGAGGCCGAAGGAGGCGGATCCGGCGACGGCTTTGCGGCTGGTGCGGCCAAGGCAGTAGAGGGCGAGCTTCGTCCATTTCCTGACAGAGAAGAAAACAAACAAGAAAGGGAGGGAGATTAGAGGAGGAAGGAGGGAGCAATGGAAGAAAAGAAAGAGCAAGGGGAAGGGCAACACTCATCTGCTGGCTCCGGGGAGCTGCAGCTTGCTCGGGTGGAGCAGGCGCACTTGCGCGATTGCGGTTGGAGGGAGACAGAGAAGCCGGGCCTCGGCAGCACGACGGACAGACGAGGACGGCGAGGTTCGGACCGGAACTCGCTGGTGTGCTCGGGAGCCCTCGAGCGGGAGAGGCTGTGGGCGCGACGGGGTCGGCCTGCAGGTGGCCGGAGGCTGGCCGGGGTGGCCTGGCCGGCAGAACTGCTCGCCGGGGACGACGGCAGGCGAACTGGAGGAGAGGCGCCGGGCTCGGTGGTGCTCCGGAGTCGAGGAGGGGCCAGGGACAAGGCATGGCTCGGGCAGGAGAAGGAGGGGCGCTGCAGGATTCGGGCGGCTGCGATGGTTGGGGATGGATCCCGAATGAAGCAGGAGGCTGGCGCTCGGTGGTGATTGGGCGAGGGGATCGAGGCAGATCGGTGAGGGGATCCCGATGAAGAAAGTGGCGGCGGCCGAGACGGGATGGATGGGACATCTCCCTAGATTTTAGGGTTGATCTATTTATATAGCAAGTGGGGTAGGTTTAGGGGTATTTGGTCTCTCCGATCGTAATCGGACGGTTGAGAAATAAATAGGTAGGGAGTCCAAATAAGAAAACGGAGATATTTTATAGATGTTTGGGGATGATCCGAATCCATTGATGATGACCATGCGGTTCGGGTTCGGAGCTGGTTTCGGGCGCGCACGCGAGGGGGCTTGAGCACTTTACAGAGAGACTCCGGTTTAGGCAAGAGGGAAAAACGAAGAACAAGGTTGGTCTCGGAACGGTCAACAAAAGCAAGGGGGGACGCGGCAACTACGAGCGAATGCAAGTTTTAAAAACAATGACAGCAACGAGTGCCGATGCAATGCAAATGATGCGATGATGAAATGCATGACATGAACAAAATGCAAAACGAAGGACAAAAACCCAACCACGGAGGAAATAACATATCACATCTCCGGAAAAGGCAAGAGTTGGAGTTGCAATTATGGAAAATTGTATCCGGGGCGTTACAACACTCCACCACTACGAGAGGATCTCGTCCCGAGATCTAGGATGGCACCGGAGGGAAAAGAAAGAGGAAGAGAAGAGGTAAAACTAAGTTGCTTCTTCGACAAAAGAGTGAAACCATGAACCTTGAGAGGTTGAGCAATTTAAAAGAAAGAGTACAACAGAGATGAACGTGATTGCAAACAATCCGGTAGAAAAGAGTAACAAGGAGTATTACGAGAACTTGAAGGTTGAAAAACATGGAAATAAGAGCTTCACGAACGAAAATAATATGACCACCTCGGAATAATGAGATAGCCAAGGAACAAGAATGACAGAATTTGGACAGCACCCTGGTAGAAAAGAGAAGAAAACTTGATAAGATGAAAAGATATTGACGAGATGATACAACACTCAGTTTAAATGGATAAGCAAGAAAAGAACACGATCCTCACAAAACGAGGTGATGGGTGAAGAGCACAACATCACAATGCCTCCGTAACGAAAGAATAGAAGTTAGATCATTGAAATAAAAGAATGGAGAAGAAAATGCCAACTTCTGCCACAAATGAGCTTGGAAAGTACCCTTCCAAGAAGGTTATGACGGAGTTGTTGGAAAACCAACAACAAAAAACACAAGCTTGTTATGGGCTTATGGCAAACATCTCAAAAAGATGAGGTGACAACCCGCCACTAACAGAAACAATTGATTGGTTGAGATCAATGAAGATAAGAGAAACTTCTTCACCGAGATGAGAAGGAGAAAATTGGATCATTGATAAGCACCACAAATAGCTACATTCCTTTGTAGGTGAAATATAACCCAATATAACTCCAACAAAAAGATTGATTGGTTGAAAAGATCTCTTGAACGAAGAGAAAATGATGGATTTAAAATACCTCATTCTTGACAACATATGAATCATGAAACATGAAGGAAATTCTCAAGAGTGACATAACACCATCTCAAAAAAATAAGGTAGAAAGAATTGCACTTCAAAATGCAAGAAGAAGAATACTTGAACTCCTCAAAACAAAACATGTGTTGAGCACCATGTTTATTTTAGGGTATAGCTTGGTGGGTCATAGCTTCGAGAGAAATCTTGAAGAACAATTGAAGAATGAAAAGAATCCTTGACGAACCACCATGTAGAGCCTCCATGAAGAACTCCGGTAATAAAAGGATGATAAAAAGAAAGAGAAGTTGAAAACACAGGGTGAAGCCTTTCAATGATCTAGATGGAGCTTCGCGATTATATAACCGAGAGAACTTGGAACTCCGGAAAAGAAAAGATGGAGCATCTCGAACCGAGAAATGTGACATGATGACAATGATGGAAAGAAGAAACTAGATCACTTGGATAAAACAATAACAAGAATTACGTTATGTGTATCCTTCACCAATTTAAATGATGATAAGCAACGGATTTGGCACACTACTTATTCTTCTTGAGGGATTAAGGATAGAGATAGCGCAAACTTGAGAAGGTATTGATGGAGCCACCGGTGGAATTTGGAAACAACGAATGAATTAATATGGTAACGAAGGAAGTGAAATCTTTAACGAACCACCATAAGAATTTAAAATGAACGTAGCAAAGGCACAATTCACCGGGAAGAATTGGAGAAAAAGAAAACGAAGATACTTGAGAGGAATTAGATACATGAGAACGAAGAGATCATGAACTGATTAGAGGATATTTGAACGATGCACCATTAAGATTTGGAGAACGATAGCTACACGCTGAGAATGAAGAATTATGACATGATGGCCTTGGAGGAAAGAAATGGAAACAACTCATGAAATGCTCCGGATGGGTGAAAAGAATTCTACAACCGAAAACAATTATGAGAGGATGGCATCAAACTGGAACTACGCATCTTTGGAAGAACGGGTAAGGATTTAAGAGGAACTCTTCTTCGGTCTTCACATGCTGAGAATGACGAGGAGAAACACCACCAAATTGTTGAGAAACTCCGGAAGGATTAAAAGAGGAAACATTGAGCCAGAGATGAAAAGAATTTGAAAGCGGCCTAGGAGAAGGCATGTGACTGATGAAAATTCATTCTTACGTCAAACTTTGAAATGAATTTGGGAATGGCTCCGGGAAAATTAGAAAAGTCAAGTAAGATCCTGGGAAAAGACCTGTGGGTTAGGGCCCACTCGAAAGAAACATCGTTGAAGGATTGCTTGAAATAAGGATTGCAATGGTAGAATTAAATGTCTTGAATGAGATAACAACCTCAAAATAACTTGAAGGGATCTAGAATGAAAATACGAGCCTTCTGAGATATCTTCAACACTCCAGAACAAATGAATAGCGAGAAGTGAATGATTAAGAGGTGCATCGGCAAGAGAAAGCATTTTCAACAAGGAAAGGAATATGATGAATATCTAAAGCTTGAGTTGGATCCACCAGAAAAGAATACAAGAATGAAGAATGATGAACTTGGAGCTGTTGAGCATCTTGACGTGAAATCACCGGATAAGAACATTGAAAGAAAAGAATGAAGAGACTTCCCACAAATAAAAGGATACATGATTAAGAAATCTGAGTCCTTGAAGAAAAGGGTGGGAGGGCGGAAAATAAAGGCAACTTGGGATGGATGAAACAAACACTGTTGAGAAAAACTTAGAATTTATCTTATGGACGTTGAAATGATCGGATCCACTTAAAGAGAAACACGCCGGTTGGGAAAAGAATTAACATGAAGACCTCGATGATCAAGAAGGATTAGTATTCACATAGCAATATGAGAACACCGTTTAGGAAAGGTATGGATTCAACATTTGACTTCGAAGCAACTCGAATACCACAAATAAAACAAAACAAAGTATTGGCTTGCAGAAATAAGCCGGAACAAATACATATGATAGAGATTTACCCAATCCCATATCATGCATCTGTCGAAAAGATATTCTAGGAGCTACTTGGATTCCCACCTATAAACTCCCGAAACTTTTTGGTTATACAATCTGGTGTTGGGGATACAGGGGACACAAAATATATCACCCAAACTAACAATACCTAGATCCAGCTGTATCCATCCGTCAACACATAACCAAGAAAACTCTGGAAATCATGTACCTCAACCTTCAAAAGGCATCCGTTATACGAGTTATGGCAATACTCCGGAACTCCCCAGTACTGGGTGGCGTCGAGGTTATCTCACCAACAACTTCATAAAAGAGATTTTCGATGTCGGCAAAACTCAGGTATTCCAGAACTGCAACGATAAAATTGTGACGACAACACCTCGGAGCTCAACTCCCCGGACACTGCCACAACCCCTAAATGTCAGGAGGCACCAAGAACAATGTTCTCGTCACAAGGCTATCGGAACGATCCCAAGATACCCTCGTGATCCTAAAAAAAAATCGTGAAATTTGAGGAGAGGAAAGACAAAACATCTACGGCAGGAGGCCTCACCAGAGCGATGAAGGGACTGAGGAGTAAAAAGAATCCTACTCTCCGATATATATAATCCTAAGACTCAAAATAGTTTTCTTCTAGACTCAACAACGGCCAACAAACAAGGGGCTCCTATGGTCGGTCGAGGCTCTGATACCAACTTGTCACGCCCAAGATGCGACCCTATCCTAAAGGAACTCGAAGGTCCCACCAAGGATAGAAGCGCATCTTGAAGACGCTTTTGCAAGGTGGATATCATTACATCAACATTACATAATAGATGGGGATACATACAAGGCATACAAATGCCGCAAGAATACAACATCACAATACATAGGAGCACCATCCGACTACGGATGAACACAAATGAAACTCAAACGACATCCACCTCGCTAGCCCAGGCTGCCGACTGGAACCTATCCCTGATCGAAGAAGAAGCAGAAGAAGAACTCCAAAACAAGTAAACATCGCTCTCGTGTCATGATCATCGTGACAACCTGTACTCGCAACTGTTGGTGTAGTAATCTGTGAGCCACGAGGACTCAGCAATCCCATTACCATGGGTATCAAGACTAGCAAAGCTTAAGTGGGTAAGGAAGGGGTAAAGTGGTGAGGTTGCAGCAGCGCTAAGCATATATGGTGGCTAACATACGCAAATGAGAGCAAGAAGAGAAACAAAGGAACGGTCGTCAACTAGTAATGATCAAGAAGTGATCACGAACTCCTACTTACGCCGACATAACCCGTAAACCGTGTTCTCCTCTCGATCAACCCGAAAAGAGACACTCACGGTTACGCACACGGTTGGTGTATTTTAGAAGATTTTACTTCAAGTTTACTACAACCGGATATTAACAAATTCCCATACGCCACATAACCGCGGGCACGGCTTTCAAAAGTTTATACCCTGCAGGGGTGTCCCAACTTAGCCCATGATAAGCTCTCGCGATCAACGAAGGATATTCCTTCTCCCCAGGAAGACCCGATCAGTCTCGGAATCCCGGCTACAAGACATTTCGACAGTAATAAAACAAGACCAGCAAGACCGCCCCGACAATCCCGATAGGAGCTGCACATATCTCGTTCTCAGGGCAACACCGGATGAGATAGGCTACGAGTAAAACCAAGCCTCGAGTTTCCCCGTGGTGGCCCCGCAGGCGGCTCGGATCGAACCAGCACTTAGAGAAGCACTGGCCCTGGGGGGGGCTAAAATAAAGATGACCCTCGGGTTGGCCGACCCAAGGGAAAGGTATAGGTGGTGGTGATGCAAATGGTAAAACCAAGGTTGGGCCTTGCTGGAGGAGTTTTATTCAAAGAGAACTGTCAAGGGGGTCCCATAAATCACCCAACCGCGTTAGGGACGCAAAATCCAAGAACATAATACTGATATGACGGAAACTAGGGCGGCAAGAGTGGAACAAAACACTGCATAAGGCCGAGCCTTCCACCCTTTACCAAGTATATAGATGCATTAATAATATAAGAGTTATTGTGATATCCCAACATAAACATAATCCAACATGGAGCAATCTTCAACTTCACCGCAACTAGCAACGCTTATAAGAGGGGCTGAGCAAAAGCGATAACATAGCCAAGCAACGGTTTGCTAGGAAGGGTGACAAAGGTTAGAGGTTCATGGCAATTTGGGAGGCTTGATAAGCAAGTGGTAGGTAATGCGGCATAGCGATAGAACAAAGCAACTAGCATAGCAATGATAGTAATGAGATCCAAGGTGCACGGTCATCTTGCCTGAAATCCCGCTAGGAAGAAGAACGAGTCCATGAAGAAGTTGAAAGGGAGTAGTCGACCGAATCCTCACAATCGCAACACTACCGGAACCGAGAAGCAACACCGGAAAGAAACAAACAACATGATAAATGCACAAGCATAAACATGGCATGATGCACAAACAAGTATGATGCATGTCCGGTTTAATGAGGCATGGCATGGCAAAGTGCAACAAACAATACTACCAATAAAGTGGAGCTCAATATGCAACGAGTTGCATATCGACAAAACACCACATGAAATTATTTAGTTTGATCTCGTTTAAGCTACCAAACAATATTAAATGTTGTTAAACATGGCAAGAGGTGAAGCATAAGTAAACTATCTATTTAGGCAAGTTTAAATGAGGCCGGAACAACAAACAACAATTCCGGAAAATCCTCACGTGCATATTTCAAATTTGGTACAGTTCTGACCTAAAGCATATTTTAGAGTTGTTAAACATGCAAAGTAATGCTACCATGTTAAACTAGGCATTTTTCCACCCTATTTACATATAAAGTTTATTTAAAACCGAGCTACGGTTATTTAGTTATGAAATAAATCATTTTAACATGGCATTTGAGCAAATTTAAACAAACAACATTTTAAGAATTTTAAACATGAATGAAAGTGGCATATTATGAAACTAGATGAAATTCTAAGCATTTTTCATGTATAAATTATTTACATATGATGCATGATTGATTAGTTATTACAAGCATGAACGGCAAGGATAATGTCAAAATTCGCAGGCAAGGAAAAAAACAATGCATGGGCCAAATCTGCTGGGCCAACAGCATACAGGAGAGGGGCTCGAGGGGCTGCTCACCATGGGCCATGACCCAGATCGGAGGTGAGGTGAGGCCGGAAGGGGAGCGCTGGGCCAAAACCAGGCTAGCTGGAGAGGTCGATGCGGTCAACGAGCGGACGAGCGGGAAGCAGAGGAGGCCGAGGCGCCATGGCAGGGGAACGGCAGCGACGGCGGGACTTGCGGCGGGGCCGGCAGGCGCGGGAAGCTGCAGGTCGGCGAGGTGGCGAGTGGATCCCGACGGTGCCGCGCCAATCGAGGCCGATGGAGGCGGATCCGGCGACGGCTTGCATTGGTGCGGCCATGGCAGTAGAGGGATGAAGCCGTCTGCTTTCCTGACAGAGAAGAAAACGAACAAGAAAGGGAGGGATATTAGAGGAGGAAGGAGGGAGCAATGGAAGAAAAGAAAGAGCAAGGGGAAGGGCAACACTCATCTGCTAGCTCCGGGGAGCTGCAGCTTGCTCGGGTGGAGCAGGGGCGCTTGCGCGACTGCGGTTGGAGGGAGACAGAGAAGCCGGGCCTCGGCAGCACGACGGACAAACGAGGACGGCTGGGTTCGGACCGGAACTTGCTGGTGTGCTCGGGAGCCCTCGAGCGGGAGAGGCTGTGGGCGCGACGGGGTCGGCCTGCAGGTGGCCGGAGGCTGGCCGGGGTGGCTGGCCGGGCGTAATCGCTCGCCGGGACGCAAAGAAGTAACTGGAGGAGAGGCGCCGGGCTCGGTGGTGCTCCGGAGTCGAGGAGGGGCCAGGGACGAGGCATGGCTCGGGCATGAGAAGGAGGGGCACTACGGGATTCGGGCGGCTGCGATGGTTGGGGATGGATCCCGAAGGAAGCAGGAGGCTGGCGCTCGGTGGTGGTTGGGCGAGGGGATCGAGGGAGATCGGTGTGGGAATCCCGATGAAGAAAGTGGCGGCGGCCGAGACGGGATGGATGGGACATCTCCCTAGATTTTAGGGTTGATCTATTTATATAGCAAGTGGGGTAGGTTTAGGGGTATTTGGTCCCTCCGATCGTAATCGGACGGTTGAGAAATAAATAGTAGGGAGTCCAAATAAGAAAATGGAGATATTTTATAGATGTTTGGGGATGAGCCGAATCCATTGGTGATGACCATGCGGTTCGGGTTCAGAGCAGGTTTCGGGCGCGCATGCGAGGGGGCTTGAGCACTTTACAGAGAGACTCTGGTTTAGGCAAGAGGGAAAAAACAAAGAACAAGGTTGGTCTCGGAACGGTCAACAAAAGCAAGGGGGGACGCGGCAACTACGAGCGAATGCAAGTTTTAAAAACAATGACAGCAACGAGTGCCGATGCAATGCAAATGATGCGATGATGAAATGCATGACATGAACAAAATGCAAAACGAAAGACAAAAACCCAACCACGGAGGAAATAACATATCACATCTCCGGAAAAGGAAAGAGTTGGAGTTACAATTATGGAAAATTGTATCCGGGGTGTTACACGTGCTGCATGCATTGGTCTTTGCCCGAGCAAAAAAAAGGGAGGGGAGGGGTTTCCACGGGAGACAACGAGGCCGAGGTGGAAGCGCTCGCTGGCGAACAAGGCAGGGCGGGCATCGAGATGGAAAGTTAATGAACGGCGCCTAAACATTTTGGGAAAATCTATTTTCGTAAGGTGACTTACTCACCTAGACGGAGGGAGTACAAATAGTGTACTACTATTGTTGATTGGCCTCATCCGATAACCTGTTGCAATGCACGTACAATTATGTATTCGGAAAATATTTTTTTGCCTCGTCGCACCACTCACTCAGAGAAGCGACTCAAAAGCCATTCATAAATTTAAGTTTATCACAGGCATATCATTTTATTACATACAACAGGTCATCAACCCACATCGACAACGAGGATACATTATAAATACTAAATTTTTCACCACACAACAAATAACAAGCAATGAAATGAACTTCAACTCAACCATTCCTCGGTGTTGGAAACGCTTGTTTTAAACCACAAGTGATTCTCTGGGACGGGCCATCCGTTGTCGATCTGGAGACCAACGCAGGACTGATCATCCAGGCTGAAGCGGCCAACTATATCAGTAACAGGGTAGGGAACCACCCAAATGTCCGAGGTATAGACACATTTGCTTCTCATAAATGTGTCAACAGCAGTTGGATCGCCTTTCACCATCATCGGATAGTTTTGTCCAAGGAAGAGCGAGTTTTCTCCAAGACTATAAATTCTGTACCAGGGAGAAGGAGTTGGCGCTAGCACACCAGTATCCATCCCGAATACCATGCAACGGGTGTTGAAATAGGTCCGGAGAGTGCGACCATGGGAGACACGTGCTTCGTTAGCAGTAACATCATCAGTGGGCTGTATACACACAAGAAGAGGTGATCCATCGGAATTAGTTGCCAGGCGCCCCAGAGCATATGGGCGCTGCTCGTCCTCATGCTCGTGATCATCACCATCGTCATCTCCCCCTTGGTTATAAATGTTTTCAAGTATAGGTGGTGGGATGTTCACAGGACCTTGGAAACACAAGAAGAAGGTTAATTAGTAAAGGGAAACTTGCTAACCCGCATGCATGTGGATGAAACTATTATAATCACGGTGGAAGACAAGCGCATGCGAAACTACGAGGATCCCATGCAGAAACAGTGCCACGAGTGGTGGCAGCAAACACAAGGCCCTCGTATTGAATTGCATCACAGTACTCATCCGTGTACAGAAACTGATTTTTGAGAAATATCCATCGAGTCAAACCATCAAGGACGGCAACATGCTTGTCGAAGATAGCAACAACTTCATAGTTGTTGTAATTCCAAGAGCGGTTGGGAACTCGACAAATTGCTATCTTCCATAGAAGACAGTCACCATGATCGTATTTGAACGTGCGTAGAATACCGGTGTGCTCAACCTCTGGGCAGTCTGAGATTTTTGGAAGTGGAACCCGGTGACGAGTGTACACATTTACAAGTTCCCACACGCAGTTGTACCCAATATAAACAACCCAATCTCCATTTGCGCCTGCTCAAGCCTTGCCCTCAAGCGATGGCATCTTAACATCATACGTATCATTATCAAGCGGCATCAACTTGCACAGGGCGAGGCCTCCGTCGTGCCGGCGCCAGTCATCAGGGTCATGGCGAAGAAGATAGGGGAGATCAAACCGCTCCTTGACTCTTGGGTTCCTTGTAATGATGTTATTAGTTGAGTCAAAAGAATGGGCTTGAATGAACCTGCCATTCTAGCCGAGGTGATGACGTCGCACCGATCAATGAGTTCCTCCACCACGTCATCTTTCAGATCGGGGCAAGAATAACGGGGTTGTTTCCGGCCTGTTCCCTCCATGGAGAAGACGATCGAACAATGGCAGAAGAAAGGGTGAAGGGCTGAAGGAAAATGGAGGAGGGATAGGAAGAGCGCATGACAGTTAGCCCAAATCGAGAGGTAAAGGCGAAGAGTCGATGGATGGTTCCGAGTTTGCCACGGTTCACGAAGAGGCGCCCCGGCCTACACGTCCGTTCGGAAATACTCCTACTACTCGCCATCGTCTCACTGATATGTTGGAACGGGACCACATGTCAACGAAACATGGTGTGTAATTTCTCATGCAAAATGCGATCCGGCGTTGGCACCGAGGAGGTACCGCATTAGCTATCGACCTTTATTTTTTAATGGCGTGCCGATCAGTTTTGAAGCACGACTAATCGGTACAAGACGCAGAGAAAATATAAACTACTCTACCACTACTCCACCTCCGTACTAGTAGTATAAAAAAGATATATAGGCTGGAGCTTCAGCGCTTTCTTGCTAAGGGCTGCCCACTTGCTTCTCACACTACCACCCTCTCTCCAGATCTAAAAAAGACGACCCCTCTCTCCCTCCTCACCGATGGTCACAGATCCGCCGGGGAAGAAAAGGACTTGCAACGTTGACGCACTCGTCGTCGGCGAGCGAGGTCACGCACTGACGACAAGGCCGTCCTCTCAGACCTAGCACCCATGCAGGATGGCCTCCGTCCCCAAGCTCGCTGCCGTAGTGTGTGTCGAGGAGGACGACCACGAGCGAAGCCACTTCCCGCCGACCCTCGGGTATGCTACCTCTTTTCAAACCATAACCTTGTTCTATTGCCCCATCTGCCACATCGTTGCATGTGGATCTTTTTCCACTCCACCATCTTCACAATTTGCTATCCTCTACTCTGCTGGCCACGCAGACGAAAACCATAATTTGCACTATTAAAGGAAACCCTACTTCATGCAGACTAATCCATGTCCGGGATGAATAAGGAAAGGAAGGAGACTGCATTGTCCAAGTGAGTAGGCATCGAACCCGCATCTAGGTTGAAAAGGGGAAAAATCAGTAGCTAAGGAACGAGTCTCGTGTCTCTTGGTTGAAGAAGGGTAGAAAGGCATGACAACGCAATAGAGAATGACCAGGTTGATCGGTTTGTTGTCCTCGCATAGGAAAAAGCTGGCTAAAGAGAACAAAAATGGGACGTAATCCACATATGCTGCCTGGATATTTGTTGCTCTGGGCAACCATACCTCCCTCACCACTCTACGTCCGTGGAGGTACATCGAATCAGCGCCCACCGTCCGAATGGGTCTCCCATGCTCTTATTGCCACTTTTCTGCTGTTAGTATAACGCCAGCAGTCAAGTCAAGCAATGCTACTGCTAAAGTGATGCCACATTTAACTAATGCGGCTCTTAGTCTAATGCCCCTGATAAATTTAAGCAATGCCATTTAATGTCACTGGATTATTTCAGGGTTAGCTGTTGATTGTGGATGTATTAAAGATTTTTCAGCTAAGGCATTCTAATGATGTTGCACAGCCAGTATACCAACAATGAAACTTGTTACTACCGTTAATGCTTATAGATTACATACCTCACTTTCATGAGATAAGTTAATTTTTTTGTACAGTGTCACCAAAATGCCAAGGTGTTGATGTCATTTTATTTTGGTTAAACTCCACAGACAATTATGACGACAAGAGGAAAGGTCAAGAGTGGGCACCTCCTCCTCCGGCTATTCTCTTGAGGAGGTCTGTATGTTTGTCTCTAATGCCTGTCGACTACATACCTGACATCATGATGTAATGTTAAGTCATTTCCTTTTGTACAGTGTCACTGAATTGTCAAGGCAGTGATGGCATTTTATTTTAGTAGAACTACACAAAATTTGCTTAAAAGAAGAGGAAAGGTCAGGAATGGCTCGCTTTTCCAGAAAAAACTATGTATGCCTTCCTGACATCAGCCGTTGTTGCTTTATTATTCCTTCAAACAGGTGGTTAGAAACAGTCTTGCTACCTTTTCCCATTAAGAAATTGGAATGCTTATATTTGTGAGTCTATGCTTCAACTAGTGCCACTTTTAGAGTAATCACACTTTCAATATCTATGCAAACAGGGATGCTCGATTTTAGTGGAACTGCACAAAAAGTCCAACTGGTTCAACATTAGGAGCATGTTTTTTCCAAACCTTTATATCCAATTGGTGGCACTATGAGCTGTTCATTACGAAGGTACATGGTTTGCTACTATCTTGCTACTCTTTTTGTACTGACATTAGATAGTAATACTAGTGGTTTGCATGTGAATTTATTGGCAGGGTGGACCTACATTGGAGGTGCAGGACAGGATTCAATGTTTGGATGCTCAATTTCGGTTGTATCGATTTCACCTCTTCCATCACTGCGAACATGGATATACTTGGTCTGATGAAGAATAGGCGCTATATTTCTGCTCTGAACCAGCAAATCAATTCAATATTAAATTGTCCAGGGAAAAACATAACTGTATCAGATTGTCCAGTGCAGAACATGACAGATGCTAAGCGGAAGAGGCATGTTTAAACCGAAAATACAAGGTGTGGTATATGTTTAATAGCAGCTAGATATCTGTAAGTGCAGAGATGTCTGCCCGTTGCTATTTGGCAAACAAACAAAGTGTCCGCAATTTTGGTTGAACTGCACAAGAGAATAGTATAGTCACTGCATGCAGTGCCATTTGAAAATATACACAGAAAGATTGGATAGTTAGTTCATGGACTGCAGAAAAGTAGTACTGTACTATTTATTGGCCAACACTAGGTGCTTCATTGCTTTGGTCTGATTATACAATGGGCATCATTTTGTCTAAGTTAAAGTTTGTATTCCGAAAATAGTCTCGCAGTGTGATCGAGAGAAGACCAAATCATATTGCAGTGGATGTTCCTCCATCATGTGTGGTTCATTCTCATGGTTCCAGCTGTTGGTGAAACCACTTACGTTTGCAAGAGGAATTGTAGACTTCACAAACAAATTTGTCTTTTAGTCTGTACTAAATGTTGGCCAAGAGAAGCATCCATGTTAGTAGGAAGAACAAATGTTTTTTCTAGATCTTTGCTTTTGCAGCTACATATTTGTATATGATCTGTGAATCATTGAGATGCATTAACATGTTGATCTTATGTATGGGAATCGTACTAGTTAGTTTTAGTTGCGACGCAAGATCCGAAGTGGCTGATCTTTGCTTTTGGAGCTACAGATTTGTATATGATCTGTGAATCATTGAGATGCATTAACATTTACTTATTTCTGTTCGCTCGGTGTTTACAAGTTACTGATCGATCACTAGCTAGCCTACAAATGCGCTCCTGGCAGTTTTATTTGCGACGCAAGATGCGAAGTGGCAGTTTTTTGAATAAAAATGCCTACCTATGAAGAAACTGACAAGCTAAACTATCGATCCTACACGGATAAAAATGCCTACCTCTGAAGAAACTGACAAGCTACACTATCGATCCTACACTTATAAATAGCGGATCACGCACGTACTACCTCCTTTCCGGTTTGCAGGGCTCAATTCAGGAAACGACCTACTCGATCCTACACGAATAAATAGCGGATCACGCACGTACTAGTACCTCCTTTCCGGTTTGCAGGGCTTATATCAAACCTCTCAGCAACCAAGGTACTCCCTCCGTCCGGGTTTATTAGTCCCATGAGCAAAGCAGCAAGACCAAGGCATGGCAATAATTAACGGCACGCAGAAGTTTAAGCCTAATTAATTCCAACGATTTAAGTGGCTGCATGCGTGCCCTCGGCTGCGACTCGTTGCATGCTGCTTCGCGTACTACCTGCGAGCGATTCTGAGTGCCTGCATGCAGCCGGCCGTAATTAAGGCAGCTAACTGATGCGAAAAAAGATACGCTTTAAATCTGTGGAATCATTATTGACGAGGGAGATGATTCGAGTGCACTCGTTTGACCGCCATGCCGGCGTGCGACCCAGACGGGACGGGATGGCACAGTCATAATTTCAGTTTCTCTAGTTTTCCACGGCCAGTGTGCGCGCTAAGCCATTATGCATTGAATTCCGATGACCGTCGCGCTACCTTCTGCCTATAAGTACTGTTTCCCGGCCTTCTCCGGTGTCACTGTGACCCAACTCGCCATATCCTCATAAGCCCCCACCGGCCCAACGTCACTCGCCACATCCGCCATGCCCCCGCCCGTCCGTGGTAGGCGACGCTCGAGGCGGTCACCGCCGGAACTAGTGTTCGGGTTTTCACCGGAAGGCAGACGGAGGGAGGAGGCATTCTATCTGTCTTTAGATCGCAATGCGGAGATCGAGGAGTTGTTGGAGCGCGACCGCATGGCGGAGGAGCAGGAGTTGTTGGAGCGCGACCGCCTGGCGGAGGAGCAGCGTATCGCCGATTTGCGCCGCCAGCAGGACATGGAGCAGCAGCGCACCGACGCTCTGAGTCGTGAGAAGAGCGCCCGCAACTGGGACGACTATGTGGAGGCCGGCGCCTGGCAAATAGCCCTGGAGGCTGTCGGGCACGCACGCGCTCGCGACGCCGATTTTTACTACCAGCTCGTCAAGTGGGTTTTCCGCTTGGAAGCCGAAGCTTCGGTGGACCACGCCAGCATGGAAAGGGCCAACGCGCGTGAGCAACGCGCCCTATCGCACCTCTGGCAAGTCCGAGGCGAGGCGGAGGACGCCGGTGCCGGCGTTTAGCATGGACAGTAGATGGCGGCCCGCATCGTCTAGTTAGCTAAGAGTAAGTTAGTACTTGTACGCTACTAGAGTGTTAGTGGGAGTAGATAGTTAACTTGGCTATGATGGTTGTCAACGTGGAAGTTCAGTACTCTATATGTGGATCGGACACATTTACTTGGCTCAATGTTGAACTTTCCGTTTGAACGTATGGAATGGGCTGTTATTTTTTTAAATGGGTTGTATTTGTCCTCCACGGGTTTAGAGGCTGACTTGTGGGCCTAGCAAGTTGACGCGTACACAATCAGGAGACGATTGTACGTGAAGAGGATGACAACAGGGACCCGCCAAGGTCATGGCAGTACGTAAGCAAGTGCCTCCTTATTTCAAGCCAATAAAAAAATGGCTCCTCCTAGTGGATTTCTGACATCTGGGTCTCATGCCATTGTCAACGTAGTCAATAAATGAGAGAATTGCACAACGAGCGGCTGGCACCAGGGACCCAGCAGCTCGCCTAGTTATTTTTGTTTTGGGTTAATTTGATAAATGCCACTCAAATCTGTTGTATCCGAGAAATGCTACTGCAATTTCCAAACTTTGAAAAATGCCATTTCATGCCATTTCTAGTGGCACTTTTCGAAGTCTGGAGTGGCGTTTTTCAAAGTTTGCAAACTGCAGTGGCGTTTTTCAAAGTTTGCAAAAATTGCAGTGGTATTTTTCAAAGTTTGGAAATTGTAGTGGCATTTTTATGAATCACCATAATTAGAGTGACATTTATCTAATTTGTTTTTGAGACGGAAGCAGGGTTTCAACTTGGCTGTGCGGGACACTCTGGCTTGTCTAGACAACCTTTTCTTTCATGTTTACCACAGACTAGCCCAGTAGTTTTTTTTTCTTTATAAAAATGGCTAGCCCAGTTTTTTTGTGATTTGTCAAGTAAGTCACTTTATCAGGCATGTTGGGCTGCAAATCTTTCAATACGAGGAGAGCTTCATATGGCTGGCCGAGAAAATGGCCTATCAGTAATGAGAAATGGGCTGTACATTTTTAAAACACATCAAACCGGCAATTATTTTCAAATATCTTTTTTTCATTTCGAGATTTTAAATTGCATTGATTTTTATGCGTGGACAATTTATTGGATTTTATATTGATATACATTTATTTTTAAAATCAGTCTGAATGTGACTCGAAATTTCGGGATTAAAAACAGTTCAGACCGCACCGACATATAAAAAAGTTCGTATAATTTTTTAACCGTGGCCACAATATGGGCTGTAATGCTAACAAAAAGAATATGGGCTCCAAAAAAACACGTAAGAATTAGAAAATGGGCTGTAAATTATTTGAAATAATGGCAGATGGGTTGTATGCTGTTTTCCACAGATTTGAGGCTTTCCACAGATGGCCTGTATACTGTTGGATGTCCATCCAACGGCCGTCGTGCTTCTTCAATCTCTGCTCTTCCTGCTCCAGCCGCTCAAACAAGCGCCGGCGGGACTGCCTGCTCCCTCCTCCCGTGGCCGGCTGTGCTGCCGCGCAGGCCTCACCGCCCCACCGTACTCCCATCGCTGGCCTAGCCATCCCTCTACTCACCCACACCTGCTGTTATTCTCCGTGACGGCGGGCAGAAACCAAGAAACCCTCGTGAGAGTCGTACTCCCCTCTGCGTGGGAAACAAAAACAACCGCCGAAGTCTTCCATGCCTCCGTGGCGTTCCTTCCTAGGCCTCGCCGTCGTCCACCGCCTGGTGCTTTCGGTGATGGCGTGGTCAGCGTGGTCAACGACCGACATGCATCTGAAGTGGATCAGACGTGGAGAGGCTCACAGCTGGGTCCACGGCCGCACGCAAGGAAATGCCTCCTTATTACGCGCAAAATAATGATTCCTCCACCTGACATCTGGGACCCACCAAAAGGGCCTCTGTATTTCGCGAAAAAAACGACCACCGGTGACAGCTCGGACCCACGAGCTATATCTTCGCACGCAAGGAAGTGCCTCCTTATTACGCACAAAAAAAATGAATACTCCCCCTGCTAGCTGGGACCCAGTATAGTGGGCCTACTAAGTTGACGGGGACGAAGGGCTTTGTCAACTTAGTCAATATGCACGATTCTAGCTCGACTGACCGTACGATGTCCATCCAACGGCCGTAGTGCTTCTTCAACCTCTGGTCTTCTTGCTCCAGCCGCACAAAGCAGCGCCGGTCGTGCCGCCTGCTCCTGCCTCCCGTGGCGGCTATCTATGCTGCCGGAGGCCTCACCGCCCCATACTACTCCCCGGCTGGCCGTGCCATCCATCCACTCCACTCACCCACACCCCTGTTATTCTGGCAATGACGGCAACAGTAGCCGAACCAGTGAACCCTCAGATTCCTCTCCGTGTGTGGGCATCCACTTCCGCGTCTTCCCCGGCTCCGCGTCGTCCCCTTCCTAGGCCTCGCCGTCGTCCACCGCCGTGGTGCTCTCGGCGCGGCGTGGTCAATGTGGTCAACGACTGAATTCCATCGGAAGAATACTGTACGTGGAGAGGCTGACAGCTGGGTCCACGGCAGCCGCAAGGAAGTGCCTCCTTATTACGCGGAAAATAATTATTCCTTGACCTGACAGCAGGGACGCACCGGACGCTGTAGGATCTTGAGAAGAGGTGTCTAGAGGGGGGGTGATTAGACACTAAGTACCAAAGTTGTAGTTTCTAACTTCTTTAGGTTTAAGTGGAGTTTAGGCACAATTTCAACATTCACAATACATAACAAGCAAGCATGCAAAGAGTATATGAGCAGCGGAAAGTAAAGCATGCAACTTGCAAGAATGTAAAGGGAAGGGTTTTGGAGGATTCAAACGCAATTGGAGACACGGATGTTTTTGTCGTGGTTCCCATAGGTGGTGCTATCGTACATCCATGTTGGTGGAGACTTCAACCCACGAAGGGTAACGGTTGCGCGAGTCCACGGAGGGCTCCACCCACGAAGGGTCCACGAAGAAGCAACCTTGTCTATCCCACCATGGCCGTCGCCCACGAAGGACTTGCCTCACTAGCAGTAGATCTTCATGAAGTAGGCAATCTCCTTGCCCTTACAAACTCCTTGGTTCAACTCCACAATCTTGTCGGAGGCTCCCAAGTGACACCTAGCCAATCTAGGAGACACCACTCTCCAAGAAGTAACAAATGGTGTGTTGATAATGAACTCCTTGCTCTTCTGCTTCAAATGATAGTCTCCCCAACACTCAACTCTCTCTCACAGGATATGGATTTGGTGGAAAGAAGATTTGAGTGGAAAGCAACTTGGGGAAGGCTAGAGATCAAGATTCATGTGGTTGGAATGGAATATCTTGGCCTCAACACATGAGTAGGTGGTTCTCTCTCAGAAATAAGATCGAGTAGGTCGTTTCTTGAATTGAGCCCTGCAAACCGGAAAGGAGGTAGTACGTGTGTGATCCGCTATTTATACGTGTAGGATCGATAGTGTAGCTTGTCAGTTTCTTCAGAGG
Organism: Aegilops bicornis; assembly: GCA_021605145.1. Classification (NCBI taxonomy): domain Eukaryota; kingdom Viridiplantae; phylum Streptophyta; class Magnoliopsida; order Poales; family Poaceae; genus Aegilops; species Aegilops bicornis. The sequence goes on from CM038669.1 coordinate 287,156,961, forward strand.
AAGGCATTTTTATCCGTGTAGGATCGATAGTGTAGCTTATCAGTTTCTTCAGAGGTAGGCATTTTTATTCAAAAAACTGCCACTTCGCATCTTGCGTCGCAAATAAAACTGCAAGGAGCGCATTTGTAGGCTAGCTAGTGGTCGATCAGTAACTTGTAAACATCGAGCGAACAGAAATAAGTAAATGTTAATGCATCTCAATGATTCACAGATCATATACAAATATGTAGCTCCAAAAGCAAAGATCAGCCACTTCGGATCTTGCATTGCAACTAAAACTAACTAGTATGATTCCCATACATAAGATCAACATGTTAATGCATCTCAATGATTCACAGATCATATACAAATATGTAGCTCCAAAAGCAAAGATCTAGAAAAAACATTTGTTATTCCTACTAACATGGATGCTTCTCTTGGCCAACATTCAAGATCTGGTGAAAGACAAATTTGTTTGTGAAGTCTACAATTCCTCTTGCAAACGTAAGTGGTTTCACCAACAGCTAGAACCATGAGAATGAACCACACATGATGGGGGAACATCTACTACAATATGATTTGGTCTTCTCTCGATCACACTGCGAGACTATTTTCGGAATGCAAACTTTAACTTAGGCAAAATGATGCCCATTGTATAATCAGACCAAAGCAATGAAGCACCTAGTGTTGGCCAATAAATAGTACAAGATTACTTTCCCGCAGTACATGAAGTGACTATCCAATCTTTCTGTGTCTACTTTCAAATGGCACTGCATGCAGTGACTATACTATTCTCTTGTGCAGTTCAACCAAAATTGCGGACTCTTTGTTTGTTTGCCAAATAGCAACGGGCAGACATCTCTGTTTGCACAGGTATCAAGCAGCTAGTAAACATATACCACACCTTGTATTTTCGGTTTAAACATGCCTCTTCCGCTTAGCATCTGTCATGTTCTCGACCGGACAACTGATACATGCTTATGTTTTGCCTCGACAATTTCATACTGAATTGATTTGCTGGTTCAGAGCAGAAATATAGTGCCTATTCTTCATCAGACCAAGGATATCCATGTTCGCAGTGATGGAAGAGGTGAAATCAATACAACCGAAATTGAGCATCCAATCATTGAATCCTGTCCTACACCTCCAATGTAGGTCCACCCTGCCAATAAATTCACATGCAAACCACTAGTATTACTATCTAATGTCAGTACAAAAAGAGTAGCAAGATAGTAGCAAACCATGTACCTTCGTAATGAATAGCTCAGAGTGCCACCAATTTGATATAAAGGTTTGGAAAAAACATGCTCCTAATGTTGAACCAGTTGGACTTTTTGTGCAGTTCCACTAAAATCGAGCATCCCTGTCTGCATAGATATCCCTGTCTGCATAGATATGGAAAAGGTAGCAAGACTTTTTCTAACCACCTGTTTGAAGGAATAAATAAATCAACAACGGCAGATGTCAGGAAGGCATAAATAGTTTTTTCTGGAAAAGTGAGCCATTCCTGACCTTTCCTCTTCTTTTAAGCAAATTTTGTGTAGTTCTACTAAAATAAAATGCCATCACTGCCTTGACAATTCAGTGACACTGTACAAAAGGAAATGACTTAACATTACATCGTGATGTCAGGTATGTAGTCGACAGGCATTAGAGACAAACATACAGACCTCCTCAAGAGAACTGCCGGAGGAGGAGGTGCCCACTCCTGACCTTTCCTCTTGTCTTCATAGTTGTCTGTGCAGTTTAACCAAAATAAAATGACATCAGCGCCTTGGCATTTTGGTGACACTGTAAAAAAAAATTTACTTATCTCATGAAAGTGAGGTATGTAATCTATAAGCATTAACAGTGCAAAAATCTGAAGGTAGTAACAAGTTTCATTGTTGGTATACTGGTTGTGCAACAACATTAGAATGCCTTAGCTGAAAAATCTTTAATACATCCACAATCAACAGCTAACCCTGAAATAATCCGGTGACATTAAATGGCATTGCTTAAATTTATCGATGGCATTAGACTCAGAGCGGCATTAGTTAAATGTGGCATCACTTTAGCAGTAGCATTGCTTGACTTGACGGCTGGCGTTATACTAACAGCAAAAAAGTGGCAATAAGAGCATGGGAGGACCATTCGGACAAAGGCTTAATAGTACCATGTACCTCCACAGACGAGAGTGGTGAGGGAGGTATGGTTGCCCAGAGCAACAAATATCCAGGCAGCATATGTGGATTACGTCCCATTTTTGTTCTCTTTAGCCACCTTTTTCCTATGCGAGGACAACAAACGATTGACCTGGTCATTCTCTATGGCGTTGTCATGCCTTTCTACCCTTCTTCAACCAAGAGACACGAGACTCGTTCCTTAGCTACTGATTTTCCCCTTTTCAACCTAGATGCGGGTTCGATGCCTACTCTCTTCGACAGTAAAGTCTCCCTTCCTTTCCTTATTCAACCCAGACATGGATTATTCTGCATGAAGTAGGGTTTCCTTTAATAGTGCAAATTATGGATTTCGTCGTGGCCAGCAGAGCAGAGGATAGCAAATTGTGAAGATGGTGGAGTGGAAAAAGATCCACATGCAACGATGTGGCAGATGGGGCAATAGAACAAGGTTATGGTTCGAAAAGAGGTAGCATAACTGAGGGTCGACGGGAAGTGGCTTCGCTCGTGGTCGTCGTCCTCCACACACACTACGGCAGCGAGCTTGGGGACGGAGGCCATCCTGCACGGGTGCTAGGTCTGAGAGGACGGCCTTGTCGTCAGTGCGTGACCTCACTCACCGCCGACGAGTGCGTCAACGCTGCACGTCCTTTTCTTCCCTGGTGGATCTGTGACCACCGGTGAGGAGGGAGAGTGTGGCGACCGATTCTCCGGGTATTAATTCCCAGAAAATGGCCCTTGTGCTCATCAGCCCCAGGATAACTGTTAGCTGATGAGGCACTATCTTGATACAGAAATTCCAAGCAAAATACAACATATGTAGTACAAGACCATTTTGGCCTGTGAGTACAACAAATGGTTTCTAGTGGTTGATGGCGAAAGCGGGTTGGGAATCATCAGCGTATATGGGACTCCATTTCCCACGGGAACAGCTGACCAGGTTAACTCCTATCTTCGCGAGGCTGCTATCACCGTTGCTTAGGTTCCGGGGCTGTCAACACGGTCGCTCCTTTCCGCGCAAGAGATCTGGCCAAGACAATAGCCAGGGACAAGCCAGTGAGTACTTTGAATGTACTCGCAACCATTATGAACACAAGTATAATATGACAATGATGTGCTGAAAAATATTTTATGCTCATGACGTCAGTCACAAAAGATAGTTAAAAACTCTGATGCGGGTAGGCATGTGATATATGAATATGCAATGCCGTAGAAGCAAAAGATTATGTACTAAATAATAAGCATGCCACAGTCGGGCGTCTGAGCGACACCACATAAAGGGATTTTAAAAGAAATGCCACAGTCGGGTGTCTGAGTGACACCACATAAAGGGCATTTAAAAGAAATGCCACAATCGGGCATCTAAGTGACACCACAGAAAGGGCTTTAAAAGAAATGCAACAGTCGGGCGTCTAAGCGACACCACAGAAAGGGCTTTGAAAGAAATGCCACAGTCGAGCGTCTAAGCGACACCACAGGAAGGGCTTTAAAAGAAATGCCACAGTCGGGCGTCTAAGCGACACTATAGAAAGGGCTTTAAAAGAAATGCCACAGTCGGGCGTCTAAGCGACACCACAGAAAGGGCTTTAAAAGAAATGCCACAGTCGGGCGTCTAAGCGACACCACAGAAAGGGCTTTAAAAGAAATGCCACAGTCGGGCGTCTAAGCGACACCACAGAAAGGGCTTTAAAAGAAATGCCACAGTCGGGCGTCTAAGCGACACCACAGAAAGGGCTTTAAAAGAAATGCACATAGTGAATATCCCGGAGGTAGAACCATCCTAGAGATATTCGATGATGACATAACATCACGGGTTAGTCCACAACAATAATAATAATCTTAATCATCACAAGTCACAAGTAGTAATTCCAGATCTGGTTTAATAGTTTCACCTCCGAAGACCAACGCTAAGACCGACACTTGACCCATCCCAGACTGTAGTCCTTAACCATCGACACGGCTATTCGAATAGGTTTAATCTCTACAGAGGGTGTAATCTTTACCCACGAGTAAAGGATTTCTTTAGTCCATCGGGACTAATTCCGTCTACGGTCTTTTTGTTGAAAACACACCAAACTTGCACACACCAGCTTAACTCACATGTGTCTGGAATCACCCACGACACCTGTTAAGCGAAACTCTAAGTGGGGAGGCTACAACCTCGACGTAACATGGGATCACAAAACTTATACCACGCGCAAACTAGGGAGCTACCCCCTCTTCGGCTACAACCGAAACACCCATGCCCCCGGACCCGGTGGCATGACTACCGGATGCCTCCAGTATCTTCCATCACGGCCTCTCTGTATGGTGTGTGCTAGGAAAGGGTCGACAACTTACTGAACCATACCCTACTATGTGTAGGGACGAGTGGTAGCACGAAGCTAGTATGGGGGTTACTGGCACAAGACTCGATCTACGGTCGACTCAGGAGGTTGTAATATTTCCTGCATGATTAGCATAACAATGCATATATTACAGACAGTAGACAGAAACACCACACGACATATTCCCCTCATGCCATACCGGACACGTCCGTCTCGACGGAGGACTAGGGGCAAGACCGTGTCTACCCAAGACAAAGGTCCTTCCTTCTTCCTTCCGGTATGCATGGAAGACGATGACGGTAGTTCCCATCACAAATCATGTCAACCTTATTAGCATAAACTCATTAATATGCAACCATAAATAGGATCACATCCTCACATAAAATGACGCATGTATATGCTGGGGTGGTGTTGCCACCGTGCTATGCAACACACACAAAAGTTCACCAGGGTTCACAATGCTTGCCTTCAGGTCACGGGAAGGCAGGGTGCATTTCAAACTCTTGAAATAATTCTCCTCTCTTCAAAAATCCTATTTAGAAGAATATATTTGAATTAACACACAAAATAAAAACAGCACAAAAAGTTGTTTTGAAAAATTTCCAAATAAATCTTAAAATAAACTAGACAATATTTGAGAGAGGTAGGAAAAAGAATCAATTTAATTGAAGTTGTATTTAAAAAGTTATCGACAGTCAAAGTTCTGGTCAAATCTGATTTTAAAATAAAACAGAAAAGAAAACGTTTTAAAAGAAAAACACGTCGAAGGCGTATTCGGAAAAGGCGCGTCCACTTACTCCTGCGTGGACAGGCGCTGGGTCACTGACGGTGGGCCCGCCTGGCCCACTGGTCAGGTTTGACTATTCTCCCTTCTCTCTTCTTCCTCTGGCCGAACAGAGGCGGGAGCTCCGGCGAACGTCGCCGGCGCTAGGCGGCTCCTCGCGGGCCCCCGAGGGTGGGGGATCCGCAAGGCTGGGGCGGTTCTTCCGATGGTCGAGGGAGAGATGGGGATGGAGGGAGTCATCGGCGACGAGCTCTGCGGCGGAGGAAGGTTTCGGTGGCGTAGTGGTTTTGGGGCGGCGGTGGTTCCCGATAAAAATTGAGCAGAGGGAAGAGTTCACGGGAGGAAGGTAGAGCTCTTGGTGAAGAGGATGGAGAATGGGAGGCTCTGATGACGCTGGAATGGCCAGGGCGGAGGCGGCGGCTGCGGTTGCCAGAGATGGGGAAGGAGATCTCCCCGGGTTGATTGGCTGCTAATGGGGTCATAGGGAGGGGGTTTGAGACTGCCTCAAGGCGTGAGGCGAGCTGGAGCTCCTTAAATAGGCGTCGGGTCGGTTCGCATGGCGGGAGATAAGTTCACGGTGACCGCCAATCTGTAGCTTAGGGTGTCGTGGCGGCGACGAGCGCTAGTGGACATAGCTGTGGATGAGCTCGCGCTGTTCAAGGGGGCAGGTGGCGAGCCGGGGTGGCTTTGGCGGCGCCGACCACGGTCGGGCCTGCTAGCGGCCGGCAGCTAGCCGCCACGGCCATCCTGGCGTTGGTGCTGTGGGGTGCCAGGGTGGTCGGGTGGTGTGGCGGCAGGGAACACGGGTCTTGGCTGGGCCGGGTTTTGAGTGCGGTGTGTGGCGTGGCTCGGGCGCTCGTGGGTGCTAAACGACGCCTGGGCCTTGAGCATACAGGTGTGCTCAACGAAATGCCCGGACCGTCTAGAGAGTTCCAAACCACAAGGGAGTTAGCAGAAAGGGGTTATGGGCTAGGGCAAAACCTTAGGACATGCTGGGTTGGTCAAGAGCTCAAGTTCACCATGAAACTTGAAGTCATGCCAAATATGTTCATGCCCACAGGGTGTTTGACAAAATGCCAGGGGCACTTAGGCATTTCTTGGAGTGGCCAAACTCTCCAGATCAGTGTCTCTATGGATATAAGAGAGGGTGGTGAGGTTAGTTGGTGAAAAGCCCAAACTTGCTAGTGCAAGTTTTGCAATCTTGGACAGGGAGTAAATGGCATCATTTCATGGACCAAAAGTGCACCAAATAGAGCATGCTCCTGGACTTAGGGGTTTAGCAGGGTGGTCTACAAGCAGGAGAAAACACAAGGTCACTAGAGCAAGAATTAACAGAGTTGCAGTAGAAAACACAAGTATGGTCCAGAATGAAAATGGGGTTGATGAACTGAAATTTTCCAAAGAACATCACTATGTTTTTGCATAAAGTTGAATAATATGATACTACCAACATCCCATAATTTTGGTGGAAGCTAGAAAGAAGTATTTAACAGGGTTGTAGTGTAAAATGGTCCTCTGGACCAGAGAAGAAAAACATGTGTAGCACTCAAAATATGCAATGAATGAAATATATTATTGCACAAAAGTGACCTAGAGACATCACATGACATCTCCAAATTTTTGGTTGGATTTTTAGTTAAGTTTATCAAATGGTTGTAGTACAAAAAGAGCTCCAAACTTAAAAACAAGCCATTTTAATGATTAAAGCTCAGGGTGAAATAATTTAATAAACAAATCTATTGATTTAGAAATTGTTTTAATGAGATGGCAAAGAAGTCCAATATATTTTGGAAAGCTCCACTTGGGAAAAATACAAAACTCCTTAACAATAAAAGAAAAGTTTTGAAATCAACAGAGATATTCTTGCAGGCAAATTTTTTTAACTCTTGGCAAAAAATTTAGTGACTAAAAACCTGGTTAAATTTTTGGGGTGTTACAGAGAGAGGGCCCGTCTTTTTTAGATCTGGAGAGAGGGTGGTAGTGTGAGAAGCAAGTGGGCAGCCCTTAGCAAGAAAGCGCTGAAGCTCCAGCCTATATATCTTTTTTATACTACTAGTACTGGAGGTGGAGTAGTGGTAGAGTAGTTTATATTTTCTCTGAGTACTGTACCAGTTAGTCGTGCTTCAAAACTGATCGGCACGCCATTAAAAAAATAAAGGTCGATAGCTAATGCGGCACCTAGGGCCAACGCGGCCAGATCGCATTCTGCACGAGAAATTACACACCATGTTTCATTGACATGTGGTCCCGTTCCAACATATCAGTGAGACGACGGCGAGTAGTAGGAGTATTTCCGAACAGACGTGTAGGCCGGGGCGCCTCTTCGTGAACCGTGGCAAACTCGAAACCATCCACCGACTCTTCGCCTTTACCTCTCGATTTGGAACTGCTGTCGCACGCTCTTCCTCTCCCTCCTCCATTTTCCTTCAGCCCTTCACCCTTTCTTCTGCCATTGTTTGATCGTCTTCTCCATGGAGGGAACAGGCCGGAAACGACCTTGTTATTCTTGCCCCGATTTGAAAGATGACGTGGTGGAGGAACTCATTGATCGGTGCGATGTCATCACCTCGGCTAGCATGGCAGGTTCGTTCAAGCCCATTCTCGACTCAACTAATAACATCATTACAAGGAACCCAAGAGTCAAGGAGCGGTTTGATCTCCCCTATCTTCTTCGCCGTGACCCTGATGACTGGCGCCGGCACGACGGAGGCCTCGCCCTGTGCAAGTTGATGCCGCTTGATAATGATACGTATGATGTTAAGATGCCATCGCTTGAGGGCAAGGCTTGGGCAGGCGCAAATGGAGATTGGGTTGTTTATATTGGGTACAACTGCGTGTGGGAACTTGTAAATGTGTACACTCGTCACCGGGTTCCACTTCCAAAAATCTCAGACTGCCCAGAGGTTGAGCACACCGGTATTCTACGCACGTTCAAATACGATCATGGTGACTGTCTTCTACGGAAGATAGCAATTTGTCGAGTTCCCAACCGCTCTTGGAATTACAACAACTATGAAGTTGTGTCTATCTTCGACAAGCTTGTTGCCGTCCTTGATGGTTTGACTCGATGGATATTTCTCAAAAATCAGTTTCTGTACACGGATGAGTAGTGTGATGCAATTCAATACGAGGGCCTTGTGTTTGCTGCCACCACTCGTGGCACTATTTTTGCATGGGATCCTCGTAGTTTCGGTACATTTGTCTTCCACCGTGATTATAATTGTTTCATCCACATGCATGCGGGTTAGCAAGTTTCCCTTTACTAATTAACCTTCTTCTTGTGTTTCCAAGGTCCTGTGAACATCCCACCACCTATACTTGAAAAAATTTATAACCAAGGGGGAGATGACGATAGTGATGATCACGAGCATGAGGACGAGCAGCGCCCATATACTCTAGGGCGCCTGGCAACTAATTCCGATGGATCACCTATTCTTGTGTGTATACAGCCCACTGATGATGTTACTGCTAAGGAAGCACGTGTCTCCCATGGTCGCACTCTCCGGACCTATTCCAACACCCGTTGCATGGTATTCGGGATGGATACTGGTGTGCTAGCGCCAACTCCTTCTCCTTGGTACAGAATTTATAGTCTTGGAGAAAACTCGCTCTTCCTTGGACAAAACTATCCGATGATGGTGAAAGGCGAACCAACTGTTGTTGACACATTTATGAGAAGCAACTGTGTCTATACCTCGGACATTTGGGTGGTTCCCTACCACGAATCGATATAGTAGGCCGCTTCAGCTGGATGATCGATCCTGCGTTGGTCTCCAGATCGACAATGGATGGCCCGTCCCAGAGAATCACTTGTGGTTTAAAACAAGCGTTTCCAACACCGAGGAATGGTTGAGTTGAAGTTCATTTCATTGCTTGTTATTTGTTGTGTGGTGAAAAATTTAGTATTTATAATGTATCCTCGTTGTCGATGTGGGTTGATGACCTGTTGTATGTAATAAAATGATATGCCTGTGATAAACTTACTAAATTTATGAACGGCTTTTGAGTCGCTTCTCTGAGTGAGTGGTGTGACGAGGCAAAAAAAATATTTTCCAAATACATAATTGTGCGTGCATTGCAACAGGTTATCGGATGAGGCCAATCAACAATACACTATTTGTACTCCCTCCGTCTAGGTGAGTAAGTCACCTTACGAAAATAGATTTTCCCAAAATGTTTAGGCGCCGTTCATTAACTTTCCATCTCGATGCCCGCCCTGCCTTGTTTGCCAGCGAGCGCTTCCACCTCGGCCTCGTTGTCTCTCGTGGAAACCCCTTCCCTCCCTTTTTTTTACTCGGACAAAGACCAATGCATGCAGCACGTCCATGCGGTTATTAGGCAAGAAATAAAAGCGCTTTGCATGCTATGAATTATGATGGTGTGCATGGGTAGCTTATAAGGCATCCTCTTAACTGCTGTGATTAAATGTTGTGTTTAGAAGAGAGAAATATTCTTCTTTTCCACCAATCTGCTTGCACCTAGGTCGTGATGCACCTTCTAATACGACTTATTCACCTAGACGGAGTACTAGCTTCACATGCTTCACGCGTCGGGCGGGTGTTTTTACTGTAGCCATATGTTAATGTGTTCGCTGTACGTAACCAGCACCTCGAATCCTCGATACTAGTACTATATAGTAGGAGTAAGTAGTAGGAGTAGTAGGGTGGCATGGGCCAGAACAAGCATTCACGTCCAGGAGTACGGCACACGCCACCACCACGACATCCATCTGACACCATATTATTTCTTGGAGTCCGTGCTAGAGCAATCTCTTCAACCTCGTCGTTTCTCTAACTTCAGCCATCGCGCGGCGGGCGAGGTGGGGGTTTGCCGATAGTCGGTTTCCTTAACTGCGGTCCCACTTGTAAGGCCAACTCCAACGCACAACCCCAAACGGACCTCTGTTTTGCACGAACTCCAATGATAATTTTGACTATAAAAGCAAGACCAAAGAAAACAAGAACCACAAGAATACATTTTACTACTCCTGTAAGTTGGATTAGTGCCTTCTTGATGCATTCATTGTTGATCTGCGGAGGCTCGATCTTGCGTGCTTCTTTCTTCTTCGAGTGTAAAGAAGTAGACGTTGCTTCCTCGCATCTAGTCTCATGTCTAGCCTCTATTATAGTAGGAGTATCAACAAGTGCACTAATCTCATCTCTAGCCTCTTTGCTACTAGCTAAAAGTGATAGAACATCTACTAAATTGCGCTCTGTCAATATATGGATGTACTCTTCTTCCCAATACAAAAACTTGCATCCATTCTACTCGCTCCGTTGCACAATACATGCCTTCTATTTGTCAAAATATATATGTTTATCTAGACATGTCTTAGTATATAGGTACATCCATTTTTGGACAAATGGAAGTCAAGTATTTTGGAATGGAGGGAGTACAAAATAAAAAATTTAAGTTAGCACAACTAGTCTAATCCGAGAGCAGAACCGAAGATTTGGTCGGGTTCTTCCTCCTTTTGCCGACATGTGGGACATCCAAAGCATCCAGTCGTGTCATGAAAGAAAATAGAGTGGTAGTTGAAGCCACGAGATGTGCATCTTGGGTTAAGCTGTCAAATAGAATCTTACTACTCTTGAGTAACTCCAAAAGCGGCCACCGAAGATCTTTATTGGATTTGTTTTTCATCACCAGACGCCGAGGTGAAAGATGTGCAGTTCAGTGGGTCCTCTTACATTTTCAACGACATGCGGGCCGCATGTGAGCAAGCAGACGATGGGCTCACAAGGCGTCCATTGGCTGGCTGAGAAGAGAGATAGAGGAGGGCTAAGCACGGAATGCAGGAAATTTGTTCTACGTACCTCGATATAGGCTCGATATAGTGGGGTGGCATGGGCCATAACTAGCATTCACGTCTAGCAGTACGGCACACGCCACCCACACGAGTCCCATCCGACACCAATTTTCTTGGAGTCCATGCTATAGCCATCTCTTCTCCCTCCTGTTTTCTCAGCCATCGCGCGGTGGGCGCGGTGGGGGTTTGCCGATAGTCGGTTTGCTCAACTGCGGTCCCACTTGTAAGTGAAAATGCAACACCGCACGCATTCCTGCTTGAGCGGCGTGCCGGACCAACCGTGTGGGGGTGCGACGCGAACACTGCAGGCTTTTCCTTTTGAACTCATAACTTCTAAAATTTGGTTCTGCTCCATGGCGCGACCGATAGATAGAAAATAACGATTTTGCCTGGAGTAATGAGAAGTTTGGTTCTGGCGCCGTTCATGCATGGAGTACGTAGGAAAATTATGAAGTTGATGTGAAAGGTAAGATAATTACTGTAGTATCATACACTACTACATGGATTTGACGGAAAGATAAAAATACATACGGATCCATCAACGACATCCTCACGCCATAGTGCGCCGGGTCACCAACCGACGTGTGAGGAGCAGCGGCGTTGGCGGCGAGCTCAACGTGCTTCTGAACAGTGCCGTCCAAGGTTGCCCTGCGGTCCAAGAAGGCCAGCGTCCTATCGTCCTCCTCTTGCATGTAGTAGTCATGGGTGATTATGTCGATGGTGTCTTGCTGCGCCAGGCGCTGCGCGGCGAGCGCGACCTCGAGGTGGACATTCTCCGGCGCGACGACGGGCAGTCGCAGGGCCACCAGTGCGTCAAAGAGGTTGCCACCATAGTGGCCATTGAGGGTGGCGGGCATCGCAGAGCCTGGGCGCGTCGGCTGGAGGCTTACGTCAAAGTCGTCCGCAAGCTTCTTGACGATGGTGAACTTGTCGAGGAAACCGACGAGGACCTCGTCGAACAAGGAGACGAAGTTGTCGTCCAAGCGGCCCCTCGCCCTGGCGGCCTCAAGCAATACTACCTGGAGACGTTCCTTGGTGCCGGGCCGCAGGCCGGCATCGTGGACCATCACAGCACGGGTGATGCTCGCGCCATCGCCTCCATGGGTCTAGCGTAGCTTCTAGTCAATCGATCTTGCGATTCGAGTGATCACTCTTGCCCTTGGTTAGCGTGCGTGAGATGCGTAGGGATTTCATACTACTCCTTGGCCTCATCGCACCTGCCTTTGGGCTGTATGATAGGTGGGCCAGCCACCCCGGGCCCACGTGTCTTTTACCCAAAGGCGATTGCCGTGAAGTTAATGCAGATGCGTCCCCCTCCGTGCCGGTGCAGTATAGTCATCTCACCGGACCTCTAGTTGGGGCCAAACGAGAGAAGTTTGATGTTTACTGGTTTATTGGTCCCTTTTGCATTTTGCGCCAAGTTTTGACCTTTGATTTAACTAATAAAATGTTAATGCATGTAAACAAAATGTTGTGTAAGTCACCTTACGAAAACCAAATAACCCAAAATACTTAGGCACGGTGCATTAACTCCCTCCTTGTTTCTTATTTCATGACATATCAACCAATGAGAGATGTGGGCCATGCATGCTTTCAATGACTTGAGACTACCGAACATGACATGCAGTGTTTAGTTCATTGCATGTAATCCTATTAGTACTCTAGATAGCAAAAAACATTAAGTTCTCTCGCCGATAGGAATAAAACACCATGTATTTATTTACGAGGGGTAGTACATTTTTGTGACATGCATTACTAGATATTGCTAGTCAAATACTAAAATCCAGATGGACGTGGTAGTACTCCTAAATCCAGACGGTGGTGCTACTAGTACTAGTAGTAGTACTACCAATGTAGTAGTAGGAGTACTAGCACTGTACTACCCGTTGGTCAAATTATTACGTGCTGCTCCTCATAGTGAAGTGACAAGACCATGCGCCAGAGATGACACCTGAGTATAGGAGCCGTGTTCGGCATACCATAATCAGCCTCACCGTCTGCAGTCACTATCATCATGGCTGTAGAGCTAGCCTGCTTACAACTAGCCATGTTCGACATAATTTCCCGTGCGTAGATGCATGTGCATTGCACGAAACACCAAGATTGGGGGTGGACGGCTCCGGCAGCGGCCATCGCGCCAGATTTTTCAACGGCCTTCTAGATGTGGTGGGGAGGAGATAAGGCTTATTATGAGAGACAAAGAGGTTTTTGTAAATAGGGAACAAGTGCGGGCATCTTTTTGCAAAAATGGAGAAGCTTGGTTTGTATGCGTCAGATCTAGATACGACGGCTATTGGTGAAAGATGGGAGGCACAACATCATGACCAACTCATGACCTGTTTGATTCGCAAGATTTTGAAAACGCAGGAATAGGACACGGCAATATTACAAGTTTCAAACTGATATTACAAATGTTAGGAGTAATGTTGCACCTACGAAGAGGGGATTACTAGGAAGTTTACGTAAGAACTTTCGTTACTTTAGGTGGATGCAACATTATCGTACAAACTAAAATCCACCATACGACAAGTCACTAATGGGCAAATAAGTTTTCGAGTCTCTGGCCACTTGATGTTTCAAAACAAATTCAGCTTCATGGTGACTTTGTCATTTAGGCTTAGACGCTATGCGGTGATCAAAGACGCCATTCATTGTTGCACCAGAGAACGCCAAACCTCATTACCTTGAGCACACTTGCCTCCAAAACAAAGAACCTGGCCAATTTAATCTCAGATGTGCTGCCTCGGTAGTAGTTCAAACCAATTTCTCTAAGATGGAGATCAAGGCGTTCGATGAGATTGTTATAGTGCAGCATATTTTTCACTTTCTGGTCTTTTTATATCTACAAAAGAAGAGAACATATTAGAGCAGCTGGCTGCATAAGATTGCCGTGTCATCAAGAGGTACCAATATCATTTGCTCCTACGATAGGGTTGGTTGGCTAGTGATATTTTCTCTCTCTCTCTCTCTCTCTCTCTCTCTCTCTCTCTCTCTCTCTCTCCTTCTGTTTCCTCTCATTTAACTAGGAGCACGTGAAGAGCTTGGGCATTTGTTGCCTTCCACTATGTGGCCGATGCCATATTTCGCAAAAGTATGCCACATAATACGCATCAATGTCAAATCAAAGATTTTGGCACCGCTCTCGCGATGTGAGAGAGTTGGCACCATGTGCACACAGACCCACATGTATAAACAAATCAATCAAACCAACTACACCAGCCTCTCACTCTCCCAAAAAAGTGTTTTTTTATTGCCTCTGTCCTCTCTCTCTCTCTCCCACGCAGTGTTTTTTCATTGCGTGAGTTAATTTGGCACCAGAGCAAAGTAGGTGATCCAGATTGGGACACCAGGTGAGCAATGGAGGGGCATCGATGCCAAATGCATCACAAGTGAATTTGGCACATGTTTTGGCCTACATAGCCCACTTTTGTACTCCCTCCATCCCAAAATTCTTGTCTTAAATTTGTCTAAATACGGATGTATCTAGTTACATTTTAGTGTTAGATACATTCGTATCTAAACAAATGTAAGACAAGAATTTTGGGACGGAGGGAATACTACCTCGTATTTAGTATAAAATTTTGACCATAGATTTACTAAGAAAATGCCAATGCATGTCACTAAAAATTACACCATTTGAAATTATGTTCAAATACGAATCCAACGATATAGTTCTTAGTGACATGCATTAACATTTTGTCAGTTAAATCTATGGTCAAATTTTGATACTACAAAATTGGAAGAGTAAACCAAGACGGAGGTAGTACTTGCTCTTAGGGTAACCATAGAGTTACTGGAGTAGTCTAAGTTACTTTCCACTATGACTAGCCTAGGGTACTATAGCAGTACAACATAAAAACGATGCAGGTGGTCACATGAGAAAAAATACTAAAAACATTTCTTTCGGTGCAGTGCGTAGATGCAGTTTTGAACACTACACTTGTCATCGTAATTTGGGAAAATTACAAAAAAATTGAGCTAGTTGTGATTACCGTTTACTTATAGGAAAGAAGTTCCACCTCGATGAGTAGCTTCTCCGTGCACGGGAAGCATGTAAGGAATCCAACAACTTGATCCAGATTGGGGCCGATAGATTTTAGTGCTAAGATCTTCACCATGCGCATGGATAGGTCAAGCTTGTGGGAATCATTTTCTGGAAGACGGTCATAAATACATCAAGAAGAAATTTAAAAATGTGAATTTCAAGAAGACGGAGAAGAAGATGAGTGATGTACCTGAACGACTACGGATCCAATAAAGAGTTCGGAGAATTTGGCAGACGAGTACACCAACGCTGTCAATTTCGGCGCGTCAATGACCCTGATTTCGTTGGACCTTCTAGATCCGATACAAGCAATCTCTCAAGGAAAGGGGCATTCTGAATGACTATAACGTGGAACAGCTGGAGGGATCTCTTCCCAATTGATGTCTTGTTGCGGGGCCAGCAAGACACATAAATCCATCGGAGATTCGTCGAGGCGATGTGGAGGTTAATGAACCCGTGGGTTTGCTCAAGACGAAGGTACTCGAGCACAGTATAGCTGCGGAGCAGGTGCTCCATAGCCTTCCTCGAGATGACAACGTCGAAGAGGTCGAGCTGCTTGAGTTGAGGGAGAAGAAGGGCGGCGCGGCATTATCTTTGGGGAAGATAGCAGGAGGCTGAAGCTGGAGCGGGCGTTGGCGTTAGGCGTCGGCGGAGCGGACGGCGGCAGAGAGCGACATCGTCCAGCTTCAAAGCTGAGCTCCTCGAGCTGATCTAGGGCGGGGAATAAGAACCACTCGTCGAACTTGGGTTGGACCTTGCAGTTGGTACTGAGCATGCGGATGTCAAGGCGTCTGGCTGCCTAAGGTGTGATGAAAGGATCTTGGAGACTGCGGCCATGCGTTTGCAATCCCCGTCGCAGAGGCAGCTGTCGATGGTGAGGTTGAGGGGGACGCAGCGCCAGAGGGGGCGCCACCGCCGGGAGAGCAGGGCAGTCCGCACAACAGATTTGGTGGGGAGGAGGCCGATGATGACGAGCAGCATGCCGTCGGGGAGGCTGCTGATGAAGTCTAGGCTCGCCGGATGCAGTTTTGGCTCGAGTCGCCTCTGCTTGTTGGCTGCCTCGCCGTCCATCTCAACCGGCGGCGACGCCGGTGTACACGTGTGCTGGTGTGTGTTGTGTGCTGGGTGTGCGCAGGCCCTTCATACATGCATGCCACCGCAGATGGTGAGTTGTGTGCGAAAAGTCGTCCTTCGCGCAAGAAATTTGTCCTCACGCGCCTCAATTTACTAGCGTGCGGGGTGCTACCCCGAGTGGTTTCAACTTTGTTTACTTCACCGCATGTCAGATGGGCCTCTAGTTTACTTATTTTCACCCACTACCACATGGGCCAGCACACGAAGATACATAACTCGAGCTGACAAGGCAGCATGTGGATTGGTTGACTGGTCAACTAAACAATATACGGAGCTATACGCTGACACGGTGAGCGTATAATCCGTCGGTATAGAGAGTTCGAGTGAGAGGGGAGGCCCGTGAGGGATAGCAGAGAAAGAGCTACTCCCTTCGTTCGATAATGTAGTGCCAACATTTTTTTTAAGTCAAACTTTTGAAACTTTGACCAAGTTTACAAAGAAATTACTTATATCTACAATACCAAAGATAAATGATAGTATGAAGTAAGTACATGTTGTGATGAATCTAATGATCATTCCAGATGTAAATTTTTTTCTCCACATATACCTGGTCAAACTTTTCTAAGGTTTGACTTTTCAAAACAACCATATGCTTATGGACATGACAGAGTCCCTAAATAGAGAGAGAGAGAGAGAGAGAGAGAGAGAGAGAAGTGTGTGTGCGTGTGTGAAAGAGACATGGACAACACACGATAAAAGTAGAGAAAAATCATGCGTGTCTTATGCAAACATATCACACATGCATCTTCGACAACGGAGGCAAGGTGAGGAGATAGTGTGTGGTTGTTTGGAACCGAGAGAGCAAGACCCCTAGCACGTGGCCAAGAGGGGTCTGACAAACAAGGGAGAGAGGTCAAGAGAGACGTACGGAGAAAATGCAGACATGGGGAGGAGAGAGTGTATGTTTGTCATAGAGAGATCCCCTGGAGATCGTGATGGGACTACATGGGTGGGAGATCGAGTGACAAGGTGTCTGCGTGATAGAAGATGCCCCGAGAGATATCGAGATAGACGTATGGATGGAAGGAGACAATACGTGTGTTCTTGATGGCTAGTAAGAGATAATCATACTTAGGAGGGGGGAGTGCTTGCGCCTATGATGGAGTGAGGGATTATGGTACTTAGGGGGGTGCGTGTCACATGGAGAGAGAACAAGGGCAGAGAGTGTTGGATGGGTCTATATGTATAGCGCGAGCGAGACATGTGTATGTGTGAACCAAGGAGATATAAGGCCAGTTTGGCTTGCGTCCTAAGCATCTTTTGCCTGGCCTGGGGTTGTGGCTGGATTTCATGCACATTTGTTTGGTTGCTACCCTGTGAAAAAGAAAGCCCACCTGGCCTGGGTTCCCTTGCACTTTAATTAGCCTGGCTGAACTCCAGACAGTGCAAGTAGCCTAGCCCAGCCGACCGATTTCGAACGCCTGGCCGTGCCTGGTCGTGTGGCCACGAGGCTAAGAGCAACCTGGATGGATATTAGCATTAAATAATTGATGCATGGATTGATTGATGGGACGTTGATGCTTTGCCTGGCCCAGGCATGAACCAAACGCTTGACACCACACAAGCCTGGCGGCAGAAATATTTTACATCTCACGTCCACACCAGGTAGTACCGGCCATCAAGGCATGAGGGTCAGGTCACGAACCAAACTGACCAATAAAGTTTGAGAGAGATTGAGGAGCCCCGATAAGGCTGAGTGGTGCATCAGATAGCTGAGAGGGGGAAAGAGATATTCCATCCGCTCGATAATGCAGTGCATGTAAATTTTTTAGAAGTCAAACTTTGGAAACTTTGATCAGGTTTAGGCAATTGTTATTTATATCTACAATACCAAACATACATCATACAAAACTACATCTCATGGTGAATCTAATGGTATATGTTTGCCGTACTAAATGTAATTCTTTTTCTCCATGTACATGGTCAAACTTTGTGATGTTTGACTTCTCAATAAATCTATATGCTATGGACCGAGGAGAGTGCCTCAGTCGAGACAGATCAAGTGCGTGTGAAGGAGAATGAGTAAGTGTGCAAAAAGAGTATGTGTGTGAAAGAGAAAGTGACAACAAACGATAAATTAGAGAGAGAGTGTTTTTTTCGTTTCTTATGCGAACATATCACGCATGCATCTCCGAGATGGAAAAGCGAGGCGAGGAGATACACGAAGATAGCTAGTGTGTGATTGTTTGCAACGGAGAGAGACACCTCTGTAGCACATGTCCAATAGAGGTCTGGCCAACAAGGAACAAAGGTCGAGAGGGACACATGGATGGCATGGACGCATGGGGAGGGAGAGAGGGTGTGTTTGTGATAGAGAGATCCCGTCGAGATCGTGAGGGGACTATATGGGTGGGAGATCGAGGGAGTGCGTGCGCGATAGAAAGATGCCCCGAGAGAAATCGAGATAGACCATGCACATGTTTGTGATGGAGACTAAGATTAGCTAGTCATATACATATAGGGGGGACTGTGTGTGCCTACAATTGAGTGAGAGACCATCATACTTGGCTAGCTGGGCATGAGATTGTGTGTGTGCGCGTGTGCGATGGAGAGAGAACGAGGGGGAGAGATAGAGTTTTAGATGGGCCTATCAAGTGCGAGTGAGATATGCATGTGTATATGTCACCCAGGTGGATGGAGAGTTTGAGAGAGGGGGGAAGAGCTCCGAGACGACATAGTGGTGCGTGAGAGAGTTACGGGCAAAGAGCCAAGGAATTTGTGTGCGCATTTATGAGTGCACCCAATATATCTAGCTTGGACTAGCTAGAGTATCATACATAGTGTGTGAGAGAGACCTATAGATGGTGTATATATGCATGCGAACTAGAAAGACCCCCCCCCCACACACACACACACACAAAGAGAGAGAGAGAGAGAGAGAGAGAGAGAGAGAGAGATGGAGAGAAAGGGAGAGGGACCAACAAGGTTTTTGTGTCAGATGCGTGCGACAGAATTGAAGTTTGTCAACGAGAGAGAGAGAGAGAGAGAGAGAGAGAGAGAGAGAGAACAGGAGTCCGGGAGAGGGGGAGGTCGCGTTTTATGCATCAAAGACTGATATAAACAATGATTCGATATAAACTTGCATTCAAATATTTAAATTGGAGAACATGTTGTCTGCAATCCACACATGAACGGATATATGCGTATATCAAACAAGTTCATTAATTTGACTTTCAACATGTTCATGGAGTACTATAATATTGTACAACATGATACTCGATTGAGGTGTTCAATTTTGGATTTAGTTCACGATTTTGACCTACCGAATGAGCTATTTCATTGAATCGAGATATTTCATTTTGGGTTTGATTCGCGTTTTTGAGTGGGTCAACTATTTCTCATATAGTAAATCGCTAGCAACGAGCATGTAAAAACACATTACTCCTGAGCATCTCTCCATCTAAAAAAGAAGTGGCAAGCTAATATTTCAAAATTTGATCCGAATCGACTTGGTAAGGTAGACGTGGATGCTCGTTCTCCAAAAATTTGAACGAACCGTTAAACAACCTCTCTGCTCGGTGGAATTCGCACGAGCAAATAAATGGGAGATGCGAAATTACCGTCCTATGTGGGACACGCATCAATTGGCCCATTGTACATCGAGGGTAGGTTCATAACTTCATCCAAGCGCGCCTTCTCCTTGGCCGAAATGACATGTGCCGAATAATTCATAAACCATGGTCGACAAAACATGCTCTCCTTGCCCAAAATAGCTCGCGCCCACTATTTCAAAACACGCTCTCCTCGCCCGAAATCGCTCGCGCCCACTATAGTTCAAAACACGCTCTCCTCGCCCGAAATCGCTCCCGCCCACTATTTGGGGAGAAGCAAAGTTACTCTACTATCCCCGACCCTCAGTACACAGACCCAAGCCGAGAAGCCTATAGGCAAGGGTAGAACTATAACTCCCCCTCACATTTCAGACAAATGCATCCGTAAGACATGGTTCCACTCCCATCCCAATCCCCCCCCCCCCCCGCCCCGCCCGCCCCCATTCATAACTCGTGGGCGCCAAATCACCTTCTCCCCGGGAAGCTCCCTTCTCCCGAGCCGCGAAACCTCAGCCCCACCTCCATGGCGCCCCCACCACACCAATTTCACAGCCGCCCTCCTCCCTAATGTCGGAGATGCTGTCCATTTGCCGTCGTGCACTGGGCCGTGTGCCTCTTACTCCGTGCTGCTGGTGCTGCCTCGACGACGGCCGCGTGAACCGTACCGGAGCCGATTCACCCCCGCCGTTGTTCACGGCGCCGGAGCGGCTCCAACTTCGGATCCGTCCAGAGTCCTGGCGCTGCTTCAGCGTAGCCGTCGAACGTCGCGACATCGCTCTTTCCCTGCCATCGGTCGCCACCGCAACCGCGCCGGCCTCACCGACTCGGCAGCTGGACCTGCCTACTTCACCATGCCGCCAGATAGGTCGCACCCTCATCTCAAATCACTTTATTTAGGTGTCAGTTGTCTGAATTTTTATTCTGGGCCAATCGATTCCTAATGGGAAGCAGCACCCCTCGAGGCGGCGGAGCTCCTAGGCTGCCGGTTGGCTGGTGTCTAACATAAGGGTGCGGGGCCGCAAGTTCGCCGCGGAAGCAGCGCTTAGATGGCTATCTTTTAGAGTTGCGTGGGTTGAAGGTATTGCCGTCGCCGGATCTGGATGACGGGGAGTCTTTGTGGATTGGCCCGGGGGCGGCGCAACCATGGCAGTGCGATGGGGCGGGGAGCGGGGTTTTGGCCGGGGCCACGGATGGCGGAGGCAGGCTGCTCTGCCGTTGGTCGCTGGCTCTTCGGGGAAGATTCCGAACAGTGTCAGCTAGGAGGCACAAGACGGCCAGCCATCCGGCGTAGATCGGACAGTACCAAAATAAAATAAAATCGTGTGACCCCAATTTAGTCTTCAGTCAACAGACGTGTGACCACTCTCGTACCTTTCTGTTGATCTCTTAGTGTATTTATTCAGATCAAAGAGATATGTCGTTCTTAACATTATGTGTTATCTGCATCTTCAGACACACCGTCTTCCAACTCACCGCAGCTGCTCCAACAAGGGAAGCATACACCATAAGGGAGCTATAGTTCCCACTCAAAAGTTCCCTGCATCGAATGCGCAGTTCGACATGGACAGCCACAACAACTGCAGGGCCATCGACAAGTCAGCACATGGTGCTCACTCCTATGGATGGCAGCCAGATAGGTTGTACCCTCATCTTACTTGTGTGCAACATTTATGGATATGTTATTCATCTAAGCATGGAAAATAGATCATCACATTTCACTGTATATTCATGCTGATCTCTTACGGGTCTTGTTCAGGAGTTAACATTGTTCCATAGTTCAGCTAAGATACTTGTTCTTTAGGTAACGCTGTTCCATAGTTATCATCCATCAGCCAATGCTATCCCACAGGCTGGTGATTATAGTATTATACCACTTCTAGTATTACCTATGTTGTTCTTTAATACTTTTGTGTGCCATCTAGTTAATCTCGAGTACAAACGATACATATTCTCGTAGCTTTCATCCGTGTTCTCCCTTCAGTTTATGAGACCTGTTGCTGCTAGTTAACCCCAGTCCTACTATTTATGTCGCCTCCCTCTGTGCACTCATTACATAAATCTAACTACTAGTTGTCTTCCATGCATGTCAGATATAATTGCACACACTAATATATCCACAAGAACCTCACGGAGCAATGTAAAGGCCAATAAACTTGATGTCAATGATACCTAATATGATGGAACATGTAAAGGCAATTCTTCAGAAGACTTGCAGAAAGATGATGAATCCTCTTCACCCCACAAGGTCCTTGCTCTAACTTGGCCTGTGATATGGGTACAACATGCATATAATGTCCTGGACTGTATCTACTCTGTTGCAATGCCATGTTCTTAGCATGCTGATCATGCATGTAAATATGGCATGCCTTCCTGTTTTTCAGTACCTATTCCATTCGTGATAACATGTTTTCGAATTCAAGTACTGTCGTTCTACTCTATCGCAATGCCATCTGCTTAATTTGGACATCATCCTTCTGAATATCTTATGCATTGTTATTCATCAGTATGTACTTCATCTGTCTACCATACGATGTTTTTTTACATTGAAGTGTTGTTCTAGTGCTCTGTTGCAATGCCATCTTATTTTCCCAATCACACACGTGTATGTTGCCTTAGTTATTTCTGTATGTATTCCGCTAGCATACAGTTTTACATTCAACTAGTGTTTTTTGCTGTGTTGTCCTGTCGTATCCCTAGCTCTTACACCATACTCCCTCCGTCCGGATTACATGTTGCCGAAATGGATAAAAAAGGATGTATCTAGAACTGAAATACGCCTAGACCCATCCATTTTTTTCCGGATGGAGGGAATACATGTCAATATGTCATGCCTTTCTATTCTTCAATACATATTCCATCTCTCACGCCGCATGTTTTATAATTAAAGCACCATTCTTCTATACTGCATGCAAGGGAAGACGACTATGTTAGAATCAAGGGTTACAAACAAGGCCTTTGCAAAAGATCTAAACGCCAAGCAGATAATAAACCAACTCTAGTTTTTATAGATACCGCTCCAAAGACAGAGAAACCCAACTCCTACTGATAATAAGCAGATTCCACTGGCCAAAGAACTAGTCCGCTCTAGTCTAGCAAAAATATGTCAACTAAATTCTAAGAAGCGTGTGCGTATCCTTGCATCATGAAATTTTATAGCATGCTGATCATATTTTCTACATGTTTCTTACCCATCTCTCTTTTAGAAAATAAGCTTAACAGATAGAAGATTTTCTGCAATGGTATCACTTATGAGGAAAGATTCTTGCAGGAATTTTCTGTGCTCCAATGTAGATATAAGTACCTGTTGTATATCACTATATTTTTACATCAGCATGTATTTTGTTAATCGGTGTGAATCCAACCTTTATCTGATCTAAATTTAGCTCCGGATCCTCGGGTTGTGGAGGAGGGCTGTTTATATCCTTTATGGCCTGGCGCAGTTCCTGCGTCGAAATCACAAGATGAGATACTTGACTACGGGAATATGGATCGGATGGGCAAAAAGAAGTGTCCGCTTACCCAACTTGGAGGACTGTTCATAGAAAATCCGCCCTGTGGATTGACGCGGAGAAATTCCTCCTCTTATCCCTTGTACAAAGCGGACAAGATCTTCGTCAGACTGGCAACCGATCCCGGCCCCTTACGGCCGCAGCGGGTGGCGTCATCCTCCCCGTTAAAATCCCACATGGGGTGGCCTCTATACTGAAGCGGCTGCACCCCCCGCATAATGCATGTGGCCATGACCCCGATCATGGTCAGTCCGGAATGAGCTAAGAACCTTATCCGGATCATCAGGTAAAGGACGTCCCTGTCATTTTCCTTATGAGGGCTACGGGGAAGCCAGCTTAGGCGCTTCTTCAAAGGAGCATTATTGAACTCAGGGAGGCCGATCCGAACAGGGTCCGGCAGGGGGACATCTTCTATATAAAACCATTCTGAAGGCCAGTCTTTGGACGCCTTCTTCGGGGTTCCGGATAGATATCCGGTCCCGGCAATGCGCCATAGTTCGGCTCCACCCACTTGATATATCGACCCCTCCTGAGAACGGGGCACAAGGCAGAACAACTTCTTCCACAGCGCAAAATGAGCCTCGATGCCCAAAAACAGCTCGCAAAGGGCTACAAAGCCCGCAATATGCAAAATGGAGGCAGGCGTAAGGTTGTGCAAGCTGAGGTCAGAGAACTCTGTGAGCCCCCGGAGAAACGGATGAATTGGAAATCCGAGACCTCTTATCAAATAAGGGACAAGGCATACCCGCTCTCCTTTGGAGGGATTGGGGACGCCCTCCGCTTGCTTTCCGCCATTATAGGTGGCGAGTCCGGCTCAAACCGGGACCAGGAAGGCTGGGGGAAGGAATCCCTTGGTTTGGAGCGTCACTAGCTCGCTGTGCGGGACGGAACATCTCTCCCAATCTCCGGGTTGAGGGCTGGGAGGGCGAGAGGAGGAGCTGCGTCGACTGGCCATGATGGAATGGATTTCTGTCGGATGTGCTCCGATGAATGCTCGCGAAGGGAGGATGGTGTGATTCGGATCTAGATCCTCGTCTCTTTTATAGGCAGCTCATTTGCGCAGCGAGGGGGGTAAATGTAAAAATACCCTGGCTTTTCGCATTCGTTTGACGCGTGGAAGATGGCCATTATTGGGCGTGGAAGCCAAGGAGCGCAATATTTATGAGAAGCCGGACACTATTCAATAGGTACACAGAATTTGGAGAAGAACCCGCCTTGCAATGCCGAAGACAATCTGCGCGCCGGACTCATCGTCATTGAAGCCTGGTTCGGGGGCTACTGAGGGAGTCCCGGATTAGGGGGTGTCCGGGTAGCCGGACTATAACCTTTGGCCGGACTCTTGGACTATGAAGATACAAGATTGAAGACTTCGTCCCGTGTCCGGATGGGACTTTCCTTGGCGTGGAAGGCAAGCTTGGCGATACGGATATGTAGATCTCCTACCATTGTAACCGACTCTGTAACCCTAGCCCTCTCTCGGTGTCTATATAAACCGGAGGGTTTTAGTCCGTGAGGACTAACAACAATCATACCATAGGCTAGCTTCTAGGGTTTAGCCTCTCTGATCTCGTGGTAGATCTACTCTTGTACTACCCATATCATCAATATTAATCAAGCAGGAGTAGGGTTTTACCTCCATCGAGAGGTCCCAAACCTGGGTAAAAACATCGTGTCCCTTGTCTCCTGTTACCATCCGCCTAGACGCACAGTTCGGGACCCCCTACCCGAGATCCGCCGGTTTTGACACCGACACCCGCAGCAAAGAAGAGGAAGGAGGAAGCGGTGGTGCTGCTTGGGAACAATGTGCCTGCCGCGGCTGCATCTCCCTCTATGGAGAAGGGCAACATCGGTGCTCACGCCTCTCTGGCTCGATCGTCCTCGCGAGGCCAGTGGGAGCAGCTTCGGGAGGAGTCAGCCCCCGTGGCCCCGCCGGCTCCAGAGGCCCGACGTCCGGCTCGGCTGCTGGGGTCCCCAAAGCTCAGGAGCCCCTAGTCTCTCGGGCTATGGTGAAGATGTTGCCTCCTCCTCCTGCTGTTGCACCGCTAGTTCCAGGTCCTTCCGCCTCACCTGACGTCTTGGAGCAAGCTACCTCTTGAGCACTTCGTTGGATTTCCTTGAAGAGGAAAGGGTGATGCAGCAGAGTAGAGTAAGTATTTCCCTCAGTTTTTGAGCACCAAGGTATCAATCCAGTAGGAGGCCACGCGCGAGTCCCTCGTACCCACACAAAACAAATAGCTCCATGCAACCAACGCGATTAGGGGTTGTCAATCCCTTCACGGTCACTTACGAGAGTGAGATCTGATAGATAATATTTTTGGTATTTTTGGTATAGAGATGCAAAGTAAAATAAAAGGTAAAGTAAAAAAGCAAAGCAATAATAAAATGATGGAAGATTAATATGATGAGAATAGACCCGGGGGCCATAGATTTCACTAGTGGCTTCTCTCAAGAGCATAAGTATTCTACGGTGGGTGAATAAATTACTGTTGATCAATTGACAGAATTGAGCATAGTTATGAGAATATCTAGGTATGATCATGTATATAGGCATCACGTCCGAGACAAGTAGACCGACTCCTGCATGCATCTACTACTATTACTCCACTCATCGACCGCTATCCAAAGCATGCATCTAGAGTATTAAGTTCAAGAAAACAGAGTAACACCTTAAGCAAGATGACATGATGTAGAGGGATAAATTCATGCAATATGATAAAAACCCCATCTTGTTATCCTCGATGGAAACAATACAAAACGTGCCTTGCTGCCCCATCATCACTTTGGGAAAGGACACCGCAAGATTGAACCCAAAGCTAAGCACTTCTCCCATTGCAAGAATAACCAATCTAGTAGGCCAAACCAAACTGATAATTCGAAGAGAGTTGCAAAGATAACCAATCATACATAAAAGAATTCAGACAAGATTCAAATATTGTTCATAGATCATAAACCCACAATTCATTGGTCTCAACAAACACACCGCAAAAAGAAGATTACATTGAATAGATCTCCACGAGAGAGGGGGAGAACATTGTATTGATATCCAAACAGAGAGAAGAAGCCATCTAGCTACTAACTATGGACCCGAAGGTCTGAGGTAAACTACTCACACTTCATCGAAGGGGCTATGATGATGATGTAGAACCCCTCCATGGTGGATTCCCTTCCGTGAGCTCCTAACAGGCCCCAAGATGGGATCTCGTGGATACAGAAAGTTGCGGCGGTGGAATTAGGTTTTTGGCTCCATATCTGATCGTTTGGGGGTACGTAGATATATATAGGAGGAAGGAGTACGTCGGTGGAGCAAAGGGGGGCCCACGAGGCAGGGGGCGCGCCCTTGGGGGGCGCGCCCTCCACCCTCGTGGCCGCCTCCCTTCATTCTTGACATGGGGTCCAAGTCTCCTGGATCATATTCGGTGAGAAAATCACGTTCCCGAAGGTTTCATTCCGTTTGGACTCCGTTTGATATTCCGTTTCTTCGAAACACTGAAATAGGCAAAATACAACAATTCTGGGCTGGGCCTCCGGTTAATAGGTTAGTCCCAAAAATAATATAAAAGTGGAAAATAAAGCCCAATATAGTCCAAAACAGTAGATAATATAGCATG
Source organism: Aegilops bicornis (assembly GCA_021605145.1). Taxonomy (NCBI): domain Eukaryota; kingdom Viridiplantae; phylum Streptophyta; class Magnoliopsida; order Poales; family Poaceae; genus Aegilops; species Aegilops bicornis. The sequence goes on from CM038669.1 coordinate 287,183,869, forward strand.
GAGCAATCAAAAATTATAGATACGTTGGAGACATATCAGAGCAAGCTCTTTCTGAGATGACCCGGCTGCGAGAAGATCTTCACGGTGCTGACCCCCACCTGGTAGCCGGGCGCTTGGAGCTGGTCTCCGGCTGGTTTCACTCAAAGTGTGTCTGTGCAGGTGGCGCTAAGCCAGGCCGCGGCAACCTCCGAGAAGGACAAGCAGGCCGCCGCCCAAGCCACGGCTGCTCGCGAGGTGGCGCTGAAGGATGTCAAGGCTGTCCAGGATCGCTGCCAGTTGCTGGAGGCCGAATTGAAGACTCTGCGCAACGAGCGTGCGGAAGAAGCTCGTGGCTGCAAGGCGGAGGAGGAGAAGATGAAGGCCCGGGAGGATGCCATCAGGGACCGCGACGCCGAGTTGGAGCAGTTGGCAAAGGCACAGGCCGCGGAGCGCAGCCGGCTGGAGAAGCTGGAGCAGAAAGTGGAAGCGGGGAAGGCCGAACTTGATGCCAAGGCGAAGGTCCTGGCTGAGGATCGCGTGGCCTTAGAGCTCCTCGAGGAGAGGTCCCGCGTGGCACTGCGGGCACTCTACAAGAAGGGCTTGGAGAAGCCACTGACCACCGACGAGGACGACCCTACCCAGCTGCTTCCTATCTGGTCGAGGTGCTTGAGGAAGTAGTGAGCAGCATCGGCCCCATGGCAGAGGCAGAAGCCCGTGTTCTTTCCTCCGCCATGTTGACGCGCGTCTTCAGCCACCTCCATCTTCGTGATCCCACCGTCGACCTCGACGAGCTGCTGGAACCTGTGGATGGCGAGCGCTGCGTAGCTGCTGTCGAGGCTGTGAAGGGCTAGGTGGAAGCTTTGCTAAAGAAGTTCCACGCCTTCGACCCTGCGCCCCCAACTGGTGGTGCTGCTGAGCCTGCAACTCCAGCGGGCGGCACGGGTGAGGGCGACGTTGCTGTGGAAGAAGCATCCCTTACAGGTGAATGCGGCATCCAAGGATGACGAGGTGACCTGCTGGCGGCTCCTTCCCTGTTTAACTCCTGCAACATGCACCATGCCTCGTGGAGGCGTTTAAACTTGCGTTTGGTATTGGTAGAACAGTATGTCTTCTAATATTTGCTTGAGATTTTGCGTTTTCCTTCCTGTTTGCTTTACGTTCTACGTCGGTAGGGCCCGACCCCGCGCATACCTCAGCCGCCATTGGTTCGTCCGGATCACCATGACGAGACCAAGGAGTGAGGGGCTATGTGGCAAGTTAGGCTCCTGAGTCGCGATGCTCAGCAGTCCCCCTTGACGCGCAAATAGCTTATGGAAAGGAGATGCAGGAATAGGCCTAGTGTTCTACGTCGCCAGGGCCCAGCCCCGCGGATACCTCGACCGCCGTTGGGTCGTCCGGCCCACTAGGACGAGACCAAGGAGTGAGGGGCTACGTGGCCAGTTAGGTTCCTGAGTCGCGATGCTCAGGAGTCCCCCTTGACGCTCAAACGACCTTCGTACCTTTTCCCTCGCCGAGGCTCGGCTCGGGAGGGGTGCGCAACGACCAGGTCTGGGGGACCTGGCAGGGCGGCGTACGCTTGGGCGTGACCCGAGCACAGCCCCCGTGCTCCCGCCCCCTCGCGCGACTCTCCTGAGGGGAGGTGTTGCGGTGAGGCCAGACACTGAGCTCAAGGGCTCCCTGAGGTTGATACGGCCGGGGGGCCGCCCTCAGTTGTTTATCACCAGTGAGGAGCATAGCGCTTACGCACTTGCACGGGCATAACCGCTCCTCTGTAGTGTCGACGGCCAGCGCGGAGCATGGTGCTTCCACTGGTGCATGGGAGGGGACTCTCATCGCGGAGAGCCCTGCGGCACAGCCCCGCCTTGACACGTGGCTTGCACGGCAGGGCTAGACGAGGTGTGTCTGGGCACCCGTGAGCTAGCGCGGGACTCACGAGGCCCTACCTCAAGGCAGGTTGCGCCTGGTCTTGGTTCTTGATGGCTGTGATGTTCATGCGAGATGGTTAGACAGCCTGCACCGGACGAATCTCCTGAGGTTATCAGATGAGAAGGCCAAGCACCAACGACCCCAGGAGGTGACGTGAACGGGGCCAGCCCGCCAGACAGAGCTCAGCCGTTGGATTTATTGACACTGCAAGGACGGGCCTAGGCACAGACGTCGTGCCTAGCCTTCTTATGCGAAGGATCCTAAAGAAAGACGATCGGCGCGTGGCTCCCGTGGTGGGTGATAAACAAGCAGGCGATAACCATAGGTAAATAGCGCATGGAAAGCAAACTAGATTAGGCAAGTGCAGGAACGAAACATGCCACTGGGTCAGACCCGAGCGGCTTGGGGATGATGCAGCTCGAGGGGCGACCCTAGAAGAGTAAGCTAAAGATGTAAAAAAGGGATACATGCTGCAGGGATGGACCCACGCGGCCTGGGAATGATGCGGCCCAGAGGGCGCTCCTAGCTAAATAAACTTGGAAAATGTCACCTGGTTCCGTTGTCGAAGGAGTGTCGGGGTAGCTGAAGACACGTGGCGAAGAGGTGGCTCCTCACGAACCACAGTGGATCCCGAGCCTCGGGAGGCTCTGAGGGTCCGGCGGCTCCTTGAGGACCATCTCTGCCGGATCAAGGGTTCCGCAAAACCCTTAAGGTTCGAACTCAGGGTGCGCGAAGTTCTTTCCCCCTACCGATCACGCCCTAGCTTGCTAAGATCTCATGACGAACTCGACAAACTCACAACACAAAAGACAAAAGATTTATATCGTTCGGGCCACCGTTGTGATGTAATACCCTACTCCAGTGTGGTGGTGGTGGATTGCCTCTTGGGCTGATGATGAATAGTACAAGGGGAAGAACAGCCTCCTGAAGTTGAGGTGTTCTTGTGCTTGGCGAACTTGTGTGTGTGGATTCACTCAACTCGGGCTTGCTTGTGAGCTCTGGACTAGATGCCCTCTACAGTGGTGGCTAGTTCTACTTATATAGGCCCTGGTCCTCTCCCCAAATATTGAGCGGGAAGGGAGCCAACAATGGCCAATTTGAAAGGGGACAGCTAGTACAGCTTACCCTGACAAAAGCGGTCTTCGCCTCCAAAAGGCTCGTGGTGACGCCGCCTTTGGGCTCCATGGTGACCTCCGTCTTGCCGTCCTACTGGTCTTGGTCTCGTTGAACCGATATGGAAACCTTTGCTTGACGCCTCGGTACTCTGTGCCTGCACTTGCTTCCTTAGCATCAAAGGGGAAACAAGGGTGCTGCGTGTGCTGGCACCCGCCTGATCTCGATCAACACGGCTCACGTCACGAGAACCTCGCGAGGTTTGCCTCGCCTTGATCTCTCTGTTCCTCGTGAGCCAACTTGGTGAGGCCGCTCCTGAGGAGGTCTGTGTCGCCCGCCTCGCGAGGCTTGGCCCCTCGCGAGGGTCTTGAATGCCTTGTTGGTGGAGATGGGCCGTACAGGCCTGCTAGCACAGCCACGCCAGGCCGCAGGCAAGTCTGGGGACCCCCTTTCCCAGAGCGCCGACAGTAGCCCCCGGGCCCAAGGCGCGCTCAGGCTTGGCTTCGAGGCGAAGCCAAAGGTCAAGTGCGGAGCACCGCGGGCCCCAAAATCCTGCGGCCTTAGTCGATGCGCGACGGTTGATTGGACGTGGGCGTCTCCGCTTCCCCACGCTGCCTTGGGATCCACCTGGCCATGCGGCCCCCGCAACCTACACAGTTATTCTTCCATCGCCCGCGCCATTCGTCCCCGATTCCTCTGCTTCCCCGAGACTCTACTCCTCCTCCCAATCTGGCCTGTGCTCCGCCCACTCCATCGCCATGGTGCAGAAACAAGGTGACAAGGGGAAGAAGCCTCTATCTTCTGCTGGTGCGCCTTCGGCCGTCGAGCCCGCGGGTGGCCGGTCGCTGGTGCTCAATGACGAGGCCATGGGCAAGGTGCGCCCCATGCTCGCCTCTAGTTTCAATGAGTGGGGGAAGACGGCGGCTTGGCCGGCGTCTCGGGCTCGTATTGACTGGGCAGCCACCGAGGTTCCAATCTTCATCGATGCTCTTTGGGCTGGCCTGGTCCCCCCTTTCTCTGCGTTTTTCAACGCAGCGCTCGAGCATTACCAGATCCACATGCTGCATCTCGACCCCCAATCCGTGACTCTTCTTGCCGTCTTCGTCTTTGTTTGTGAGGCCATGGTGGGCATTGCCCCTTTCGTGGCCCTTCTTCGCCACTTCTTATCATTGCACCTGATGGATCCCCGGCAGAGCTTGGGATGCGTGAGCTTCTAGGCTGTGGTTGTGGCTGCAACGGCAGACGCGGGGATCGACTTCGAGCTTCCTCCATCTACGAGCGAGTTTCGGACACGGTGGGTATTTTTCAATGCCGGAGTGCTCAGCTATCGGCGTTCTGGAATGGGGGTCCCCAGACTTGCCTGCCTGCGGCGCGTGGCATGGCCGTGCTAGCGGGCCTGTACGGCCCATCTTCATCAACAAGGCATTCAAGACCCTCGCGAGGAGCCAAGCCTCGCGAGGCGGATGATGCATGACCTCCTCAGGAGCGGCCTCACCAGGTTGCCTCACGAGGAGCGGAGAAATCAAGGCAGGGAAAACCTCGCGAGGCTCTTGTGACGTGAGCCGTGACGATCAAGATCAGGCGGGCACCAGCACGTGCAGTGTCCTTGTTTCCTCTTTGGTGCTAAGGAGGCAAGCGCAGGCACGGAGTACCGAGGCATCAAGCAAAGGTTTCCATATCAGTGCAACGAGACCAAGACCAGCAGGACGGCAAGACAGAGGTCACCATGGAGCCCAAGACGGCGTCACCACCAGAGCCTTTTGCAGGCGAAGACCGCTTTTGTCAAGATAAGTTGTACTAGATGTCCCCTTTCAAATTGGTCGTTGTTGGATCCCTTCCCGCTCAATATTTGGGAAGAGGACCAGGGCCTATATAAGTAGAACTAGCCACCGTAATTGGGGGATCGATTCCATCCTCCATCCTCACACCCACCAGCACACCAAGCACAAGAACACTTCAACCTCAGGTGGCTTCTTCCCCTTGTACTGTTCATCATCAGCCCAAGAGGCAATCCACCACCACCACACTGGAGTAGGGTATTACACCACAACGGTGGCCCGAACCAGTATAAATCTTGTGTCTTTTGTGTTGTGAGTTCGTCGAGTTCGTCCGCGAGATCTTAGCGAGCTAGGGCGTGGATCGGTAGGGAGGAAACCTTCGCGCGCACCCCAGTGTTCGAACCTTGAGGGTTTTGCCGGAACCCGTGATCTGACATTTGGTGCGCCAGCTAGGGGTGCGCCGGAGCCTCTTCCCCGCCAATCGACCCACCGACACTCCACGGTCCCGATGTCCGTCGACACGAGGGCCGACTCCGACCGCTGGGCAGCCTAGCCCGCCCGGACGGCGCCGCCTGCCCATGAAGACCTAAACCCCGCGCTCCAGGTGGCACGAGCGCCACCTAACGCCGTTGGGCGCGGGCGTCGCGGCCAGGCACCGTCCACCCTCACTCCATGACAAACGCGAGTCGCTACAAGGGCCGCAAGCCACGCCGCAGCAACGCCGCCACACACCCGGCGGGACCAGGCAAACATGCGGGCCGCGCTCACAGTGGCACGGGAGTTGCTGCGATGCCGGCTGATGGAGAGCGGCCGGACGCATCGCCGAACGTGTCGCCGAGCTGCTGGATGCGGCGGCGGCATCGAGCGCCGCCTTCGTTATCGGCTTCCCTCTCGTGCCGCCATCGATCTCACGGCGGGCCTCGCCGCAACCACGCGCCCTCAGGTGTGCTTGGGGGCTTCGTCGACACCAGCACGGCCGGCGGCACCGGGGGCCCCGCTGCCCCCGCGCTGCCTCTGATGAGCATGGGCACGAGCGTCGCCTCCCATGGTCCCAACGAGACGTCACGCTATCATCCTCAGGACGCCGCGCTGGGCCGGGCAACATGGAGTGTGGGGCACTACGGCGAGGTGTTTGGGGTAACAGCCCCGGAAGCCTACGTGCCCCGCATGATGGACCAAGAGTACACGCCGGCAGACGACCCTGGCTCGTTCCTCGGAGAAGGCTGGGAAGAAGAGGCGCTAGAGGTTGAGGCCTTCCAGGAGCCGACGGGGAACCACGACGACCGCGCCTGTGACAACAACTACAGGGTACCACTAATCTCTCAGGAGCAGGCTTACGCTAACCGTGGGCTGCAAGTGAATTAGGTCACAATGTCGACCGACGACCCCGATGCAGCAGCCCCCCTTCCGCCAGGAGAAGCACGCTGGGGGCTGCACGGAGGGAGCCAGGAGCAAGGCCGCTCCCCACCGCGCGCGAAGCCAGGTGTCACCCGGAGGTAGGCCCTCTGCCGGGGAGGTGCCGGTGAGCCTTCCCCCGGCAGAGGACCCGTGGTCGCCCAGGGCACTGCTGGCGTCCCCTTTCCCCCTTTATGTCATCCCGGTTGCCAGTCGGCTCAAAGGTGGTCAAGGGTGGCGCAAGGCGGGCCCCTCGTCTGGCAATATGAAGCAAGGCCGGTACCTGTGAAGAAGGCCCGGTGCCTGTGAAGATCGCCGCCCGTGACACTCTCACGTAATAATGAGTGGGGCTGTACACGCCCCGGAGTCTCCGAAGAGCCGCCCTCGGGCCTCGGTTGCTCCCTCCGACGCCTAGTGGAAGCACTTAGCTCCGCGCTGGTGAGAAGACTTGAAGACAAGAAGACTAGACTAGATGCCGGACGCGGCCATTTGCTTTGAATCCCTTTTTGTAGCCTTGCCCTTTGGATTTGGATTTAAGTTGAAGTTGAGTTTTCATCGATGCACGCTGGGGGGTGCCTTTTCACGTTCGGAGCAATTTATTGTTGTATGGTTCTCGCCTTATTTTGGACCCACGCACCACGCCTTCCACTCACGAGCCCCTCGCGAGCTGAAATGGGCGAGGCACACGCGTGCCGCGCGTGCACGCTAACGCCACAACTGGTGCTCGCCTCTCACGAGGCTCCCTTGGGTGGATCGGCAAGCTCCCCAGGAGCCCCAAAAGCTCATGACCTCACGATTCGGTTCGTGACCCGCCCCGACTAAGGTAAGCCACGATGGGAACTTGCCGCCAGATTTACGGTTTCGCGAAGGCGCACACTCAGTTTGACATAAGAGAATAAAGGCAGCGGATTGTTCAGACGAGGGGCTCCCCCTCTCAAAATACTCTTACAATCTTTGGGAACCATGCCCGAGCGTCTACATGCAGGGTAAACAGCAGGAAGCACGGACTCAGCCGGATATGTCACTCGCCGCGTCCCCCGGGTCGTCTTCGGACGCGTCGCTGGCATCGTCATCACTATCATCAGCGTCACCATCATCCTCACCAATGCTGCCGTCACCATCATCAACCACCTCGCCCTCGTCGGCCGCGACTACCACCGCGTCGTCCTCTGAAGTGAAGGCCCTGACCAGCGCGTCCACATTGTCCTCCACCCACCACGCCAGGTCGTCCCGAACGACCACGGGCACGGGGGCAATAGCGGCGTCGAAGTCGAAGTTGGGGTCGACGTTTAGAAGATGGCTGAAGACGTGGGAGAAAGCGCGCTCGAGTAGGCCGCGGCTCCTCTCCTCCACGAGCCTGCGAGCTTCATCAGATCGGGCCTCCAGGCGCGTCACTACGACGGTGAAGAAGCGGAGGTGGCTGGCGTAGTCGTTCACCTGAGGATGGAAGGCGTTCATGTTGCAGATATGGCCCAGGGCAATGTTGGCCCTGTTCCGAAGATCCTGAAGCATGGGAGCATGAACGCGCTCCGGCGTCCGCCTCTGCAGCACTTCCTCCCTATTCTTCAGCAACGGCCTCGGCGTCATCAACCCGTTTCCGAAGGGAAAGCAGCTCGGCGCGGGCGGAGGCCAAGTCCGCCTGCGCCGTGACCAGGGCGGCAGTCGTGGCCTCCTCACGCCTCTCTGCCTCAGCTAACCTGGTCCTAAGAGCGGCGGTCCTGCCCGCTGCCTCCATTTCTGCAAGCTTCAGCTTCAGTTCGTGCCAACCTTCAAGATCTGCGTGAACCTCGACCACTCGGCGGTCAACTTCCTCCTAGACCTTGGCCTCGCGAGCCCCGACGGCATCTTTTACTTGGGCCACTTGACGCTCCCTCATCTCCAGTTGCTCAAGCTCGAGACTACACTGCACGGCTTCCAGGTCCAATGCCTCCTCGCGCTTCCGAACCTCCTCTTCCTCGACGGGCGTCCCCCTCAGCGATGCAAGGGCGGCTTTGCGCGCCTCCACCTGTTGCTCGAGGGAAGCACTCCAGGCTTGGAGCTCCCACATGCGCTTCTACGCAGCCTTGCGACGACGGTCAGCCTCGCGAGCCTCCTCCAAGGCTCGGGAGCAAGCTTCATGGGAAACCTTGAGGGACGCCTCGGCCTTCGCATCATTAAGATCACGCTGGTAGCGGCCAAGGTTGATGGCCACCCTTAGCATACGCCGTTCCTCCACCTGCCGAAGACCCTCAGCCTCAAGGCGCGTGTTGACACCCACGAGTTCTTCACCAAGTCGTCTCATCGAGCCCATCGCCACCTGGAAGAGCTCATGACGAACGAAGCTCCGCCCGTGCTCGAACTCCAGCGCACGGCCCACCTCGTCCTCCGCCACGGGGGCTGCAGGCAGGACGTGAAGCGGTGCACCCCCTCTCAGTAGGGGGCTGGGGGCTGGTGCCGCCCCAGGCGCCAGCTCGGCCTCACGAGGGGCCCCGGCCAGTCGGGGCCCGCTGCTTGAGGAGGAACTGAAGACCGAAGCCAACCAGCTGCTGTCCATGACCAGAGGAGGAGTCCGGGGCACGTCCGCCAAGCTCCAAGCCAGGCCGTGGAGGAAGGGGGACGGAGCCGCAGATTCAAAGCGCCATGAAGGCGAGCGCTCCTCCCCGGCCGGCCCTGCTCCAAGCGTGACATGCAGGCTCGGGACGCTCAAAGCCAGCAGGGGAGTCGAGGAAGGCGAAGGTTGCTTCTCGAGGGACACAGCGGCCCTGACGGAAGGGGTCCTGGAGAACCGACGTCAGGGAAGAAAGCAGCAATCAAGAAATCACAAGGTGCAATACTTACTCATTGACGGCGATGTACTTTCGTCGCTTTAACGGCCCGAAGATACCGCTGCCACTCGGAGATCCTTTCCTCTTGCAGAGCTCCTCGAAGTCCACGCAAAGCTGACCGAGCGCTGGACGTGGCGGCCGGCACGGGGTGCGGCCGGAGAAGTGCTCGAGAGGACAACTTCAGGGGTGCCTGGCTGTGGAGAACAGTCGGGCTCCATCTCACCGCGACCTCCCGAGGCCTCCGTTTCAGCCTCGGGAGCCGTGTGCTGCATCGTCTCAGCAACCGACGTCCCAGAGGAAGAATCACGGGTTCCTGAGGACGACGCCCGAGGAGCCCCAAGTGAATCCGCACGTCAGCACTCGTGCCGCCAGCCTCCGGCGGCACTCACCCCCTGCATCCACATTCGGGACGAGCTCGGCGCCAGCGACGAAGAAGGGAACCATGTTGACAGAGTTCTCACGAGACCCCACCAGGCCGTCCGGGCGCAGTCCCCACTCATCAAAAGGAGGCATTCTCTCTGCAAATTGAGCCTTGTTCCTGCAGCGGTACAGCAGGCAGCTCTTCCCAGGCATGTCGCCCGGCGAAGGGACACCTTTTAGGACCTCGAGCATCGTTTGCTACGTATTAAGAGGGAGCTCGGACTCCTGAAACCTCATATGGTCCTAACTTCTGAGCAAGGTTCACATTGGGCGAGAATGGCGCTGAAGCGGAGCGACTCGGCATCTGACGAACTCCTTCATCACCATGGGTGCGGTCACGCCGCTGTCTTTCGGCCTCCTCGGCCTGAGCTAGACGGGGACGAGACAAGGGCACGTGAGCTTCTCGTGGCCCCAACCGGAGTTGGGAACGACAGGTGCTGACGGAGAGTGGAGTAGAGGGCTGAGCACCCCGGCGTTGATAAACACCCACCGAGTCCGAAACTCGCTCGTGGATGGAGAAAGCTCGAAGTAGATCCCTGCACCCGCCGTCGCGGCCACGGCCTGGAAGCTCAAGCACCCCGAGCTTTGCCGAGGATCCATCAGATGCAATGAGAAGAAATGACGGAGAAGGGCCACGGAAGGAGTGATGCCCACCATGACCTCACACACAAAGGCGAAGGCGGCAAGGAGAGTCATGGATTGGGGGTCGAGATGCAGCATGTGGATCTGGTAATGCTCAAGCACCGCGTTGAAGATGGCGGAGAAAGGGGGAATCAGGCTGGCCCAAAAGGGCATCGATGAAGATTGGGACCTTAATGGCCGCCCGGGCAATGCGAGCGCGAGACGCAGGCCAAGCCGTCGTCTCCCCGCACTCATTGAAACTGGTGGCGAGCATGCGACGCACCTTGTCCATGGCCTCGTCATTGAGCACCAAGGACCGGCCGACTACAGGCTTGACGGCTGGAGGCGCACTTGGCAAAGACAGAGGCTTCTTCCCCTTGTCTGCTTGTTTCGGCGCCATGGCGATGAAGCGGGCAGGGCACAGGTCAGATTGGAGAGGAGGGGCAGAGTCTCAAAGGAGCAGAGGGATTGGGGAAGTAAGGCGTGGGCGACGGAAGAATAACTGTGTAGGTAGCTGGGCCGCATAGCCAGGCGGCCTCCAAGGCAGCATGGGGAAGCGGAGACGCCCACGTCCAATCAACCGCCACGCGTCGACCAAGGCCGCAGACTTTTGGGGCCCGCGGCGCTGCGCACTTGACCTTTAATTGGCTTCGCCTCGAAGCCAAGCCCGAGCGTGCCTTGGGCCCGGGGGCTACTGTCGGCGTTTTGGGAACGGGTGTGAAAGCACAAGTGCTCCCTGGGTGGTTTTGGTAATTAATGTCAACATATCTCTTGTTGGAGTAACACTTTTACCTAGTATGTTTCAGACAAGTTCAACAATGGAGTGGCATGGACTAAAGGATGTGGAACACCTTCAAGATTCTAAGGACAAAGGATTGGCTCAAGCTTCAAGCACAAGACTCTACATTTTCTATTTCAGTGATCCAAGATCACATTGAGTATATTGGAAAAGCCAATACTATCAAGAGGGGATGAGGTGTTGCTTAATGGCTTGCTTGCTCAAAGTGCTTAGTGATATGCTCCAAAGCTCTCAACTACTTTCTCACATCCACATATGTCCTAAACCTAAAGTCTAACTCGGCCCTACCGATTCTTCCTATCCGGCGCCACCGAGTTCAGATGTCTTAGCCACTGCCACAAACCCTAGGCAAATCGGTCTCACCGATAGGGATCTCGGTCTCACCGAGATGGGATTGTAATCTCTTTGTGTATATCCATTACCAAAATAGGTCTCACCGAGTTTGAGCAATCGATACTACCGAGATTACAATGCAAACTCTCTAGTTAACTTATTACCAAAATCGGTCCTACCGAGTTTGTGTAATCGGTCAAACCGAGTTTGCCTGACCAACTCTCTGGTTAGCTTATTACCAAAATCGGTCCCACCGAGTTTGTGTAAACGGTCTCACCGAGATTGCGTTATGCCCTAACCCTAACCATATCGGTCCTACCAAATTGCATGTCGGTCCCACCGAAAATCCTAACTGTCACTAGGTTTACTAAAGTGGTCCGACCGAGTTTGTTGATTCGGTCCCACCGAGATTGGTAAATTGTGTGTAACGGTTAGATTTTGTGTGGAGGCTATATATACCCCTCCACCTCCTCTTCATCCGTGGAGAGAGCCATCAGAACAAGCCTACACTTCCAGCATCCTATTTCTGAGAGAGAACTACCTACTCATGTGTTGAGGCCAAGATATTCCATTCCTACCCTATGAATCTTGATCTCTAGCCTTCCCCAAGATGCTTTCCACTCAAATCTTCTTTCCACCAAATCCAAATCCTGTGAGAGAGAGAGTTGAGTGTTGGGGAGACTATCATTTGAAGCACAAGAGCAAGGAGTTCATCATCAACACACCATTTGTTACTTCTTAGAGAGTGGTGTCTCCTAGATTGGCTAGGTGTCACTTGGGAGCCTCCAACAAGATTGTGGAGTTGAACCAAGGAGTTTGTAAGGGCAAGGAGATCGCCTACTTCGTGAAGATCTACCACTAGTGAGGCAAGTCCTTCGTGGGCGACGGCCATGGTGGGATAGACAAGGTTGCTTCTTCGTGGACCCTCCGTGGGTGGAGCCCTCCGTGGACTCGCACAACCGTTACCCTTCGTGGGTTGAAGTCTCCATCAACGTGGATGTACGGTAGCACCACCTATCGGAACCACGACAAAAACATCCGTGTCTCCAATTGTGTTTGAATCCTCCAAACCCTTCCCTTTACATTCTTGCAAGTTGCATGCTTTACTTTCCGCTGCTCATATACTCTTTGGATGCTTGCTTGTTATCTATTGAGAGTGCTAAACTTGTGCCTAAACTCTACTCCAACTTAAAGAAGTTAAAACTGCAACTTTGGTACTTAGTGTCTAATCACCCCCCCCCCTTCTAGACACCTCTTCTCGATCACTTTCAATTGGTATCAGAGCTTTGGTCTCCATTGCTTTGGTTTAAACACCATCGGAGGAAGATGGATGAGTCTACTATTGGGAGTCTTAGACATAGAGTGCCTATACTTGATGGAGAGTATTTTCATGAGTGGAAAAATGAGATGCTTGTGATTTTCAATAAATATCATTTGAATAAGTACATTGCTAGCCCTTGTGCACCTCATATTGATCCCTTGCATCCCACACCCGAAGAGGATCTTGACATGTTTCGTAATCTTAGAACCATCAATCTTATCATAAGAGGATTGCCCAAAAATTTGATTGCTAGTTTTCCTACTCTTGATTGTGCCTATACTATATGGAAATTTCTTAAGGAACGATTTCCAGATTATTCCTTAAGAAATTTAGATGAAATTCTCCATAAGTCTATTGCCTTGAGTAAGATGAATTCTAGTGATCCTAGCTCTGGTGATTGTCTATTTGAGCTTACAAATATCATGCATGCTATAGGAGATGTTGGAATCATTAGCAATATTATTTCCGAAGCTATTAGAATCCATAAAGACAATCATAGAAATGATCATTTGTCTAATGAATTACCCTCTCTAGGAATTGAGCAATCACAAGATGATGTAGAACATGGATACTATGATGAGGATGATGATAGTGAATATGATCTTGACAATGCAATGAGACACTTTGGTCTTATGGCTAATCTTCGCGGCTACATGGCTGGAGGAAAGGAGTGGGTCCTTGATAGTGGATGTACTGACCATATGACCGGAGATAAAGACACGTTCCATGAGCTTGCTTTGAAAGCAATGACCCTCGAAAGTATGTCACTTTCAGTGACAACTCAAAGGGTAAGGTGGTTGGCCTTGGTAAGGTGGCCATATCACATGATAGCTCCATACAAAATGTCATGCTCATTGAATCTCTTGGCTACAACTTACTTTCAGTATCTAGACTTGCTGATTTCGGTTTCAATGTTCTATTCACTGAAGTAGATTGCCAATTGTTTCATAGAGATAATCATAAAATGCTCTTTACTGGTATACGTAGAGGTGATCTTTACATTGTTGACTTCACTAAAAAGGCTCAACCTAGAACTTGCTTTATTGCTAAATCTTCTAAAGGCTGGTTGTGGCATAGAAGATTAGGTCATGTTGGTATGCGAAACCTTGACAAGCTTATTAAAGGAAATCATATCCTTGGAGTTAAAGATGTCATATTTGATAAGGATAGACTTTGCGGTAGCTTGTCAAGCAGGTGTAAACAGGTTGGAGGAAGACATCCGTGAAGAACATCATGACCACAAGGAGGCCACTCGAGCTACTTCACATGGATCTTTTTGATCCCAACGCTTAGAAGAGTCTCGGTGGAAATTCTTTTGGTCTAGTTATAGTTGATGATTTTTCAAGATTTACGTGGGTGTTCTTTCTTGATGATAAATCGCAGGTCCAAAAGATCTTCAAAAACTTCACTAGGAAGGCCCAAAATCAATTTGAAGTGAAGATCAAGAAGGTTCGCAGTGACAACGGGACGGAGTTCAAGAATGCAAATGTGGACACCTTTCTTGACGAAGAAGGGATTTCACACGAGTTCTCGGCTACGTACACACCTCAACAAAATGGAGTTGTTGAGAGGAAGAACCGGACGGTCATCGAAATGGCGAGAACGATGCTTGATGAGTACAAGACGCCGAAGCACTTTTGGGCGGAAGTGGTTGAGACAGCTTGTCATGCAACAAATCCCTTGTATCTTCACAAGCTTCTCGGCAAGACGGCATACGAGCTCCTCACCGGTAACAAACCCCAAGTTGGATACTTTTGAGTATTCGGCTCAAAGTGCTACATTCTTGATAAGCATCGTCGTTCTAAATTCGCTCCTAAGTCTCATGAAGGTTTCCTACTTGGTTATGGCTCAAACTCTCACACATCCCGTGTCTACAACAATTTCACCCGAAAGGTTGAAGAAACGGTAGATTTGAAGTTTGATGAATCTAACGGCTCGCAAGTAGAGCAATTGCCAATTGATGTAGGAGACAAAGATCTTTCGGAAGCAATTCAAGACTTGTCTATTGGAAAGATTTGTCCAACGGAGGAGAAGGAGAGTACCTCGTCCGTCCAAGTGGAAGCGTCCACCTCACGACAAGGTGAACCAAGAGTTGATATGGAAGCATCCACAAGTGGGACACACCAAGATGAAGAAAACGAGGAAGTACACCAAGAACGTCAACAACCTCCTTCTCCACCACGACAAGAGAACGACAACCCCAACAATGAAGAAGGCCAAGAAGAAGAACAAGATGAAGAAGATGTTCAACCAATACCCAAGCAAAAGATTTCACGAGTTCGAGCAAGAATTGCTAAAGACCATCCTGTCGAACAAATCTACAACGATATCCAAACCGGGAGAATCACTCACTCTAAAACTCGTTTGGCTAACTTTTGTGAACACTATTCATTCATCTCTAGCATTGAACCTATGAAGGTTGAAGAAGCATTGGAAGATCCGGATTGGATAAATGCCATGCATGAAGAGCTACACAACTTTGAGAGAAATCAAGTTTGGACATTGGTTGAGAAGCCCGACAACAACCACAACATCATCTGTACCAAATGGGTGTTTCGCAACAAGCAAGATGAAGATGGACAAGTATTTCGCAACAAAGCACGTCTCGTCGCCCAAGGCTACACACAAGTCGAAGGTATGGACTATGGTGAGACTTATGCTCCCGTTGCTAGACTTGAGTCTATTCGCATCTTACTTGCCTATGCTAATCACCATGATATCATCTTGTACCAAATGGACATTAAAAGTGCTTTTATAAATCGTGTAATAGAGGAGGAAGTTTATGTTAAACAACCTCTCGGCTTTGTCAATCCTAAGAAACCAAATCATGTTTACAAACTTCACAAAGCCCTTTATGGTCTTAAACAAGCTCCTAGAGCATGGTATAAATGCTTGACCAAGTTCCTTATTGAGAAAGGCTTTGAAATTGGAAAAATAGATTCTACTCTTTTTACTAAAAGGGTCAATGGAGAACTATTTGTGTGCCAAATCTATGTTGGTCATATTATATTTGGTTCTACTAACCCTCATTTTTGTGAAAAGTTTGGGAAGCTAATGTTGGAGAAGTTTGAGATGTCTATGATGAGTGAACTCAAATTCTTTCTTGGTTTGCAAATCAAGCAAACTAAGGAAGGTACCTTAGTCTCTCAACCAAAGTACACCAAGGACTTGTTCAAGAAGTTCAATATGCAAGAATGCAAAGGTATGACTACACCCATGCCTACCAGTGGACATCTTGATTTGACCAAAGATGGTGAACCGGTTGATCAAAAAGTTTATCGCTCTATGATTGGTTCATTGTTATATCTATGTGCTTCTCGTCCCGATATCATGCTAAGTGTGTGCATGTGTGCACGATATCAAGCTGCTCCTAAAGAATGTCATCTTAAGGCCGTGAAAAGGATAGTGAGATACTTAATCCATACACCAAATTTTGGCATTTGGTATCCTAAGAGGGCCTCTTTCGATCTTGTTGGATACTCCGACTATGACTATGCCGATGACAAGGTTGATAGAAAGTCCACTTCGGGTACTTGTCAATTTCTTGGTAGATCTCTTATGTCTTGGTATTCCAAGAAACAAAACTCGGTACCCTTGTCCACCGCCGAAGCAGAATACATTGCCGCTGGTTCATGTTGTGCTCAATTACTTTGGATGACCCAAACTCTTAAAGATTATGGGATATATGTGAAACATGTTCCATTACTTTGTGACAATGAAAGTGCTATCAAGATTGCTCACAATCCCGTGCAACACTCTCGAACTAAGCATATTGAAGTTCGTCATCATTTCATTCGAGATCATGTATTAATCTTAAGCATGTTCGCACCGAAAAGCAATTAGCGGATATTTTCAATAAACCACTTGATGAGAAAGTGTTTTGCAGGTTAAGAGGTGAACTGAACATCATTGATGTTTCAAACTTGGAGTAGGAACTCCATTGGATACATGCAAGACATGAGCTTATGACTAATCCTTGATATTTCTCTTATGATGTTAATCTTATGTCATGGATATATTTGCATCTTGCATGTTATCTAACCCTTGCAGGTACTTGGTTGAATCAATTCCATGAGATTGTAACCTACTCATATCTTGAGCAATCTCTACATCACCAAGTCTCTACATAATGGTGGTTGAAGAACAAGGAAGCACGAAACCATTCAAACATATCCTTTGACATATCCTATGTTGAGTTTCATGATTGTCATTTTGGATACACAAGTGTTGTTCCTTGCAAAAACTAACCCATGTATGTAGATGAACTCAAATTCCAAGTGGTGCTCCCAACTCTTGATGAGCAACATCAACCTTGAGCAACCCACACAAGTTCAACTACATGATCACGATCAACACCACCACCCAAGGTATGTTATTCCATCTTAGAGAAGCTTTACTCCAAGTCATGAGTCAAAGCAACTCGACAAGATGTGAATACATCAAGATGCTTAAATGAAAAATGGTAACCCCATTTTGAGCTTAAACGATGAGTATGACCTATGATCAAGTGATCTCACTTGACTCCTAAGTCAATATACTCTAACATAGGTGACTTTGTCGCCGACCAATTCTAGATGAAGTTATCTCATGTTCTTTTTCTGTGCTCTTACATTTGTCTCATGCATATTTGTTTCCTTTTTCTCAAAAAAAACTTCATCTAGATTTCCTTCCTTTTCTTTTCTTTTCTTTCCTTTTCTATTTGTTCTGCATTCCCTGCATCCAATTCATTG
Organism: Aegilops bicornis; assembly: GCA_021605145.1. Classification (NCBI taxonomy): domain Eukaryota; kingdom Viridiplantae; phylum Streptophyta; class Magnoliopsida; order Poales; family Poaceae; genus Aegilops; species Aegilops bicornis. Next base: position 287,201,088 of record CM038669.1, read on the forward strand.
CAAATCTTTCAGTTAATTCCTTGCAAATCCTTGTGAGATCTTACTTGTCTAGTGAGCTGAGGTGACAAGTGTTTTCTCTGTGATGAACTCGGTCTCACCGGTTTATTATTCTCGGTCCAACCGAATCCTTTCGGTGCAATCGAAGTACCACTCGGTGCCACCGATTTCCCTACTAGAACAATATTTTGCCACTTATTCCTATTTTACTCTTGATCCAGCTCCACTCAATGAATCTTGTCCTCTACAAGCATCACATTTTTATACAGTGCTTTCTGTTGTGACTCAAGGACCAAACCCATTCACGACAAATTCAAGAAGACCCTTCTTGGAAATTGATGTCAAAGGGGGAGAGAGAGATCACATCAAAGCTTATCACTTCCAAAGAGAAAGAGAGAGTATCACCTCCATAGGAGCAGAGAGATAGAGAGAGAGAGAGAGAGAGAGAGATCTCCAGGGGAAGAGAATACTCAAGAAGAGAGTAATCCTCAAGGATCCAGATGCTTGGTGTTCAAGAGGAGAGATGTCACATGTTTCATAAGGGGAAGAAAGACATGTTCATATATGCTCATTTGCATTAGCTTTGTTTATTTGTTTCCATGAGCTCTGATTTTGCATTTTGCTCTGTTTTTTACATTACCTATCTTGGGAGAGAAATTCCTAATTCATTGCACATATTTACCTTTGGGGACATGTTTATGTCAAATGTGGTACCTAGTACTCACTCTCTACATGTCATCCCAGTCTTGGTATTCTTGTGGTTTCTTCTGTTTGCTCTGGCTAGTAGGTGTATCTGCGTTATCTAACCTTGTTTACACAGGTTCATTCCATCCTAAGCCAACTCCAGACCACAAGGTAAGTATATGCATCACAGTCATGTGAATGAAGAATTCTTGCTGATGTATATATTGTTTAAAAGAAGGACTCATGAGCATGAAGGTACATTTCCCATATTCACATCATTTGCTCTGATGCATATAGCCAAGATACATGTAACACATTGCTTACTCTGTCATGTTCATGCAATCACATGCTTCTATATTCCATATTCACCTGATTGCATACATGTAGGGGGAGCCTATGCTTGTTACACGTCTTTCCAAAGCTTTACTTGCTATTCTCTATATCTTTATCTAAAGCTTTGATGTATGTTGTCATTAATTACCAAAAAGGGGGAGATTGAAAGCACAAGGCTCCCTGGGTGGTTTTGGTAATTAATGTCAACATATCTCTTGTTGGACTAACACTTTTACCTAGTATGTTTCAGACAAGTTCAACAATGGAGTGGCATGGACTAAAGGATGTGGAACCCCTTCAAGATTCTAAGGACAAAGGATTGGCTCAAGCTTCAAGCACAAGACTCTACATTTTCTATTTCAGTGATCCAAGATCACATTGAGTCTATAGGAAAAGCCAATACTATCAAGAGGGGATGAGGTGTTGCTTAATGGCTTGCTTGCTCAAAGTGCTTAGTGATATGCTCCAAAGCTCTCAACTACTTTCTCACATCCACATATGTCCTAAACCTAAAGTCTAACTCGGCCCTACCGATTCTTCCTATCCGCGCCACCGAGTTCGGATGTCTTAGCCAACGCCACAAACCCTAGGCAAATCGGTCTCACCGATAGGGATCTCGGTCTCACCGAGATGGGATTGTAATCTCTCCGTGTATGTCCATTACCAAAATCGGTCTCACCGAAGTTTGAGCAATCGGTACTACCGAGATTACAATGCAAACTCTTCCGTTAACTTATTACCAAAATCGGTCCTACCGAGTTTGTGTAATGTCAGTCAAACCGAGTTTGCACGACCAACTCTCTGGTTAGCTTATTACCAAAATCGGTCCCACCGAGTTTGTGTAAACGGTCTCACCGAGATTGCGTTATGCCCTAACCCTAACCATATCGGTCCTACCAAATTGCATGTCGGTCCCCGAAAATCCTAACTTGTCACTAGGTTTACTAAAGTGGTCCGACCGAGTTTGTTGATTCGGTCCCACCGAGATTGGTAAATTGTGTGTAGCAGTTAGATTTTGTGTGGAGGCTATATATACCCCTCCACCTCCTCTTCATCCGTGGAGAGAGCCATCGAACAAGCCTACACTTCCAAAGCATCCTATTTACGAGAGAGAACTACCTACTCATGTGTTGAGGCCAAGATATTCCATTCCTACCCTATGAATCTTGATCTCTAGCCTTCCCCAAGTTGCTTTCCACTCAAATCTTCTTTCCACCAAATCCAAATCCTGTGAGAGAGAGAGTTGAGTGTTGGGGAGACTATCATTTGAAGCACAAGAGCAAGGAGTTCATCATCAACACACCATTTGTTACTTCTTAGAGAGTGGTGTCTCCTAGATTGGCTAGGTGTCACTTGGGAGCCTCCAACAAGATTGTGGAGTTGAACCAAGGAGTTTGTAAGGGCAAGGAGATCGCCTACTTTGTGAAGATCTACCACTAGTGAGGCAAGTCCTTCGTGGGCGACGGCCATGGTGGGATAGACAAGGTTGCTTCTTCGTGGACCCTCCATGGGTGGAGCCCTCCGTGGACTCGCACAACCGTTACCCTTCGTGGGTAGAAGTCTCCATCAACGTGGATGTACGATAGCACCACCTATCGGAACCACGACAAAAACATCCGTGTCTCCAATTGTGTTTGAATCCTCCAAACCCTTCCCTTTACATTCTTGCAAGTTGCATGCTTTACTTTCCGCTGCTCATATACTCTTTGGATGCTTGCTTGTTATCTATTGAGAGTGCTAAACTTGTGCCTAAACTCTACTCCAACTTAAAGAAGTTAAAAACTGCAACTTTGGTACTTAGTGTCTAATCACCCCCCCCCCTTCTAGACACCTCTTCTCGATCACTTTCAATTGGTATCAGAGCTTTGGTCTCCATTGCTTTGGTTTAAACACCATCGGAGGAAGATGGATGAGTCTACTATTGGGAGTCTTAGACATAGAGTGCCTATACTTGATGGAGAGTATTTTCATGAGTGGAAAAATGAGATGCTTGTGATTTTCAATAAATATCATTTGAACAAGTACATTGCTAGCCCTTGTGCACCTCATATTGATCCCTTGCATCCCACAATTCAAGAGGATCTTGACATGTTTCGTAATCTTAGAACCATCAATCTTATCATAAGAGGATTGCCCAAAATTTTGATTGCTAGTTTGCCTACTCTTGATTGTGCCTATACTATATGGAAATTTCTTGAGGAACGATTTCCAGATTATTCCTTAAGAAATTTAGATGAAATTCTCCATAAGTCTATTGCCTTGAGTAAGATGAATTCTAGTGATCCTAGCTCTGGTGATTGTCTATTTGAGCTTACAAATCTCATGCGTGCTATAGGAGATGTTGGAATCATTAGCAATATTATTTCCGAAGCTATTAGAATCCATAAAGACAATCATAGAAATGATCATTTGTCTAATGAATTACCCTCTCTAGGAATTGAGCAATCACAAGATGATGTAGAACATGGATACTATGATGAGGATGATGATAGTGAATATGATCTTGACAATGCAATGAGACACTTTGGTCTTATGGCTAATCTTCGCGGCTACATGGCTGGAGGAAAGGAGTGGGTCCTTGATAGTGGATGTACTGACCATATGACCGGAGATAAAGACACGTTCCATGAGCTTGCTGAAAACGACGGCCCTCGAAAGTATGTCACTTTCAGTGACAACTCAAAGGGTAAGGTGGTTGGCCTTGGTAAGGTGGCCATATCACATGATAGCTCCATACAAAATGTCATGCTCATTGAATCTCTTGGCTACAACTTACTTTCGATTATCTAGACTTGCTGATTTCGGTTTCAATGTTCTATTCATCAAGTAGATTGCCAATTGTTTCATAGAGATAATCATAAAATGCTCTTTATCGGTATAATGAGAGGTGATCTTTACATTGTTGACTTCACTAAAAAGGCTCAACCTAGAACTTGCTTTATTGCTAAATCTTCTAAAGGCTGGTTGTGGCATAGAAGATTAGGTCATGTTGGTATGCGAAACCTTGACAAGCTTATTAAAGGAAATCATATCCTTGGAGTTAAAGATGTCATATTTGATAAGGATAGACTTTGCAGCGCTTGTCAAGCAGGTAAACAGGTTGGAGGAAGACATCCCGTGAAGAACATCATGACCACAAGGAGGCCACTCGAGCTACTTCACATGGATCTTTTTGATCCCAACGCTTAGAAGAGTCTCGGTGGAAATTCTTTTGGTCTAGTTATAGTTGATGATTTTTCAAGATTTACGTGGGTGTTCTTTCTTGATGATAAATCGCAGGTCCAAAAGATCTTCAAAAACTTCACTAGGAAGGCCCAAAATCAATTTGAAGTGAAGATCAAGAAGGTTCGCAGTGACAACGAGACGGAGTTCAAGAATGCAAATGTGGACACCTTTCTTGACGAAGAAGGGATTTCACACGAGTTCTCGGCTACGTACACACCTCAACAAAATGGAGTTGTTGAGAGGAAGAACCGGACGGTCATCGAAATGGCGAGAACGATGCTTGATGAGTACAAGACGCCGAAGCACTTTTGGGCGGAAGCGGTTGAGACAGCTTGTCATGCAACAAATCCCTTGTATCTTCACAAGCTTCTCGGCAAGACGGCATCTGAGCTCCTCACGGTAACAAACCCCAAGTTGGATACTTTTGAGTATTCGGCTCAAAGTGCTACATTCTTCATAAGCATCGTCGTTCTAAATTCGCTCCTAAGTCTCATGAAGGTTTCCTACTTGGTTATGGCTCAAACTCTCACACATCCCGTGTCTACAACAATTTCACCCGAAAGGTTGAAGAAACGGTAGATTTGAAGTTTGATGAATCTAACGGCTCGCAAGTAGAGCAATTTCCAATTGATGTAGGAGACAAAGATCTTTCGGAAGCAATTCAAGACTTGTCTATTGGAAAGATTCGTCCAACGGAGGTGAAGGAGAGTACCTCGTCCGTCCAAGTGGAAGTGTCCACCTCACGACAAGGTGAACCAAGAGTTGATATGGAAGCATCCACAAGTGGGACACACCAAGATGAAGAAAACGAGGAAGTACACCAAGAACGTCAACAACCTCCTTCTCCACCACGACAAGAGAACGACAACGCCAACAATGAAGAAGGCCAAGAAGAAGAACAAGATGAAGAAGATGTTCAACCAATACCCAAGCAAAAGATTTCACGAGTTCGAGCAAGAATTGCTAAAGACCATCCTGTCGAACAAATCTACAACGATATCCAAACCGGGAGAATCACTCGCTCTAAAACTCGTTTGGCTAACTTTTGTGAACACTATTCATTCATCTCTAGCATTGAACCTATGAAGGTTGAAGAAGCATTGGAACATCCGGATTGGATAAATGCCATGCATGAAGAGCTACACAACTTTGAGAGAAATCAAGTTTGGACATTGGTTGAGAAGCCTGACAACAACCACAACATCATCTGTACCAAATGGGTGTTTCGCAACAAGCAAGATGAAGATGGACAAGTATTTCGCAACAAAGCACGTCTCGTCGCCCAAGGCTACACACAAGTCGAAGGAATGGACTATGGTGAGACTTATGCTCCCGTTGCTAGACTTGAGTCTATTCGCATCTTACTTGCCTATGCTAATCACCATGATATCACCTTGTACCAAATGGACATTAAAAGTGCTTTTATAAATGGTGTAATAGAGGAGGAAGTTTATGTTAAACAACCTCTCGGCTTTGTCAATCCTAAGAAACCAAATCATGTTTACAAACTTCACAAAGCCCTTTATGGTCTTAAACAAGCTCCTAGAGCATGGTATAAATGCTTGACCAAGTTCCTTATTGAGAAAGGCTTTGAAATTGGAAAAATAGATTCTACTCTTTTACTAAAAGGGTCAATGGAGAACTATTTGTGTGCCAAATCTATGTTGGTCATATTATATTTGGTTCTACTAACCCTCATTTTTGTGAAAAGTTTGGGAAGCTAATGTCGGAGAAGTTTGAGATGTCTATGATGAGTGAACTCAAATTCTTTCTTGGTTTGCAAATCAAGCAAACTAAGGAAGGTACCTTAGTCTCTCAAACAAAGTACACCAAGGACTTGTTCAAGAAGTTCAATATGCAAGAATGCAAAGGTATGACTACACCCATGCCTACCAGTGGACATCTTGATTTGACCAAAGATGGTGAACCGGTTGATCAAAAGTTTATCGCTCTATGATTGGTTCATTGTTATATCTATGTGCTTCTCGTCCCGATATCATGCTAAGTGTGTGCATGTGTGCACGATATCAAGCTGCTCCTAAAGAATGTCATCTTAAGGCCGTGAAAAGGATAGTGAGATACTTAATCCATACACCAAATTTTGGCATTTGGTATCCTAAGAGGGCCTCTTTCGATCTTGTTGGATACTCCGACTCGGACTATGCCGATGACAAGGTTGATAGAAAGTCCACTTCGGGTACTTGTCAATTTCTTGGTAGATCTCTTATGTCTTGGTATTCCAAGAAACAAAACTCGGTACCCTTGTCCACCGCCGAAGCAGAATACATTGCCGCTGGTTCATGTTGTGCTCAATTACTTTGGATGACCCAAACTCTTAAAGATTATGGGATATATGTGAAACATGTTCCATTACTTTGTGACAATGAAAGTGCTATCAAGATTGCTCACAATCCCGTGCAACACTCTCGAACTAAGCATATTGAAGTTCGTCATCATTTCATTCGAGATCATGTATTAATCTTAAGCATGTTCGCACCGAAAAGCAATTAGCGGATATTTTCACTAAACCACTTGATGAGAAAGTGTTTTGCAGGTTAAGAGGTGAACTGAACATCATTGATGTTTCAAACTTGGAGTAGGAACTCCATTGGATACATGCAAGACATGAGCTTATGACTAATCCTTGATATTTCTCTTATGATGTTAATCTTATGTCATGGATATATTTGCATCTTGCATGTTATCTAAACCTTGCAGGTACTTGGTTGAATCAAATTCCATGAGATTGTAACCTACTCATATCTTGAGCAATCTCTACATCACCAAGTCTCTACATAATGGTGGTTGAAGAACAAGGAAGCACGAAACCATTCAAACATATCCTTTGACATATCCTATGTTGAGTTTCATGATTGTCATTTTGGACACACAAGTGTTGTTCCTTGCAAAACTAACCCATGTATGTAGATGAACTCAAATTCCAAGTGGTGCTCCCAACTCTTGATGAGCAACATCAACCTTGAGCAACCCACACAAGTTCAACTACATGATCACGATCAACACCACCACCCAAGGTATGTTATTCCATCTTAGAGAAGCTTTACTCCAAGTCATGAGTCAAAGCAACTCGACAAGATGTGAATACATCAAGATGCTTAAATGAAAAATGGTAACCCCATTTTGAGCTTAAACGATGAGTATGACCTATGATCAAGTGATCTCACTTGACTCCTAAGTCAATATACTCTAACATAGGTGACTTTGTCGCCGACCAATTCTAGATGAAGTTATCTCATGTACTTATTCAGTGCTCTTACATATGTCTCATGCATATTTGTTTCCTTTTCTCAAAAAAACTTCATCTAGATTTCCTTCCTTTTCTTTTCTTTTCTTTCCTTTTCTATTTGTTCTGCATTCCCGTGCATCCAATTCATTGCAAATCTTTCAGTTAATTCCTTGCAAATCCTTGTGAGATCTTACTTGTCTAGTGAGCTGAGGTGACAAGTGTTTTCTCTGCGATGAACTTCGGTCTCACCGGTTTATTATTCTCGGTCCAACGAATCCTTTCGGTGCAAATCGAAGTACCACTCGGTGCCACCGATTTCCCTCTTTGGAACAATATTTTGCCACTTATTCCTATTTTACTCTTGATCCAGCTCCACTCAATGAATCTTGTCCTCTACAAGCATCACATTTTATCTGATGCTTTGTGTTATGACTCAAGGACCAAACCCATTCACGACAAATTCCAGAAGACCCTTCTTGGAAATTGATGTCAAAGGGGGAGAGAGAGATCACATCAAAGCTTATCACTTCCAAAGAGAAAGAGAGAGTATCACCTCCATAGGAGGAGAGAGAGAGAGAGAGAGAGAGAGAGAGATCTCCAGGGGAAGAGAATACTCAAGAAGAGAGTAATTCTCAAGGATCCAGATGCTTGGTGTTCAAGAGGAGAGATGTCACATGTTTCATAAGGGGAAGAAAGACATGTTCATATATGCTCATTTGCATTAGCTTTGTTTATTTGTTTCCATGAGCTCTGATTTTGCATTTTGCTCTGTTTTTCTGTTACCTATCTTGGGAGAGAAATTCCTAATTCATTGCACATCTTTACCTTTGGGGACATGTTTATGTCAAATGTGGTACCTAGTACTCACTCTCTACATGTCATCCCAGTCTTGGTATTCTTGTGGTTTCTTCTGTTTGCTCTGGCTAGTAGGTGTATCTGCGTTATCTAACCTTGTTTACACATGTTCATTCCATCCTAAGCCAACTCAAGACCACAAGGTAAGTATATGCATCACAGTCATGTGAATGAAGAATTCTTGCAGATGTATATATTGTTTAAAAGAAGGACTCATGAGCATGAAGGTACATTTCCCATATTCACATCATTTGCTCTGATGCATATAGCCAAGATACATGTAACACATTGCTTACTCTGTCATGTTCATGCAATCACATGCTTCTATATTCCATATTCACATGATTGCATACATGTAGGGGGAGCCTATGCTTGTTACATGTCTTTCCAAAGCTTTACTTGCTATTCTCTATATCTTTATCTAAAGCTTTGATGTATGTTGTCATCAATTACCAAAAGGGGAGATTGAAAGCACAAAGCTCCTGGTGGTTTTGTAATTAATGTCAACATATCTCTTGTTGGACTAACACTTTTACCTAGTATGTTTCAGACAAGTTCAACAATGGAGTGGCATGGACTAAAGGATGTGGAACCCCTTCAAGATTCTAAGGACAAAGGATTGGCTCAAGCTTCAAGCACAAGACTCTACATTTTACATTTCAAAGTGATCCAAGATCACATTGAGTCTATAGGAAAAGCCAATACTATCAAGAGGGGATGAGGTGTTGCTTAATGGCTTGCTTGCTCAAAGTGCTTAGTGATATGCTCCAAAGCTCTCAACTACTTTCTCACATCCACATATGTCCTAAACCTAAAGTCTAACTCGGCCCTACCGATTCTTCCAATCCGGCGCCACCGAGTTCAGATGTCTTAGCCACTGCCACAAACCCTAGGCAAATCGGTCTCACCGATAGGGATCTCGGTCTCACCGAGATGGGACTGTAATCTCTCTGTGTATGTCCATTACCAAAATCGGTCTCACCGAGTTTGAGCAATCGGTACTACCGAGATTACAATGCAAACTCTCTGGTTAACTTATTACCAAAATCGGTCCTACCGAGTTTGTGTAATCGGTCAAACCGAGTTTGCCTGACCAACTCTCTGGTTAGCTTATTACCAAAATCGGTCCCACCGAGTTTGTGTAAACGGTCTCACCGAGATTGCGTTATGCCCTAACCCTAACCATATCGGTCCTACCAAATTGCATGTCGGTCCCACCGAAAATCCTAACTGTCACTAGGTTTACTAAAGTGGTCCGACCGAGTTTGTTGATTCGGTCCCACCGAGATTGGTAAATTGTGTGTAACGGTTAGATTTTGTGTGGAGGCTATATATACCCCTCCACCTCCTCTTCATCCGTGGAGAGAGCCATCGAACAAGCCTCACACTTCCAAAGCATCCTATTTACGAGAGAGAACCACCTACTCATGTGTTGAGGCCAAGATATTCCATTCCTACCCTATGAATCTTGATCTCTAGCCTTCCCCAAGTTGCTTTCCACTCAAATCTTCTTTCCACCAAATCCAAATCCTGTGAGAGAGAGTTGAGTGTTGGGGAGACTATCATTTGAAGCACAAGAGCAAGGAGTTCATCATCAACACACCATTTGTTACTTCTTAGAGTGGTGTCTCCTAGATTGGCTAGGTGTCACTTGGGAGCCTCCAACAAGATTGTGGAGTTGAACCAAGGAGTTTGTAAGGGCAAGGAGATCGCCTACTTCGTGAAGATCTACCACTAGTGAGGCAAGTCCTTCGTGGGCGACGGCCATGGTGGGATAGACAAGGTTGCTTCTTCGTGGACCCTTCGTGGGTGGAGCCCTCCGTGGACTCGCACAACTGTTACCCTTCGTGGGTTGAAGTCTCCATCAACGTGGATGTACGATAGCACCACCTATCGGAACCACGACAAAAACATCCGTGTCTCCAATTGTGTTTGAATCCTTCAAACCCTTCCCTTTACATTCTTGCAAGTTGCATGCTTTACTTTCCGCTGCTCATATACACTTTGCATGCTTGCTTCTTATCTATTGAGAGTGCTAAACTTGTGCCTAAACTCTACTCCAACTTAAAGAAGTTAAAAACTGCAACTTTGGTACTTAGTGTCTAATCACCCCCCCTCTAGACACCTCTTCTCGATCCCTTTCAGGGGGTCCCCAGACTTGCCTGCCTGCGGCCTGCGGCATGGCCGTGCTAGCGGGCCTGTATGGCCCATCTTCATCAACAAGGCATTCAAGACCCTCGCGAGGAGCCAAGCCTCATGAAGCGGACGACGCAAGACCTCCCCAGGAGCGGCCTCACCAGTTTGCCTCGCGAGGAGCGGAGAAATCAAGGCAGGGCAAAACCTTGCGAGGCTCTCGTGACGTGAGCCATGATGATCAAGATCACGCGGGCGCCAGCGCATGCAATGTCCTTGTTTCCTCTTTGGTGCTAAGGAGGCAAGCGCATGCGCGAAGTACCGAGGCATCAAGCAAAGGTTTCCATATCAGTGCAACGAGACCAAGACCAACAAGACGGCAAGAGGGAGGTCACCATGAAGCCCAAGACGACATCACCACCAGAGCCTTTTGCAGGCAAAGACTACTTTTGTCAGGATAAGCTGTACTAGATGTCCCCTTTCAAATTGGCCGTTGTTGGCTCCCTTCCCGCTCAATATTTGGGAAGAGGAACAGGGCCTATATAAGTAGAACTAGCCACCGTAATAGGGGGATGGATTCCATCCTCCATCCTCACACCCACCAGCACACCAAGCACAAGAACACCTCAACCTCAGGAGGCTGTTCTTCCCCTTGTACTGTTCATCATCAGCCCAAGAGGCAATCCACCACCACCACACTGGAGTAGGGTATTACATCACAACGGTGGCCCGAACTATTATAAATCTTGTGTCTTTTGTGTTGTGAGTTCGTCGAGTTCGTCCGTGAGATCTTAGCGAGCTAGGGCGTGGATCGGTAGGGAGGAAACCTTCACGCGGACCCTAGTGTTCGTACCTTAAGGGTTTTGCCGGAACCCGTGATCCGACATCAGCCCTCTGCTCCATTCTTCATCGGCGCCTGCCGTTCCCAACCCTGGTTGGGGCCATGAGAAGCTCGTGAGCCCCTGTCTTGTCCCGGTCTGGCACGGGTTGAAGAGGCTGAAAGACAGCGGTGTGACCGTGCCCATGGTGGTGAAGGAGTTCGTCAGGCATCGAGTCAGTCTGCTCCAACGCCATTCTTGCCCGATGTGGGCCCTGCTCAACAGCCAGGACCATATGAGACTTCAGGAGTCCGGGCTTCCTCTTGAGATGCGGCAAACTGTGCTTGAGGTCCTGATGGGTATCGCATCGCTGGACGACATGCCTGGGAGGAGCTGTCTGTTGTACTGCTGCAGGAACAAGGCAGAATTTGTGGAGCACATGCCTTCCTTCGATGAGTGGGGGCTGCGCCCGGTCGGCCTAGTGGGGCCTCGCGAGAACCCTGTCAACGTGGTTCCCTTCTTTGTCGCTGGCGCCGAGCTCGTCCCGAATGTGGATGCAGGGGGGCGAGCACCGCCAGAGGCTGGCGGTTCGAGTGCTGAGGTGCAAATGCCGCCTGAGGCTCCTGGGGTGTCGTCCTCAGGAACTCATGATTCTTCCTCTGGGATGTTGGTCGCTGAGATGATGCAGCACGCGGCTCCCCAGGCCGAAGCTCCGGAGGCCTCGGGAGGTCGCGGTGAGATGGCGCCCGACTGCTCTCCGCAGCCCGACACCCCTGAAGCTGTCCCCTCAAGCACTTATCTGGCTGCTCCCCATGCCGGCCACCACGTCCAGCGCTTCGGTCGGCTTTGCGTGGACTTCGAGGAGCTCCGCAAGAGGAAAGGATCCCCGAGCAGCAGCGGTATCAACGGGCCATTGAAGCGACGAAAGTACATCGCCGTCGACGAGTAAGTACTGCACCTTGTGATTTCTTGATTGCTGCTTTCCTCCCTGACGTTGGCTCTTCAGGACCCCTTCTGTCAGGGCCACTGTGCCGCCGAGAAGCAACCTCCGCTTTCCTCGACTCCCCCGCTGGCCTTGAGTGTCTCGAGCCTGCATGTCGTACCTGGAGCTGGGCCGGCCGAAAGGTGCGCTCGCCTTCACGGTGCTTCGAATCTGCGGCCTCATCGTCCTTCCTCCACGGCCTGGCTTGGAGCTTGGCGAGCATGCCCAGGGCCCCTCCTTAGGTCATGGACAGTAGCTGGTTGGCTTCAGTCTTCAGCTCCTCCTCAAGCAGCGAGCCCTGACCGGCTAGGGCCCCTCACAAGGCCTGGCTGGCACCTGGGGCAGCACCAGCCCCCTGCCGAGAGGGGGTGCGCCGCTTCGCGTCCCTCCTGCAGCCCCCGTGGCGGATGACGAGGTGGGCCGTGCACTGGAGTTCAAGCACGGGTGGAGCGTCGTTCGCCATGAGCTCTTCCAGGAGGCGATGGGCGCGATGAACCGACTTGGTGAAGAACTTGCGGACGTTGATGTGCGCCTCAAGGCTGAGGGTCTTCGGCTGGCGGAGGAACGACGTAAGCTGAAGGTGGCCATCAACCATGGCTGCTACCAACGTGATCTTGATAACGCGAAGGCCGAGGCATCCCTCAAGGTTTCCCGTGAAGCTTGCTCCCGAGCTTTGGAGGAGGCTCGCGAGGCTGACCGCCATCGTGAGGCCGCAGAGAAGCGCACGTGGGAGCTCCAGGATTGGAGTGCATCCCTGGAGCAGCAGGTGGAGGCGCACAAAGCCGCCCTTCTGTCAATGAGGGGGGCACCCACCGAGGAGGGAGAGATCCGGAAGCTTGATGAGGCGATGGCGTTGGAAGCCGTGGAGTGCAGCCTCGAGCTAGAGCGGTTGGAGACGAGGGAGCGCGAGGTCATCCAAGCGGAGGATGCCGTCGATGCATGCGAGGCCAGGGCTCAGGAGGAGGTTGATCGCCGGGTGGCGGAGGCTCGCGCGGATCTTGAGGGTAGGTATGACTTGAGGTTGAAGCTTGCGGGGATGGAGGATGCGCGTAGGGCCACCGCCCTCAGGCTCAAGCTGGATGAAGTGGAGAGGCGCGAGGAGGCTACGGCAGCCGCCCTGGTCACAGCGCAGGTGGAATTGGCCTCTGCTCGCGACGAGCTGCTCTCTCTTCAGAAGCGGGTTGATGACGCCGAGTCCATTGCGCGGCAGAATAGGGAGGAAGTGCTTCAGCAGCGGACGCTGGAGCGTGAGCACGCCCCCATGCTCCAGGACCTCAGGGTCAGGGCCAACGCGATATTGGGCCACGTCTGCGACGAGATTGCTCTGCACCCACACTCGAATGACTACGCAGTCATCCGTGCTTATTCACCGATGTGGTGACACGCCTGGAAGCTCGGTAAGATAGAGCTCGCCACCTCGTGGAAGAGAGGAGTCGTGGCCTGCTCGGGCGCGCGTTTTCCCGCATCTTCAGCCATCTTCAGAACTCCGTCCCCGACTTCGACTTTGCTGCCGCCATTGCCCCCGTGCCCGCGGCCGTCCGAGGCGACCTAGCGCGGTGGGTGGAGGACAACGTGGACGCGCTGGTCTGGGCCTTCACTTCTGAGGACAACGCGGTGGTGGTCGCGGCAGACGAGGGTGACGTGGTTGACGATGGTGATGCTGGCGCCGGCGAAAGTGGAGGCGACGCCAACTATGGTGACAACAACGCCAACGGTGCGTCTGAAGATGACATGGAGGATGCGGCGAGCGACATATCCGGCTGATCCCACGTTTTACTGCTTTTTACCCTGTAAAAACTTGGGAGTGGCCCTTGAAGATTGTAAGAACATTTTGAGAGGGGGAGCCCCTCATGTAAACAAACCCCTGCTTTTATTCTTTTATGTCAAGTTGGGTACGCGTCTTTGCGTGACCGTGAGTCCGATGGAGGGTTTTTGGTACGGCTTACCTTAGACAACGCATGTCTCGAGCTGGGTCGCCGGGTCGTGTGTTTCCAAGGCTCCTGAGGGGCCTGCCGATCCTTCCGAGGGGGCCTCATGAGTGGTAAGCATCTGTTGTGATGCTGGCGCGGGCGTGGCACGGGTGTGCCTCGCCTAGTCCCACTCGCGAGGGGCTCGTGAGGGGAGGCAAATGGCGTGAGCTCCAAATAAGGCGAGAACCGGAAAGCAAGAAATCACTCGAACGAGAAAAGGCACCCCCCACCGCACCAATGAAAATTCAACTTCAGCTTAAATCCAACTCCAGAACGCAAGGCTACAAAAAGGGATTCAAAGCAAATGGCCGCGTTCGGCACCTAGTCTAGCCTTCTTGTCTTCAAGTCTTCTCACCAGCACGGAGCTAAGTGCTGCCACTCAGGTGTGGGAGGGAGCCCTCGAGGCCCGAGGGCGGCTCTCCGGAGACTCCGGGGCGTGTACAGGCCCACTCATTATTACGTGAGAGTGTCACGGGCGGTGATCTTCACAGGCTTGAGCCTTACTTCATATCGCCAGATGAGGGTCCCGCCTTGCGCCTCCCTCGGACCTATTGGGGGCGACCAGAAACCAGGACGCCACCAATGGGGCAAAGGGGATGCTAGCGGCACCCTCGGCGACCACGGGTCCTCTGCCGGGGCTAGGCTTCTCAGCACCTCCCCAGCAGAGGGCCTACCTCCTGGGAGCGCCTTGCTCCGTGCGAGGCGGGGAAGGATCTGGCTCCCGACCCCTCTCATGTAGCCCCCAACACGATCCCCCTGGCGGAAGGGAGGTCGCCAAGCTGGGGCCGCCAGCCGCTGTAGTGACCTGATCCCCTGCGACTCCTGATTAGCGTAAGCTTGCTCCTGAGGGATTAGTGGTACCTCAGATCTGTTGTCGACGGGCGGTTGGCGGGGCTCCTGGCGGCTCCAGGAAGGCTTCAGCTCCTAACGCCTCCTCCTCCCAACCTGGCCCGAGGAATGAGCCAGGGTCATCCTCCGGCGTGTACTCCTGGTCCATCATGCGGGGCACATAGGCCTCCGAGGTCGCTGCCTCAAGACCTCGCCAAGTGCCCCACGCTCCATGTTGCTCGCCCGTCATGCTGTCCCCGAGGATGGCAGGGCGGCGCCCGATGGGGCCAGACGCAAGAACACTTGTGCCTGCACCCACCTGGGGTGATGCTGGCACGGTAGGGCGCCCTCCACCGTGGGTCATGTTGACGTCGACGAGGCCCCCGGGCGCACCAGGGAGCACGCGGGTGTTGCATGGCCCGCCGTGGGACCCAGCCGCCACCTAAGGTGTGAGCTGATAGCGAAGGCGGCGCTCTGTGGCGCCAGATCCAAAGAGCTTCGGCGACGCATTCCAGCAACGCATCCCGGCCGCTCTCCATCAGTCGGCACCGCAGCAGCTCTCGCGCCACTGTGAGTACTGCCCGCATGTTCGCCTGCTCCCGCCGGGTGTGTGGTGGCGTGGCTTGCGGCCCTTGCGGCGGCTAGCGCTTGTTGTGGAGTGAGGGTGGACGGCGCCTGGCCGCACCGCCCGCGCCCAGCAGTGCTAGGTGGCGCCCGCGCTGCCTAGAGCGCGGGGTTGAGGTCTTCCTGGGCAGGCGGCGCCGCCAGGGCGGGCCAAACCGCCCAATGTCGGCGCCAGCCCTCGGGTCGCCGGACATCGGAACCGCGGAGCGTCGGCGGATCAACTGGTGGGGATGAGACTCCGGCGCACCCCTACCTGGCGCGCCAAATGTCAGATCAAGGTTCCGGCAAAAACCCTTAAGGTTCGAACTCTGGGGTGCGCGCGAAGTTCTTTCCCCCCTACCGATCACGCCCTAGCTTGCTAAGATCTCGCAGACGAACTCGACGAACTCATAACACAAAAGACACAAGATTTATATCGTTCGGGCCACTGCTAGGTGTAAAACCCTACTCCAGTGTGGTGGTGGTGGATTGCCTCTTGGGCTGATGATGAACAGTACAAGGGGAAGAAGAGCCTCCTGAAGTTGAGGTGTTCTTGTGCTAGGCGAACTTTTGTGTGTGGATTCACTCAGCTCGGGCTTGCTTGTGAGCTCTGCACTAGATGCCCTCTACGGTGGTGGCTAGTTCTACTTATATAGGCCCTGATCCTCTCCCCAAATATTGAGCGGGAAGGGAGCCAACAACGGCCAATTTGAAAGGGGACAACTAGTACAGCTTATACTGGCAAAAGCGGTCTTCGCCTGCAAAAGGCTCTGGTGGTGACGCCGCCTTGGGCTCCATGGTGACCTCCGTCTTGTCGTCCTGCTGGTGTTGGTCTCATTGCACCGATATGGAAACCTTTGCTTGATGCCTCAGTACTCTGCGCCTGCACTTGCTTCCTTAGCACCAAAGGGGAAACAAGGACGCTGCGAGTGCTGGCACCCTCCTGGCGCCCACCTGATCTCGATGGTCACGGCTCACGTCACGAGAACCTCTCGAGGTTTGCCTCGCCTTGATCTCTCCACTCCTCGCGAGCCAACTTGGTGAGGCCACTCTTGAGGAGGTCTTGTGTCACTCGCCTCGCGAGGCTTGGCCCCTCGCGGGGGTCTTGAACGCCTTGTTGGTGGAGATGGGCCGTACAGGCCTGCTAGCACAGCCACGTCGTGGGATGCAGGCAGGCAAGTCTGGGGACCCCCGTTCCCAGAACATCAACGGTCTCTCCTCCAGGACTGCATGACGCCTGGCCTCCTGAGCTGCGAGGACACTCCGCAGGTTGCACTGATTGGCGGCCACCATGCTCGGCAGGCCCAATGGCATGCGAACATAGCTGTGGGGCTGGCCCTCGCAACGTCCCACGTGCGAAGACCAGAAAACCTCCTGAGATGCGGCCCTGTTGAGCCCTGGGATGTCGATGCAGACGCGCAGCCCGCCATCCTCGCCTGGATGGGGAGCTGCGCCAGGTGGGCCGCGGTCGCCGCGCATGGCTCTTTCTTAATGAAGCTCCTGGGTAGTCTGGGAGATGAACTCTTGAGCGCCAGGCGCTCCTCGCCTGGTGCCCTCCTGAGGGAAACGTGCCTCAAAGCACGCCTCCAGGAGGTGCCCGAGCGCCGCCCTCGTGATGTTGGCAAGGTCTGAGGCCCTCCAAAAGAGAGCCCCCGAGCCCTGCCCAAGGAGGGCGCCTGGCGCGCCTTCCTATGCATGGGAGGGAGGCACCCCATCTGAGGGCGCAGGCCTTGAGGTGGTGCTGTTGGTGACGCTGCTCTCCTGAGGCCTTGTACGGAGCAGCTGCTTCTTCTTCTTGCGGGTGGCCTCAGGAGGGTGCAGGATTCCTTTGTTGTCGGGGTCTTCGATCGCTGTGGCCTGGAAAGCGCGCTCAAGGGAGCACACTGCATCCTTCTCCTCACAGGCGACTATGATGACGCCACCAGTCCCTGGCATCTTGAGGATGTTGTAGCTATGGTGGGTCACTGCCATGAACTTGGCCAACGCTGGGTACCCGAGGATGGCATTGGACGGCAGACGACTGTGGGCGATGTCAAAGTCGATGAGCTCGGTATGGTAGTTGTCGCGTCCACCAAAGGTGACAGGAAGGTAGACCTGCCCGATCGGGGTGGTGGAACCATCGGTCACTCCTGAGAAAGGCTTGGTCAGTTGCAGCTGATCATAGGGTACTTGAAGGCGATCGAATGTGTCGACGGACAGGACGTTTAGCCCCGCACCGCCATCGATAAGGGTCTTGGTGACTTGGACTTTGCTGATGACAGATGAGCAGAGCATTGGGAGAGCGCCGGTGGCTGCGGGGCACTTGAGCTGGTCCGCCGAGCTGATAGTGATGGCGTACTTGGACCACGTGAGTGGGCGTGCGGCCTCGAGCTCGGGAAGAGCCGCGTTCACCTCGCGAGCAAACTTCTTGAAGATACGCTGGGGCCTGATATCCGCCCAAGATGCAGGCGATAGCGCGTGGTTCCTGGAAGCCCCCGGCTCCTTTGTCCTGATGGTGGTCGTCGTTCCTTCTAGGTGGTGGCAGCAGCGGAGGAAGACCAGCATTGCCCTGAGGGCGGTCCTCATGAGGCTGATCCCTCCAGGCTTCCTCACGAGGCTGATCCTGCCAACGGTCCTCACGAGACCAGTCGCGCCACTCCTGGCGGGGTCCTCGGTCGTCCCAGCATCCTCGGCCACGTCCTCCTCCTCGATCGTAGCCCCGGTCGTTGCACTCGGGGCATCGACCGAAGCGTCCATCTCGAATGGCCCTAAGCTCCTGACAGTCGTTGGTGTTGTGGCTGTGTACGTTGTGGAAGGTGCAGAACGGTCGGCTGCTCTTGGATGACTAGGGATGATCCCGGCTGCGCTTTGTGTCTGGCTCCTCCGCGAGCACGGCCACTCCCTTTCACTTCACGTCCTTGGCCTTGGCTTTCTTCTCCTCCAGGTCTGTAGCTGGGAGCTCGAGGAGGGACAGGCGCCCCTCCTCAGCTCTCGCGCACTTGGTCGCCAGGTTGAACAGCTCCAGAGCCGTGCACAGCTCCTCGTGGATGGCGAGCTCCTCCTTCATCTTGACGTTGCGGACACCATCAGAAAACGCCGAAATGATGGCCTCGTCCATCACCTTGGGGATCTTGACACGAACGATGTTGAAGCGTTGGATGTACTTCTGCAAGGTCTCTCCTGGCTGTTGCTTGATGCGGCGCAGGTCACCCGCAGCCGGGGGGCGATCGCGAGTGCCCTGGAAGTTGGCGACGAAGCGGTCACGCATCTCACCCCAGGAGGAGATCGAGCCCGGGGGCAGGTTCAGGAGCCATGAGCAAGCACCGTCCTTGAGAGCCATGGGAAACCAGTTCGCCATGACCTTCTCATCTCCATTGGCCGCCTCGATGCTCAGCTCATAGAGCTGCAAGAACTCCACAGGGTCGGGGTGCCGTTGTAGCGAGGAGGTAGATCCGGCTTGAACTTGCCCGGCCAGACGATGCCACACAGCTCAGGGGTGAAGGCGCGGCAGCCCATCATGGCCACCGGGGCCCGTCGTGGAGGCGGAGCTTGGTCTTGGTGTCCCCGCGCTGCCGGGGCGAGTGGCGCGAGGCCCTGCCGCGACAAGCAGTCCTGACGTGGCGGCGCTGGGAGCGGTGGAGCGCTTTCTTGCGGTCGGGGAACTTCTTGGCAGCTACCTTCTTCTCGTGCGGGCGCCCGGCACGGTGGGTCTCGCCGGGGGACCACACGTCTTGGCGCCAGAACGCCGTCTTGGTGCAGAGGTGGCGGAGGTGCTCCGGGAGCCACGCCACGCGCAGCCGGCGTAGCAAGAGGGTCGGTGTGGGGGAGCCCCCAGCGGTGCTGACAAGCTCGGCGATGCGGTCCAGCCAATCCTCGTAGAGGTCGTCGATGGGGCGGTAGTGCAGGAGCTCGCGTGCCATGAGCAGCGCGGCCTGCGCGTCCGTGGGAGCACGAAGAGCGTGAGACGACGAGCCGGCTGGGGTCAGCGATGGAGTGGCGGTATGGCCATCCCGCCGCACGGAGGGGTGCAGAGAGGACGCTTGTTGCTCATTTCCCGCCGGATCGGTGGAGGCGTTGGCGGCGGGTGACGGAGAACTGCAGGGAGGACCGCCGACAGGGGCTGTCTGAGTGACACGGGTGGCGAGAGCGGCCCGGCGCTCAGCGCGGGCCCGGCGAGCGTGGGCGATGAACTTCGTGGAGTGGTGCAATGGGAATCGGCGAGAGGAAAGCTTCAGCGCACCCCTACCTGGCACGCCAAATATCAGATTTCGGGTTCCAGCAAAACCCTCGAGGTTCGAACACTGGGGTGCGCACGAAGATCTCTCCTCCCTCTAGCTCGCACGCATCAAGATCTCACGGCCTAGCTCGACGAACCCAAAGGACACAGGGACACAAGATTTATACTGGTTCGGGCCACAGTTTGTGGTGTAATACCCTACTCCAGTGTGGTGTGGTGGATTGCCTCTTGGGCTGAGGATGAACAGTACAAGGGAAGAACAGCCTCCTAAGGAGAGGTGTTCTTGTGCTCGGTGAGCTTGTGTGGTGGTTGATGAACTGAATGGTCGATCCCCTCCTAAGATGGTGGCTAGTCCTATTTATAGAGGCCCTGGTCCTCCTCCCAAATATTGAGCGGGAAGGGATGCCACAACAGCCAGTTTGAAGGGGGACAACTAGTACAAGATATCCTGACTAAAGGTGGTCTTCGCCTGCCAAAGGCTCTGGTGGTGACGCCGTCTGGGGCTCCACGGTGACCTCCGTCTTGCCGTCCTTCTGGTCTTAGTCTTGTTGCACCGATATGGAAACCTTTGCCTGACGCCTCGGGACTCCTCGCCTGTGCTGGCCCCTTTAGCACGAAAGAGGAAATGAGGACACTGTGCGCGCTGGCGCCCGCCTGGCCTTGGTCGTCATGGCTTACGTCACGGGAACCTCGCATGGTTCCCCTTGCCTTGATTTCTCGGCCCCTCGAGAGCCAGCCTGGTGAGTCTGCCCCCGAGGAGGTCTTGTGTCGTCCGCCCCGCGAGGCTTGTCCCCTCGTGAGGGTCTTGAGTGTTTGCTGGTGAAGATGGGCCGTACAGGGCCACCAGTGGAGCCACGCCGCGGGCCGTAGGCAGGCAAGTCTGGGGACCCCCCGTCCCCAGAACGCCGACATGTGGCTATCATTTTCTGTGGGAGTCGACCTTGACGATCCGACTACGAACGTGCGAGATGTCGCGTCTTAGCAACAGCTAAACCAACTTACGAGGGGTTATTGACCATGCCGGAGCATGATCAACCTGGCCACGAGGGTTTGTTTCCTGCGAGCAAACGAAGAACAAGCAAGAAACTGAGATGGCAATCTGGATATTGCAAATATAAGAGGAAAGCTTTATTAATGAAGGTGGGGTTCTGTGACGCCTTTGTCTGGTCGTTGAACACAAACGAAGTACGTGAAGTTGCAGCTATGGCGAATTTTAATCTAAACAAAACCCAAAGTCTAAACGACGCCCTAAGGACTGTATATATGGAGGAAGAGGGGGGAATTTCGTGGCCCTTGAGGGAGGGGTCCGAAACCAACCCTAAAACTTGTTTCCTCACACATACGGACTCTAAAAACAGCCTATAATCAAGTACTTTGAAATTACATGGGCTTGGCCCAAAAATAAGGTGATGCAGCACCTATAATAGCCTCTGGACGAAATTTATGAAGTGGCATCTTGTATATTTCTTCCAAGACTTCATGCACTCACTTGTAACTCCATTCTTGTTCCCCTTGCGCATGCCATCATCTCCATGCTTGATCTTGCTCCGGTTGTTCATCCCTCTTGTCCAAGTTAGGCCCTTCATTTTTAAGAAAGACGTATCCAATTTAGGCAACATCATATTCTCATGAACACTAGAATCATTACCAAGAAACAAAAGTACCTAATAATTTAATTGGCGTGCGCGAGCTCTAGTAATTAGTCCAGTATGTATAGCAGCAGGGGTTGTGGGTGTAACAATGGTATTGATGTCCTCATCACCTAGTACTAATAGCAGTACTACACCAGGATGAGCACATAATTGATCCCATATGTTCATGCCTAGTACTTGAGTTAATATATCAGGCAATGCACTGGTACGGAGGGATTATCCTTTTACTCTACATATATAACTTGTCTGAAGTCTAACTAAGCAAAATGTTTGACCAAATCCTTTCTTAAGAAATACAACAGGAAAGATGTATCGCTTGAAAATTTATTGCATGATGCAGGTTATGATATTGTTTCGAGTCCTGGATTTTAAATTTCAGAAAATCCAAAAGTGATCAGAAATTCATGAAACTGAGCATTGTCTCGTGATATGGCACAAATATTCCTACGTAATTTTTTTCTTCAATTTGAGACAAGCTGCTTATGAGAAGTTGCACAAATGAAGAGCTAAGGTATTTTGGAACAAAGACCTTTCACGTTAATACGAACGTTTCACTATTGAAACCGTGGGCGTTTACGTGCCGCCATGTGTCCCGATTCTCATCGGCAAGTGCCGTCCGAGAAAGCGTGTGAGTCGACGGGAGGCGTGCGAGTAGACCGCTGCGCCGGCTGACTGGGAGCCGTGCGAGCGGACCACTGCGCAGGCTCACCGGGAGGCGAGCCCTTTGACCAGGCTCCGCCACCCACCTTCGTCCCAACTGCCCCCACTTTTAATGGCGCCGGCACCGCAGTTTAAAATCAACCCCGCACTACCTGGTATCGCTACAAACTTCTCTCTTCCTCTCCGATTCTCTTGTCGTCTACCTCCAACCAGCCTGACATAACTGTACGCCATGCCGCATCACGATCATCTGCCCTTAGTCTTCAATTTCCTGAGGAAGACACTCAGTCGGAGTCTCAAGAACATAAGGCACTTTGGGACGAGCTTGAACCGGCCTTGCGGGAAGACGCCGCGCTTGTCTCCGCTCCCGTTCCGGCTCCCGTCGCCCCGACTGCGCCAGCGCCCATCCCCGTGGCATTGATGGGCTGGGAGCCGCACATTGTCGTCGAGCTTGATGCCACGGGGTTCCCACGAGGTCCCCGCCGACTTTCACCCGCCTGCACTGCCGCTGCATGCGTCTGCGCTGCTCACCGATGCATCGCTGCGCAGCCGGCGTGCGTGCAGCACCTACCAAGATGCGCGCCCACGCATGCACTAACGCGCACGCCTATGCCGGTGCCCATGCACACGAATGTCTCTGCCGCACCGTTGCCAGCGCCTATCCCTGCGCGGGTGCCAGTGCCCCCTCAGCGACATGGATGGTCGCCGTTGACCGCTTCCTTGCACCAACGCCAGTCGCCTCCTCCCGCCAGTTGACTCGCTCCTGGAGACTGAAGTCCAGAACATTATGGCCTTCCTTGAAGATAGGGCCAACGTCCAGGAGTACGCCAAAAACGGCGCAAGATGCCGCCGTCGCCGTCGGCCAGTGGCCCAACGACACACAACGACCGTGTATCTAAATTTGCCATGGAAAACGTTCGGATTGCCATGCTTAAAATCCGAATGTTTATCATTTCTGTTTATTTTAGATCGATCATCGTATGAATGTAAAGTCAGAGTCAGACTAAATGAAATCTATAGTTTGATCGATTGAATGTTCTGCTAGAGCCGTATCAAATTAAATATAAAACGTCATCAAGCCACATGTATTCCTTCTCATCCAATGACCTAGACTACTTCAATGTCGAGTGCTCAACACGTTTAGCGTGCAATTAATTTGATGCCAAAAATAGTGCTAATCACATAATAACACGCAAATAATATCCTACTTAATATCCACATGCACTTAATATACTTCCAAATTAATGTGCATTGCATGTACACATTGACTAGTACTAGTAGTACGTGAAACTGGTGTCGTAACTTGTGAACGCGTCCAGATATGGTCAACTGCGACGTCACCCGCGAGTTCTTCGTGTTTGCCCGTGCGTCTAAACGTATAAGGGGAGGAGAGAGAGAGAGAGAGAGCAGACATGGAACCCACCAGTAAGAGAAGGAGAATAGTACGTACTAACGATCCGGTCCCACTAATGTACTAAAATAATATTACATGTTATCCATTAAATAGGTTGTGGTAATATAAAAACATCATATGAACAAAGGGGGGTACAACAAACATTGATGTACTATGTAAGTTGCCTATTGACATGCGGCTTGAAGGCCCTGGTCACATGTTAGATCCTCGTCCTTTTTAATTTTTAATTTATATATGGGTCCATATTTGTTTCATGACAGGTGGGCCCCTCGGTGTGTAGTTTGTAGCACTTTAATTTGTGGGTCGAAATTTTTTCCATTACAGGTGGACTATCGGTGTGTAGTTTTGTAGCTTATTTGTAATAATTAAAGAGAATAACAGAGTTTTTGCAAAAAATACCATGGTGTGACGTTGAAGGCGAGAAAGGACGTGCGAGAGAGCGATGATCAAGCCAGAGGGAAATCAATTGGGGAAGGTGCGGGGGTTGCAACGGTGTTTGGAGTAGTTGTGGGCCAAATGCAACAAAAATATAATCTAAACCCACCGGAATAAATGCCTACACAAATTAATCCAAGGTTGGAGTCCCCCTCGCAATGTAAATAGCTCCGAATTTGCGTGGGATGGAGAGGTAGCTTCAATGTGTGGAAGATGTGGCGTGAGAAAGCGAGGTCAATCGAGACACATATAGATAGAGAGACAAAGTGAGTGTGGTCCGACATTCAGTGAAAAGATAGATATGCTCTGGAGAGATATTGTTCGATTGAGCTTTTGGGAAGGGTGAGGGCTGTAAGATAGAGCTTGAGAGATGATCCATTCACAGACATGTATATATATATTTTGTGCGTGGGAGGAAGCAAGGTCAATGGATTACATATATAAAGGGAGAGAGATTGAGCGAGTGTGGGTCATCGTGTGATCGATAGAGTGAGACGGGTTGGAGAGAGTGACCTAGATAGACAATGTGCCTGAGAGAGTATACAATATGAATATGTCGAATTGGGCTCAAACATGGAGATATATCGTTTGTGTCCGAGAAAGAGCGAGGTCAATCAAGATGTATACACACACACACACACACACACACACACAGAGAGACAGAGAGAGAGAGAGAGAGATTGAGCGAGCCTAGCCCGCCATGAGGTCGAAAGAGTGGGGGCGGCTTGGATGGACTGACCTAGATAGACAATATGCGTGAGAGAGTATAGAGTGTGTCGATCGAGGGCCGACCAGGGAGATATATCATTTGTGTGTGAAAGAAAGCGAGGTTAATCGAGACTCAGATAAAGAGAGCGAGATTGAGCGAGTGTGGCCTGCCGTACAGAAGAAAGAGTGAGACAATCTTGAGGGAGTGTCCTAGATAGACAACGTGCGTGCGTGCGCATGAGAGGTTGGGGGCTAGATAGGCAATGCATGTATCTAGAGAGAGAGGGTGGGAGGGAGAGAGAGAGAGCTCGGCATGGGGTGCAATGGCGGGTGTACATTTGGTAACATAGTGGAAAAAGGGGGTTGTGAAGTTGAGAGAATTAGAGATCGAAACATGGAGAGAAAGAATGAACGTGTGTCAGAAACTGATAGCTTCCTAAGGTGGTTAGGAGAGGAAGATTGACCTATACAGGAAGTATGTAGCGTGTGGGCCGAGGGGGGGGTGGGGCTAAAAACAACATTTGAATGTAGATAGTACGAGACTTATCGATGTTTCAATTCGGTGTACATTGTAAGATTTGAACCGAGGACCATGCATATGGGTAATAATTTCGAATTTGTGCCATACTAGGTTTGGAAAAGTTGACATTGACTCGATTGTTGTGCTATTTTGTAGGTCATATGTTTGTATCCATCCAAAGTTTCCTCACTACCATGGTGTTCATCATATACATATGAATTTGTATTAAAAAAGTAGCGTGGATACCGTGAAATGCGAAATCCACGTTAGAATTGGAGACCGCTATGTGACACACACTCTAATTCAAATAACTAATTATGTGACACACTCTAATCCACGTTAGCATGGATACCGTTTCGAAAAATATATTCAAATATAACTCCTCATTAATTAATTTATAGTATCTCGTTTCGAATGACTAATTATTTGCAAGGAAAACACGGGCATGGTAATACATACAGATTCGTTTGCAAATGAAAGAAGATTCGTTTGCATTCTCAAATGTAGGCGCACCAAGCAGACCAGGGTCGTGTCATGGTGGTCGCGTGTGGCGTACGGACGCTTAGCACCCAGCCACCCACCCCCTCCCTCCCCCACCCCCCCCCCCCGAAAAAAAGAATGACGACAAAGTAAGTTCGCTCTTCCATGTTTTGGATTGAAATATCTGGCGGCCCCAATTCCAGCCCTACAAAAATTCCCTTCTCCACCGTCCCCTTCCGCGCCCAGATTGCTCAAATCCCTAATTCGCCGCGAACCCAAGTAAAGTTCCAATCGCACCTCGTCTCGTCTCTTTCCCCACCTCTGTGCCGGACGACAATGAGGAAGACGACGGTCGCGCTTCACCACCGCACCGGAGCTACCTCATCTACGCCCTCGTCCACCACATCGGGTGGTCCACCGACAACGTCGGCCGCGAACCGACGTGCCTCACAGATACCGACTTCCACCGCATCAGGTGCGCTTCACCGACATCATCTCCCACCTCACCGGGGCTACTTCACCGAGCACATCGTCGCACCTCCGCCCCCCGAGGCCGTTGGGGCTTCACCAACGGTCTCGTCCACCGCAACATAGCGCTCCACTGCCACTCAAGATCTGCATTTGTGCACGGCCAGCCAACACTAGCGCATCAGCCTCAATGGCTCTGAAGTGACCCGCACTCTAGATAGGCGAGCATGCCCAAACGCCGGCCCGAACTAGGTATCCACACATCACTCCCTTGTGCATTGTTCCGACGATGTTTGGGTATCCTTTCACTATCTCTTAGCTTACACGCCTATGCAACTCTGACTTTAACTCTTATTTCTTCTGGAGATATCATCTGAAACAAGCAAAACCATTTTTTAGCGAAGCATGATGGCGCTACGGGATCTGGTATACATCCTGCACACCCATATAACCTTTTAAGTATCTGTCTTCCGGTACAACAGCAAGGTCGATTCCTCTTATTTGATCAACCATTCGCCGTGTAAAAAATGCAGAGGGGGATGCAAGGAGCATAAGGCCTACACATCCAAGCAAGTGGTAACATGGACTTGTACATGGAACATCCCAAGCGCAAGCAGAGCTGCAGTGAGCCTGTACAACGAGCTAGCGTAAGTCCTTGCATTTCATTTAATTCGTACTGGCCTGCATGTATGATTTGTGCAGTGGGGGATCCACGAATTCAAATTACCAGGGCAAACATTTAACTTAAAAAATACGAAGGCACTTGCACTCCGGAAATCAACATAACTTGAGAAATGTGAAGCTACATGCACTTTGAAAACCAGCTAATGATCCAAAGTAGTTTAGATTATAAAACACTAAATGATGTAAGCACCAAAAAACACAAAATTAAACATGGTGTACAAGGACTACTAACATGGTATGTACCTGCTTGAATGATTCATTCTCTGGCTAAAAATATCGAAGTGTAATTGCACCTATAACCAGTGCGCAAACTGCATATCAATATATCTATCCTGCACAAGTATGCCAGTAGTTTCAAACAACAGATTAGAAAAGTATTTATGCTACGTTGTCATGATACGGGACTTTCCGTAGATGGCCTCAACGTTTCTTCAAGCCATGAAAATGTACTATAATTTGCTTGTCATCAATGCCTGCAAATCTCTATGTCTCTCTCAACATAGCAGATCATCATTAGACACTAAATCCTTCAATGGAAGCTTGCAAAATGCTTGCATTAGATCCCTCATTAGACACTATATGTTCATCACCAGGAGCGTGTAAAATGTTTGCATCAAATCCTTCATTAGCAGTTTGTTCATTAGAAACTTCAGGCTCAAGAACAACATGAGCTTGTATGTTTCCACCGGAAACTTGATTAGATACATCAGGTTCAGTCAGTTAAGTATTGATTGGGGGAGTTATAAAATAAGTAGAAATTGGTTTCATTTTCTCATAGATTCCCTACATACAAGCAGTTTTACAACACCGTCAGGTTTAACTATTGGCCAGAAATTCAACAGTTGAATTAGATATAATCAGGGATGTGATGTACCTTCTCATTGCGCATGCTGCTCTTGCAAGCTGCGACTGTCCGTTTGCGCAAGCTCGATGCCATGCCCGTGGTGCCACCGCTGCCTCCCACGCAGGCTACACCCAGGGTTGGATCTTCATCTTCTTGTCCTTCCATTTGCTTGAAGCCCGGCGACCACCCTCCAACGAGGGCATGAGGAAGTGTTGTGTCAGTCTATCTAGCGGCGGCTAGGTTAGGAGCGAACCAGACTGGAGGCTGGAGCGAACAAATTGGGATTTTTCATGTTGTCGATCGATATGGGAGGCACTCGTTTGGGGCGTGAGCCTGCTATAGGGCATGCCTTGCACTTACGTTATTGGCCCATCCAAATTGAAACATTTTTCTTCATTTTTTACATTGCCTACTCGTGCGTTGGGACGAACAAAACTAGCCTGGGCCAACCTAGACAACTCAAACTCGGTGCACACTTTCCAGCCACCCGAGGCGGTCGCCCATACCAGCCCCTACTGTGGCGTCACCCCTTTTGCGTGTATGATTGGGGTAGTGAAAAATATTCCAGTGGCGCTTTTGATTTACCTACAGAATGGTTGAATTGCTTGTTTCTATGAACTGAGTTCGCCAATAATGTGAAGGATGCCAGTCTTTTCATCCTATTGTAGATTGCTTAGAGCTCGATATTCCAAATGTAATCGCATGAAATATACAATAAAAGCCAGTGTGATGTGGGTGGCTACAACTAGTCTGACAACCCGTCCTCATATAACATATCAAGGACGCACCATCTTATCAGATTAACCATTCTACTTACCAATGCAGTGTAGGAAGAAAGAAGTATTGGGACTGCGTATCCAAGCAATTGATGCCATGGACTCCTTCGTAGAACCTTGTAAGCGAAAAAGAAGTTGCAGTGTGCGTGTACAAAGAGCTAGCGTAAGTTCAGTTACCCGCTTCTCGGAATTTTACTTAGCCACTTATTGCAAAATTGCCCAATTATGTTGCTTGGCTTAATTTAGTTTGCTACTGACTACATAATGCCATAGCATGTTAATCCTCTTACAGACTGCGCCTATCTATGTGTTTGATACTTACTGTTAAGGATTACCTGTTTGCCTGAACTTAAATAGCTACTTAAGCACGTAGATAGCTGGTCATATGTACTTCTAGGGTGCAGCATAATTCACGTGTAATTTATGTTCTGATAACCTGTTTGTTTAAATGGTTTGCTATTATCACTTGTAGCACTAGTAATGTTTGCATGTTCATAGATAGACAACTGTCGGGTTTATATGAGGGACACCGTCTTTTTAACTTATATATGTGTTGGAATCATTTTGCTTACATGAAAGAAATTTACAGATGTTTGTGTTGCTGGTAAACGGTACCGACTTGTTACTTTAATACGTTGCCAAGAACTTGTTAGTTTTACTAGTTCATGTGTAATTAAATACGTTGCAAAAACTGGTTAGTTTTACTAGTTTGATGTTAGTTTATTATGGCTCCTGCAACACTTTATTTATGATTGCTAACATTCAAGTTTGCAGGATCCAACTAAAACTCCGTTGGCACAAAAGGTATGTTTTCAGAAACTTCCTTGTTTACCTAGTTTGCTGCTGTAACTTGTTGCTGTAATCATCTTACCGACTTCAAGTTTTCAGGATCCAATTGGAAGTCCAATTGCACAGCAGGTACATTTTCAAAAATATATTTGTGTAACAGGTTTGCTGCTGTAACTTGTTGCTCTAATCAAATTATCGACTACTCAACTTTTCGAGGATCCAAGAGAAACTCCAATGCCACAACAGGTTCCTACGCAAAACTTGTTTTTTAACTGCTTTGCTACTGCAACCGGTTGCTCTAATCATGTTATTGGCTACTCAACTTTTCAGGATCCAAGAGAAACTCCAATGCCACAACAGGTACCTTTTGCAAAACTTGTTTGTTTAACTGCTTTGCTGCTACAACCAGTTACAATGATGTTAATTACTACTTTTCAGCATCCAATTGAAACTCTTTAATTCCTTGTTTGTTTAACTGGTTTGCTATTATAACTCCCAGTTGAGATGTTTTGCTAACTTCAACATTTCGAATCCAATCGGAACTTTAATGGCAAAATAGGTTAGCCCAAGATCAAAGAGCGAGGTCCCCATGGACGTTGTATCATCCCACAGCAGTGGCACCAGCCCAATCGTGCATCATGAATTGCCAACTACTGATGCTCTAGAGGTTAAACTATTGGTAGAAATAGATTCTGCGTGTGCACTTAGAGATGAAGTTGACATGTTGAGGAAGAAAACAGCACAATCACGAGCAGTACTCAAGACAACCATTAAATATTTGGTGGATTTCAAAAGGAAGCAAGCTGAGACTGACCGCATTGTTAAGGTCCTAAAGGAAAAAAGGAAATTAAATTCCCACTTGGTAAATCATGGGTGAAATGTTCTTTCCATCGTTGAATAACCTTTATGTTGTTTGTTCATGTAATCGATCAAACCATTTGTTTTAGAGATCACGTAATAATAGTTTTTTTGTTTTTTGGTTTGTAATTTTTTTAGTACAAGTCTGTATTAATTGATAAGACTCTGAGACATTTCATTTTGATTGTTGTGCCAGACCTACAAATATGCCAATCGGGCTGAATGTGCATTCAGCGATAATAGTAGTATAGATGGACCTTAAGTGGCACGCATCGGAAAGGGCCAAGATGTTGTACTAGCTTTGCTAAAAAAGGATGCACTTCTAGCAAAACAAGTACAGCAGCCTGGCTTATGTATGTTAGTTGATATTATTGATCCATATACTCTATAAGTGTTTATATGTCTGTTAGTTTTGTACATTATTGGTTGATTGACTCGGTATTTGAATCTTCATACATCGCATGTGTACATATCTAAATGGGGGTACACATTATGTTGCGTGTGACACTTGAGTTGGGTATAAAGTGGTTTCAAATATTCGAATTCACCTTAAACTGGATTCTAGCTTCTGAATTCGAGTATCGACATTTGTAAATCATATTCATATATGACAGTGGAATACATCTTTGTCGTGCTTTTGAAGATATATAAAAACACATAGAATGATTTATAAAGATTCATATAGGAATACAAAATGGATTCGAATTTAGTTGCCAGGGTAAACGTGGATGCTTATTGTCCCAAAATTCGAAAGAAGCGGGAAAAGTCCACTCCTATGTCGGCTGCCTGAAGCTAAGTGTTTGGGAGATGGAAATTACTGTCTACCCCTTACACGGACAATCCATCGGCCCGATTTCCACTGCTCTCAATAGGGGTAGGTTAGTAACTTCAATTAGACGTGACATGACCACCTCTGTGCCCATTCCGACACGGTGGGCGCCAAACATGGGCGGAAAAACACATTTGATTCAAGCTCGTACGAAAGACCTTTGTCTCTCCCTCCATTTCCCCATTCATACACGGTGGGCGACAAAACAAACTCGACTCGGCCGAGATCGATGTCGGCAAATATTTTCAATAGGGGTAGGTTTGTAACTTCAATCAGATGTAACACAACCGCCCTACCTGTCAGACCTGTTTATACATCGTGGGTGCGAACCGTGGGCGCCAAAACACCCTCTCCACGCCCGAAATCTCTCTAGGCAAATATTGGTGAGATGCGAGATAACCGTCCTATCCCCAACCGACGAGACATCCAAATTTTAAACGGGGGCTAAGTTCGTAACTTTCCCATATTTCAGAGAGGCGCGTCCCAAAAACATGGTTCCCCGTACCTCTCTTTGCCGGGACCGCTCACATGACCTTCTCGTCCACCGCAACGGGACTTATCCCCCGATGCACCCATCTACCGTCGCAGATCTGCTTCAATGCCATTGACAGCCATCGCACCCCCGATGCCTACACGGCGCCGCAAGAGAGGTGGTACTTCATATCACCTCAACTTTTTGATCTCAACCAAAAAAAAGATCGTAACTTGGTTACTGTACTTTATTTTCAGCTCTTAGAATTTAGTTCTTAGTTTGAAGCAAACAATTGATGCTAAATAGCATTTCTCCAGTTTCCAGCTTTAAATCTGCCATGGCACAGTCATAATATGGATTAATTGATCATGCTTAGGGTTTAATTGATCATGTTGGTTCCGTGATGGTTTCTTTAATAGAAATCGGAGGGGAAACCCTCTTTTGCTCAAAAAAAATGCTTAGGGTTTCCCCCTTTTATGATCACTATACGATCAGCATACGTGCTTCATGTCATAATAGCACTGCTCCACCCATCAAGCTAAACAAGCTTAGTTGTTCAAATACGAATATGCTATTATTAAAACATAGTCGTTCAATTGGTCAGCTAAATGTTCCTAATTTCGTTTCGAAAATGCATGTTCGCCGCTTGATACGTCTCCAACGTATCTACATTTCCTAACGCTTTTCCTCTTGGTTTGGACTCTAATTTGCATGATTTGAAAGAAACTAACCCCGGACTGACGTTGTTTTCAGCAAAACTACCATGGTGTTGTTTTTGTGCAGAAATAAAAGTTCTCGGAATGGAACGAAACTTTGCGAGGATTTTTTATACAATAAAAGAGAATTTCTGGAGCCAAGAGCCACCGGAGGGGGGCACCTGGGTGGGCACAACCCACCAGGGTGCGCCTGCCCTCCCAAGCGCACTCAGGTGGGTTGTCCCCATCTGGTGGCCCCGCAGACCCTGAAACCGACGCTATAAAATCCTATTTTTCCAGAAAAAAATCATTGAGAAAGAATTATCGCGATCCATGAGACGGAGCCGCCGTCACCTCCTGTTCTTCATCGGGAGGCCAGATCTGGAGTCCGTTTGGGGCTTCGGAGAGGGGGGCCTTCGTTCTTCGTCAGCACCAACCCTTCTCCATCGCCAATTCCATGATGCTCCCCACCGGGAGTGAGTAATTCCTCATAGGCTCGCTGGTCGGTGAGGAGTTGGATGAGATTCATCATGTAATTGAGTTAGTTTTGTTAGGGCTTGATCCCTAGTATCCACTATGTTCTGAGATTGATGTTGCTATGACTTTGCCATGCTAAATGCTTGTCACTTTGGGCCCGGGTGCCATGATTTCAGATCTGAACCGTTTATGTTATCATCATTATATCCATGTTCTAGAACCGATCTGCAAGTTATAGTCACCTACTACGTGTTATGATCCGGCAACCCCGGAGTGACAATAGTCGGGACCACTCCTGGTGATGACCGTAGTTTGAGGAGTTCATGTATTCACCGTGTGTTAATGCTTTGTTCCAGTTATCTATTAAAAGGAGGCCTTAATATCCCTTAGTTTCCAATATGGACCCAGCTGCCACGGGAGGGTAGGACAAAAGATGTCATGCAAATTCTTTCCATAAGCACGTATGACTATTTATGGCCACTATTAGCCAAAAAAATAGTTGTAGTTAGTTTAATTTCATTTCTTTATGTTGTAACCTTAGAAAAAACCTTAGAAAACCCTTAGAAAACCTTAGCATTATGTTGCTTGTTTTCATTATGGCCACTTCTTTTTCTTCTTGTGTTTTATGGCAACATAACGCTAATAGTGGCCAACATAACGCTAATAGTAAGACCCAAAACATAAAGATTTCTTTATGGCCACTTCTTTTGCTTCTTGAAAAACCTTAGAAAAACCAAAAAAATAGTTGTAGTTAGTTTAATTTCTTTTCATGCTTAGCTGCATTACTTAAAAGGAAAACCCAAAACGATTTCCTTGTTCTTCTTTCGCTTGTTGGGAGCTTTCCCGTGTAAATAGTTTTTCTCATTTTTTGCTTTCCCTTTATTTGCTTGTTTTAGAAAACCAAAAACTCCAAAAATATTTCTGTGTGTTTCGCTGAATTTCTTTTCTTTTATTCAAGTCGTACCAAGGAGAAGATAACGATGAAAATGTTGAATGTCTCTTGTTGGTTTCAAAACTGGCGGATCTCGGGTAGGGGGTCCCAAACTGTGCGTCTAGGTGGATGGTAACAGGAGACAAGGGACACGATGTTTTTACCCAGGTTCGGGCCCTCTCGATGGAGATAAAACCCTACTCCTGCTTGATTAATATTGATGATATCGATAGTACAAGAGTAGATCTACCACGAGATCGGAGAGGCTAAACCCTAGAAGCTAGCCTATGGTATGATTGTTGTTCGTCCTACGGACTAAAACCCTCCGGTTTATATAGACACCGGAGAGGGTTAGGGTTACATCGGTTACAATGGTAGGAGATCTACATATCCGTATCGCCAAGCTTGCCTTCCACGCCAAGGAAAGTCCCATCCGGACACGGGACGAAGTCTTCAATCTTGTATCTTCATAGTCCAGGAGTCCGGCCAACGGTGATAGTTCGGTTATCCGGACACCCCCTAATCCAGGACTCCCTCAGCTCTCATTTTCATAATTGTTGATCTAACAAAGAGCCCATTTTACCTTGTCTTCTCCTGTTGAATAAAATGTTTGTAGATTCCATCTTAGTCCACGGCACTCTTGCACTATTATTATTTTCACATTGTTCGGTCGCGCAAGTGAAAGGCAATAATGACAATATTCGATGTTCTACCGGTGGCAGAGAGAAATTGGTATGAACTCGGCTTGTTCTATTTTTGTAAATATGTTTAACCTAGTATCCATGATTCAGCCCATTATGATTAAACATGTTTGCAATGACAATTAGAGATTATAGTTTCTCATGCCATGCATAAGTAGCTAGGAGTGGATAATGATTTATCTTGGATATCAACATTGCGTTAAAATGATTGTGATGTAGTATGATGATATGGTATCCTCCTCTGAATGTTCGAGTGGCTTGACTTGGCACATGTTCATGCATGTAGTTGAATTAAAACCAACATAGCCTCTATGATATTTATGTTCATGGTGCTCATATCCTACTCATGCTAGTGTCCAATGTTACTTACGCATAATGCATGTTCATGACCGTTGTTGCTCTCTAGCTTGCTGCTTCTCAACCTATTTGCTAGCCTTCACTGCATTTAAGTGAGAATTCTGCTTGTACATCAAAAACCTTGAACCCAAGTTATTCCAGATGAGTCCACCATACCTACCTATATGCGGTATTACCTTGTCGTCCTAAGTAAATTTGCATGTGCCACCTCTAAAAACTTCAAATAAATATCCTTTTTGTGTGCCTTGATCATTCATGGAACGACAGGAGGTGGTTGGTATTTTTCATGCTAAGCGGGTTATTCTTAGGTCAAGTGTTTATTCACTCGCCATCGCACGACAAAAGGGCGGTAATAGGGATTCCTAGTCCCGAACTAAAAAATGCAAATAATTAAACAGAACTCCCCCCGGGACTGTTGTTGGTATGGACGGCACCCGTTGTTTCAAACAAGTCGTGGAGTGTGATTGATGGTGGAGGGGAAGTAAACCTTCACTTTTATCGCTTGGGAACCGCCACTAGCGTGCTTAGCATGGAAGATGTTGATAACTGATGGTTGTGAAGTAAATGAGAAGGGTGCATGTCTCAAAATATCATTTACCTCTATTTTTAAAACTTGAGCTCTAGCACCTCTGCAAATCACTGCTTCCCTCTGCGAAGGGACCATCTATTTAATTCTATGTTGTGTCATAACCCTCTAAAATAAGCACCAGAACCTGAGAGCACTGCTGTCATGCTGATCCATTATGTGTAGCTAATGTTGGGTGCATCATGACTGGATCTTTTCTACCATGAATTACAATGTTTAGTTGCTGCTTGAACTTTGGAGGTGCTCTGCATTTCTGTTTTGCGGTCTCAGAAAGGGCTACTGAGATACCACTATTGTCATATTATATCATGGTTGTTTTGACAACGTGTTGCTATTTGAGATATCTTATTATTGCTCGCTAGCTGATTATGTCATTGATATGAGTTAGTATAATTTTTAAGAGTTATTGTTGGTATGGTTAGTTATAATATTGGCTGAAAACTTGGGTGTTGTTTAAGCTTATTTATGCAAACAAAAGCAAAAGAGTTCGTAAAAGTTTTTCTTTTTCCCTTTTCGTTTATCAACTGAATTGCTTGAGGACAAGCAAAGCTTTAAGCTTGGGGGAGTTGATACGTCTCCAATGTATCCGCTTTTCCTAACGCTTCTCCTCTTGTTTTGGACTCTAGTTTGCATCATTTGAATGAAACTAACCCCGGACTGACACTGTTTTCAGTAGAACTACCATGGTGTTGTTTTTGTGCAGAAATAGAAGTTCTCGGAATGGAACGAAACTGTGCGAGGATTTTTTATACAATAAAAGAGAATTTCTGGAGGCAAGATCCACCGGATGGGGGCACCTGGGTGGGCACAACCCACTGTGGCGCGCTGCCCTCAGGCGCCTGGTGGGTTGTCCCCACCAGTGGCCCCGCAAACCCTGAAACCGACGCTATAAAATCCTATTTTTCCAGAAAAAATCAAAGAGAAAGAATTATCACGATCCACGAGACGGAGCCATCGTCACCTCCTGTTCTTCATCGGGAGGCCACATTTGGAGTCCGTTTGGGGCTCCGGAGAGGGGGATCTTCGTTCTTCGTCGGCACCAACCGTTCTCCATTGCCAATTCCATGATGCTCCCCACCGGGAGTGAGTAATTCCTTCGTAGGCTCGCAGGTCGGTGAGGAGTTGGATGAGATTCATCATGTAATCGATTTAGTTTTGTTAGGGATTGATCCCTAGTATCCACTATGTTCTGAGATTGATGTTGCTATTACTTCGCCATGCTTAATGCTTGTCACTTGGGCCTCGGGTGCCATGATTTCATATCTGAACTGTTTATGTTATTATCATTATATCCATGTTCTAGATCCGATCTGCAAGTTATAGTCACCTAGTACGTGTTATGATCCGGCAACCCCGGAGTGACAATAGTCGGGACCACTCCCAGTGATGACCGTGGTTTGAGGAGTTCATGTATTCACCGTGTGTTATTGCTTTGTTCCGGTTCTATATTAAAAGGAGGCCTTAAAATCCCTTAGTTTCCAATATGGACCCCGCTGCCACGGGAGGGTAGGACAAAAGATGCCATGCAAGTTCTTTCCATAAGCATGTATGACTATTTATGGAGCTAGTGCCGTATCGCCCTAGGTTATGACTATCACATGATGAATATGATCCAACAAATTACCGATCCAATGCCTATGAATTTATCTTATATTATTCTTGCCAAGTTACTACTGCTATCATTACTGTTGCACTTGCTACAAAAATACTACTATCACTGTTACCGTTACTATTGTTGATGTCACTACTATCAAAACTATCATATTACTTTGCTACAGATAATTAATCTCCACGTGTGGTTGAATTGACAACTCAGCTGCTAATACTTGCAAATATTCTTTGGCTCCCCTTGTGTCAAATCTATAAATTTGGGTTGAATACTCTACCCTCGAAAACTGTTGCGATCCCCTATACTTTTGGGTTATCACTGTTAGAATAAATTTGAGGCCATACCATCGATCATCCGAGGACCAAGCAATCACACGAGCACGACACAGAGATTTGTTAACAAGGTTCACCTATATGGCTACATCCCCGGGGCCTGACTATGGGTGCTCCTCCCCATGACACCACTACAATACGGCACCCGGTCGCCCTGGACACCGGCACATGTCGCCGGCTTCCCCTGTGTTCCGGTGCTATTATGTTGGCATAGGTTACATCGTGTGTCCACCCCCGCTATATATGAGAGGCCTAGGATACAAGTGTCCTACTAGGACACGACTCCATATCCTATGTAAACACAATACTACTCAGAGTCCAACTGTAACCTACCTTGTACACTATATTCGACACAACTCTAACAAACTCCACCTTGGCGAATATTCTCTAGCACCTTGAATTCGGCAATGCGTCAAACTTCCATGTACATTAGACTTGAGCTTATCCCATGAGTACCACTGCTACTTAATATGACTCCACCTGCAACTTGTAGTCCCTTCTTTTCTTGATCACAGTCAGCACTCAAGCAAAATTAAGTTCCTTGTTATCCTAATTTGTGCTCCCAACTTCTAGAGTATCCGTCCAATGTCATCACACACTGATCACCGACCTGCGTCAAAGTGAACAACTCATATATCAGGTGTCACACATAGGAGTTACTTGAACTCAACATCACCGCTCTTCCTTGACCGCCTGTCTGAAACTTGAAGGAATTGCATCATTGCTTGTAGTCAAATTCGCAGTTGTCTCACCACATGTATGACCACCAGAGCCCTGGCCCGCCTCCATGTCCTGTGCATACCGCACGCCTCGCCGCTATTACCCCGTCAAGCCTCCGTTGTCCCGGTCATGTCTCAAGAGTCGCGAACCCACACCTCTCAACCCCCCTGCAGAGTACCACCGATCATCACCGACCGATGACGAGTTTCACGCTTCCGTCAGACCACTGGGCTCCAGTCCAAATTACGTGTCCCTCGCTTTTTCCCCAGCTGAATAGGCTTCGACTCTCTGTGCACTTACACCGTAGCCCCTCAATTCAGCTCCACCTTCAACATGACTCCATGGTAGATGATCAGTCCACCCTCACGCCCAGTCGACTTCAAGCTCTGTGTGTACATCACTTTGAATCAACCCCGCGCCATAGTCTTGTTGAATCCGCACAAGCCATCGGGCATGCGCCACGTGTTTCCATGCCCCAGAAGTCGGTCACCATCAGCATCATGCTCCTATGTCACTGTCGCCGATCCCGCACCGTCTTCTGTACCAACCGAATTGCGTTGATCCATCAGACTATCTAGTCCAACCCAGCCGAACTTGTCCGACTACATGACACGCTCGAGGCTCCCAAATCGTATTTCAAGAATTTTCGTCCATCACATGATAATTCCATCTTAGCTAACATGACTTCCTGCAACGCCTTCAAGCATCCCCATTGTGCCAATGAATTTTCACCCTTGTCTACCATAACCCAAAGTTTCCAGTTTCGACGAACTTCTCCACCTCAAACCTAGTACCCGTTGGCGCCATGATTCTTTGTACAGCTGACTCTGTGAAAAAATAATCAAGCTTCTCACGCGATGCCCAAGTACCGGCATACGCATACAGAACCTGATTGATCCATGTACTACTAGCCTTTGCTTCACGTGAACTTGTCTCCTTGGCTTCAACTTCTGATGCTAGCTAATTGATTTGTCTTGCCTTTGCTTTCCGATGGATGCACATAAACGATGGATATGTTTATTTCCGAATCGCTCTGCCGCTGCCTCTTCGTGTCATTGGGGACTCGGTCCCCTTTTGGTCCAAACAAATCTCACCTACAAGCTTCCTCCGTTCCTTGATCTGCTCCAAATAACAAGCACCCGTTGCCCGATTCAGCGCTGCACCAACACCTGGTCCACAGACTTGCTAACCCAGCTTGGGCCAGCGCACTACTCCTGATGGGCCTCCTGCCATGGGCCGCCAGGCGCCAAATATCCACAGCACGTACACACGGCAGCCCGACGCTCACCCGATCGATCCATGTGATCAACCGCCGCACGTCTCTCCTGTACGCCCGCCCAATCAATCCGTTGATCGATCGCCGCACGTCCCTGCCACTCCAACGAGCACGCGAGCCTTCCGCTGATCTGAAGCCTGCTCGTTGATTTCGCTGCCGATTGCTTCTTTCAATCTCGCCGAGAACCACACCGCAGCCGGCTGCATCTCAAACTTTGATACTTCCTCTAGATCAACAATCCACAACCTCCAGGCAACCTAGCTCATGATACCACTTGTTAGAATAAATCCGAGGCCATATCGTCGATCATCTGAGGACCAAGCAATCACACGAGCACGACACCGAGATTTGTTAACGAGGTTCACCGATATGGCTACATCCCCGGGGCCTGACTATGGGCGCTCCTCCCCCTGACACCACTACAATACGGCACCCGGTTGCCCTGGACACCGGCACATGTCGCTGGCTTCCCCTGCGTTCCGGTGCTATTATGTTGGCATAGGTTACATCGTGTGTCTACCCCCAATATATATGAGAGGCCTAGGATACAAATGTCCTACTAGGACACGACTCCATATACTATGTAGATACAATACTACTCAGAGTCTAACTGTAACCTACCTTGTACACTATATTCGACACAACTCTAACAATCACCGCTCGGGTGTGTATCTCTATAGGGTGCCCACGGTGGGCAGCGGCCCACCCTGTGAGGTCAGCCCAGGCCCCGATTCCCCTTGCCGGCGACTTGCCGTCCCCGGACGGCATGACTCTAGGAGGAGACGCAGGACTAACATGAGGTCAGGAGCCGCTCGCTCAACAGCATCACCACTGCACGGGAGCACCGCTGTGCCTACCTTCCCAGTTTGTTCAGGGCTCAGGCGTGCAGCAGCCACTAACCCAACCCGATTTTTCCTGAGATACATCCTCAACACTCAGCAGCCACTCCTCATCACCCATTTTCTAATTGATTCATTACTCATTAGGCAGGACTGTCATTAGGGTTCGTTGTGTGCTGAGTGCTACCTACACTTCAGTTGTATTTCGGTGATCTTTAGTACCTGTAAAGTTCACAGGGTTTCAAAATTCCGGCCCTAGGAACAAACACTAGTCATTTTGGATTGTTGGTCATAGTGACATTGACCCAGATTACTACTGCAGGCCAGGTTAATTGAGAATTTTACTTGTCTTTCTCACTCATTACATATGATATCCAATTATTCACGTCGATTACTTGCAAACAATAAGTGATAGACCAACTTCTTGATTCAGATTTTGGACAGTCTCTTACTGCAGTTACAATTATGCATATTTTTCCTAGTAAGCTAACAAGTAAATGATTGATTCACTACATCTATGCTTGCCTTGTTATATTTGTTGTCAATATTCTTTTAGGGTGGACCACCCTATTTCAAAATACTGGAACCGCAGACATGAGTGAATAGTATTTCTCTGTGTGATCTCTTCCATCATGTGTGGGCAACGAACACTGCATTGTATAGAAAGAAAGTGTCATTTCCACCTTTTACATGGACTATGATCTTTCACATGGAATACAATCTGCCTACTTGCTTTGTGTCGCACTACCAGCACTCCACCCTTGAAGCTAAACATTATGCCACTCATAATTCCTTAGTTCATTTGTTCAAATACGAATTTGATATGATTCTAATGTTCCTACTTCAGTTTTGAAATACGAATTTGTTACAATTAATGTGTGTCTGCCTGTTATAGAGGCATAAGAGGTTTGTATTTCTGTGTGTGGTCTGGTCAGCACGGTTGGGGGTGAACTTTGCATATACAAGGGTTTATAGGGAGACACTCTTCGAGTTGAATCCGCAATGCATTCCACAGATTATCTGACTACTTTTTATGTTTTCATGAATCTCAGATTCTGAACAGCATCATAATGATTATGATCTTGCACGCATGAAAAGAATAAAGCAGAACAATGCCATGGCTGTCAAACTTGGCATTAAGGGACTAACATCAAGTCTGGATGCAATGCAATGCAAACGCTCTCCACCTACAGATTCATGCTCAGAATACGATCCTAACAGTGATTCTGAGCTAGAGGGAGACCTAAGTAAATGTAGCTCCCTAGTGGAGGAGTCAAAGGCCAATGCCCTATCTTATTCACCCATCAAGGTGCTTGCTCTAACTTTCCAGGGTTATATTGGTCGCACATATCTTGCAACTGATGCTTTGCATTGCTTCTACTTTGTTGCACTGCCATTAGCTTATTTTACACATCGTGTATGTGGATACACCCTGCCTATCCATTTTTAGTACATATTCCATCAGTCATCATACCATATTTATCCACTCAAATGTTGTTCTTGTGTATCATACGTTCAAAAGGAAGAGGGCGATTGCTAATCACAGAGGAGCAC
Organism: Aegilops bicornis; assembly: GCA_021605145.1. NCBI lineage: Eukaryota > Viridiplantae > Streptophyta > Magnoliopsida > Poales > Poaceae > Aegilops > Aegilops bicornis. The sequence continues at coordinate 287,242,645 of CM038669.1, forward strand.
GAGCAAAGTATTTGGAAAAGGTAGTGATACCTGATAAATCAAATAGCCCATTAGGTGTAGTTGCAATATCACCTGACCCACAAAACACGGCCCCAACTCTAGCAGAATCTAGCCCTACTACACCGGGTCATCTCCGATGCCCCAACTCAAAGACGCCTAACTACAAAGAAATAGTATGATGATGCCAATTGACATAGCACCATCTCTACGACGCAAAACCCCCATTCCAGCAAAGAGTACACCAAATCCAGTTGCCAAATCCCTTTTCGAACAAGAGAGATCCCCAATTGCAGCAAATAGGACCCATTTTCCATTTCTTCCCAATTTATAAGACGAAGCTTATATTGTTGTCAGGAACTTTGTGTGCATCTTTCCTTCATTGAAAGATTATACCGCATACACAGAACAATTCCCAGTCTTCCTCCGCAAGTTATGCGTAAGTAATGTACTAATGTTATTCATGGTAATTATTGTATATGTTTCTGCTGACAAAAGACACAAGATTTCATTCTTTTAAATAAGCAAGGACCAAACTGGATTGTCAAGACGAGCAAGGGTTGGTTGCGCTTTTCAAGCACTCGTTGATGAAGTATCGTTCCTACCTGAGGCAAGTGCACTTCGATGGCAAGCCTCTAAACTAAATTTATGTAAAGTCTCCGGTACTACATTTATCAGACAGTGACTGGAATAATCTTGTTACACATTGGTCTGCAGCGTAAGGTACTGTCTATGATATCACATCACAATTTGAACTACATTTCTGCATTTGCCTTAATGTCTCACTTGTACGAAAACTGTTAGCAGAAGAACATTCATTCTCAAGGGACCATGGAATCTCGCAACTATACTGCACACTGCATTGCTATTGTGAGTACCTCTTGCCCTGTATGACCATACTTACTTTCATAGCTGGTTGATTACGTAGCATCACTGCACGTGTTAGCCTCATTATCGTCCATTTTGTGGACATTATAAGATCCGTATGGACTCTTACATAAATTTAGAATCAACCCAATGCTTTCGAAGAGGTTTAGCTCTGTAGTCCTCTTGTAAGGACTGAAAGTTACTCCCTTCATCCCATAATATAAGAACGTTTTGTACAGTACACCAGTGTTCAAAACACTCTTATATTATGGGAAGAGGGATTGGTTCATTGTGTAGCATTCTGCATCTTATCTCCCTCACCCACCATTTACTAAAAAATATCAGATCTATATTTAATCTTACCAGAAAGTTGAATAAACAGACAATGCTAGTGTAGAAGTGTAGCCTATTGCTCTTGTCAGTACATTTTGTCCAGTAACACTTGTACTTCCAGGGATTGGTAGATGATTATGTAGCATCAATCTGCATCTTATCTTCATTATCCTCTATCCCTTCCACTATTATCATATCTATAATTACTCTCTACAAAATGTAGAGTACAGGCAATGCTTATGAAGAAGATTCTGTGCTGAAATTCTTGAGTTATCCTTCCCTTGACATGAGAAGGGCATTATAAATCCGGTCTTAACTGTTAATGTAAGTCAGTCCTTCTAAAGCCGTTATCATCAACTGTTGTTTAATTTTCTCATACTCCCTATCGTTAACTGCTGTTTAGTTTGCTGTTTCTATCAAAATGCATGTTCGCAACAACCGTAAGTTCCAAGTTTTACTTGTAAAACCAAATTCCTTATTCATACCATGAGCATTAATCAATACTCCCTATATGTATGCTTGATTTTGTGGATCTATAATCCAGTGTGTGGTGAAGCAGCCCATGTTTGCACCTTGTCATCTCCTGTTTTATCTTACTGATGTGGCTGATGATATGAATAACATGCCATGCACATTAACCAAAATAGATACAATGATTGTCTTTGCCCTTCATCTATGCTTTTGGTGTTGACATGGTAATCCAGTAGTGTGGTGAAGCTCCCCGCATTATGAACAATGCCAAATTATGCTATTGATATTTTGAACTTACTCTTTATTTTATAATTTGAAATTGGATGGAATTGAAAGCATAGTTATCATCTTTGTTTATACACGTGCAAAACCTGTCATCTCTCTGCTTGTTTCAGGGTGATATGCCTGATCGCATGCACAAGTCTGCTGAAGGTTGTGAGACAAACCCAACATACATTGCAGCAAAGAAGGCAAAACATCTTGAAGATAGCGAGACAACCCCAAATTCTTGTCTTGATGCAGTGTTCAAGTTACTTGAGACTAGCAGTCAGACAAGCTCATGTAATTCATTGTCTGAATCAGTTCGACTTCTTCAGTCCCGAGTTCTAGCAGAAAGGCATTCTGCAACTCAACTTCGACTTGGAGTCCTATCTCTAAGAAAGATCGCGGAGAACACCAATGAGAACCTCATTGCTAAATAGCTACACCTGGAAGCTATGACCAACATGCTAGGCCGGTCTCACAGCCTTGCTCAGCAGCTTGCACGGCAGTTCCCGTGCAAGGCTAGCCTTTCTTGGACTGTCTTGGAAGTGGTCTCGGTTCAGTATTATTTTGTTACGCTCCAATGGTGCCCATTTTTTGTAATCTGCTTCTTCGTTGCGCTTTATGATCACTAGTGGTGAACTTCGATGCCCAGTGGATGTAATGTACCATAAATCCTTTATTGTATAGTGTAGGTTTATTCTAAGTTACTATGCCGTAATTTATTTATTGTATAGAGTAGGTTTGTTCTTAATTCCTACTAGTTACTGCCATCATTTGCTATCTGAATAAAATATGATGTAGTCGACCGGACCGAAACATTCGCCTCTAACGGGCCCAGTTTTTAGCGGTCCACAATTGGGCCGGCTTACAACTTTCTTGGGCCCGAAAGGCCATTGGGGCATTCACACTTTGCGCCAAGCCCACAACTTACTCCGACCTATATTCGGCCCAAATTTTAGTTGGCCCTTTAGTGGACCCAGCGCTTAGTTGGGTCCATGTAGCTTTGGGCCATTAACAAGCTGAATATTATGCTGGCCTGTTACGGCCCAGAAGAAACCATGGGCCTTTAGCAGGCTGAAATGCATGTTGGGCCTCAATTTTCACTAGTCGTCGACGGGCCTTCAGCAGGCTAAAATGTAGACTGGGCCTTTTTTGGCCCAGTTATATGATAGGTCGTTACCAGGCCGAAACATATTGATGTCTACTACGCAACCTTCTGCTTGTAGACGTTGTTGGGCCTCCAAGTGCAGAGGTTTGTAGGACAGTAGCAAATTTCCCTCAAGTGGATGACCTAAGGTTTATCAATCCGTGGGAGGCGAGGGATGAAGATGGTCTCTCTCAAGCAACCCTGCAACCAAATAACAAAGAGTCTCTTGTGTCCCCAACACACCCAATACAATGGTAAATTGTATAGGTGCACTAGTTTGGCGAAGAGATGGTGATACAAGTGCAATATTATGGTAGATATAGGTTTTTGTAATCTGAAAATATAAAAACAGCAAGGTAACAAGTAATAAAAGCGAGCGTAAATGGTATTGCAATGCTAGGAAACAAGGCCTAGGGTCAAGTTCTCTCAACAATAATAACATAATTGGATCATATAACTATCCCTAATGTCACCTCCAAGTCACTAATAGAGGAGAACAAACGAAGAGATTATGGTAGGGTATGGAACCACCTCAAAGTTATTCTTTCCGATCAATCCATTGGGCTATTCCTATAAGTGTCACAAACAGCCCTAGAGTTCGTAGTAAAATAACAACTTAAGACACACATCAACCAAAACCCTAATGTCACCTAGATACTCCAATGTCACCTCAAGTATCAGTGGGCATGATTATATGATATGCATCACACAATCTCAGATTCATCTATTCAAACCAACACAAAGTACTTCAAAGAGAGCCCTAAAGTTTCTACCGGAGAGTCAAGACGAAAACGTGTGCCAACCCCTATGCATAGGTTCATGGGCGGAACCCGCGAGTTGATCACCAAAACATACATCAAGTGGATCACGTGATATCCCATTGTCACCACAGATAAGCACGGCAAGACATACATCAAGTGTTCTCAAATCCTTAAAGACTCAATCCGATAATTTAACTTCAAAGGGAAAACTCAATCCATTACAAGAGAGTAGAGGGGGAGAAACATCATAAGATCCAACTGTAATATCAAAGCTCGTGATACATCAAGATCGTGCCACATCAAGAACACGAGAGAGAGAAAGATCAAACAGATAGCTACTGGTACATACCCTCAGCCCCGAGGGTGAACTACTCCCTCCTCGTCATGGAGAGCGTCGGGACGATGAAGATGGCCAACGGTGAGGGATCCCCCCTCCGGCAGGGTGCCGGAACAGGGTCCCGATCGGTTTTTGGTGGCTACAGAGGCTTGCAGCGACGGAACACCCAATATATTCTGTTCCTCCATGTTTTTAGGGTATATGGACATATATAGGCGAAAGAACTCGGTCAGGGAGCCACGAGGGGCCCACGAGGGTGGGGGCGCGCCCAGGGGGCAGGCGCGGCTCCCTGCCTCATGGCCACCTCGAAGCTTCCTTGACTTCAACTCCAAGTCTCCTAGATCACGTTCATTCCAAAAATCACGCTCCCGAAGGTTTCATTCCGTTTGGACTCCGTTTGATATTCCTTTTCTGCGAAACACTGAAACAAGGAAAAAACAGAAACTGGCACTGGGCTCTGGGTTAATAGGTTAGTCCCAAAAATAATATAAAAGTGCATAGTAAAGCCCATTAAACATCCAAGATGGATAATATAATAGCATGAATACTTCATAAATTACAGATACGTTGGAGACGTATCAGCATCCCCAAGCTCAATTCCTGCTCGTCCTCGAGTAGGTAAATGATAAAACAAATAATTTATGAAGTGTGAATGCTAGCAGGTGCACAAGTTTGATCAATGAAAATTTAATCACCTTTTCTAGCATCATTATATATCATAACAGTAGCTCATATCATAAAGCTTCTCCTGATCAAGTAACAAACTATTCACATGTTAAAGTATAGATCATAAACTTTCTTGAAAACTAAACCGTGTTATTAGTCATCGAACAATTACAATTCATCTTATTTTCAGGAAGAGTCTATGTCAGAGCTTTGATTCATAAACTTCACATACTCAACTATCATTTAGTCTTCCATGATTGCTATCACTCAAAGCATATTTTAGAACAAATAGTATTCATCGAACACAGAGAAAGATAGGGGCTTAATGTTTCGCCTCCCAACCTTTTACCTCAAGGGTAATGTCAACAGTAATAATTCATGCTCAAATATATTTGAATGGCCATATATGGTTAGATCTTTCCATCACATGATGCTTGCCAACTAAAGAGTAGGTTGGAATGAGAAGGAATACTACTGACTCTTGCATAAAAGTAAAAGATAGGCCCTTCGTAGAGGGGAGTAGGGATTTGCAGAGGTGCCAAAGCTCGAAGCTAAAACAGAGATGAAAATAATTTTGAGAGGTATGCTTTCATTGTCAACATAACGACCAAGAGTTCCCAATATCTTCCATACTACATACATTATAGGCGGTTCCCACGCAGAAAGGTAAAGTTTTTACTCCCCCTCCACCAACAATCACACTCCACAGCTTGTTCGAAACAATGGGTGCCGTCCAACTTTCAACAATCCTGGGGGAGTTTTGTTTAAATTATTTGTGAATTTGTTTTTTATCTTTTGATCATAGGACTGGGCATCCCAGTTACCAACCATTTTCTCGTGAATGATGAGCAGAGTCCACTCATCGTGAGAATAACCCACCTAGCATGGAAGATACTGACAGCCCCTAGTCACTACATGAGCGATTCGGGCATACAAAACCGATTATTATTTGAAGGTTTAGAGTTTGGCACATGCAAATTTACTTGGAATGGCAGGTAAATACCGCATATAGGTAGATATGGTGGACACTCATGGAATAAACTTGGTTCAAGGAATTTGGATGCACAAGCAGTATTCCGCTTAGTACAGATATTTTGGCTAGCAAAGGATTCTAAATAGCAAGCACCACATGTTAGAGGATCCATAACAATATAACTTCTATACAAATATACCCAAGCATAACTCATTATGTTGTCTTCCTTGTCCAACTTCAACTAATTTTCTCAGGTTTGAAAATAATTAATGGGGCTCATAGTCATAGAAGATGTCCAAGATAGTATTATATGTGAAATCTCACTTCCTTCAATATTCTTTCATGTATTGTTCAAGTGACCAATACAATGTTTGCTAACCTTCAATAAATTTACCACATCTACTTCTTATGTGTGAAGTCATTACTCCCCATGGGAAAGGCATATGAAACATATATAATTTAAGATTTATGACATTCAGATCATTCAACCATTTACTATAGAATATAAGTGAAGCACACGAGTAAATGACAAACTACTCCAAAAAAATATAAGTGAAGATCAATGAGTAGTTAAATAATTATGTAGCTATGTGAAAACTCTCTCTCATTTAAGAATTTAAGATCTTGGTATTTTACTCATACAACATGCAAAACAAAATAAAACGACATTTCAAGGATAGCACTCATCATGTGAAGAAGCAAAAACTTAGGCTCAACCGATACTAACCGATAATTGCTGAAGAAGAAAGGTGGGATGCCTACCGGGGCATCCCCAAGCTTAGATGCTTGAGACTTCTTGAAATATTATCTTGGGGTGCCTTGGGCATCCCCAAGCTTGAACTTTTGTGTCTCCTTAATTTCTCTCATATCACGGTTTCCTAAATCTCGAAAGCTTCATCCACACCAAACTCAACAAGAACTCGTGAGATAAGTTAGTATAAACCAATGCAAAAACCTTATCATTTTATACTGTATAAAATCACTAAAATTATTAAAACATTGCCTACTAAATGCCTCTGCATATTTAATACTCTTAACCTCAAATATAATCATTAAACAAGCAAACATATGCAAACAATGCAAACATAACAGCAATCTGCCAAAACAGTACAGTCTGTAAAGAATGCAAGATTCATCATACTTCCCTAACTCCAAACATTATGAAAGAAAATTACCACTGTAGTAAATTTATCAGAGGTTATTATGCAAAAGGTTTCAACATTTTATCACATTCTGAATTTTCTAGGGAATTTTTGCAACAACGGTAAACTTTCTGTTTTGAAACAGCAACATGTATACTTGCAAAATAAGCATGGTAAAGGCTATCCTTGACATTTTTATTGAAAATAAAGATGCAAAATATTATTATAAATAACATCAAGCAAATACTAACAAAATAAAATGACGCTCCAAGCAAAACACATATCATGTGGTGAATAAAAATATAGCTCCAAGTAAAGTTACCGATGAATGAAGACGAAAGAGGGGATGCCTTTCAGGGCATCCCCAAGCTTAGGCTTTTGGCTGTCCTTGAATATTACCTTGGGGTGCCTTGGGCATCCCCAAACTTAGGCTCTTGCCACTCCTTATTCCATAGTCCATCGAATCTTTACCCAAAACTTGAAAACTTCACAACACAAAACTTAACAGAAAATCTCATGAGCTCCATTAGTATAAGAAAATAAATCACCACTTAGGTACTGTAATGAACTCATTATTTATTCATATTGGTGTAATATCTACTGTATTCCAACTTCTGTATGGTTCATACCCTCCGATACTGCTCATAGATTCATCAAAATAAGCAAACAACACATAGAAAACAGAATCTGTCAAAAACAGAACAGTCTGTAGTAATTTGTATTAAACGTATACTTATGTAACTCAAAAAATTCTGAAATAAATTGGTGGACCTGAGGAATTTGTCTAGTAATCATCTGAAAAAAGAATCAACTAAATATCACTCTCCAGTAAAACGTTTTAGCTAATCTCGTGAGCGCTAAAATTTCTGTTTTTTTACAGCATGATCATAAAGACTTCACCCAAGTCTTCCCAAAGGTTATACTTGGCACAAACACTAATTAAAACATAAAACCACATCTAACCAGAGGCTATATAGATTATTTATTACTAAACAGAACCAAAAAGCAAAAAAACTAAAATAAAATTGGGTTGCCTCCCAGCAATCGCTAACGTTTAATGCCCCTAGCTAGGCATGACGATTCCAATGATGCTCACATAAAAGATGAGAATTGAAACATAAAAAGAGCATCATGAAGAACATGACTAGCACATTTAAGTCTAACCAACTTCCTATGCATAGGGATTTTATGAGCAAACAACTTATGGGAACAAGAATCAACTTGCATAGGAAGGTAAAACAAGCATAACTTCAAGATTTTAAGCACATAGAGAGGAAACTTGATATTATTGCAATTCCTACAAGCATACATTCCTCCCTCATAATAACTTTCAGTAGCATCATGAAAGAATTCAACAATATAACCAGCACCTAAAGCATTCTTTTCATGATCTACAAGCATAGAAAATTTACTACTCTCCACACAAGCAAAATTCTTCTTAGTCGGAATAGTGGGAGTATCATAAGAGACTTGAATAGTATAAATTGTTTCCACATTAAAAGAGTAATGCTAAGAAAAAGGGTAATCATAATCATGACAAGTTTTATAAATATAATCATCACTACTTTTTATAGCATAAGTTTCATCACAATAATCATCATAAGTAGCAACTTTATTCTCATCATAATCAATTGAAACCTCTTCCGAAATAGTGGATACATCACTAAATAAAGTCATGACCTCTCCAAATCCACTTTCATAAATATTATAAGATTCAACATCCTCCAAAATAGTGGGATCATTACTTCCTAAAGTTGACACTCTTCCAAACCCACTTTCATCAACATAATCATCATAAGTAGGAGGCATGCTATCATCATTATAAAATTGCATATCTAAACTTGAGAGGCTAAAAATATCATCTTCATTAGACATAGCATCCCCAAGCTTGGGCCTTTTCATATCATAAGCATAATCACTCTCATCATTAATAGTATGGATAGCACCAATAGTATAGCAATTGTCATATTCCAAGCAAGTGCCAAAAAGATTTTCAAGATCATAAGAAGTATCATTATCTTCCCAATCATAATCATCACAACAAGCAATAGGCATAACTAGATCATCATCAAGTGCATCATCTTCCACAATTATTTTTGATTCATTTTCATGAGGCACAACAATAATAGGAGCAACATTATTTGGGAGGGATACCTTTTTACCTTTGCTTCTCCGGTTTTTCTTTTTCTTCTTCACATCATGTGCGAGTTTATCCCTCATTTTTGAGCTCCTTATTGATGAGATTGGTTGAATAGAAAGCTCCTCCTCGTTACCTAATTCGTCATAAGAAATAATAGGAGGATATTGGGAAGTCTCTTCCCTTTCATTAGTGTTCTCTTCATCTTCTATTTGCTTTTTTTCTTTATGTAATTGGCAATGTAAGGATTTTCAATGCAATTCACTGCACAATACATATAAATTTCCTCTAGATCAAAATTAAGAAGTTTATAACGGGCAAATTCTGGGAGATAGTTAGTTATACGTTTCATTTCTTCATAGCCCATAAGCAAACTAAGTTCATTATAATGTGCAAGGGAAATCAAGTCATCACAATTTTTGGACACGATTAGATCATGAAAAATTTTACATCAGATAGTTAAATGACCCCGTTCATTGCAATGTTCACAAGTACGGGTAAGAAAATTTAAGTTTTCAGCACAAACATCTAGCCTTTCTTGCAACAATTTAGTTTCTAAATGATTATGCCTCTTGCAATATCTATCTTCCCTATTTGGTGTGCAAAACCCAATCCACTCCACAAAAATTGACATGTTTATAGGAGACATTTTCATCATAACTAGTGCAATCATCATTAGTACCATGGATATTCAAGGAGTTCATACTAACAACATTGCAATCATGCTCATCATTCAAAGATTTAGTGCCAAACATTTTAAAGCATTCTTCTTCTAACACTTTGGTACAATTTTCCTTTCCATCATACTCACGAAAGATATTAAAAAGATTAAGCGTATGAGGTAAACTCAATTCCATTTTTTGTGTGTAGTTTTCTTTTATAAACTAAACTAGTGAAAAAACAAGAAACTAAAAGATTCGATTGCAAGATCAATAGATATACCTTCAAGCACTCACCTCCCCGGCAACGATGCCAGAAATTGCTTGATGTCTACTACACAACCTTCTTCTTGTAGACGTTGTTGGGCCTCCAAGTGCAGAGGTTTGTAGGACAGTAGAAAATTTCCCTCAAGTGGATGACCTATGGTTTATCAATCTGTGGGAGGCGTAGGATGAAGATGGTCTCTCTCAAGCAACCCTGCAACAAAATAACAAAGAGTCTCTTGTGTCCCCAACACACCCAATACAATGGTAAATTGTATAGGTGCACTAGTTCGGCGAAGAGATGGTGATACAAGTGCAATATGGATGGTAGATATAGGTTTTTGTAATCTGAAAATATAAAATCAGCAAGGTAACAAGTAACAAAAGTGAGCGTAAGCGGTATTGCAATGCTAGGAAACAAGGCCTAGGGTTCATACTTTCACTAGTGCAAGTTCTCTCAACAATAATAACATAATTGGATCATATAACTATCCCTCAACATGCAACAAAGAGTCACTCCAAAGTCACTAATAGAGGACAACAAACGAAGAGATTATGGTAGGGTACGAAACCACCTCAAAGTTATTCTTTCCGATCAATCCATTGGGCTATTCCTATAAGTGTCACAAATAGCCCTAGAGTTCGTAGTAAAATAACACCTTAAGACACACATCAACCAAAACCCTAATGTCACCTAGATGCTCCAATGTCTCCTCAAGTATCCGTGGGCATGATTATACGATATGCATCACACAATCTCAGATTCATCTATTCAAACCAACACAAAGTACTTCAAAGAGTGCCCTAAAGTTTCTACCGGAGAGTCAAGACGAAAACGTGTGCCAACCCCTATGCATAGGTTCACGTGCGGAACCCGCAAGTTGATCACCAAAACATACGTCAAGTGGATCACGTGATATCCCATTGTCACCACAGATAAGCACGACAAGACATACATCAAGTGTTCTCAAATCCTTAAAGCCTCAATCCGATAAGATAACTTCAAAGGGAAAACTCAATCCATTACAAGAGAGTAGAGGGGGAGAAACATCATAAGATCCAACTATAATAGCAAAGCTCGCGATACATCAAGATCGTGCCACATCAAGAACACGAGAGAGAGAGAGAGAGAGAGAGAGAGAGAGAGAGAGATCAAACACATAGCTACTGGTACATACCCTCAGCCCCGAGGGTGAACTACTCCCTCCTCGTTATGGAGAGCGCCGGGATGATGAATTTGGCCACCGGTGAGGGATCCCCCCTCCGGCAGGGTGACGGAACAGGGTCCCAATTGGTTTTTGGTGGCTACAGAGGCTTGCGGCGGCGGAACTCCCAATCTATTCTGTTCCTCCATGTTTTTAGGGTATATGGACATATATAGGCGAAAGAAGTCGGTCAGGGGAGCCACGAGGGGCCCACGAGGGTGGGGGCACGCCCAGGGGGGCAGGCGCGCCTACCTGCCTCGTGGCCACCTCGAAGCTTCCTTGACTTCAACTCTAAGTCTCCTGGATCACGTTCGTTCCAAAAATCACGCTCCCGATGGTTTCATTCCGTTTGGACTCCGTTTGATATTCCTTTTCTGTGAAACACTAAAACAAGGAAAAAACAGAAACTGGCACTAGGCTCTGGGTTAATAGGTTAGTCCCAAAAATAATATAAAAGTGCATAGTAAAGCCCATTAAACATCCAAGATGGATAATATAATAGCATGAATACTTCATAAATTAGAGATACGTTGGAGACGTATCACATATCTCGGGCCTTAGTTGGCCCACTGATATCATGGGCCTTTAAGAGGCCGAAAGCTTAGTACGAGCATTAACGGGACGAATTATATGACAGGCCTTTAACAGGCACAAAGTCACGTTGGGTTGAACTATTGCCACCTTTATCACGGGCCGTTAGTGGGCCAGATGTCCCGTCGGACCATATATGGCCCATGGGCAGCACGGGCCATTCCCAGGCCGAAAGACACACCGGGATGAAATGGGCCCATGTCTACATCGGGCCTCTAACAGGCCGAAAGTCACTGGGCCGTAATTGGGCCCAAATATTCGGCGAACAATTAATGGGCCAGATCTGGCTTCGGGCCGTAAATGGGCCATGTTTAAACAGGCTGTTATTGGGATGGCCCACTAGTACCTAAGTAAGTACTACGGGCCTTTGACTGGACCGGCCTTTTTAACCTATATGGGCCTCTGTTGGGCCCTGCCACGTGTCGACGTGTCATAAGCATGTCTCCTCCATTGGACGAATGACATCTGGCCCACCGAGGAGCAGACACGTGTTTCCTCCAGCCAATGATGATTTTATCCATGGAAAATCCCCATTGGTCCGGGCTGTTAACGGGTTATCAGATCCAAACCAGAACCCGATAGCTTAACGGTGACCCGTTATGGTGGATGCCATGTGTTGGTCACCCTTGACGAAAGCACTTCTATGACGCGCGATTTATCATCATGGAAGTGGACACTTCCGTGATGATAATTTTGGTAATGTCATGGAACACATCTACGACAGCACAAGTATGACTATCTTGATTCTGTCATAAAATCGTCATGGATGTACATGCATGACAAAAAACATGACCTACTATGACAAACACGTATCATCACGGAAGTGTATTTTTTTGTAGTGTGTGTTTTGCTTGGAGCTTCTTGTATGATATGAGTCTTTACTTTTTAGTTTGCCACAATCATCCTGGTTGTAGACACCTTTTGAGAAGGACACGCATGAATCGTGATTTATTAGAATACTCTATGTGCTTCACTTATATCTTTTGAGCTAGGCAATTTTGCTCTAGTGCTTCACTTATATCTTTTTAGAGCACGGCAGTGGTTTTATTTTATAGAAATTGTTGAACTCTCATGCTCCACTTATACTATTTTGAGAGTCTCTCTAAACAACATGGTAATTTGCTTTGGTTATGAATTTAGTCCTAATATGATGGGCATCCAAGAGGGATATAATAAAACTTTCATATAAAGTGTATTGAATACTATGAGAAGTTTGATTCTGTATGATTGTTTTGAGATATGAGGATGGTGATATTAGAGTCATTGTCGGTGTCAAAACCGGCGGATCTCGGGTAGGGGGTCCCGAACTGTGCGTCTAGGCGGATGGTAATAGGAGACAAGGGACACGATGTTTTACCCAGGTTCGGGCCCTCTTGATGGAGGTAAAACCCTACGTCCTGCTAGATTAATATTGATGATGGGTGTTACAAGAGTGGATCTACCACGAGATCAAAGAGGCTAAACCCTAGAAGCTAGCCTATGGTATGATTGTTGTTCGTCCTACGGACTAAAACCCTCCGGTTTATACAGACACCGGATAGGGTTAGGGTTACACAAAGTCGGTTACAATAGTAGGAGATCTACATATCCATATCTCCAAGCTTGTCTTCCACGCCAAGGAAAGTCCCATCCGGACACGGGACGAAGTCTTCAATCTTGTATCTTCATAGTCTTGGAGTCCGGCCGATGATGATAGTTCGGCTATCCGGACACCCCTAAGTCCGGAACTCCCTCAGTAGCCCCCGAAACGGGCTTTAGCGATGACGAGTCCGGCGCGTATATTGTTTTCGGCGTTGCAAGGTGGGTTCTCCTTCAATCTTCATGTTCCCGTCGAATAGTGTCCGGCTTCTTTACGAATGTTGTGCTCCTTGGCTCCTACGCCCAATAATGGCCTTCTTCCACGTGTCGCATTTAATGCGAAGGGCTGGGATATTTTTACATTTTACCCCCTAGCCAACGAGCAGCCGCCTATAAGAGAGGCGAGGATCTAGATCCAGCTCACACCATCCTCCATCCGCAAGTTCTCATCAAGCGCCTCGATGTAAATCCATTCCATCATGGATAGCCGACGCTGCTCCTCCTCTCGCGCTCCTAGCCCTAAGCCAGGAGATTGGGGAGATGCTCGGCCCACACAAATGAGCTAGTGGTACTCTGCATCGAGGGATATCTTCCCCAGCTTTCATGGTTCCGGTTCGAGCCGGACTAGCCACCTACAAGGGTGGAAAGCAAAGTGAGGGCGCCCCCAACCCTTCCAAAGGGGAGCGGGTATGCTTTGTCCCCTATCTAATAAGGGGACTCGGATTTCCCATACATCCGCTTTCTCCGGGGCTCCTAGAGTTCTACGGACTCCAACTTCACCACCTCACGCCCGCCTCCATTTTGCACATCGCGGGCTTCGTAGCTTTTTTATGAAGTTGTTCTTGGGCATCGAGTCCCATTTTGCCCTGTGGAAGAGATTGTTTTGTCTCGCACCCCATTCTCATGAGGGGTCGATATAACAAGTGGGCGGAGCCGAAAATATGGCGATCGCCGGGACGGATATCTATCCGGCACCCCAAAGAAGGCGTCCAAGACCGGCCTTCGGAATGGTTCTACATGGAGGACGCCCTCTGCGGATCCAGTCCGGATCGGCCTCCCGGAGTTCAACAATGCTCCCTTGAAGAAATGCCTGAGTTGGCGCCCGCGGAGCCCTCAACGGGAAGATGATAGGAGCGTCCATTACCTGATGGGCCGCATTAGGTTGCTGGCCCACTCCGGATTGACCATGATTGGAGTCATGGCCACGTGCATTATGCGAGGGGTGCAGCCACTCCAATATAGGGGCCACCCTATGTGGGATTTCAACGTGGAAGACGATGCCACCCGTCATGGCCGCAAAGGGCCAGGCTCGGCAGCCAATCTGGCAAAGATCCTGTCCGGCTTGTAAAAGGGAGAGGAGGAGGACTTCCTCCGCAAGAATCCGTTGAATGGATTTTCTATGAATAACCCTCGGAGCTGGGTAAGCGGATGTTCATCTACCCGATCCATACTTTTTTAAAGTCAAGCATCTTACTCTGCGATTTCGACGCAGAGCTTCACGGACGCCGAGGGCATACTGAAGCCTAGCTCCACAGCCCGAGGATCCGGGCGATCCCTTGATCCGACCTCCAAGAGGATCCGGACATAAAGGTGGAGCTGATTGACGGGTGTTCCACCAACGTAGCATAGACAATGCCCTAGTCGCCATTACGGTGACTACCCCGGTTTGTTTCCGGCCTCCCGGTGTTGTGACCAAGGTCTTGACACCATCATTTGATCCGCGCTCAATTATGACCATCCCATACTGATGGTGCATCGCAGGAGGTGCCTTTAAGGTGGGAAGCCGAACCCGCGGCGGCCGGACAACAAGGGTCAGTCCGGCCCAGCAGGAGGAAGAGGAGCGTGACGCGAACCGAAACATCGCCGCAACGGTACGGAGAACCGCTATTTTTAAGGGAAGGATCCCTAGGAGGTATATTAATGCTCATAACCTTTCCAGAAAGAGCACTCGCCGGACAATGTCCGGAGAGGTTGCCAATCAAGCCTCCGCCGGCCATGCTCCAACGCATGGTCCGGGAGGGGAGGCGAATACAAGGCCTGAGCCGGACGATTCTCCGACGGAGGATGCCGACAGGCTGTCCGCCACCCGGTCTGAGGTGGAGAGCGCCATGAATCACAGGCGTCGTCGGACAGTTCTTCATGACGCGTGTTTCTCCCCGGAGGCGTTAAATGCCTTTAAAGCGGGAAACGCGCACCTCCGTGCCGCTCAAGATGGGTTAACCAGAGCCACGGAGCAGTATGTGAAAGACATACGGGTAAGTAATTTTAATAGTTATATATGCCAGTAGCCCCCGAGACTTAAAATAGTTGGAATAACTGATTTAAGGATCAATTATCATGCAGGTCTTACGGAGAAGAATACCCATCTGTCCCAGAGCTCCAAGAGTGCAAGGCCCAACTTGAGGTCAAGACTGGCCGCCATGTGGGGAGCCACAGAGACCCCACTGGTAAGACGTACTTTGAAAAGATAATTATTTAGCAAAGTGTGGCGTGAATCGACAATAATATTGCAGAGGTCGCGGACTAGATCCGAACAGTAACAGCTATTGCGTCGCCTAAAGGCGGCGAGAGGGTGCTTATGAAGGTGCAGCAGAGAGAAACAAGCTCCAAGATGCCCACACCCAGCAAGGAGAAGAGCTGAAAGGTGTTCGGGCCCAAATTGTCAGCTCCGTGAAGGAGAATCAGCGGCTTGCCGCTGCATTTATAGTAAGTGCTTGAACGAATTCCTTTGAAAAGAAGAATTCGGCGAGGAAGTCGATTGATAGAAATATGTCTTTAGGTGTGCTCACAGTCGCCCTCACGGAGGAAAATGCCTGAGTCAACGGGTGACCAACTTCCCGAGCTAGTGCAATTGCTCGAACATGTTCGGCAGGCGATGAGTGGCGTCGTTCATGCTTTATGGCCATCCGTCTCCCTACCCGAGGGCCTTGGTGGGCTTGTTGAGAAGCTTCAGGGAGCACGGCGACACCTCCGTTTGTGGAAGATATCAGCCTGCCGTCAGGGCGCCAGGGAGGCCTGGGCCATGGTGAAGACACGTTACCCGAAGTCTGACCCAAACCACATGGCCGAGGTCGGACCTGCGGGGCCTGATGGGAAGGAGATCCCTGTGAGCTTGATGTACGGCCAAGTAGAACTGACCGCGAAATACTCCCAACAGGACTGTAAATTAGACAGCTTGTTATATGGGATTGAGGAGGAGTACAATCAGTCGGTTTGACGATGTAATTTGAAATGACATGTAAAATGCCTTCTAGCCGGATTGTAGATCGTTTGTCTTTGCGGACCGTTTCGCTTCAACCTCGGGACCCAACAGTCCGAGTGTGTACGAATACCCTTACGGTTATAAAAGCACCGGGCATGCATGGAGACAAGGCGTCGGGGTCATAATTGCTTTATCGGACAAGTGCCCAACTAGTTATGTTATATTACATGGTTAGTAAGAAACATCTTCCGTGGAGAATAGTTCCGTTAAGGGTTCCTTTCTCGGGAGGCATGCCCTAAAGTGCAATGCCGATCATGAGAATAGCAGAAAAAAGCATCCGGGGCAGATAAATAAGTAAGTAATAAATCATCTTTCAAGTCACCGAATCAATATTCTCTTAAGAACGCTTAGCTTTCGGCTTCACCCACCGAGGTACACATCCGTCAATTCGACAAGAATAATCATAGAGGTGCTCCCTTTACCTCCTAGCCGAACAATCGGGAACGAGGGGTAAGCACAGAGCCAGCAACCCAGCTTGGCCAAAACTTAAGTCATATCGATGCATATAATGGTGAATAAAAGGTACATGCGGAAGTATGACACATGTATTGGGCATGAAGCCCGTATGAATAAGCTTCTGTTAAAGAAGCCCCCAGGTATAATGAGTGCCAGGAGCACATCAAGTGTGTGCGAACAAAGCGCAAATCGGCCCATAAAAGGTATTAAGAAAAAAAAAGTGGGAAGAAGGAGGAGGACGAGAGACAGTAAAAAAAAGGGGGTGGATGGGGGAGTGAGACGAACCCGGAGTCCCGCGTTAGGCGAGAATCTTCGGAGACGGGCTGCGTTCCATGGGTTCGGCTCGAGTCGGTTGTCAGATGCGTTACGTAGACGGTATGCTCCGCCGGTCAGGACTTGGTCGATTATGAAGGGACCTTCCCACTTGGGCTTGAGTTTGTCCTTTTTCTTGTCCGGCAGGCGTAGAAAAAGTTCGCCAACATTGTAAGTTTTGGCCCGTACTTCTCTGCTTTGATATCTTCGAGCCTGCTGCTGATAAAATGCGGAACGAGCCTTTGCCACGTCCCGCTCCTCCTCTAAGGCGTCCAAACTGTCCTGCCGATCTAACTCGGCTTCTCTTTCTTCGTACATGCGCACGCGAGGTGAGTCATGAATTATATCGCACGGCAGAACTGCCTCTCCGCCGTATACCATGAAAATTGGCGTGAATCCGGTAGTTCGGTTTGGCGTGGTCCGCAGCCCCGAGAGTACGGAGTCGAGCTCCTCTACCCAGTGCGTGTTAGATTCCTTGAGGGACCGCACTAGTCTGGGTTTGATGCCGCTCATTATTAGACCATTTGCTCGCTCGACTTAACCGTTAGTTTGGGGGTGATAGATCAAGCGTAATCGAGCCTAATGCCCATATTTTTGCACCAGAGTTTAACCTCGTCGGCCGTGAAGTTCGTGCCGCTATCGATGATGATGCCGTGGGGACGCCAAACGGTGTACTAACCGGGATATGAAGTCTATCACCGGTCCGGATTCTGCCGTTTTAACCGGCTTGGCCTCAATCCATTTGGTGAATTTGTCCACCATGACCAATAAGTATTTGTGCTTGTGGGTTCCCCCTTTAAGGGGTCCAACCATGTCAAGCCCCTGCATCATGAACGGCCGTGTAATGGGTATAGTTTTGAGGGCGGTGGGTGGCATATGGCTCGATTAGCAAAGAGTCGGCAACCGACGCATCGTTGGACTAAGTCCTGAGCGTCTGCCCGGGCTGTCGGCCAATAAAATCATGTACGGAAGGCCTTGCCTACAAGGGCCCGGGCTGCAGCGTGGTGCCCGCCGAGTCCGGCGTGAATTTCTGCCAGGAGATGTCGCCCTTCCTCTTCGGAGATACACCTTTGAAGGACTCCGGTTGTGCTTTTATTATAAAGTTCTCCCTCATGGACCTTGTAGAATTTAGATCGCCGAACTATGCAGCGGGCCTCATTTTGGTCTTCGGGAAGTTCCTGCCGCATTAAGTAGGCGAGGAATGGTTCTGTCCCACGGGCACCATCGACATTATTTCGTGAGTCAAGGTGTTATTTCGTTGGCTGAGCCGCCGATTGTGTCGTAATGGTCTGAGTTAGGTGATGCAAATGGCTCCGGATTGTTATTTCGGACTCGTCTTCCCATAATACGGATGGCTTGAAGAGCCGTTCCAGAAAGATGTTTGGAGGACGGCGTCTCATTTCGGCGCCCGATGCGTGCTAACACGTCTCTTGCTTGGTTATTATCCCGGCTACATGGTGGAATTCTAGTCCTTGAACCGAGCTGACATTTTTAGGACGGCGTTGCGGTAGCTGCCATTTTGGATCTTTGGCGCCAAAGTCTCCATTTACTTGGGATATAGCGAGGTTTGAATCCTCGCAAGACCTCTAGGCGTTGAATGCCCATGGAGATTGCCATCCGGAGGCCATGTAGAAGGGCCTCAGATTCGTTGGCGTTGTTGGAGTCCATGTACATTATTTGAAGTACGATTGGATTGTGTCTCCGGTTGGGGACGCTGTGACGATGCCAGCCCCCAAGCCAGCCAACATTTTGGATCCGTCGAAATGCATGATCCGGTTAGAGTACGCCGTACTCTTTAGGGAGTTCGGCCGGTCCATTCGCCATTTAAGTCAGCCGTAACTCGCGACTTGATAGCTCGCCGTGGTTTGTAGGTTATGTCAAATGGTAAGAGCTCAATAGCCCATTTTGCAATCCTGCCCGCTATGTCGCGATTGTTTATAATATCGTTGAGAGGTACTTCGAGGCCATCATTATTGAACACTCTTGAAAGTAGTGTCGCAGCTTCCGGATGCCATGAACACCGCATACGCTATCTTTTGATAATGTGGGTACCGGATTTGCATGGAGTTAGAACAAGGATACGTAGTACAATCGGTTTTGAAGAGAGAATTTGTGCCCTTCGCTTCTCGTTCAACGACGAGTACCGCGCTGACAACTTGATGTGTTGCTGCGATATATAATAACATAGGTTCGCCCAGGTTGGGCGCGGCCAGAACTGGATTTGTTGCCAGTATGGCCTTTATTTCTTCGAGTCCGGTTCTGGTAGCATCCGTCCATTCGAAATGTTCGGTGCGCCGGAGGAGGCGGTAGAGGGGCAGAGCCTTTTCTCCCAAACGGGAAATGAAGCGACTTAAGGCCGCTATGCATCCGGTTAGTTTTTGTATCTGCTTGAGGTCTTTTGGAATATCCAACTGTGACAGAGCTCGGATTTTAGCCATGTGTGCTTCAATTCCTCGACCGGATACGATGAAGCCCAAGAGCTTTCCGGCTGGTACGCCGAAGACGCATTTTTCCGGATTGAGCTTAATGTCATATGCTCGGAGGTTGTCGAATTTCACCCTCAAGTCTTCTACTAGAGTTCCGACGTGTTTGGTCTTGACGACCACATCGCTTCACGTATGCCTCTACTGTTTTGCCTATCTGGGTAGCCAGACATGTTTGAATCATGCGCTGATATGTTGCGCCGGCGTTTTTGAGTCTGAAGGGCATTGTGTTGAAGCAGAATGGCCCATATGGAGTAATGAATGCCGTTGCGGCCTGATCTTTCTCCGCCATCTTGATTTGATGGTATCCGGAGTATGCGTCGAGGAAGCACAATGAATCGTGTTCGCGGTAGCATCGATGATTTGGTCGATGCGAGGGAGGGGAAAGGGTCCTTTGGACATGCCTTGTTAAGGTCTTTAAAATCGACGCAGAGGCGCTTGTGGATTTGTCCTTTGTTGTTACCATTACTAGATTGGCTAGCCAGTCCGGATGCTTTATATCTCTGATGAATCCGGCTTCTAAGAGTTTGGCTAGCTCTTCTCCCATTGCATGTCTTTTGGGCTCGGAAAATCACCGAAGAGCTTGTTTGACCGGCTTGAATCCTTTTAGGATATTTAGGCTGTGCTCTGCCAGCCTGCGTGGGATTCCTGGCATGTCTGAAGGGTGCCGTGCAAAATGTCCCAATTTTCCCAAGGAATTCTCAGAAAGCGGCTTCGACATCAGGACTTAATTGTGCCCCAATGGAGGCCGTCTTTGTGGGGTCCGAGGATGGACCTGAAATTTGACTATCTCGCTCGCTGGTTTAAAAGAGGTGGATTTGGACCTCTTATCGAGTATCACATCGTCCCTATCCACCGTGGAGCGCAGCACGCTTAGTTCCTCCGCCGCTAGGGCTTCGGACAATGCCTCTAGGGCCAAGGCGGCTGTCTTATTTTCAGCGCAGAGTGTCAGATCCGGATCATCAAGTAGAGTGATTATCCCATTGGGTCCAGGCATTTTGAGCTTCATGTACCCGTAGTGGGGTATAGCTTGGAAGATTGTGAATGCCTCTCGCCTAACAAAGCGTGATATCCGCTGTCAATGGGGCCACTTGAAACGTGACCTCCTTGGACCTGTAATTGTCCGGTGAGCGAATACTACATCTAATGTGATTTTTCCCGCGCAGCGTACTTCTCGACTAGGGATTATCCTCCTGAAGGTTGTGCTGCTTCGCTCAATGCGGCTCCACCAATTTCCATTTTTGAAGGGTTTCCTCATAGATGAGGTTTAATCATTGCCGCCATCCATGAGTACCTTAGTAAGACGAAAACCGTCCCACTATCGGACCGAGGACCAATGCGGCCGGTGCTCTAGCTGTTCGAATTTAGGTTCGTCAGCCGGGCGTTGAAGGTGATAGCCGTGTCGCTCCATGGATTTTTGTTGCTACTTGGTAGACTTCGCGAGGCTGGATTGTTCCTTTCCGCATGTTATTTGATGCGAAAGTCTCAAGAATGTTAATACCGCGGCCGGTACTTTGGGTTGGTTGCCCGGGCTAAAAGCCTTCACGCCACTTTTGGCCACCTGTCAGAGTATCCAACACGCTTGAAGGCTGTGTGTTGGAGTGGCGCCCGCATCGTGGGATTTTGCAGGTCCGCTGAGCCAACCCTCCAAAGACGGTTCCATACCCTTTAGGGGTTTTGGTTTTTGGTATTCAACCCAGGTGCTTGATAATGATGCACCCTTTTGTTTCGGACTAGGGATGTATTCGGGCCGGATTATCCCAAAATTTACTTTCGGTTTTCCAGCGCTCTCCATCGCACAAGATTACTTTTGTACTATGGTCACCAAGTCAGCAAAGCGTGTAATTTCATGACGACTTATGGCGTTTAGGATTCCCTTTGTCCGTGCAATTATTGCAGAAAATTGGGATTATGCCCTCCTCTCGGCAGTCATTTATCCTGTTCTTAACCAGAGGAATTTGGCCCAAGAATGATGTAATCGCTTTCAAATGGGCTCTTTCCGAATTCAAGAGAGATCGCTAATGTTTGGGTGGGCGGGTGGAACTAGACCGGAACCTGTCGATTTCAGGACTCAAGGGCCGAGAGTTTCGAACTTGGAAGTTTGGATTTTGAGTGTTATCCAATGAGTCCAACCCGCCACCGACTTTAAGTTCGTGGCTTGATCGACGTCCCCTCCTCCTCAAGGGAATCCGCATGGAGGGATCGAATCCGGACGCAACTAGTCCTTAAGATACAAGAAGAATCGCCGCATTGCTGCTCTATCACAGCAACATGATGGGTAGCCTGGGGAGAGTTGATCTCTCTCAGATCGGTTTTAGGCCCGATCCGGTCGTAGTCTGTGGCGACTCCCAGGGCAGTGATGCGATCCAAGAGCTCGTTTATCGAGGAGAGCTCAATCGGATCTAACTGTTTGGCAAGTTCCGAACTAACCTGGAGATTGGTTTCGATGACTCGAGAGGTCATCGTCGGCGCGGTGGCCGGACTGGCGGTCATAAGAAAACCACCTAGCCGAAGAGTCGGGCCAGCAGCCAAGGCTCCTTTGGCGATAGTATCATCTTTAAAGACGAGATGAGGCATCCTACCTGACGGCAACGACACAGAGGAACTCTCAATGAAAGCACCAATGTCGGTGTCAAAACCGGCGGATCTCGGGTAGGGGGTCCCGAACTGTGCGTCTAGGCGGATGGTAACAGGAGACAAGGGACATGATGTTTTACCTGTGTTCGGGCCCTCTTGATGGAGGTAAAACCCTACGTCCTGCTAGATTAATATTGATGATGGGTGTTACAAGAGTGGATCTACCACGAGATCAAAGAGGCTAAACCCTAGAAGCTAGCCTATGGTATGATTGTTGTTCGTCCTACGGACTAAAACCCTCCGGTTTATATAGACACCAGATAGGGTTAGGGTTACACAAAGTCGGTTACAATAGTAGGAGATCTACATATCCATATCGCCAAGCTTGCCTTCCACGCCAAGGAAAGTCCCATCCGGACACGGGACGAAGTCTTCAATCTTGTATCTTCATAGTCTTGGAGTCCGGCCGATGATGATAGTTCGGCTATCCGAACACCCCTTAGTCCGGAACTCCCTCAGTCATGCTAGTGAATAATTGTGGATTGTAGAAATACTTGTGTTAAATTTTGTGATTCCCGTAGCATGCACATATGGTGAACCATTATGTAAAGAAGTTGCAGCATGATTTATTTATTGATTGTCTTCCTTATGAGTGGTGGTCGGGGACGAGCGATGATCTTTTCCTACCAATCTATCCCCCTAGGAGCATGCGCGTAGTACTTTGTTTTGATGACTAATAGATTTTTACAATAAGTATGTGAATTCTTTATGACTAATGTTCAGTCCATGGATTATACGCACTCTCACCCTTCCACCATTGCTAGCCACTCTAGTGTTGGGAAACGTTGCATGGAAAACAAAAACAATTCTACGCACACGCAATGATCTATCCATGGAGATGCATAGCAAGGAGGGGGAGTGTGTTCACGCACTGTGAGATCAGAAGCGGAAGCTGCTTTCACAACGCGGGTTAATGTAGTCGAACTTTCTTTGCGCTCCAACCGATCTAGCACCAAACGCACGGCACCTCCGCGTTCTGCACACGTTCAACTCGGGGACGTCCTCCGCCTTCTTGATCCAGCAAGACAGGAAGGTAGTAGATGAGTTTCGGAAGCGCGACAGTGTGGTGATGGTGATGGTGATGGTGAAGTGATCTCTACAGGACTTCGCCTAAGCACTACAAAAATATGACCGAGGGAGTAAACGGTGGACGGGGGCGCCGCACACGGCTAAGACAATGTTGTGTCCTTGTGTGGCACCCCCTACCCATGTATATATAGGTGGGAAGGGAGGAGGCAACCCCTAGGGCGCCCTAAGAGACCTGGCGGCAGCCCTAGGGCTGTTGCCTTGCCCTGTGCCCCCCTTTCCTTGTAAGAAGAAGGGGAAGGAAAGAAGGGGGAGAGGGAAGGAAGGGGGAGTCCAACTCCACACTTTCCTTTCCCTCCCCTCTTTACTTCTCCTCCTCATAGGGCCGGCCACTATAGGGGTGCACCAGCCCAAAACACCAGCCCCTTGTGGGCTGGTGTGTTCCCTCTCTTGGCCCATAAGGCCCATATCTTTGTCGGGGGTACCCGAAACTCCTTTCTGGTGACCCGAGAAGTACCCGGTACCTTCCGAAACACTACCGGTGTCCAAATACCATCATCCTATATATCAATATTTACCTCTCAACCATTTTGAGACTCCTCGTCATGTCTATGATCTCATCCGGGACACCGGACAACATTCGGTCACGAAATCACATAACTCATATAATACTATATCGTCAACGAGTGTTAAGCGTGCGGACCCTACGGGTTCGAGAACTATGTAGACATGACCGAGACACCTCTCCGGTCAATAACCAATATCGGAACCTGGATGCCCATATTGGCTCCTACATATTCTACGAAGATCTTTATCGGTCGAACCGTTATGACAACATACATGATTCCCTTTGTCCATCGGTATGTTACTTGCTCGAGATTCGATCGTGGGTATCTTCATACCTAGTTCAATATCGTAACCGGCAAGTATATTTACTCGTGCCGTAATACACCATCCTGTAACTAACTCATTAGTCACTTTGCTTGCAAGGCTTCTTATGATGTGCATTACCGAGAGGGCCCAGAGATACCTCTTCGATACTCGGAGTGACAAATTCTAATCTCGATCTATACCAACTCAAGAAACACCTTCGGAGATCCCTGTAGAGCATCTTTATGATCACCCAGTTACGTTGTGACGTTTGATAGCACACAAGGTATTCCTCTGGTATCCAGGAGTTGCATAATCCCATAGTCGAAGGAATATGTCTTTGACATGAAGAAAGCAATGGCAATAAACTGAACGATCATAATGCTAAGCTAACGAATGGGTCTTGTCCATCACATCATTCTCCTAATGATGTGATCCTGTTATCAAATGGCAATACATGTCCATGGTTAGGAAACCTTAATCATCTTTCATCAACGAGCTAGTCTAGTAGAGGCTTACTAGGGACACGGTATTTGTTTATGTATTCACACATGTATTTAGGTTTCCGATCAATACTATTCTAGCATGAATAATAAACCTTTATCATGAATAAGGAAATATAAATAACAACTTTATTATTTCCTCTAGGGCATGTTTCCTTCAGTCTCCCACTTGAACTAGAGTCAATAATCAAGTTCACATCACCATGTGATTAACACCAATAGTTCACATCGTCATGTGATTAACACCCATAGTTCACATCATCATGTGACTAACACCCAAAGAGTTTACTACAGTCAATAATCTAGTTCACATCGCCATGTGATTAACACCCAAAGTGTACTAAGTGTGATCATGTTTTGCTTGTGAGAGAGGTTTAGTCAACGGGTCTGCCACATTCAGATCCGTATGTATTTTGCAATTTTCTATATCTACAATGCTCTGCACGGAACTACTCTAGCTAATTTCTCCCACTTTCAATATGTATCCAGATTGAGACTCATAGTCATCTAGATTAGTGTTAAAGCTTGCGTCGAGGTAACCCTTTACGACGAACCCTTTATTACCTCCATAGCCGAGAAACATTTCCTTAGTCCTCTAAGGATAATGTTTACCGTTGTCCAGTGGTCTACTCCTGGATCACTATTATACCCCCTTGCCAAACTCATGGCAAGGTACACAATAGGTTTGGTACATAGCATGGCATACTTGATAGAACCTATGGTTGAGGCACAGGGAATGACTTTCATTCTCTCTCTATCTTCTGTCGTGGTCGGGTTTTGAGTCTTACTCAACTTCACACCTTGCAACACAAGCAAGAACTCTTTCTTTGACTGATTCATTTTGAACTTCTTCAAAATCTTGTCAAGGTATGTGCTTTGTGAAAGTCCTATTAAGCGTCTCGATCTATCCCTATAGATCTTGATGCCCAATATATAAGTAGCTTCACCGAGGTCTTTCACTGAAAAATTCTTATTCAAGTATCCTTTTTATGCTATTCAAAAATTCTATATCATATCCAATCAATAATATGTCATCCACATATAATATCAGAAATTCTACAGAGCTCCCACTCACTTTCTTGTAAATACACTTCACCATAAGTCTGTATAAAACCATATGCTTTTATCACCTCATCAAAGCGTATATTTCAACCCCAAGATGCTTGCACCAGTCCATAGATGGATCACTGGAGCTTGCATACTTTGTTAGCACCTTTAGGATCGACAAAAACTTCCGGTTGCATCATATACAACTCCTCTTTAATATTCATTAAGGAATGTAGTTTTGGACATCCATTTGCCAGATTTCATAATTATAAAATGCGGCAATTCCTAACATGATTCAGACGGACTTAAGTATCGCTACGAGTGAGAAAGTCTCATTATAGCCAACCCCTTGAACTTGTCGAAAACACTTTTGTGACAAGTCAAGCTTTGTAGACAGTAACATTACCATCAGCGTCAGTCTTCTTCTTGAAGACCCATTTATTCTCTACGGCGTGCTGATCATCGGGCAAGTCCACACTTTGTTATCATACATGCATCCTATCTCAAATTTCATGGCCTCAAGCCATTTGTCGGAATCTGGGCTCATCATAGCTTCTTCATAGTTCGTAGGTTCGCCCTGGTCTAATAACATGACTTCCAGAACAGGATTACCGTACCACTCTGGTGCGGATCATGCTCCGGTTGACCTACGAGGTTCAGTAGTAACTTGATCTGAAGTTTAATGATCATCATCATTAGCTTCCTCTCTAGTTGGTGTAGGCATCACGGGAATGAATTTATCTGATGTGCTACTTTCCAAATTGAGAGAAGGTACAACTACCTCATCAAGTTCTACTTTCCTCCTACTCACTTCTTTCGAGAGAAACTACTTCTCTAGAAAGGACCCATTCTTAGCAACAAAGATCTTGCCTTTGGATCTGTGGTAGAAGGTGTACCCAATTTTTTCCTTAGGGTATCCTATGAAGACACACTTTTCCGATTTAGGTTCGAGCTTATCAAGCTAAAGCCTTTTGACATAAGTGTCGCATCCCCAAACTTAAGAAACAATAGCTTAGGTTTCTTGCCAAACCACAATTCATACGGTGTCGTCTCAACGGATTTAGACGGTGCCCTATTTAACGTGAATGCAACTATCTCTAATGCATAACCCCAAAACAATAGTGGTAAATCGGTAAGAGACATCGTAGAATGCACCATATCTAATAAAGTACGGTTATGACGTTCAGACACACCATTAAGCTGTGGTGTTATATGTGGCACGAGTTGTAAACTATTCCACATTATTTTAAATGAAGGCCAAACTCATAACTGAAATATTCGCCTCCCCGATTAGATCGTAGAAACTTTATTTTCTTGTTACGATGATTCTCCACTTCACTCTGAAATTCTTTGAACTTTTCAAATGTTTCAGACTTTTTTTTCATTAAGTAGACATACCCATATCTACTCAAATCATTTGTGAAGGTTAGAAAATAACGATACCCGCCACGTGCTTCAATACTCATCGGATCGCATACATCAATATGTATTATATCAAATAAGTCATCAGCTTGCTCCATTGTTCCGGAGAACGGAGTTTTATTCATCTTGCCTGTGAGGCATGGTTTGCAAGTATCAAATGATTCATAATCAAGTGATTCCAAAAGTCCATCTGCATGGAGTTTCTTCATGTGCTTTACACCAATATGACCAAAACGGTAGTGCCACAAGTATGTTGCACTATAATTATCAACTTTGCATCTTTTGGCATCAATATTATTAATATGTGTATTAATACGATCGAGATTCAATAAACCATTTACATTGGGTGTATGACCATAGAAGGTTTTATTCATGTAAACAGAACAATAATTATTCTCTGACTTAAATGAATAATTGTATAGCAATGAACATGATCCAATCATATTCATGCTCAGCGCAAACACCAAATAACATTTATTTAGGTTCAACACTAATCCCGAAGGTAGAGGGAGTATGCGATGGTGATCTTATCAACCTTGGAATCACTTCCAATACACATCGTCACCTCGTCCTCAACTAGCCTCTGTTCATTTTGTAACTCCTGTTTCGAGTTACTAATCTTAGCAACTGAACCAGTATCAAATACCTAGGGGCTACTATGAACACTAGTAAAGTACACATCAATAACATGTATATCAAATATACCTTTATTCACTTTGCCATCTGTCGTGGAATTAACATGTCAGATGTCATTAGTGTGAGGACTTAGTCGCGAGGCCAACGCATCTATGTGGTTGCTTGAGTGGGGTTGAGCGGAATCAAGAGACACAACACAAGACAAGGGTTTAGACAGCTTCGGGCCCCAGGAAACATCATCTGGTAACAACCCTACATGATGTTTGAGGCTAGATCTCATTATCATCACGAGGGAGTCGCCGTAAACCGGCACTCCTCTAGTTGTGTCTAGCCCTAGAGATTGTTTCTTGCTTGTCCCTCTTTGGGGAGCCCTGCCTCCTTATATAAGTTGAAGGGCGGTTACATGTAGAGTCCATCTCGGACTAAGACTTAAACTATTTTGACTTCCTTTCCTGGGCTTCTTAACGTCTGCCGGTTTAACATTGTCTGCCGGTTTAACATTGTCTACCGGTTTAACATTGTCAGCCGGGTTATGATTGTCTTAACACATGCCGGTGCTACCATCTGTCTTAACTTTGCAAGTTTAACACTCGCCGGTTTACCGTCTGTCTTAGCCATCTGTCTTAGCTGTCTTCCGGTTTACCATCCGCCGGTTTACCAAGTCCCGGTCGGGTTATGACTCCGGTCGGGTCATACCGCGGGGTATATCCCCGACATTAGCCCCTAGTTTAATTTGGATTTATCCATGTTAAACTGATCCTGATCATCCTTAAGTCCTTGTCACTTCCTTCTTCTAGAAAATCTGGTTTAATAGGCCAGCTTCATAATCAACTTGCTGACATTGGTTTCTCATAGAAAATATATTGTGAAGAATAACTCCTTTGATTCAGCTCCCAATGCTTGAAAGCAATATTGGTCCTTGAAATACTCATCTGATCTTCAGCCGGTTTAAGGACGTAGAACTTACCAGTTTATCATTGCCAAGATCACCGGTTTATGAATATTGATAGCACCAGGTCATACTTGTAGTTAACATCCAGCTTGAAAATATACCTCTTATATGCCTATCACTTGTAGCCCCAAGTCTTAAGAAGGTAGCATAGCAACAAATTAAGACTTGCTTCAATATAAATATCACAATCTTGAAGAAATCCAGGTTGTTCATCTCAATCACTAGTCAGAATTGAGTATTCCACATATGTAGCCCCCAAGTGTCGGGTTGTCATGCTTGCGAAAGCAACTTGGGACTTGTAATTACTCGATGCTCATAAACACTTCAACCAATGTAGCCCCCAAGGGCCGGGTTATTATGCAATAATGAGCAG
This sequence comes from Aegilops bicornis, assembly GCA_021605145.1. Taxonomy (NCBI): domain Eukaryota; kingdom Viridiplantae; phylum Streptophyta; class Magnoliopsida; order Poales; family Poaceae; genus Aegilops; species Aegilops bicornis. The sequence continues at coordinate 287,272,016 of CM038669.1, forward strand.
GGACTTTGTAAATATAATCATGTAGATTTGAGCAATGATGTATATCCCCCAAGGGCCGGCTCAGTAAGATAATATTGAGCCGGGACTTGGTATATACTTCAATGAAAATAACATCATATGATATAACCCCCATCATGGTGCTTGAATCCACGTCCACAAGGTTAAGAGCCTTGTGCTTTACCAACTGAGCAATGTACCCTTCAATATAATGGATAAAAAGCTTTGTACCCTGAATTGTTGACAGGAGCAATTGGTAGCCCCCAAGGGCCGGCTCATTATAATGTGATGAGTCGGGTCTTCAATAATATGAGCAAAAAATGACTTTGCATTAGCCCCCAAGTGTCATGGTGCATGCTTGCAGCGACATGAGACTTGCATATTTGATGTAATCTCAACTTAAATAATGTAGCCCCCAAGTGCCGGGTTGTAAGCCCGCAAAGAACTCGGGACTATTCCTTCAATTGTAGAATAAATCATATCCATTGACAATATGATAGCCATTGCGCTAAAGCGACTTTGAAAACCTTAATCATAATACTGGTTATTGATAACCATAATAGAAATCCAGCCAGGTTGGCTATTAAAGATTTGAATAATATACCCAATAATTTATAAGCGCATGTTTCCAATAGCGCAATCCAAATACATATTGGCGACTTATAGTCGAAAGCCAGGCCGGGTCAATAAACACCGGATTATAAGTGATTATGTACTGACAACTTGTAGTTGAAAGTTGAGCCGGGTTAATGAACACCGGGTTAATTTGATGACTGATAGTCATGCCGGGTCAAACGACGCCGGTTCAACATAAAATTTATCAAAAGAGAAAAATCTTGGCAAAGGCAAATAAAATCGTGTAGTCGAGGCTTTTCAAGGGCTGCCAGGCCCAAATTCGAGGCTTTTCATGGGCTGCCAGGCCGCTGAGTTAAACCATTTGACAAAGCCTTTTAAGATGGACCTCCAACTAACCAATCGTCGTTTTAACTTTGACAAGTTCAGGGTCTGTATAAGATTGACTTGTCAAACGTTCAGCGGGTCATGCCAGGATTACCTGGATAGGAGTGGCTTACTTGATGAAGGCAGGTTAACCCGGGGTTTTAGGTGAATACACTAGGCTTCCAAGCCGTGGGTCGATACCCAATTACAAGGGTCCTTTCAAACTCTTTGTTGCTTTACACAAAGAGCCCCCAAGTAACTTTGTGAGCTGTGCTAAATGGGTGCCTATGTTTGAGTTGTGCTTTTAGCAACAATACTCTCTTTGGCCCCTTGGGTGTGAAGCTCCCAAGCTTTATTGTGGCATGATAGCCGGATTAATGGACAGGACCCCGCTTTGTTAGCTGAAGCCCCCATTTGCTATATTTTCGAGCTGTGCTCGCCGGGCGCCTATGTTTGAGTTGTGCTGCGCGACAAACTCTCTTTGGCCCCTTATGATAATATTGGCTTGATAGGTGCATCAAGAGGGTAGTAACGCTATGTTCTCTTTGGTGAACACACCTATGTTTGAACAGGAAGCCCCCAAGCGATCATATGAAGATGAGCCCATAAGGTAGGATACCCATGTTTGAACAGCGTGTCAGGGCAGCAGGTCCTCTTCGGCAACCTTTAACTTTTTGCAAGAAATAAATTCTTCTTGAACCGGTATTTTGAACCAGCTATCGAGAGCTTCAAAGCATTGTGGGAGATAACTTCCCTTTAGCCGGATATTAAACCGGAATCCTTCTTTTCATGCCGGAAATTTTCTGACGGCCTTTAAATTTGCACCAATATGGCGGTTTAGGATCTTGCATTAGACAACCTTGCAAGCCGGAGTAATTGCGCTTTATAAAGAAAGCAATATATAATATAAAAATATCTGGATGGATATCACCTGAATTCCAGACGGTCCGGAAATTTTTGGTAATCCGGAACTTTTTGATAATCCGGCCGGAACTTTTTTTGATAATCCAGAACTTTTGAACCGGAACTTCTTGATAATCCGGCCGGAACTTTTTGATAACCCGGCCGGAACTTCTTTATAACCCGGCCGGAACTTTTTGATAATCCGGAACTTTTTGATAGTCCGGCCAGAACTTTTTTGATAATCCAGAACTTTTGAACCGGAACTTCTTGATAATCCGGCCAGAACTTTTTAATAACCCGGCCGGAACTTCTTGATAACCCGGCCGGAACTTCTTGATAATCCGGAACTTTTTAATAGTCCGGCCGGAACTTTTGAATCGGAACTTCTTGATAATCCGGCCGGAAGTTTTTGATAACTCGGATTGTAAATCGGAACCTTTGGGCGATTCGGACGGAACCTTTCATCGAGGCGGTCAGAACCTTTTGGCGATTCAGATGGAACCTTTCGTCGAGGCGGTCGGAACTTTTTGGCGATTCGCATGTAACCTTTCGTCGAGGCAGTCGGAACTTTTTGGCGATTCAGACAGAACCTTTTGTCGAGGCAGTCGGAACTTTTTGGCGACTCACACAGAACCTTTCGTCGAGGCAGTCGGAACTTTTCGGCGATTCAGGCAGAACCTTCCATCGAGGCAGTCAGAACCTTTCGTCGAACTTTTCGATCCCCGGAATAGCGCCCTCCAAGAACTCAACACCACCGTGCGCGAGCCCCATGGTGGGCGCCAACTGTCGTGGAATTAACACGTCAGATGTCCTTAGTGTGAGGACTTAGTCGCGAGGCCAACGCATCTATGTGGTAGCTTGAGAGGGGTTGAGCGGAATCGAGAGACGCAATACAAGACAAGGGTTTAGACAGCTTCGGGCCCCGGGAAACATCATTCGGTAACAACCCTACATGCTGTTTGAGGCTAGATCTCACTGTCATCACGAGGGAGTCGCCGTAAACCGGCTCTCCTCTAGTTGTGTCTAGCCCTAAAGATTGTTTCTTGCTTGTCCCTCTTTGGGGAGCCCTGCCCCTCCTTATATAAGTTGAAGGGGCGGGTTACATGTAGAGTCCATCTCGACTAAGACTTAAACTATTTTGACTTCCTTTCCGGCTTCTTAACGCTCACCGGTTTAACATTGTTCCGCGGTTTAACATTGTTCCGCCGGGTTATGATTGTCTTCACACCTGCCGGTGCTACCATCTGTCTTAACTCTGCCGGTTTAACACTCGTGGGTTTACCGTCTGTCTTAGCCATCTGTCTTAGCTGTCTGCCGGTTTGCCATCCGCCGGTTTACCAAGTCCCGGCCGGGTTATGACTCCGGCCGGGTCATACCGCGGGATATATCCCCGACACCATCCTTCTTATCCGCCAAGTATTTGGGGCAGTTCCGCTTCCAATGACCATTTCCTTTGCAGTAGAAGCACTCAGTTTGAGGCTTGGGTCTAGCTTTGGGCTTCTTCATGGGAGCGGAAACTTGTTTGTTGTTCTTCTTGAAGTTCCCTTTATGTCCCTTGCCCTTTTTCTTGAAACTAGTGGTTTTGTTAACCATCAATAGTTGATGCTCTTTCTTGATTTCTATCTTCGTCGATTTCATCATCACGAAGAGCTTGGGAATTGTTTTCGTCATCCCTTGCATATTATAGTTCATCACGAAGTTCTAGTAGCTTGGTGATAGTGACAAGAGGACTCTGTCAATCACTATCTTATCTAGAAGATTAACTCCCACTTGATTCAATCGATTGTAGTACCCAGACATTCTGAGTACATGGTCACTGGTTGAGCTATTCTCCTCCATCTTGTAGGCAAAGTACTTGTCAGAGGTCTCATACCTCTTGACATGGGCATGAGTCTGAAATGCCAATTTCAACTCTTGGAACATCTCATATTCTCTATGGCGTTCAAAATGTTTTTGAAGTCTCGGTTCTAAGCCGTAAACCATGGCACACTAAACTATCAACTAGTCATCATACCGAGCTTGCCAAACGTTCATAACGTCTGCATCTGCTCCTACAATAGGTCTATCACCTAGCGGTGCATCAAGGACATAATTCTTCTGTGCAGCAATGAGGATAATCCTTAGATCATGGATCAGTCTGCATCATTTCTACTATCAGCTTTGAACTTTTCTCTAGGAACATATCAAAAATATATAGGAGCTATATCGCAAGCTATTAATCTACAACATAGATATGCAAATACTATGAGGACAAAGTTCATGGTAAATTAAGTTCAATTAATCAAATTACTTAAGAACTCCCACTTAAATAGACATCCCTCAAGTCATCTAAGTGATACGTGATCCAAATCAACTAGCCCATGTCCGATCATCACGTGAGATGGGGTACTCATCAATGGTGAACATCTCTATGTTGATCATATCTACTATATGATTCACGTTCGACCTTTCGGTCTCCAGTGTTCTGAGGCCATGTCTGTACATGCTAGGCTCGTCAAGTTTAACCCAAGTATTCTGCATGTGCAAAACTGTCTTGCACCTGTTGTATGTGAACTTAGGGTCTATCACACCCGATCATGACGTGGTGTCTCAACACGACAAACGGTAGCAACGGTGCATACTCAAGGGGAACAATTTTACCTTGAAATTTAGTGAAGGGATCATCTTATATTGCTACCGCCATACTAAGCAAAATAAGATGCATAAAAGATAAACATCACATGCAATCAAAATATGTGACATGATATGGCCATCATCATCTCGTGCTTTTGATCTCCATCTCCAAAGAAGCGTCATGATCTCCATCGTCACCGGCTCGACACCTTGATCTCCATCGTTGTGTCGTGGTCTTCTCGCCAACTATTGCTTCTACAACTATCACTAACGCATACTGATAAACTAAAGCAATTACATGGTGTTTGTAATTCATACAATAAAGAGACAGCCATAAGGCTCCCGCCGGTTGCCGATAACTTACAAAACATGATCATTTCATACAATAACGTATATCACATCATGTCTTGACCATATCACATCACAACAGACCCTGCAAAAATAAGTTAGACATCCTCTACTTTGTTGTCGCAAGTTTTACGTGGCTGCTATGGGCTTCTAGCAAGAACCGTTCTTACCTACGCAAAAAAACACAACGGTGTTTCATCAAGTTTTTTGTTTTAACCTTCTTCAAGAACCAGCCATGGTCAAATTCGATTCAACTAAAGTAGGGGAAACTGACACCAGCCAGCCACCTTTATGCAAAACTAGTTGCATGTCTGTTGGTGGACATGTAAGGTTGGTCTAGGCCGCTTCATCCCACAATACCGCCGAATCAAAATAAGACATTGGTGGTAAGCAGTATGACTATCACCGCCCACAACTTGTGTTCTACTCGTGCATATCATCTACGCATAGACCTGGCTCATGATGCCACTGTTGGGAAACTTTGCATGGAAAATAAAAAAATTCTACGCAGACACAATGATCTATCCATGGAGATGCATAGCAACGAGGGGGAGCGTGTGTCTATGTACCCTCGTAGACCGTAAGCGGAAGCGTTTCACAACGTTGTTGATGTAGTCAAACTTTCTTCACGCTCCAACCGATCTAGTACCAAACGCACGGCACCTCCGCCTTTTGCACACGTTCATCTCGGTGACGTCCTCTACCTTCTTGATCCGGCAAGACGGCAAGGTAGTAGATGAGTTCCGGCTGCACGACGGCATGGTGACGGTGATGGTGAAGTGATCTCCGCAGGGCTTCGCCTAAGCACTATGGAAATATGACCAAGGGAGTAAACGGTGGACGGCGGCGCCGCACACGGCTAAGACAATGTTGTGTCCTTGTGTGGCGCCCCCTACCCATGTATATATAGGTGGGAGGGGAGGAGGCAGCCCCTAGGGTGCCCTAAGAAACCTGGCGGCGGCCCTAGGGTTGCTGCCTTGCCCTGCTGTAGGACCTTGAAGTATGTCTAGAGGGGGGTGATTAGACTACTTGACCAATTAAAAACTTAACCTTTTCCAGTTTTAGAGTTTGGCAGATTTTAGCTAACTTAGGACGAGTCAAGCAATCATCACACAATTCAAGCAAGCATGCAAAGAGTATATAGGCAGCGGAAATTAAAGCATGCAACTTGCAAGAAGGTAAAGGGAAGGGTTTGGAGACTTCAACCCACGAAGGGTAACGGTTGCGCGAGTCCACGGAGGGCTCCACCCACGAAGGGTCCACGAAGAAGCAACCTTGTCTATCCCACCATGGTCGTCGCCCACGAAGGACTTGCCTCACTAGCGGTAGATCTTCACGAAGTAGGCGATCTCCTTGCCCTTACAAACTCCTTGGTTCAACTCCACAATCTTGTCGGAGGCTCCCAAGTGACACCTAGCCAATCTAGGAGACACCACTCTCCAAGAAGTAACAAATGGTGTGTTGATGATGAACTCCTTGCTCTTGTGCTTCAAATGATAGTCTCCCCAACACTCAACTCTCTCTCATAGGATTTGGATCTGGTGGAAAGATGATTTGAGTGGAAAGCAACTTGGGAAGGCTAGAGATCAAGATTCATATGGTAGGAATGGAATATCTTGGTCTCAACACATGAGTAGGTGGTTCTCTCTCAGAACTGGTAAGTTGGAAGTGTAGGTTTAGTCTCGATGGCTCTCTCCACGAATGAAGAGGAGGTGGAGGGGTATATATAGCCTCCACACAAAATCTAACCGTTACACACAATTTACCAATCTCGGTGAGACCGAATCATCAAACTCGGTCAGACCGAATTTAGTAAACCTAGTGACCGTTAGGGTTTTCGGTGGGACTGACAAGCATCTCGGTAGGACCGATATGGTTAGGGTTAGGGCATAACGTAATCTCGGTAAGACCGATTACACAAACTCGGTGAGACCGGTTTTGGTAATTAGCTAACCAGAGAGTTGGTCAGGTAAACTCGGTGGGACCGATTTGCTCTTTTCGGTGAGACCGAAATGTTACAAAAAGGAAACATAGAGTTTACATTGCAATCTCGGTGGGACCGATTCGCTCTTTCGGTGAGACCGAAAAGTTACGAAAAGGAAACAAAGAGATTACAATCCCATCTCGGTGAGACCGAGATCCCTATCGGTAGAACCGATTTGCCTAGGGTTTGTGGCAGTGGCTATGACTATTGAACTCGGTGGCACCGGATTGGAAGAATCGTTGAGACCGATTTTGGCTTTGGGTTTAGGTCATATGTGGATGTGAGAAAGTAGCTGAGGGTTTTGGAGCATATCACTAAGCACATGAAGCAAAAGGCTCATTAAGCAACACCTCATCCCTCCTTGATAGTATTGGCTTTTCCTATAGACTCAATGTGATCTTGGATCACTAAAATATAAAATGAAGAGTCTTGAGCTTTTGAGCTTGAGCCAATCCTTTGTCATTAGCATTTTGAGGGATCCACTATCATCATCCATGCCATGCCATTCATTGAGCTTTCCTGAAATAATAGTCTTGGAATAGCATTAGCTCAATGAGCTATATGTTGTTATGAATTACCAAAACCACCTAGGGATAGTTGCACTTTCAATCTCCCCCTTTTTGGTAATTGATGACAACATATAGATCAAAGCTTCGACAAATGATAATAAGATTTAGAACATCGTCGCCTTGAGAAGTATGTGATAAGCAAGAGCTCCCCCTAAATTTGTGCATATATTAAAATTTGCTTTGGACTGCAAATGCACAAGAGATTAGGTTCATGGGTTACTCTTCCATGTCACATACATCTTGGTGGAGCGTTCAAAATAATAACAATTGAATACATGCACTCATCACCTAGCAAAGTGAATGATCACATATGATAGATAGGATAATATCATCAAACATGCATAAGTGTAGCTTATGATCAAACACATGATCATGAATGTCTCACAAACGTAACATAGTGTCTCAAGCACTCAAAAGCAAACAAGTCTAAAAACCAACCAAATCAAGAGAGAACAAAAGCAACACTCTCTCTCTCTCGAAGCCTATGATCTATACATTTTTCTCCCCCTTTGGCAACAAGTTACCAAAAAGTTCCTAGAAAATGCATAGTGCTAGATCGACTCTCAGGCTTGATCTTCTGGTGGTGGTGGAGTCTGGATAACACCAAGGACGAAGGCTTCTGTTGAAGTGGATGGAGCTGGAGCTGAAGTAGATGCTGGAGCTGGTTGGGCTCGTGCTGTAGATGGAGCTGAGGTGGTGGCTCTGGTGTCTGAAGTTGGCACTGCGGCTGACCTCTGAGCTCTTGGCACTCTGGCAAATGCATCAGTCGTTGTTTTGCCCTTCCTTTCCTGCATGTCATCCTGAAGTTGCTCTACTGCTGATTGTATCTCAGTTACTTTCACATCTAAGTCATAGAACTTTTGTTCCCTGATTCTCTCTAAGCTCTCCTGATTTTGAGTGAGGGTGGCCAGTCCTTTCTCAATCATCGGTGTTGATGCTATTAAGTAACCAAGCTGCTCCTGCTTGTTCTTCAAGAGATACTCGGATGCCTCCTCTTGAGTTGGCATCCTGGCAGCTTTCTCCTTCCTTGCCTTCTCCTTCCTTTCTTGTGCTTGAACTGACGAAGGATCGTTCTCATTCATGACAACCTTGTTGTCCTCAAAGTCTGGATAAAGTGGAAAGTGTTTCTTATCCAACAGATATTTGCCTTTGCCCATCTTTGAGTTAATCAACTCCTGGATCTGAGGGGCATATCCACAGCTCCTCTTCTGGTCTGCTGCAGTTCTCTTGATGGTTTCTACAATAAGGCTCATGACTTTGAATTTTTGTGGCACATCAAAAAAATGCAACATGTTGATAGCATGCCCTCTAATCATATTATGGTCACCAGACTTAGGCAATAGGGTGTGCCTTAAGATCCAGTTGATTGTTGGCAGCCTTGACAGAAGAAAGTGGACTGATCCAAACTTGTGAGTCTCTAGGGCATCATCTGGGATTTCCTTGTACATGTGTGCCATGGTATTGTGATCCATCTTCTTCTTTGCATATACATCCAGGTCATCTTCATTCTCCTCTGGGGCATTGATCAACTTTTCCCACTCCTCAATAGTTGATTGGTACCTCGTACCTTCTGACATCCACACTATCCTGCCATCCGGATAAAAGTGTGTTGTGGAGTAGAATTGCATGATGAGTTCATCGCTCCAGTTGGTGAGCTTTTGCCCAACAAAATCTGCAACTCCAACAGCAACAAAACTGTCTTGCACTCCAGGATAGTGCTCTTCATTGTCCTTTATGTAGGTCCAGTCGACCCACCTCATGTCACAGATGATTGGCTTCTTATCAAGCAGAATGGTCTCATAAAAGTCCTGCTGCTCCTTGGTGTGGAACCTGTAATCCACAGCAGTCCTTCTCCTTGTGGCATATGGATCTGACATCCTCTATAGCCTCAACCCATTGTCTCTTCTGATCTTCATATCCTCAGCCACAGGATGAGCATCATTGTGGTCTGGGATCTTGGGCTTGAGCTTTCTCAGAACTTGTCCTTCTTCATCTTCATCTTCCTCCTCAGCAGCCTCAAGCACAGGGGCCTTGTTCTTCTCAGCAGCTGGAATACTCCTGGTATTCCTCTTTGGTGCAGACTTAGCCTTGGAGGCAGCTTTGGGTGCTTCCTTGGGCTTAGATGTGGCAGCCCCAGATCTAATAGCATCACCCATAAGCTTACGTGCCTTAGGTGCTGGTGCAGCAACCTCTTCTTCATCTTCCATCATGGAAGGTCTCCCAATGACTCTGACTGTGGTCTTCTTGACCCTTTCTTTCCTCTTTTTCCCTTCAGTAGCAACTGGCTCTTTGGGTGCAGGCTTCTCAGGAATTTGAGTTGATGCTCTGGCCTTAGGCATAGGCTGTCTGCCTGCTGGCCTTTTGACTTTCAAGCCTGGCTTTGTGCTCTGTGCTGAGCCATATTCCTTCTTAAGCACTACTTTCCTAGAAGTAGCTTCATCTTCTTATGCTATATAGTCCTCATCCTCACAATCTGAGGTTCTCTTCTTTCTTTGTCTGGTGGCAGCTTTTGGCAAATTGCTTGGGGTACTCCTGCTGCCCTCATCTGAAGAGCTGGAGGGATTAGTGCCCTCACTCATTTGCACCTGCTCTTCTGACTTGTTCTGGCTGTCACTCTGATCAGACATGATGCAAACTCTGACTGCTGACCCTGTGAAGAGTTTATAGATGAGGTAGAGTGGATGAGCATCACAAAATGCAGAGATTTTTGCAAAAAGGTGACTTGAAAATTCAGTTTTAGTTTTCCACAGAAAGCATTTCGGATATACCGATTTTCAAACTCGGTGATACCGAAGCTGTTTTGGAACCTAAACTGATGAACTCGGTTGGACCGAGTCATAGTTCGGTGGCACTGAGAAAGCTAGGGTTTCACAGAATCTTAAAATCGGTCTCACCGATTAGCAATTCTCGGTCAGACCGAGTCTCACTAGTGCAATGGCATAAGCCAAATCGGTGGGACCGAGTTTTTCAACTCGGTGGGTCCGAGATGGTTTCGGCGGAAACCTAACCCTAAATTTTCGAATCAACACTATTCTACGGATTGCATTGACTGGATAGGAGTGTTTCAATCGTGGCTAGAATCAATGAGAATACAATGTGCTAGGAATCAGACGGGGAAAAGCACAATGATCGAGTCCATACCCTAGTTCGGCGGAGACTCGCTTCTGGCGGCAACGGGCGGGTTGAATTCGCTGATCGCGATGGAGACCAGCGACTGGAGGCGGCTGGCGGCGAGGAGACGATCCGGAGACCACGGAGGCAGAGCGAGCTATTGCGCGGGCGAAGGGGTTCGGAGAAATTACCAAAAAATTTCCTGTGACTATATATAGCCCGATCCTGTCGGTGTGACCGAGTGGAACAACTCGGTGGCACCGAGATGCAAAACCGTGTACCGTTATTGCAACTCGGTGTGACCGGACGGTTCAAATCGGTTGCACCGAGATCGAAAACATAGATCGACTTAATGATCTCGGTAGGACCGAATGTCAGGACCCCGATCCTAAGTCACACTGATCTAGCATGTAACACATCATATCACTTTGCGGCCTCACGCACGGTATTCCCACGGGTGCCACCTTACTTGGCCCGGGACCGTTTGCGCCTTTTGGCTCACGTATATGATAGTGTCGCTAGCATCCATATGACAAAGAACCCGGGCCGACATGGCTAGTCGTGAACCCAAAGCGGCACTAACTCATGGGGACAGGCATACATGAATCACATCGAGCATGTCGGTCATCAACGTATGAATCCAGGCTGTAGCACTGGTCTAACAGGACTCCGGTAACCCGGGCTGTAGTAGGCTAGGCAGGACTCCGGATGTCACCGCGTGACATTTCCCCGAAGGGACAGACACACAGGAACAAAGTGAAACACATGCCGGCCAGTCAAGTGTCCTGAGCAGTAGTGCTGGGCTAGCAGGACTCCGGTGAACCGGGCTTTAGCGGACTACTATGGCTCAAGGAAGCACTAGACTACATTTCCCCATAAGAGAGGCTGCCAAGGATAAACAACTAGATTGTCGAATCCCACACATACCAAGCATTTCAAATCATACACACAATATGCTCGATATGTGTAAATACAACATGGCATCACAACATAACTCTACGACTCAAAGTATTTATTCAATAGGCTCCGAGGAGCGAGATATTACAAACATGGGTCTCATGACCCAACAAACAGAGCATACAAGCAACAAGCACATGCGGAAGCTTATCATGTCTGAGTACAGACATCTACAAATGAAAAAGGCTTGAGAAGCCTGGCTATCCACTAGATCCTGCCGAGGGCACAAGATCGTAGCTGAGGTAACAAGCTAAACATCGAAATCCAAGCAGAACTACTAGCGAGACTGACGTCTCTCTGCAAAACATAAAATAAACAAACGTGAGTACAAACGTACTCAGCAAGACATACATCAGAACTAACTACATATGCATCATTATCAACAAAGGGGGTGGTGGAGTTTGACTGCAGCAAGCCAGCTTTGACTCGGTGGTTATCCTGAACTACATCGCAAGTAACTCTTTTGAGGTGGCGCACACGAGTCCACATATTCACCATATCAATACACCACTATGGACCCGCTCCGCCTCCCTACGAGAACGCCATCCGTAGCACTCACGCTTATCTTGCGCATTTTAGAGTATCCACTTTCACTTGTCTATGAACTGATATAGGCGACCCAGAAGTCCTTTTCCGCGGACACGGCTATTCGAATAGATCATATTAACCCTGCAGGGGTGTACTTCTTCATATTAACTCGGCAACATTCAAGCGGAAGCCCAACGTGGGTGTCGGCCACGGCCTACCTAAACACTCAAGTCCCTAGTCCAGGTTTATCTCCTATTCGGGTTCCATCCGCAGGGAGTCCGGCCGAGGTTTCCACTAACGGCCCCGAACGATGTGTGCAGGGTTCCCGAGATACCAAACGGGCATTCGCAGACACCGGCCACGGTGTATCTACCGCATCATAGCCCACCCCTAGGGTCGGCCACGCACGCCCTCCAACACATATCCTACAAACACCAGAAACTAGTTGCAACTCCTGGACAGAGAACAAGGGTGGTTAAGAAGCCTAGAGGGTCCATTGGTTTCGGGCCCAATGCGTGGTAGTAACTGTTTCATGGATCACAAACACAGAACTCAGTTCCTGAGGACGGCTGCAATGAGACAACCCACCATGTACTCCTACATGACCTCTCACCGCTACCTTTACCAAATCGTGTTCACACTTAGCTCTCATCAGTAGGACATGTTTACACACCTCCGATTCATCCTCGATTTAATCAGACCTGACTCAATTCTAAGCAAAGAGTGGCATGACAAACAAGCATGAATGAGTAGGCACAACAGGCTCAAGCAACTCCTACTCATGCTAGTGGGTTTCATCTATTTACTGTGGAATGACAGGTCATGCAGAGGATAAAGGGGTTCAGCTACCGCAGCAAGTAACAGATGAATCGTTGTTGTCCTAATGCAGTAAAAGAGCAGGAGCGAGAGGGTGGGATTGTATCGGAATGAACAAGGGGGTTTTGCTTTCCTGGCACTTCTGAAGATAATATAGTTCTTCATCGGTGTCATCGAACTCATCGTCGGAACCACGTCTATCGAGAGGGGACAAACACCGGCAACTGAGAAAGAGCACAATCAATGCAATGCACATTCACAATAATGACATGTCATGTTAAGGTACTGAATTCATCTAATGCAATATCTAGCCAAGTTAATTGAAGTGGAACTCGAACAAGAACAAATTCCAACTCCAAATGTTATTTCATAAATTTCCCTAATCATCATTTGTCCTATTCAGTGAGGTTAACTTGTTCAAACATGCATGATCATGGCATAAACAGATTCTTCATATTTTTCTGATCATTTTTCATATATAACTTATTTAATTTGGAGTTACGGTTGAATTTCTATGAATTTTTGAAGTTTAGGCGAATTTCTGGATTTTCTAATTATCTAGAATTAAACTAATTCCAGAAAATGAATTACTGCGTCAGCACTGCATCATCATGACATAAGTGAGTCAACGGGGCGGCCCAGGTCAAACTGACCAGTGGGGCCCGCGTGTCAGTGTCTAACTGAACTAACCTAGTTTAATTAGCACTAACCTAGGTCAAACTAATTAAGTATACACCTAAACTAGATTGATTAGACGGCAGGCCCACATGTCATAGACCCGTGGAGGTCAAATCCCTGTGTCAACCGGGCTAATCCACTTTGGGCGGTCAAGGCGGTCAACCCGCCGCGTTAGCCGGCGAGGTCGAGATAGGGCGGCGCGACTCGAAACGCCGCCTGAGGCACGGCTCGATTTAACGGTTTGCATCTACGGCTTGGCGCTCGCAAGACATCCAAAGGGTGGCGGCGGCCGAGCTGGGTGGCCGGAGCTCACCGGAACCTTGCTCGCGGCGGCTGCCGGAGCTCGGGCTCGGCGGCGCGATCTTGCGGCTGGGGAAATAGCTGAAGGTGGCGTTGGTTTCCTGCGGAGCTGCTGAGCATGGTGACACGCGCGGGTGCGAGCTGCGGTGGCTCAGACCACGGCGGGGAGGAATCACGGCGGCATCGAGTTTTGGTCTTCTTCGAATCAGCGTCTACGGTGAGGGATAGGCCACGGGGTGAGGGGGAAGGTGACCGGGAGCTCACATCGCGTCTGATGGAGTGCTCGACAGCTCGGGGAAGGCGTCGGGGTCGATGGAGTGACGGTGGCGATCTCCGGTGACCGTCGGTGATGATGACAACGATGGCAACGCGTTGGGACTCTTCCGGTCGCGTGAGACGACGGGGAGGACGAGGGCGGCACGGCGGAGCTCGGGGACGCGTTGGAGAGGCGAGGTGGTGGCTTCTGGCTTCGGTGTTTGCGGCGGCGCGATCCGGCTCGTTCGGGCGGCCGTGGAAGAAAGGCAGAGGAGGGAAGAGCGCTCGAGGGAGAGGGAGGAGAGGTGCAGGGGGTCCAGGGGGAGTGCGTGGCGTCGCGGGAGGCGTCTAGCGCAAGCAGGCAGGCTGGAGGTGGCCTCACAGGTGTGCGCTGCAGTCGGACACACGCCTCCCGCCACCGGGCAGGAGGTTGAAAGGCAGTGCGGTGGCTGGCTGGGCCCTAGCGATGAGTGGGATGCCAGGTGGGCTGGCCGCTGTAAGTGGCCCGTAGGCGTTCTCTCTCTCTCTTTCTAAATTGTTTTCTGCTTTTCTATTTTTCTCAGAACTTCCGGGCTTTATTTAAAATACCAAAACGTTTTCAAAAATCCTGAAAATAATTATGGGCTCTTTTTGGAATATTCCCAACAGCCCTCACTTAAGTTCATAATTAATTGAGCATTTAAAATATTATATAGCATTTAAATGCCCAATTGCAAATAGCATATGATTTAATCCAGAGCCCAAATATGACATGGAAAAAGGTGCAACACCTCTGGTTCATGTTTCCAAGATTTTCCGAAATGATGAACATTTTGAAAGCCATTTGGATTCACTGAGAATATTTTAGTTGAACCTAGTGGATTCCTTTGATGCTAGGGTTTAGGCAATCCCCATTTCAGGTTTAACTGAAATTTTAAACATGATGCAACACCAGATGCTAGCACTAGGTATTAGTAGAACTAGGGTTGTGACAACTCACCCCCACTAAACAAGAATCTCATCCCGAGATTCAAGACGTGAGGTAGGAAGACAGAGGGGCACAAGTTAACATGGTCTTCACGATCCAGGTTGCACTGCATAGGAACGTTGACATGATAACCATCTTTGTCTCGATGTCTTGCTCTGAGAACTCCAACTAACATGACAATGAGAGGAAAGGGAAAGCTCCAGAAGGATCGATCTTCTCGAAGATCGAATAACTCAGGATCACTCATCGAGTGAGACATTGAAACATCTCTCGAGCTACGACACGAAACACATCGAGAGGGATGGAGGAACAAGCGACGGGGTTTGATTTGGTGGGCAACAATTCCATGCTTAGTAAGATGGTGAATGGTGTCAGGGTGGCGGGGAAATAATTGCCATGATTCCATAACGGGGCACCTTGGGGAAGGTGACTCTAGAGTTATTACCTTAAATGGCAAAGAGAATTACTTTTGATATCTAAATCATTGAAATTCTTTATACCAGCCTAAGGAAATTTACAACTGATCATTTGAAAAAGCTCGAAGAAATGGCATACTCGAACTGGATGGATGATGTGGACTACCTTGTTGAAGACAACACAATGGTTGACTTTTGCTTATCACCGGAAATGGATGGGACTCATGACAGGTCCACTTTTGAAGATGATCCTAAACAACAATTACTGAGAGAGCAGCCCATGGGAAATTGGCACAATGGCGGTGCAAGCTGGAACAAGACGCAACTGTTGGGAATGCTCCAACCATCATATCTGCACGAGATTCAGATCTGGTTGGTGTCGGATATTCTAGACTCATCAAGTCTAGAAAGAAAAATGAAGGTTTGCAACACAAATCAACGAGATGACGCTATGAGATTCTCGGGAGTGAACTACGATAGCAAGCTCCAAAACATGAGCTGGTTCTGCTACATACATGTGAACACGCTGTCCTGCATAAGCATGACCACATAGTAGTCTTACAACAAAACACTACCGAAGTTCAAAGGGGAACCATCGTCGAGGATATCAAGTCTTGTGCATTACCATGGATTAGCACTTAACTCCTTCTCCTACAACAAATCAGTCGGTGGCTTGGTGTGCTAGGGACACATGTAGAGCGAAGGTTGCAAGTCTCCGAACCACGTAATACTTCAGACGTATGCATGACTGAATTGGGATGATTCCAGAGGAGGCAAAACAAACCTTTCTCAAATTCACGGCGGCAACTTGCACCAGATGCACATGAATTAGAGGAAGTCACTACTTTCATCCAAACATATGCTTCATGAACGAAACACGAAGAAATGCTTACAAAGTTTCCAGCACTAGGTTGATGTTCAACATGACTCATGGGGGAGACAAAATGCTGCTGATGGGCTCAACATCAACTCATCGGAATTTCCATATCATCGACTTCCACCATCATGTGAACATGGTGATAGCATTGGTCACCCAAAAGATGTAATGGTATATGCTCGAGGGATCAACCACGAGTAAGACAACATTACGAGCATCGTTGGTACTGATTTGATTTGACGATAGCCCACACTCAAATCAAAGGATTGATAAGACAATAGGTCCAAAGAACTGATCACAGGGACCAATCGATGAAGATATCATCTTTCTTCAACACACACTACACAAGAATATCCCTTTGGAACAAACTAAGTTAGGCAAGCTTTTATCTTCCAACTCTCCAAGTTGTTGTCTAGCTTAACCAACTAGCTCAGGGATATCCAACACAGATTCTTGGAGAAAGGGTGGTTCACAAGAAACCAACTTGATCACGAGCTCAACATAACAGTCAGGAAACAACCCGGGTACACTTCCAAGAAGATATTTGGAAAATCACGATCCACCGGTATGTTACTAATCTCGAGAACAATCTTGCTTTTGAGGGCAAGATGATATGATCAAATGAGTGAGGACTTGACAAGATCCTAACTCATCAATCGAAGTGTGCACCAGAAATAAGGACTATGTAGCACGATCAATCTTAGGATGATGATTTAATAACCAACACGCTAAGAATGAGGATATTGTCCATTAGCTACCAAGCAACGAGTTGCTCGGAGTATTGATTTCACACATCACAATTCATTTGTTGGCATTCCGGTTACAACAACACGAGGACCGAGGAATGAATGATGATGGTGAGAAGTATCACTACGTCAATAATTCATGAGAGTTGGTGCAGTTCTCATGACAATTCTGACATAAAGGCGGTAATACTCCAAGGTAGAACAGAACAAAGCTGAATTGGCATTTTGATCTGCGGGATACAACTACTTTGACCCAATCCTAGAAATGGATGAGGTACTGGAGTTTGTTTCTCCTAGTCATTCCGAAATAGAATGGCTTGACGGACCACAAGGATAATAGGCATCGATAAACACGATCGCACACATACTCTTGACTATCAATTGATAGACGAGAGTCAGTATTCAACAAAAGAGGGACAACTCAAGGAACATATAACTTTTCGAGTTGTGGAGGCATGGATTAGTATGTCGAGCAAAGTTCAACATTTCTTCCGGATAACCCATGCGGAGAAGGTAGAACTGGCAGAGTCACAATATAGAATGGGGAACTCATCGAAAGCACTCTTGTTGTGACCTTTTGGTTCAAAGGAACTCCTGCCAAGGATGGTTCATGGTATGTGGAAGAATGAGATACCACGGACCTCGAGGATCGTCATAAGGTTACTAATATCCTAAAGGAACTAGCAAATACTAACAACATGAAGTAGGGTGAATCTCGGGTTCAGAAACCCAGGAGTAGAATGCCTACTACTAAATGGCATCACGGGATGCTTTCGAGAATGGTGGCCAGAGTTATCACACCGGGACACAAAACATGGCTAGATTACTAGGTGGTCTTCTAAGACACCTATGGTCATAATAATAGTTCTAATATATATGTCGAGGCAACAGAGTACCTCAACTCAGCAATTCGTGTGATTAACCTGGCCCAAAGAGACATCGGAAACGGGAAGAAGGAATTTGCAAATGCACCAGATTGTTTGGAAACCTGGGATAACTCGGACAACATAACGGCTGTAAATGCTCAAAATGATTTGAGACATCATGCAAAATGGTGGCATAACCACTCAACATCACAATATCAAGATTCCGAGATCAACAGTTAACATACAGAAATAGTAGGAACTGAACTGAGGCTTAAAACCAACAATCTTAAAGGTCCATGGATTAGTAACACGTCATCACGATAGATAGATGAGAAGCCTAGTTCTTAAACCCCGTAGAAAAGAAGAGGTTGACTCGGATCGAGAAGGCCATGAGGTATAAGGAGTAAAAAGAGCCTTACGTTCCCTTCCCCAATCAATTCCCTTACATAACTAAAGCATTTCTAGACACAACTTCGACCAGTTTGGCTTGGTAGACCTACAGGCAGTCAGGCTCTGATACCAACGCTGTCAGGACCCTGATCCTAAATCACACCGATCTAGCATGTAACACGTCATATCACTTTGCGGCCTCACGCACGGTATTCCCACGGGTGCCACCTTACGGCCCGGACCGTTTATGCGCTTTTGGCTCACGTATATGATAGTGTCGCTAGCATCCATATGACAAAGAACCCGGGCCGACATGGCTAGTCGTGAACCCAAAGCGGAACTAACTCATGGGGACAAGCATACATAAATCACATCGAGCATGTCGGTCATCAACGTATGAATCTGGGCTGTAGCACTGGGCTAACAGGACTCCGGTAACCCGGGCTGTAGCAGGCTAGGCAGGACTCCGGATGTCACCGCGTGAAATTTCCTCGAAGGGACAAACACAGGAATGAAGTGAAACACATGCCGGCTAGTCAAGTGTCCTGAACAGTAGTGCTAGGCTAGTAGGACTCCGGTGAACCGGGCTATAGCGGACTACTATGGCTCAAGGAAGCACTAGACTACATTTCCCCATAAGAGAGGCTGCCAAGGATAAACAACTAGATTGTCGAATCCCACACATACCAAGCATTTCAAATAATACACACAATATGCTCGATATGTGTAAATACAACATGGCATCACAACATAACTCTACGACTTAAAGTATTTATTCAATAGGCTCCGAGGAGCGAGATATTACAAACATGGGTCTCATGACCCAACAAACAGAGCATACAAGCAACAAGCACATGCGGAAGCTTATCATGTCTGAGTATAGACATCTACAAATGAAAAAGGCTTGAGAAGCCTAGCTATCCACTAGATCCTGCCGAGGGCACAAGATGGTAGCTGAGGTAACAAGCTAAACGTCGAAGTCCAAGCGGAACTACTAGCGAGACTGACGTCTCTCTGCAAAACATAAAATAAACAAACGTGAGTACAAACGTACTCAGCAAGACTTACATCGTAACTAACTACATATGCATCATTATAAACAAAGGGGTGGTGGAGTTTGACCGCAGCAAGCCATCTTTGACTCGGTGGCTATCCTAAACTACGCATCGCAAGTAACTCTTTTGAGGTGGGCACACGAGTCCACATATTCACCATATCAATACACCACTATGGACCCGCTCCGTCTCCCTACGAGAACGCCATCCGTAGCACTCACGCTTATCTTGCGCATTTTAGAGTATCCACTTTCACTTGTCTATGAACTGATATAGGCAACCCAGAAGTCCTTTTCCGCGGACACGGCTATTCGAATAGATCATATTAACCATGCAGGGGTGTACTTCTTCACACACGCTCTCACCACTTGCCGCCGTTTACATGACATGTACTCGGCAACCTTCAAGCGGAAGCCCAACGTGGGTGTCGGCCACGGCCTACCTAAAAACTCAAGTACCTAGTCCAGGTTTATCGCCTATTCGGATTCCATCCGCAGGGAGTCCGGCCGAGGTTTCCACTAACGGCCCGAACAATGTGTGCAGGGTTCCCGAGATACCAAACGGGCATTCGGTACACCGGGCCACAGTGTATCTACCGCATCATAGCCCACCCCTAGGGTTAGCGCTACGCACGGCCTCCAACACTTATCCTACAAACACCAGAAACTAGTTGCAACTCCTGGACAGAGAACAAGGGTGGTTAAGAAGTTTAGAGGGTCCATTGGTTTCGGGCCCAATGCGTGGTAGTAACTGTTTCATGGATCACAAACACAGAACTCAGTTCCTGAGGACGGCTGCAATGAGACAACCCACCATGTACTCCTACATGGCCTCTCCCGCTACCTTTACCAAATCGTGTTCACACTTAGCTCTCATCAGTAGGACATGTTTACACACCTCCGATTCATCCTCGATGAATCAGACCTGACTCAACTCTAAGCAAGAGTGTGCATGACAAACAAGCATGAATGAGTAGGCACAACAGGGCTCAAGCAACTCCTACTCATGCTAGTGGGTTTCATCTATTTACTGTGGAATGACAGGTCATGCAGAGGATAAAGGGGTTCAGCTACCACAGCAAGTAACAGATGAATCGTTGTTGTCCTAATGCAGTAAAAGAGCAGGAGCGAGAGGGTGGGATTGTATCAGAATGAACAAGGGGGTTTTGCTTGCCTGGCACTTCTGAAGATAATATAGTTCTTCATCGGTGTCATCGAACTCATCATCGAAACCACGTCTATCGAGAGGGGACAAACACCGGCAACTGAGAAAGAACAGAATCAATGCAATGCACATTCACATGAATGACATGTCATGTTAAGGTACTAAATTCACCTAATGCAATATCTAGCCAAGTTAATTGAAGTGGAACTCGAACAAGAACAAATTCCAACTCCAAATGTTATTTCATAAATTTCCCTAATCATCATTTGTCCTATTCAATGAGGTTAACTTGTTCAAACATGCATGATCATGGCATAAATAGATTCTTCATATTTTTCTGATCATTTTTCATATATAACTTATTTAATTTGGAGTTACGGTTGAATTTCTATGAATTTTTGAAGTTTAGGCGAATTTCTAGATTTTCTAATTATCTAGAATTAAACTAATTCTAGAAAATGAATTACTGCGTTAGCACTGCATCATCATGACATAAGCGAGTCAACGGGGCGGCCCAGGTCAAACTGACCAGTGGGGCCCGCGTGTCAGTGTCTAACTAAACTAACCTAGTTTAATTAGCACTAACCTACGTCAAACTAATTAAGTATACACCTAAACTAGATTGATTAGACGGGCAGGCCCACATGTCATAGACCTGTGGGAGGTCAAATCCCCAGGTCAACCAGGGCTAATCCACCGGCGGTCAAGGCGGTCAACCCGCCGGCGTTTAGCCGCCGGCGAGGTCAGATAGGGCGGCGCGACTCGGAAACGCCGCATAGGGCACGGCTCGACGAACGGTTTGCATCTACGGCTTGCTGGCGCTCGCGCATATCTAGCGGTGGCGGCGGCTAGATCTGGGGTGGCTGGAGCTCATCGGAACCTTGCTCGCGGCGGCTGCCGGAGCTCGGGCTCGAGCGGGCGTGATGCTGCGGTGCGCTAGGGAAATAGCTGAAGGTGGCGTTGGTTTCCTGCGGAGCTGCTGAGCATGGTGACACGCGCTGGTGCGAGCTGCGGTGGCTCAGACCACGGCGGTGAGGAATCACAGCGGCGTCGAGTTTCGGTCTTCTTCGAATCAGCATCTACGGTGAGGGATAGGCCACGGGGTGAGGGGGAAGGTGACCGGGAGCTCACAGCGCGTCTGATGGAGTGCTCGACAGCTCGGGGAAGGCGTCGGGGTCGATGGAGCGACGGTGGCGATCTCCGGTGACCGTCGGTGATGATGACGACGATGGCAACATGTTGGGACTCTTCCGGTCACGTGAGACAACGGGGAGGACGAGGGCGGCACGGCGGAGCTCGGGGACGCGTTGGAGAGGCGAGGTGTTGGCTGGTGGCTGCGGTGTTTGCGGCGGCGCGCTCCTGCTGCTCGGGCGGCCGTGGAAGAAAGGCAGAGGAGGGAAGAGCGCCGAGGAGAGGGAGGAGAGGTGCAGGGGTCCAGGGGAGTGCGTGGCGTCAAGGGAGGCGCCCAACAAGTATAGCGAAGCTGGAGGTGGCCTCACAGCGTGCGTCTTGTGGCGTCGGACACACACCCTCCTGCCTACTGGCAGGAGGTTGAAGACGGTGCGGTGGCTGGCTGGGCCTAGCACAGTAGTGGGATGACAGGTGGGCTGGCCAGGTAAGTGGCCCAGGTAGGCGTTCTCTCTCTCTCTTTCTAAATTGTTTTCTGTTTTCTATTTTTCTGTAACTTCTGGGCTTTATTTAAAATACTGAAACGTTTTCAAAAATCCTGAAAATAATTATGGGCTCTTTCTGGAATATTCCCAACAGCCCTCACTTAAGTTCAGAATTAATTGAGCATTTAAAATATTATATCGCATTTAAATGCCCAATTGCAAATAGCATATGATTTAATCCAGAGCCCAAATATGACATGGAAAAAGGTGCAACACCTCTGGTTAATGTTTCCGGCATTTTCCGAAATGATGAACATTTTTGAAAGCCATTTGGATTCACTGAGAATATTTTAGTTGAACCTAGTGGATTCCTTTGATGCTAGGGTTTAGGCAATTCCCCATTTCAGGTTTAACTGAAATTTTAAACATGATGCAACACCAGATGCTAGCACTAGGTATTAGTAGAACTAGGGTTGTGACACCGAAAAGGAGAAATCGGTCAGACCGAGAATCACAAAGAAGTTTTGGAAGTTTAAGCCTATGACGAATCGGGGACTCCGAGTGCTCCTCACACAGAGTGGTTCGAATCTGACTTGATCAAATTTTGTGATGTAGCATGAATAGAGTTTGAGATGAGAAAAGCATAGATAGCTAGAGAAGGTTCTTAGGCATTCTTGTCCATCCACTTGGCAAGAAGAAGAGAAACCAAACAATCAAAACAACAAGTGGATGTCCTCGAATGAGTAAAGTATGCAACCAACATGCTCACACAATAAGATGGCAAATGAAATATGTGACAAATCATGAACAACCAATACTAGCATCTATCAAACAATTGGCGATGACTAGGTCATCTATATATGAGTATATCGACTTAGGAGTCAAATGATAGACATTTGATCATAGGTCATACTCATCATTTAAGCTCAAGTGGGGTTACCACTTTTACATAATGCATTGATGTGTTCACACCATTAGAGTTGCTTTGACTCAATCCTTAGAGTTAAGCTCCCCCTAGATGTGAGATCCCCCCTTAGAGGGATGAACTAACCTTGGGTTTTGTCGATGATGACTTCATGTAGGTGTTGAAGATGTGAATGCTCAATGTTGATGTAGATCTTTCGGAGCAATCCGTTGGAGTGAGTTGCACTTTCAACTTACCTACATGGGTTAGTCCCACAAGGAACAAACAAGAATATCCATAGACATAGAGTGATGCACACACAAAATGATGTCCATGAAAACATTAGGTTACCTTGTCCCTTGCCTTACCAACATGAGGGTTTGTGACTCCTTGAACTAATGCAAGATGTGGAAGTTGATTGCGCTTGTTCTTGCCATAATGATATGAGTGAAGAATGTTGGTGGAGTCACCCTCAAGAACTCTCTAGTTCTTCTTCTTCGGGATCAACATCATCTTTATGGGAATCCTTGGAGTTGTAGTTGTACTTGATGAGGTAGAACTTGACGTAGTCTTGGGAATCCACTTGACCGAGACCTTAGGTGCTTCTTCAAATGCATCAATCTCTTCTTGAAGCTTGTCTTTGCCTTTGTTCTTGTGGTCTTGTGGAGGAAGATCATCTTGTGCTTGTGTTCCCTTGAAGGAAGTAGGATCATACTTCTCTTGTTGAGGAACAAACTTTTTCTTGGGGTATTGATCTTCTTCCTACTCAACTCCATTGGCATTGAACTTCCGTTCAAAACCAACACCTTGATTCTTCCAGTGCCTTCCTTGCTTGCGTACAATTTCCTCGAATCGCTTACTCCCGGCAAGACTCTTGTATACACCTTTCTCTATAATTCCCTTCAATAAGCTATTTTCTTGCTCAAGTGTAACTTGGCTAAGAGAATCATTAGTGGAATCAAGAGAACTACTAGAAGCAACAATATTGGATTTGACATTGTTATTGTTACTACTAGAGGAAGAATCTTTCTTGTACTTGTTACTAGACTTGACTTGAGGCATGTAAGTAGATAAGAGTAAACACTTGGCAATATAAGAAGAACTTTTCTTGCGGAGATCATCATTGATTGCCTTTAAGAACTCATGCTCTTGCTCAAGATTGAGATTTTCAAAGCGTAACTTCTCATGAGCCCTTAAAAGTTCTCGATGATCTTCGAAGATAGTTTCATGAGCTAACTTAAGAGTGTTTAGTTCTTTAGTTAGACGCTCAATTTTCTCCTTATCATTGTCATTCGTTTCATCTTGATTAGCATGATTAATTGACGTTTCATCATAGTATTCATCACTAGAGTTGTCAACAAGTAAATCATCATCCCCTAGCAAGTCATCTTCATCAACATCAAAATCAACATACTGGGTGTGTTACCTTAGGACCTTTGGCCATGAAGCACTTACCAATTCCTTCATTTGGTGATTCAAATATGTCGTAGGAGTTGGTTGACACAAGTGCTAGACCGGCAACACCTTCATCTTGAGTGTATTCGGAGTCGGAGTGATAGCTTCTCTCGGAGTGATGGTCGGAGTCGGAGCCAGATACCCATTCACCAACATGAGCTTGATGTCTTCGTTTTGTGTAGCTCTTCGATGACTTATCTTTCCTTTCTGAATCCTTGCTTCTCCATGAGGATCTTCGTTCATAGCGATCATCTCTACTCCTCCTCTCTCTTGGTGGTGATTCTTCTCTTTTGCTTCTTCTTCTTGGAGAATCTTCTCTTCTTTTGTAGGGTGCCGTACACTCATTGGAGTAGTGTTCGAGTCTCCCACAATTGTAGCAATTGCACTCTCGACTAGAAGATCTTTTGTGATGGTAAGATCTTGACTTGGAGCTTCTCTCTTTGCTTCTACTCTTGTAGAATTTGTTGAAGTTCTTCACCATTAAGCTCAATTCTTCATTGAAGGTTTGTTTCTCACTTGATGATGTGGGGGCTTCACTTGAGGCTTTGTAAGCACCACTTGACTTTTTGTGAAGTTCCTCCTTATCCTTAAGTGACATCTCATGAGCAACAATTCTTCCAATGACTTCTGTTGACTTGAGATCTTTGTAGTTTGGCATCATTTGGATCAATGTGCACACGGTATCATATTTTCCATCCAATACTCTTAGGATCTTCTTGATGATGAATTTGCCGGTCATCTCTTCACTCCCTAAGCCGGGCAATCTCATTTGTGATAAGAGCAAGCCTAGAGTACATTTCAAATGACACCTTCACCATCCTTCATTTTGAACTTGTCAAGATGACTTTGGAGCACATCCAACTTGGATTCCTTGACGAGTCGGTACCTTCGTGCATATCAATCAAAGTATCCCAAATTTCCTTTATGCGTTCTCAAGACGGCTGATTTTGTTGAATTCTTCGGGGCACAATCCGTTGAAGAGGATATCACAAGCTTGAGCGTTGTATTGCAGCATCTTCAACTCTTCCGTGCTAGCTTCACGGTTCGGTTCTCTCCCATCAAAGAATTCACCTTGCAAACCAATACACACAATAGCCCAAACGGCGAGGTTATGTCCGAGAATATGCATTTTCATCTTATGCTTCCAACTAGCAAAATTAGTACCATCAAAGTAAGGACCTCTACGGTGATAGTTTCCCTCGCTAGACGCCATACTCTCCTAGGTTGTGAAACCAAGGCTATGACCACCAAAAGCTATGGAAATCAAAGCACATGGAGACCAAAGCTCTGATACCACTTATAGGACCTTGAAGTATGTATAGAGGGGGGTGATTAGACTACTTGACCAATTAAAAACTTAACCTTTTCCCAGCTTTTAGAGTTTGGCAGATTTTAGCTAACTTAGGACAAGTCAAGCAATCATCACACAATTCAAGCAAGCATGCAAAGAGTATATAGGCAGCGGAAATTAAAGCATGCAACTTGCAAGAAGGTAAAGGGAAGGGTTTGGAGAATTCAAACGCAATTGGAGACACGGATGTTTTTGGCGTGGTTCGGATAGGTGGTGCTATCGTACATCCACGTTGATGGAGACTTCAACCCACGAAGGGTAGCAGTTCTTGTGAGTCCACGGAGGGCTCCACCCACGAAGGGTCCACGAAGAAGCAACCTTGTCTATCCCACCATGGTCGCCGCCCACGAAGGACTTGCCTCACTAGCGGTAGATCTTCACGAAGTAGGCGATCTCCTTGCCCTTACAAACTCCTTGGTTCAACTCCACAATCTTGTCGGAGGCTCCCAAGTGACACCTAGCCAATCTAGGAGACACCACTCTCCAAGAAGTAACAAATGGTGTGTTGATGATGAACTCCTTGCTCTTGTGCTTCAAATGATAGTCTCCCCAACACTCAACTCTCTCTCATAGGATTTGGATCTGGTGGAAAGATGATTTGAGTGGAAAGCAACTTGGGAAGGCTAGAGATCAAGATTCATATGGTAGGAATGGAATATCTTGGTCTCAACACATGAGTAGGTGGTTCTCTCTCAGAACCCGGTAAGTTGGAAGTGTAGGTTTAGTCGATGGCTCTCTCCACGAATGAAGAGGAGGTGGAGGGGTATATAGCCTCCACACAAAATCTAACCGTTACACACAATTTACCAATCTCGGTGAGACCGAATCATCAAACTCGGTCAGATCAATTTAGTAAACCTAGTGACCGTTAGGGTTTTCGTGGATCGACAAGCATCTCGGTAGGACCGATATGGTTAGGGTTAGGGCATAACGTAATCTCGGTAAGACCGATTACACAAACTCGGTGAGACCGGTTTTGGTAATTAGCTAACCAGAGAGTTGGTCAGTTAAACTCGGTGGGACCGATTTGCTCTTTTCGGTGAGACCGAAATGTTACAAAAAGGAAACAGAGAGTTTACATTGCAATCTCGGTGGGACCGATTCGCTCTTTCGGTGAGACCGAAAAGTTACGAAAAGGAAACAGAGAGATTACAATCCCATCTCGGTGTCGATGCAGGCTGATCTGGCCCACGAACACCTATGGGGCCGGCGGACCGAGCCCCTTTCGGTTCGGCGGGGAGCGGAGGTCGCTCGAAGAGCAGATCGAGGCGAACCACGCGAGAGTTTTACCCAGCTTCGGAGCTCTCCGGAGAGATAATACTCCTACTGCTGCATGTCTAGGTGTATTGCGTTCTTGCTCAGGAGCGCTCGTGTGCTACAAAGATCTTGACGAAGCTGCTAACGAGACCGAGCTCGAGGGAATCGATCGACCAGCCTTTTCTACGCTATGCATGGGCCTCCTTTTATATGCTCAAAGGGGCTCCGGCTGTGTGGCAACGTAGACGGGGTACAAATGGAAAAATAGTGGTTGGTACACCTACTTGTACAAAGGTGTATGCGATGTAATATACCTAACCTCGACGGCAGGGGACAAAGGCATTAAATGCCCGTCTAGTCACCCTAACAAAGGCAAACAGGACCGTGTGGGTGCCACCGCTCGCCACGATGGCAAACTTGTCGGCGTTGCTTGCCACCTCGCACCGGCTGGCTGCCTGACCTCTCGCCACGCGGCGCTGGGAAGGCCCAGGCGACACGTTGGTGGATCGTTGGAGCGTAGGTGCAGAGAGGTGGTCTGCGCAGCAAGCGCCTTGCCGCGGTTGTTATCTTTGTCGCGCCGGAAGCTTGTCGCTCATCGGGCCTTCCCGCAAGCTCCTCTTGCCGGGCCTTGTCTTGTAAGTGCACAGGGTGGCCTTCCGGCAAGCTCCTCTTGCCGGGCCTTGTCTCCTATGCGCCTTTGGGTGGCCTTCCGGGCAAGCTCCTCTTGCGGGGGCCTTGTCTCCCAGGCTTGAATACTTTGTTCTTGATTGGCTCAAAAGTAACCAGGGAGGACCTTGGCTGTCACTGGGTAAGCGTTGCCGCGGTGGGCTGCAACTGCCTGCACAAGTTCGGGATAGTAGGGTACCCCTACTCTAGTACACCGACAGGAGCCCTGCTCGGGCCACACACGGTGCCGAAGCTGTTGGGCCAGGCCCAAAACAGGCACGGGCACACGCGCCCGGTCGCACCATAACCTACCTCGACCCACCACGCCCCCACGAACGGCACGCATCAACGTGGGCGTCGTGTGAGAGATCGTGGGTGAGATCGTGGGGTTTCTTTATTCGAAAATCGAACGTCCGCCTCCCTCTTTATAAGCGGGGAAACAGGGGCACGTCGCCTACCTTGCCGATTGCTGTCCCATCGAAAACCACCGCTGCTCCCCTTTCTTCTCAAGGCTGAAAGAGAGCAGCGCCCGCCTTCATCGCCACTAGCACCCTCAACGCCGCCGATCTCCTCCACCACCTCCGCCATGGGCCCGAAGCCGACAAGGGAAGACCGTGAAGTCGGCCGAGGCGCGGCGGCTTGCGGCGCTGCGGAAGGAGCGGGCCGTCTTCCCCCCTCAGCTCGCCGCGAGGGAGCTGAGGGAGAACTACTACCTCTTCTGGTCGACGGAGACGCGCGCGCATCCGCGAACGAAGGTACTCCCCGCCGCTGCTGCAGAACTGGCCCCGACGGGGTATCCCTTCTTCGCGCTCTTCTTCATCAAGGGCTCTGCCCGCCTTCTCTCGAAGTTCTTTGTGACATTATGAACACCTACGGGTTCCGCCTCCTTGAGGTCACCCCCAACACCGTTCTGACCATGGCAGTTTTCGCACATCTCTGCGAAAACTTTGTCGGAGTCCACCCAAATGTAGCTCTTTTCCGCCACTTCTTTTTACCCCGACCCGAGAGAGGAGAGCCCCTTGCCGGAGGAATTGCTTGGGTTTCCAGGGTCGGCAAGAAGGAGGCCTATCTGGAGGGAGAGCTCCATAGCAAATGGGAGGAGTGGAGGGCAGATTGGTGCTGGATTGTTGAGGAGAACTCAGCGGCCTTTTACCGCCCAAATACTAAACCCCGTGAGTACGCTGCAATGATTGGCGCAATCTGCCCCGGAGGACGCTTAGCTGAAGATCGCGATTACCGAATCCTCCGCCTCAGACTTGCCGGACTCATCGTAGGCACCGCTGGCGCGGACTTTCTTCGCCACCGCGACGCTTCTTGCAGGAGAGAAGGAGACTGCCTGGGAATTTCGTAACGCAGCAGACGCTGCGAGGCTGCGCCCAGGCCTCAACTTCAACTTCACTGTCTTGGAGCTTGACGCAATGCTCTTAGAGCTGTTCAAGCCTGATCCTGATCATCCAGAGATGTTTAGGTTGCCGAGGGGCGTCGTTCCGCTGTGCAACAACTCGTCGCTTGACCGCATCCGTGCAATGATGCCGTTGTGTGACTCCCATGGAATTGTCCCCACTTGGCAAGAGCCGGCAGATGACGTCGTGCGGCAGTTCTTCGACAATCTAGTGGAGATGCCGGTCCGCCTAATGAGCGAGGGGCCTCACCAAATGACACCAGCGACGCATTTAGATGCGCCAGACGCCACCATGCTAGAAGAAGCGGCAAGAGGCCGCTGGGCGAAGTTTGGCTTCACTGTGGAGGAGGCGTAAGACGAGGCGGCAAGCCTTGTCGAGCGAAAAGGAGTTTGTCGGCGAGGAGGAGCTTGCCGAGCTCGAAGCCGAAGTCGGGCGAACCCGCCGAGGGCGCATCCTCCCGCCTCCAAGCAGCTTGTCATGAAAGCAGAGCCACCGGCTCCACCAAGAAGGCGTCTTCGCAAGGCCGGAGACGCAGCGGGCGGCAGACGGGCTAACAGCTGCAGCGCCACGCGACGGCTTCCACCGCGGCAAGCATCTATGGGAGCTCCTCACGCCGCTGCGGCCCCGGAGCGGGCCTCGCAGCCACCGTCCCGCCTCCCGCCAAGCGCCCAAGGAGCCCACTCCTCCGCCTCGTCAGATCGGAGGCGGGCCAGTCGACCTCTCCGCGCCAGCTCCGACGAGGAAGAGGAAGAGTAAGATTCCTTCTTGTACTTGTAATTCTTCGATTTATTGCCTCTGTCTTGTATCTGACCGCTTATTCTCAATCCATTCCTTTTCGTGACGCCGCCCAGAGGATGTCGAAGAGGGCCAAGACCCCGGTGATTGTCGCCGAGGCGAACCCCATCGCGACGGCAGGAGGCGCGTCGAGACAACCTTGCCGGATGAGGCAACTCTCCTTCAAAGCAGCCCCAGCGTAAGTATATGGTCTACTTCTTGCTGTTCGGCGTGCATGGGTGCTTTTTCCTTTGCCGATATCTCGATCGTTGACTTGTGTAGGAGCAGAGCAGCCTCCTTCGCTTCGACCACGCCGCCATGGGTGGATTCCCGGCAAGGCGTTCCTCACAAGGGAGCCTTCTCCGGCAAGGGGCAGCTCTCCGGCAAGGGACGGCACCAGCGATCCCTTGGCGGCGGAGACCATGACCGCAGCCCCCGGCGCCGGTAACCTTCTTGCCTGAGTACTTCCCTTCTGTTTTTCTTCTTTTGATTTTGTCTTTGAATATTTGCTTGACTTTCTTCATCCGTCCACCACAGAGCCAATGGAGACCAAGGTCGCCGGCGAGGAGGACGTGCGCGGCAACACTGACGAAGCCGCCGCCGTGGAAGAAGAAGCCGGCGCTGACGAGCCTGCCGGTGAAGAGGCCACCGAAGCTGCCGCCGCAGAAGGTGACGAGGGGTCTGGCGATCGCACTGACGACCCTGAGGCCGCAGGAGCGCCAGGCGCTACACCGACCGCCGATCCCTCCGACGCTGCTGCAGCGTCAGGCTCCGAAGAGCCCCAGCCCGGCGCCTACTTGAAGGTCGGCGACGGCTTCTTCATCAAGCTCCCATGGGAGTCGAGCTCCAGGGCGCCGGCCGAAGGAGAAACCTTCGATGAAGAACTGCTCGCCTCCGCTGGGTTGACGCTAGTGAATGCGCCAAGCAACAAGCAGCCGGGCGAGCTCGAGGAGGAGCAATTGGCCGCGAAGTTGCCGCTCTACCGCGCCCGACAAGCCAAACTGGCATCCCGGGAGGCCCTTGTCGCGAAGGCGGGAGCGGACATCGAGAAGCGCGCGGAGGAGCTCCGGGGCCGCAACCGGGAAGCTCTTCGGTCCTTGGCGGAGGAGCGGGAGCAACTCGCCGAGGAGCGCAAGGCCTTCATCCTCGAGAAGGCTACAGCTGAGGAGGAACAGCGGCTTGCCGCCGAGAAGCTGTCTGCGCAGGAAGGCGAGCTGGCGCAGCGGAAGGTTAACCTGGACAGCCACGAGGAGGATCTCGCCATGCGCGAGGAAACATTTGGCGGGACTCTCAAGGAGGCAAAGGATGCTGCCGCAGCTGCTGAGGCCGCCAAGAAGGAGCTGGAGACGAAGGTGGCGCAGCTTGGAGGCCAGCCTCAAGAAGAGCGGCGAGGAGCTTGCTGCACTCAAGCACGGCGCCGAGAAGGACGCCTACACTCTTGGCGAGCTGCAGGGCCGTCTCGCCGAGAGGAGCAAGGAGCTCAGCGCCGCCAGGGACTCCAATGCAGGCCTTGAGTTGAAGCTAACTACTTTGACTCAGACGCTGGACGGCGCCAAGGAGCAGGAGGTGGCCTTGAAGAAGAAGATCCAGGCTGACGAGGAGCTGATGGCGAATGCTGTTGCCGCCCAGAGTGCCTTGAGGGAGAACGTGGAGCACTGGACCGAGGGTCTCGTGGGTACTGCTGTAGCCATCCACAGGGAGCTGATGGAGCTGGGGATGGTGGATCTTGGATACTCCTCCGACGAGCATCTCCAACCTAGCGCCAAGCTCAGCTTGTTCTTCAAGGGCGTGGTGACGGGCCTCCAGCGACTCCGGGAAGAAGTCCCAAAGCAGCTGGCCGAGGAGTCGCGCCAGATCTGCGCGGGAGCTCTCCAGAAGGTGCGCATGAAGGTGGCCTTCCGCAACCCAGGCCTCAACTTCACCAACGTCCTCAAGTCCCCGCCACGGATCTTGATGTGGAGGCGCTCAAGACCCTTGTCGCACCCATTGTGGACAGGGTGAGCGGAATCAAGAGGGTTGAGGGCAATCGTGTAGATTAGGTCGCACGTTTTCTCTTTCTCTTGCCGCTGCTGGTCATGTCATAGGAACAATCCATTAGAGCTGCGGCAAGCTATCTTGTAATATAACTTTATTTTGAGTATCAATTGCTATGTTATTTCCTTTACTTGGTTCCTTCCTTTGTATGTTTTTGCCTTACGCTGTTAGGGGACTTGTCGGCGCGGGCACCTGAGCCATGAGCGCCGAGTGGACGTCAAGAACTCTGGCGGTGCCGCTCCGACAAGCAACCTTGTCGCAACTAGTCGCAGCTCACTTAAGTTGTTGAGCGGACTCGAAACAAAGTAAGGGCGCAACTAGCTACGAGTTGGTTCCTCTGCGCACAGGTTTTCCATACAAAGTTCGGTCGTTCAAGGAAGATAACTTAAAAAAATTTAAAACTGATTGCTCAAACTTTGGCAACTTAGCTTTTCTGTCGTTTGCTTCCCGGTAAGGCTAGACTTCCTTGAGCGACGCTTGGTCCGCACCATTATCTTCTCCTTTCCCCCCGGCAAACTAGTGTGCGAGGGAACCTTCCTTTCTTTGAGAAAGAGAAAGAAGAGAAAATAAAGGTATGGAGCCTTGTGGCTCGTTATCACTTACCAGGGATAGGTGCTGCACAAAGTGTCAGATAACGCATGCAAATAGAAGTAAAAAGCATGAAATCGACAAGGTGTGCGAAGCATGCTAGCTTTACTGATGCACGGGTCTCATACCGCTTTGTACAAAGGATTACATGCATCAGCGGCAAGACTTGTACAAAGGTGGTTGCCGTAACAGGTTCCGCAACCGCTACCGACGTGTAGAACTTACGAAGATGCTCAATATTCCATGAGTTGCTCACCGGAATGCCATCTTCGGTCTCAAGGCGGACAGCGCCAGGCCTAGTGACTCGTTTCACCCGATAAGGGCCTTCCCACTTCGGCGTCAACTTGTTGGAATTCTTGGCGGACTGAACGCGCCGAAGAACAAGGTCACCTTCCTCGAGACTTCTGGCATTGACTTTGCGGCTATGGTAGCGGCGCAAAGCTTGCTGGTACCGAGCAGCTCGTCTGACAAAGAGCCCGAAGACGATCTTCCTCAAGGGCAGCGCGTCATCTTTTCGCAGCTGCTCTTGCTCAAGCTCATCATATGCGAGCACTCGAGGCGATCCGTGATCACGAAGTTCCGTGGGGAGAACCGCCTCTGCTCCATAGACTAGAGCAAAAGGTGTCCGGCGGTGGCTCGATTTGGTGTCGTCTGATCGACCAAAGAACCACCGGCAGCTCCTCAATCCAGTTTCTTCCGCACTTGTGCAGCCCGTCGAAAGTTCTGGTCTTGAGCCCGCAGAGACTTCCAAGATTTGCCCTCTCCGCTTGACCGCTGCTTCTCGGATGAGCAAGCGAAGCGGGCGGCACCTTGGTGCCAAGATCTTGGACGTCTTGCATGAAGGTGCGGCTTGTGAACTGTGTGCCGTTGTCGGTGATGATCCCGTTAGGGATTCTAAAGCGGCAAACAATCGACTTGAAGAACTTGATCGCCGACCGTGGCTGTCACCTTCCGACTGCTTCCACTTCCGGCCACTTTGTGAACTTGTCGATTGCAACGCATAAGTACTCAAAGCCCCGACAGCTTCGGGGAAGGGGCCGAGGATGTCGAGCCCCGACCGAAAATGGCCTGGATAAGGGGGTCGTCTGGAGAGCCTGAGCTGGTGGGGGTATCTGTTTGGAATGGCACTGGCACGCTGCACACTTGGTTCCGTGTGCAGTAGCATCCTCGGAGGGTTTGTCGGCCAAAGAAACCTTGCCAACGCTTTGCCGGGTAAGTGCTCGCGCCAATGTGGTGACCACATATGCCTCCATGTATCTCTCGCCAACAGCTTTTGTCCGTCCTCCCGGTGAATACACTTCAATTTCACATCGTTGAGTCTTCTTACATGCAGTGTCGTCGACAAACCGGTACATACTTGACCGCCGGGCTACTCTTTCCGCTTCTTCTTGCTCTTGGGAAGTTCTCCGTCTCAAGGAAATGGACAATCTGTTGTGCCCATGCTGGAGCTTGTGGCTCGACAACAAGGACTAAAGGCACATCTGCTGCTGCGGGAACATCAGCTTCCACGACGAGAACCTGCGGCCCAGCCGGAGCTTGACGTTCCCCTGCAAGCTTGCCGGAGCAAAACTTGTCGGGAGCGTCTGCTTCAACGAAACAAACCCTAGGGCTTGTCGATGCATCGCTCCTCAAAGATTGTTGGTGTCGATCCTGGGACCTTCTGGCGGCGGCTTCGAAGCTCTGCCGGAAAATAGTCACCAAAGATCAACTTCCTCTTCTTGCTCTGTCCAGTTGATGGTGTTACAGACGGTTGAGTCAGCTTGAGCACAAAAATCCCGGGTTCCACAGGTAACTTGAGTGCAGCGCACTTTGCCAGGCCATCAGCAATGTCGTTCTGAGCTCTCGGAATATATTCCATCTGCAGGCCGTCAAAGTGCTCCTCTATCTTCCTCACTTCATCAACATAAGCTTCCATCAACGGACTCTGATAATTCTTGTTCACTTGGCGGATAACAAGTTGCGAGTCACCCCTGACAATGAGCTTCTTGATCCCAAGGTCTACTGCGATCCTGAGACCGGCAAGCAAACCCTCATACTCTGTTGTATTATTTGTTGCTTGCTCCTTGGGAAAGTGCATCTGGACTACGTACTTGAGGTGCTCTCCGGTGGGTGCGACAAGCGACGCCGCAAGACCGGCGCCTTGCAGCGAGAAGGCACCATCAAAGTACATCAACCACTCTTTGCTTGTTTCCTTGACGGGAATGCTCGTCTCTGGAATTTCTTCATCTGGCGTTGGTGTCCATTCTGCTATGCACTCCGCCAATGCTCTGCTTTGGATAGTGGAAGTGCTCTCAAACTTGAGGCCAAAGCTTGACAGTTCCAGTGCCCACTCGACAATCCTGCCTGTTGCTTCTGGATTTTGCAATATCCTCTTTAGCGGAAAGCGAGTGACAAGCTGTGATCTCATGTGCACGAAAGTAATGGCGCAACTTTCTCGAGGCCATGAGGAGGCCGAAGCAGTTTACGCACACCAGAGTACCTTGACCTAGCCCCTTGCGTAAGGGAGCCGACAAAGTAACCGGGCGCTGCACCATCCTTTTACGCATCTTGTCCTGCGTCTGCAGATTCGTCCCTTGTCGGGGCAGAGCTTGCGGCGAAGCCCTCGCTTGTCGCTGGATGTGTACGCCATGGTTGCTAGCTCATCATCCGCCTCCCTCTCCGCTACTAACGCAGCACTAACCACTTGATTGGTTGCCGCTATATATAGCAAAGCAACTTCTCTTGTGGCTTAGGTGCGACAAGTGTTGGAGTGGAGGATGGTATCTCTTCAAGTCCTGCAGCGCTGCCTCCGCTTCCGGAGTCCATTGCATCGGACCTGCCTTTTTCAAAATTTTGAAAAATGGCAGGGCGCGCTCAGCAGACCTAGAGATAAACCTGCTGAGAGCAGCTACGCAACCGGCAAGCCTTCGTACATCCTTGACGCGCTTTGGTGCTTCAATCTGCTCAATGGCCTTGATCTTGTCGGGATTGGCTTCAATTCCCATTGAGACACGAAGAACCCGAGAAGCTTGCGGAAGGGACTCCAAACACGCACTTCTCGGGGTTGAGCTTGAGGTTGATCTTGCAGATTTGTAAAGGTTTCATCTAAATCTTGAACTAGGGTCGCCTTGTCCTTGCTTTTGACCACTATGTCATCCATGTAGGCTTCCACATTACGTGTATTTGCGGCTCAAAAGCATCATGAACTACTCTTGCAAACGTTGAACCGGCATTCTTTAACCCGAAGGGCATCCGTACAAAGCGATATGTGCTACATGGGGTGATGAATGCGGTCTTCTCCTCATTCTCTTCTCGCCATGAAGATCTGATGATATCCTGAATATGCATCCGTAAATGAAAGCAAATCACATCCGGCCGTGGAGTCAACAATCTGGTCGATGCGCGGCAAGGGAAATGGATCTTTGGGACAAGCTTTATTGACATCTGTAAAGTCGATACAAAGCCTCCATTTCCCGTTAGCCTTGTGTACAACTACAGGATTGGCCAACCACGTAGGGTGGAGCACTCCTCTGACAAGGCCTGCTGCTTCCAGTTTCTTGATTTCTTCCGAGATGAACTCTTGACGCTCCACTGCTTGCTTCCTGACTTTCTGCTTGACGGGCCGCGCATGAGGACAAACGGCAAGATGGTGCTCAATTACTTTCCTAGGAACACCGGGGATGTCAGACGGTTGCCATGCAAACACGTCGACGTTCGCCCGCAGGAAAGCAACGAGCGCGCCTTCCTATTTAGGGTCGAGAGAGGCACTGATGGTGAAAGTACCACCAGTGCCGTCCTCCTTGGCGGACACCTTCTTGGTCTCTGGTGGAGCTGTCATCGTCTTCTTATACTTGCCGGTGGAGCTCGATGGTGCGTCCTCGACGGTAGTGCAGCACTCCTAAGAGGTGCGCTTGCCGGAGTGGGCATCGAGCTCTTGCCGGACTTGGTCTTCTTCTTCCCCGGAGCTTGGTGACAAGTGGTTTGCAATCTGTCACGATCGCTGCTTCCCGGTAGATCTTGTCGGCGCAGATAAGAGCATTCTTCTTGTCGCCAGGACAGAGATGACACTCATCGGGCTGGCATCTTCGTGGAGGTTGTAGGCATAGTGAGAGGCCGCCATGAATTTGGCGAGTCTTTGGACGGCCAAGTATTCCATTGTAAGGCAATGGAAAATCAGCAACGTCAAAGGTGACCCTCTCAGTCCTGAAGTTCAACTCGCTGCCAAATGTTACCGGCAACGTGATCTTTCCTTTTGGCTTGCTCCTTCCCGGATTGATTCCTTGGAATGTACCGGTCTCTTCGAGCTCGCCATCAGGGATCTGGAGTTTCTGGAGCACCGCGGAGGAGATCAGTTCAAGCGGCCCCGCCGTCAACTAACATCTTGGTGACCTTGAGGTTGCGGATAGTTGGTGAAACCAACATCGCAAGCACCGACCGCCGATTACGATCGTGGTGGTCCTCAATATCAAAGGTGATAGGCGTCTTGGACCATTTCGAGGCTTGCGTGACTTCGATGGACGGTTACGCTGCATTGACTTCCCGCATCCACCGCTTGAGTTGGCGGTGTGAAGTATGCAGAGAAGCACCGCCGTCAACGCACAGGACCTCTGTGGCTTTACGAACTCCTGCTCATCGGCCTCGTCATCATCCATATCCTCGTCGCCGTCGTCGTTGCGTCGCCCTTGTCGCTGACGCTGGGAGGCTGTCTCCTTGCCGCTGCTTGGCCTTGCCGCGGCGCCCTCCCGGCCGGGACTAGCTCCTCCAAGCACCTTCACGGCCTTCTCCTTGTCGCGTCGTTCGTATTCAGCCTTCTGCTGCTCGACAAGCTGCTCGACCTTATTGCAGCTCTGGAGGTCATGGCCCTTGGTGCGGTGGATCTTGCAGTACTGCTTGCCGGAGCCGTCCTGCTTGTCGGCGGCTGCCACAGACTGGCAGCTGGTGCCAGCGGCAACCTCCTTGCCGGAGCTACCAGCCTTGGCGTTCTTGGAGCCACCTCCGTTGCCGGACTGCTCAACAACTAGCACATCTCTGCCTTTCTTTTTCCTGTTGCCCCGCCACGGCTCTTCTTTGTCGGGCGGTCTCCTCCTTGTCGAGATCTCATCGCTTGGTATTTTCTCCGGGAGTCTCCTCCTCCTCAAAGACGCGTGCACATTTGTCGGCCAGGCGTATAGCTCATCGACGTCTCTGATCTTGCACATCGCCATCTCCTCCGCATCCTGCGGTTTCGCGACGTTCGATGGAACGCTACCGATCACTGTGGCGGGGTGGACATCTGGGATGTTGTGTTGTACACGGCTGAATCTTTGAATATACTTCTTGAGGCTCTCCTTCCTTCTGGGCGAGCAGATGAAGGTCACTTTCTTGGCAATGGGGTTTGTGGCCGCCTGTAAAGGCGCCGACAAACTGATGGCATAGATCTGCCCAAGAAGATATGGAGTTATCCGGCAAGTGCATGAACCAGGATCTGACATTGGGCTTGAGCACCAGCGGGAAGTAGTTGGCAAGGATCTTGTCGTCTCGCCCCCCGGCAGCCTGCACCGCAATGGTGTAGATGCTGAGGAACTCCGACGGATGCCTCTTGCCGTCGTACTTCTCCGGTAAGTCTGGCTTGAAGTTTTTCTTGTTGGGCCACTGGACTTGCCGCAGCTCACGAGTGAACGCAGGGCAACCTACCGCGTACGGCAAGTCGCCTGGTTCCTCTGGCGCATGCATGTCGACAGAGGGCCCAGCGCGCTTGTCGGATTGACGTCGCGCTTCTCTTCGGCGCTCGATGTGAGTTCGAGCGTCCTCTTGCTGTCGTTCGTGAAGAACTTGGCGCTGATCGCGATAAACTCGTGGATCTGATGACGCAGTGGAGTCGCTGTCGAGGTGGATCCGGCGAGTCGGCGATCTTGGCCTTCGGGGGGGAGAGTGCATGGTGGTTGCACCCCCAGCGGTCTCGTCGCCACCGGACCGGCTCGTGTTTGGCAGTCTTGCCGCGGCAGCGATGCACTCGGTTGCCGCGGAGCGTCGCCGTTGGTGAAGCTGATGAGACTCTGAATGGTGGCCCTCCATTCGTCAACCTTGTCGGCCGTTGGAGGATAATCCAGGAGCAGTTGCGCTCTCGCCAAAGCTTCTGCTGGAGTGGCAGGTGGCAGTGGCGAACGGCGCGAGGAGCGGGATATGCTCGGACTTCTAACTATGTTAGAAGGAGCAGTATCCCGTCCGGGCGACCGTGCCTCGCTCGCGCCAGCATGTTGGCGTGCATGCTGGTCTTGAGCGTCCCGAGACCCTCCAGCTCGATCTCGGTCCAACGAGCGTATGGCATTGTGAATGCCATGACGCTGTCGGTCCCGCGCCTCCTGAGACGGGCGCGGTGCATGTACGGACGCCGAGGTCCGCGCAGCCTTGTCCTTGGACTTGGCAGCACCGTGAGCTCCCCCGTCGCCGTCAATTCTTCCGCCGGCGTCTACCCCACCACCTGTTTGCTCTGGTGGTGGTGGGTTCGACGTGGACGGGGCTTCTGCCGCCGAAGCCTTCTTCTTCGGTGGCATGTTGACGAAGATGATGAGGATCTAGCTCGCGTGGACGCCGGATCAGGTTCACACAACCTCGACGCCCCCTACCTGGCGCGCCAAAGATGTCGGGGCAGGCTGATCTGGCCCACGAACACCTATGGGGCCGGCGGACCGAGCCCCTTTCGGTTCGGCGGGGAGCGGAGGTCGCACGAAGAGCAGATCGAGGCGAAGCACGCGTGGTTTTTACCCAGGTTTGGAGCTCTCCGGAGAGATATTACTGCTTCTGCTGCATGTCTAGGTGTATTGCGTTCTTGCTCGGGGCGCCGAAAGTGCTCTGATCTTGACGAGCTGCTAACGAGACTGAGCCTGGAGGGAACTGATCGACCAGCCTTTTCTACGTTGCGCATAGGCCTCCTTTTATATGCTCAAAGGGGCTCCGACAGGTGGCAACATAGATGGGGGTACAAATGGAAAAATAGTGGTTGGTATACCTACTTATGCGATTATGCGGTGTAATATACCTAACCACGGCGGCAGGGACAAAGGCATTAAATGCCCGTCTAGTCACCCTAACGGTGCAAGCGAGGACCGTCGGGCGCCACCGTTCGCCACGATGGCAAACTTGTCACGCTGCTTGCCACCTTGCACCGCTGGCTGCACAGACCTCTCGCCACGCTGGCGCTGGGAAGGCCCAGGCGACACGTTGGTGGATGCTGTGGAGCGAGGAGTACAGAGAGGTGATGCGCATGGCAAGCGCCTTGCCGGTTGTTATCTTGTCGCGCCCGGAAGCTTGTCGCTCACCGGGCCTTCCCGGGAAGCTCCTCTTGCCCGGGCCTTGTCTTGTAAGTGCCTGGGGTGGCCTTCCCGGCAAGCTCCTCTTGCCGGGGCCTTGTCTCCTGTGCGCCTTGGGTGGCCTTCCCGGCAAGCTCCTCTTGCCGGGGCCTTGTCTCCCTGGCTTGAATACTTTGTTCTTGAATGGCTCCAAAGGAACCACGGAGGACCTTGGCGGTCACCCGGTAAGCCTTGCCGCGGAGGGCTGCAACTGCCCGTGCACAAGTTCGGGATACTAGGGCACCCCTACTCTAGTACACCGACACTCGGTGAGACCGAGATCCCTATCGGTAGAACCGATTTGCCTAGGGTTTGTGGCAGTGGCTATGACTATTGAACTCGGTGGCGCGGGATTGGAAGGATCGGTGAGACCGATTTTGGCTTTGGGTTTAGGTCATATGTGGATGTGAGAAAGTAGCTGAGGGTTTTGGAGCATATCACTAAGCACGTGAAGCAAAAGGCTCATTAAGCAACACCTCATCCCTCCTTGATAGTATTGGCTTTTCCTATAGACTCAATGTGATCTTGGATCACTAAAATATAAAATGAAGAGTCTTGAGCTTTTGAGCTTGAGCCAATCGTTTGTCATTAGCATTTTGAGGGATCCACTTTCATCATCCATGCCATGCCATTCATTGAGCTTTCCAGAAATAATAGTCTTGGAATAGCATTAGCTCAATGAGCTATATGTTGTTATGAATTACCAAAACAACCTAGGGATAGTTGCACTTTCACCTGCTCCCCCTCTCTTTCCTTCCACTCCTCATAGGGCCGCCAACTATAGGGGCGCACCAGCCCCTTGTGGGCTGGTGTGTTCCCTCTGTTGGCCCATAAGGCCCATATCTTTGTCGGGGGTGCCCGAAACTCCTTTCCGGTGACCCGATAAGTACCTGGTACCTTCCGAAACACTTCTAGTGTCCAAATACCATCGTCCTATATATTAATATTTACCTCTCAATCATTTCAAGACTCCTTGTCATGTCCGTGATCTCATCCGGGACTCCAAACAACATTAGGTCACCAAATCACATAACTCATATAATACTATATCGCCAATGAACGTTAAGTCTGCGGACCCTGCGGGTTCAAGAACTATGTAGACATGACCGAGACACCTCTCTAGTCAATAACCAATAGCGGAACCTAGATGCCCATATTGGCTCCTTCATATTCTATGAAGATCTTTATTGGTCGAACCGTTATGACAACATACGTAATTCCCTTTGTCCATCGGTATGTTACTTGCCCGAGATTCAATCGGTATCTTCATACCTAGTTCAATCTCGTCACCGGCAAGTCTCTTTACTCATTCTGTAATACATCATCCTGTAACTAACTCATTAGTCACTTTGCTTGCAAGGCTTCTTATGATGTGTATTACCGAGAGGGCCCAGAGATACCTCTCCGATACTCGGAGTGACATATCCTAATCTCGATCTACGCCAACTCAACAAACACCTTCGGAGATACCTGTAGTGTATCTTTATGATCACCCAGTTACGTTGTGATGTTTGATAGCACACAAGGTATTCCTATGGTATCCGGGAGTTGCATAATCTCATAGTCGAAGGAATATGTATTTGACATGAAGAAAGCAATAGCAATAAACTGAACGATCATAATGCTAAGCTAACGGATGGGTCGTGTCCATCACATTATTCCCCTAATGATGTGATCCTGTTATCAAATGATGTCCATGGTTAGGAAACCTTAACCATCTTTGATCAACGAGCTAGTCTAGTAGAGGCTTACTAGGGACATGGTATTTGTTTATGTATTGACACATATATTTAGGTTTCCGATCAATACAAATTCTAGCATGAATAATAAACCTTTATCATGAATAAGGAAATATAAAATAACAACTTTATTATTGACTCTAGGGCATATTTCCTTCATCTAGTACCGCGCAACTTTCGCCGGTGCCTTACACCTACCTTTTACCTTCCTCAAAACAGCCACCGTACCTACCTATTATGGCATTTCCATAGCCATTCTGAGATATATTGCCATACAAATTTCCACCATCTCATTTTATTATGAGACGCTCCATCATTGTCATATTGCTTTGCATGATCGTAAGAAAGCTAGCATGATGTTTACATGGCTTGTCCATTTTTTTATGTCATTTGCTACGCTAGATCATTGCACATCCCGGTACACCGCCAGAGGCATTCATATAGAGTCATATTTTCTCTACTCCTAATGTCTCAGTTGGTAGTCTCCGTTCCGGGTTTATTTTCGTCCCACCTACCATGGTCTTTTTTGGTACCTACTCCCACCTCGCGCTCAGCCGCAATGAACCAAGAAAAACCCTCCAACCGAATCCCCCACCCGCCCCCGCGTGCCTAACCTCCCGTAGAACCCATCTGTCATGAACGAAAACAAACCGGCGAAAACAAACCGGCGAAGATTAACCAATGAAAAAAAAATCACTGACCAAACTCCCGCACGTACGACCAAGGTATCGTGCCCTCGAGCGAAAAACAGTCGCCCGACTCTCTGCCCTCGTTCGCCTGCCGCCACCCTTCGTCCCTTCGCTTCGCCGCCGCCCGGCGCCGCCAGCCCCCGACTTCCTCCCCGACTCCCGGCGCCACCCGCCCCCCACATCTCCTCCCCCGATCCCGGCGTCGCCCCGCCCCCACCTTCTCCCTCACTCCCGGCGCCGCCCGACCCCCAACCTCTCTGGATCCTGGCCGCCCCGCCCCCACCTCCTCCCTCGCTCCCGCCCGCCCATGCCGCCTATCCGCGGCCCTCCCACACACTCCCGACCTCCTCCCAGCGTGCCACCACCCTGCTCCTCCCTCCTCCGGGGAGGGCCAGCGTCGCCGCTGTTCTTCCTTCCTCCTGTCGACATCTTGGCGTCGCCGCCCCTCTAACCGTCGCCGGCATCCCGTTCGAGCCCGTGGATCCGAGGAAGATGGAGACGGTGGATGATGGGAAGGAGCAGCGGCTGCCTCGTGGTGACCTCATGGAAGCAGACGGTTGACAAAGACCATCATCGAGGCTGCTACTCGTATGTGTTGTGCAATCTTCAGAGATGAAAAAAAGATAGTACAGAGAGGAGGGAGGATTGCAATTCAGACACACTGGCTGGTAAGGTTCAGAGATGTTGCTGAAGATTTTTTTTGTTATGCAAATGCACTTCTCCTTGCTTTAGGTTTTATGCATATGTGACCACGATTGCTAGAAGTTGTAACAAAAGACGTAGAAGTGGTTCTGCTCTTGCTGTTTTCGTGTATTATCATTGGTTCGAAATGGAAGAGGATTAGAGCATAGCATGCAATCTATAGTAATCCAAAAAAAATCTGTTTTGTAGGAGTTCAGCAGAAGGATTCACATCAGTGCAAATCTCTGGTGGGAGTAAGTTCAGAGGGGGAAAATGCACCTGGCCCAACCGCCTCGACCTCAACAAGCCCCTCAAGATTTGGCACCGTGGGCTGCACCCCCTCTCTTCCTTCACAACTAGGATTTGTGGAGGAGCATTGATTGGTTGTCTACTCGGAAAGAAAAGAAGATGAAGTACGTGACCATCATAGCTACTATTGAAGAGACGCTCTGCGGCTGGTTGTGGATGAGAATTGTCTAGCCGGCAATGGATTTCCAGCAAGGGCGGCAGAGAAAAATCCATGACGAGATGAACACCACCACGACAACATCATGGATGTGATCGAGGTACCTCTGTTTCCACAGTCCTACCAGAAAGTTTTCAGGTTATCCTGGTTCGAGTTCAGATTGTTTATAGAGTAATCATACATCGATAGTGTGTGCCCAGTCTGTACAAAATGGATAGGCGTAGTTTTTATTAACCAACTTGTTGCGCATTATTGGTTCTAGCTGAAATATCTTTTTCCCTGCATCTTACACCAAGAGAGATTCAAGGAAGAAGTGAGGTGCATAAGTATAACAACAAGGCAGGCAAGATACCGAGTGCAGGCTTTAACATTAGGTTGTTGTGGCCAGCATGCACTCTTATTTCATAATCTACCTTGCATGTCTTATATTTGAGAGGAATTAGATTTAGCCTGGCCGTGCCATCCATCCCGGATGCTACTAAATTGTGTAACTACCTAAGTTCTTTTTTGACTGTGCAGAAATAGCATTGGCTGCAACAATGGAGTATGTTTTACATGTTTTTTTGTTGATGAAAAAAGTATGCCTTTCATCTTAACCATACACTCGACGAAAAATGCTATTTTGCCAAAGAACGTCTTGTCAGCTATGGTATTTAAGCTCAGAGTTACTAACTCAATGAGGTGTATTATAAGTTTGGGGCTACTATTTTTTTTTCCATATATATAAATGTATTTGACACCTCTGAGCATCTAGAAATCTTGCAATTGGTAGATAGCATTTGCCTTCCGAAAATTTTCCTTGAGACCATGAGAGTCTGAAGAAAAATTGATTAATTATTAATGTTGTTATATTTATGCAAGTTGAATGCTATTAAAAATTTCTTATTTCCCTTATCGGGAATGAATTGTGATTTATACTAGCTGTTAGACAAATATTGGAACACGGTGTGCATGATAGTTCTTTTTAGAATACGTAAAGAACTTTGTGTCCCGATGAACTCACAGAAAAAGAGATTTGAAATTATGTCCAAGCCTAAAGAAGGGCCACGTCTAAAATAGAACACCACACCCCTTTTTAAAATTACTGACGGGTTGATGTTGTTGCATGTCGTGGCGGGGACGGTCGATGTAGCGACCGTATGCGCCTTTACTTGTCTTTGGGCGCCCGATCTGGAAGGCCCACGATCGGAAGGGACGCATACTGGAGCTGCTGTGGGAGATGGTAGCAGTACGCCCGGTGGCAAGGCACCATATGATGGACAAT
Source organism: Aegilops bicornis (assembly GCA_021605145.1). Classification (NCBI taxonomy): domain Eukaryota; kingdom Viridiplantae; phylum Streptophyta; class Magnoliopsida; order Poales; family Poaceae; genus Aegilops; species Aegilops bicornis. The sequence continues at coordinate 287,316,686 of CM038669.1, forward strand.
TGTGGTCTGCATTTTTTACCAAAATACTGAACATGTTACGATTTTTGCGAGAATCTTGATGTGGACATTCAAGCTGCAATAGTGGAGCTGCATGTGCTGCTATAGATTAGTCCTTGCAGCTTACGAAGGCATCAACTATTGGCGGCACAAAATTGGGGAGCTTAAGATTCCCCACCCTTATTTCTGAAGGAAAGCTAAAGTTCGGGGTGCTAATCTCCGAGGATTTTCTCAATGGTGAACATTTTTCTTTTGTTTCTCTTGTTCTAATCTATACCTCAAGATGCAATAGTTCTTATTGTACTGCTTGGATTGCTCTCTCATTGTAATCAATACTGTTAATTAATATATAATAATCATATATTTTTCATGCAGGAGGGTTTATTTGACACTAACAAGCCTTTCAAGTTTTTATATGGTGATAGGTTGGAAAGTTTGATCACCCAGGAATGTGGATTACTATCGCAGGATATTTTTCCTCTTGATGGTGCTTCCACTGAATTTTATGCACCCCTGTACAACCATATATCTAAGTTTGCCTGTTCATTCAGAAGATTATATTGACTATTCAATTCAGGGTTCAACCTTTTAATAACACAGTTCTGGCTCAGTAGTTTGAGATTCTATTGTGCAACTGGATCTTGATAGACATCTAGACCTATAGCTGCGTTTTATTTTCGTTATCCCTTCTAGAAACTTACACGCTAACTTGGTGGATTAAACCGGTGTTCTAATTAAATGATAAATGAGTATAAATATTTTCTTTTTTTACTGTTATATGACAAAATGAATGAACATGTGATCGCTATCCAGATTAGTCAGGCCATCTTGCAAATAACTATGAGATACATTCTTGATATTTTCTTAGGATGGCCAAATAGACATGCATTCTTTGCTAGGTTAAGTTTTGCTATTCTTTGTACTTATTTGCTCAATCTTTGTAGTGAAATAGTGCAAGATGAGGAACTGGCTCAACTTGAGTTTCGATTAAGTGCAGTTAAAGAAAAATTGTAACAACTTCGGATGCAGCTCCACAGGTCAAATATCATGATGCAGTAGGCACTAAACCTAATGTATCTACTTGATTTTTGTTGTTGCAGATTAAATGGTTATCTTATCTGTACATAGCTGATTAGGCAGTATAGTAGTACCCACGTGTTTAGTAGTTGTTAGATAGTTTTTGTGCATAGTTGAACTGTGTATTGAGATGGGAAGCCAAGTTGTTTAATTTGCGGATTCCATTTGTCAGACTGGTGGCATTCCTTAATTTACGATCCTGGTTATGATTTGATTCTTATTTATAGTCCTATGGAAAGAGCATTAGGATAGGACAAGCAAACAAGCCTTTCGACATTCATGGTGTATATTTTGTTTCACCGAGTCGTGTTGCTTATGATTTTGAATTGAACGGATCTGCTTACATTCACTAAAGAAATAAATGCATGGATAGACAAGGTATGCTCTAAGTTGTTTTCCCTTAGTTTAAAGGAAGGATTAGTAGTACATGTAGCTGTCTTTTCTTTTCTTGGTATTCAAACAAGAACAAATCACTTGTTGATGTTTAAACTCTCTAGAATCTCATAAATTTTATTATTCCTCTTAAACTTACGATACAAAATTGGAGTTGTAAATTATTTATTACGGCACAAAAACGCTTCTTCTGCCTAGCTTGCTTTTGATGAAGTATTCCTGGTGACGTGGTCAATAGACTGCACTTGCCTATTCCAAGCACATACAGGCCTAAGGATGTCCTGTAAGAAAAAGCTTTAACGAAATCACTTTGGTTTGTAAATGTCCTTGAGGATTGAATTAATAGAAACTAGCAGTTCTTCTGCCTAAACTGTTTCCTACAAATTTTCTTGCCGAACTGCTACATGGTAATACTCCCTCCATTCCATATTCTAATGCACATAGTTTTTTGCCTAGATTCTGTTCGTAGGAACGCAGCAGTAGACACCCACGTGCTGTGACAGAGCGAGCAGCTGGAGGGCAATTCCTATCCAAATGAGAATGCCAGCTCACGCATTGGTATAAACTCTACACACAAAGGCGCATTATAAAGTGGAACAGTGGGAGTACTAAATTCATATGTAATACTAAATTCCTCTGGTCATAAATTTGATTTTTGACAATAAGTACCTAAGTCTATGTTATGTTTAAGTTAAAAACAATGTCGATGTGAGCCATACATACACCGATTAATAAAGCGGTTAGTACTTAAATTGACCATCATGTCCTATGTGCCTTAGGGGTAAGTTTTCATCTCCACCATTGACCCGCTTAAGGTGGCTATCCTGAAGTAGACCCCTTATAATTATGAATGGTTTATGAAGTTGAAGGATGAAACTTGAACGAACACAATGTTGAGGTTTGTAAAGTGAAGCCTAAGACAAGTTTGAGGGGGTAATATGGACTTCTCTCAAACTATATTACCAGAGGACAATGAGGGCCTTCAAGACAATGACATCGATGAGTTTCTCCTGGTTACATTTTGTTGTAGGCGAAGTTCTTAATTATAATTATCAATGCGTTTGTTTTTCTTAAGGATGCAGTGACATGCAAGGCGAAGCAAATTGAAGCCAAAACAGCAGGACAGGTGGAAGTGTGCCATTTTTTATATATAGGTTAGTGATTTTATCCTTTTTTGTATTTTTACATTGCTAGGTACAGTAGTTTATATGAAATGATTTGTTAGGGCAGGGGTGGTTCTTCAATCTTGAGGGAATCAAGCGGTAGCACGGATCTTGACATGCATGGAAGGTAGGAGTGATGGAGTATATGTATTTGTAGCAATTCATCATCGCCCATAAATAAATCATCATTGCCCGCTTCCTCTGTCCGTCCGTCAACTCAAATTGCTTTGGTTCACAAGTTCGTTTCATCGTACATCTAGGTACACTAGAACAGAGAGACTACTTTCCTTGAATGGCTCATGCGAGTAAATTGACAATAGTGTTCATCCAAGATGCAGTTGTATATGTATCTTCATAGAGATGTAGATGCGTAGGTAGTTCAATAGTGCACATGTTCATCGACAGGGATGTACATGTAGTATACAACCAAGGTTACATTGACAAGTTAGTCCATTATGCTCCCAGGAAAAATAAAATATGGTATATTGTTTCACACTATCATCAATAGTGAAGCTTGTATTTAATATTCCTTTGTTTTGCAATGCTGAATATTTGGGGAACACACAGTGAGGTGTAATATGTAGAGTATAGACTACAGATTCACCGAATCGGCTTGAACATTGTTATATCATGCTTCATATGATTTGGTAATGATTTTAAAACATGGAATGGGGCAAATAAAGTTGAAACCTGGTACTGTTCATCACAGAAAAATAGTTACTATCGAGAGGTTTCATCTTGACATTATTTCTTACCAACTAAGGGTGCATTTCTCCGGCCATGATTACATCATTAACTACTCCATGATTACAGCAGTAAACATTGATAGGAATACAAGCATTGAGTACTCGCCATGTTCGAGGAATTACGTGGTGATGGCGGCATCATCATGGAGCAGGCACCATCTTCTCCTCTATTTAAACTGTAGTACTTCATGTACTCCCACTTGTAAAGTTTCTGAAATGCAAATCGACTCCAATAATGTGCTCTGAAATGGAGAAACATGGAGTATACTCTAAAAATCAGTTTGGTGCCTCAAAGTAGATCCATCAAAGTACTCCGGGCATGATAAAAGAATACTACAACATGAGTACTACAGAGAATCAGTTTGGTTTGAGCCAAGCAAGAGTACTAAAATCCTGATAAAAAGAATACTACAACATGATAAACATGATTTCAGAGATGTTGATTTATAGTACATGCAACTCATTTGTAAACATGATTTTCAGAAATGTTTATTTCAGTTAAACTACTACATTTACTCCAAGCAAATACTCTAAGAAACAATACAAGTACTACGATCTGAAAGTACTCATGTAGTACAATACTCTAGGCTGAATGTACTCCTCTGATCTTGAAAGTGTACTCCTGTGAGTACTGAATTTACTGAATTCAGAGGCATCAAAATTTCACACCCAAGTTCAGTCATCTACACATGGAGTAGTGCAACCGAGTGGTCTTTACCATGCCCGAATCGACGAGAGGCAGCCGCGGCAGCAGCAGCATCCTCCAGGAGCAGCAGCAGCAGCCTTTCCAATCTCTCCTTGCGCCTTGCCTTTCCAATCTACTCCCGCGGTAGAGAGCACTTCTTGGCCACATCACATCTGCATCCATATTCCATCCATAATAACAAACAGTCACAATCAGCTCCAGAATCTCTTCTTGCCTTTCCCGAATCCTAGGCTCTAGAGATTGGAAATGTGTGGGGAAAATTAAGAATGCAAACCTTGCAGGTCGGCGTGGGGAGCTCGACTTAGGGGCGACACTGGGAGCGGGTGACAGGTAACTCATAGCGGACCAGCAGCGCCGGGGATGGCAACATCCAACACGGTGCTCCTCCTTGCAGGTCGATGGCGGCGAGGAGCGCTAAGCGTTCGTCGCCGCCATCATCGAGCATGACAAGGTCGTCGTGCCCGCGCTCCTCACGCTCCTACCCGACCTCGCTAAAACAATCAACTTTGGCTCAACCGTGGCACAAAGGATGTGGGTGAAAAGGAGAGGCGACAGCGGACAAGAAGGCTAGGTGGCGACACACGAGGAGAAAGAACAGCGATGCGGCCGAGTCACCCGCAGAATGTGAAAGTCTTGTCGCCGCCCTTGAGCTAGGGATTTGGGGGAGTGGGTGAGCGAGGGGAATGAGCTTGAGGAGGCGACTGAGCGAGTGGGTGAGTGAGTGAGTGAGTGAGTGAGTGAGTGAGTGAACGAGGAGCAAAACTGAAAACCACTAAAATTTCATAATGTTCTGACAAATGTACTACAAAACCTTCGACATTCAAAATACAAGCATTTATTTTTGTTATTGCTATATTCAAAATAATACTAATTTAGGAAATTGCAGGGAGGTGTTTGGCTATTATGGGTTTTTATGCTTTATTTATACTCTGGTGGAATGGTAAAGAAATTAGTTCGTCCAGTTAGCACCATGAGAATTCTCCGTTACACATTCTAAGACCTTAGATGTGAAGTATGCTCCATTACACGTTGCTTGTGCAAGATGTGTACAAGCTAAGGAAGAAGTTTTTATTATACTCCGTCCGGTCCTTTTTACTCTACATATAAGAATTGTCTAAAGTCAAACTTCGTAAATTTTGACCATATTTATACAAAAAAATATTAACATCTACAATGCTAATTTGTACAATATGAAAAGTAATGTTACGACGCATCTAATGTTGTTGATTTCACATTCTGGATGTTAGTATTTTATTCTATAAACTTGGTCAAAGTTTATTTTGTTTGACTTCAGACAAATCTTATATGCGAACTAAAAAGGATCAGATGGAGTACTTACTCAAATGTGCGAATGAAGCTAGAGACAACATTCCTGATATTGTATGAGAATTTCTTCAACGCAACAACTAGATATTAATTTGTAATGAATTTTTAGTTAGATCATCGCTCTATATGTATATATCATTAATTTTTTATCAATTTACATTGCAAGTGAATTGGAATTCAATAAATACCCGATTGTGCACGTGCTATCTTGTCTCTACATGTGAAATTTGGCATGCGTCATGTTTACATAAATTTTGAAATTTGGCACGTGCTATCTTGCCTCTACATGAAATCTCTGCAAGTGAATTTGTCTCAAGACTTAATATCTACAGCAAAGTATTTAGTAGCAAAGTAGTATGGAAGTAACGGTAACTGTGGCAAAAGTAACAGTAGCAGTTTTGTAGCAATCATAACAGTAGCAACGGAAAAGTAACTTAGCAAAGATCAATATGAAACGAACTCGTAGGCAATGGATCCATGATGGATAATTATGTCGGACGGCATTCATCATGCAACGGTTATAACATAGGGTGACACGGAACTAGCTCCAATTCATCAATATAATGTAGGCATGTATTCCGAATATAGTCATACCTGCTTATGGAAAAAACTTGCATGACATCTTTTCTCCTACCCTCCCGTGGCAGCGGGGTCCTATTGGAAACTAAGGGATATTAAGGCCTCCTTTTAATAGAGTATCGGACCAAAGCATTAGCACTTAGTGAATACATGAACTCCTCAAACTACAGTCATCACCGGGAAGTGTCCCGACTATTGTCACTCCAGGGTTGCCGGATCATAACACGTAGTAGGTGACTATAACTTGCAAGATAGGATGAAGAACACAAATATATTCATGAAAACATAATAGGTTCTGATCTGAAACCATGGCACTCAGGCCCTACTGACAAGCATTAAGCATAGCAAAGTCATAGCAACATCAATCTTAGAACATAGTGGATACTAGGGATCAAACCCTAACAAAACTAACTTGATTACATGGTAAATCTCATCCAACCCATCACCGTCCAGCAAGCATATGATGGGATTTCTCATGCACGGCAGTGAGCATAATGAAATTGGTGGTGGAGGATGGTTGATGATGCCGATGGCGATGAATTCCCCTCTCTGGAGCCCAAAACAGACTCCAGATATGCCCTCCCGTGGAAGTACAGGGCTTGGCGGCGGCTCCGTATCATAAAACGCGATGAATCCTTCTCTCTGAATTTTTTCTCCGCGAACGTGAATATATAGAGTTGGAGTTGAGGTCGGTGGAGGTCCAGGGGGGCCACAAGGACGGTGGGCGCGCCCCCCACCCTTGTGGCGAGGGTGTGGGTCCCCTTAGGTTTATTCTTTCGCCAATATTTTTTATTAATTCCCAAAATCATCTCCGTGAAGTTTCAGGTCATTCCGAGAACTTTTGTTTGTGCAAAAAATTAACACCATGGCAATTCTGCTGAAAATAGCGTCAGTCCAGGTTAGTTCCATTCAAATCATGCAAGTTAGAGTCCAAAACAAGGGCAAAAGAGTTTGGAAAAGTAGATACGATGGATACGTATGAACTCCCCCAAGCTTTACCCATTGCTTGTCCTCAAGCAATTCAGTTCACAAACTGAAAGTGATAAAGAAAAACTTTCACAAACTCTGTTTGATCTTGTTGTTGCAAATATGTAAAGCCAGCATTCATGTTTTCAGCAAAGATCATGAATTAACCATATTCACAATAACATTTAATTCTCACATTTACTCATATCAATGGCATAATCAACTAGCGAGCAATAATAATAAATCTCGGATGACAACACTTTCTCAAAACAATCATGATATAATATAACAAGATGGTCGATACGTCTCTAACGTATCTATAATTTTTGATTGCTCCATGCTGTTATATTATCATTCTTGGATGTTTTACAATCATTTTATAGTCATTTTATATCATTTTTTGGTACTAACCTATTGATGTAGTGCCAAGTGCCAGTTGTTTTTTTTCTACATGTTTTTTACATCGCAGGAAATCAATACCAAACGGAGTCCAAACGCAGTGAAACTTTTTGTGGATTTTTTTGGACCAGAAAACATCAAGTGGGCCAAAGATGTACCGAAGAGGGAGCCCGAGGTGAGCACAAGACACCAGGGCGCGCCTGGAGGCCTAGCGCGCCCTGGTGGGTTGTGCCCACCTCACTGGCCTCCCGCACCGCCTCTTTGCTCTATATATACCCAAATATTCCAGAAACCCTAGGGGAGTCGACGAAGATCAATTCCAGCCACCGCAAGTTCCAGAACCACCAGATCCAGTCTAGACACCATCACGGAGGGGTTCATCATGCCCATTGGTGCCTCTCCGATGATGCGTGAGTAGTTCTTTGTAGACCTACAGGTCCGTAGTTAGTAGCTAGATGGCTTCCTCTCTCTATTTTGATTCTCAATACAATGGTCTCTTGGAGATCCATATGATGTAACTCTTTTGGCGGTGTGTTTGTTGGGATCCGATGAACTTTGAGTTTATGATCAGATCTATCTTTTTATCCATGAAAGTTATTTGAGTCTTCTTTGATCTCTTATATGCATGATTGCTTATAGCCTCGTATTTCTTCTCCGATTTGGGTTTTTTTGGCCAACTTGATCTATTTATCTTGCAATGGGAAGAGGTGCTTTGTGATGGATTCGATCTTACGGTGCTTGATCCCAGTGACAGAAGGGGAACCGACATGTATGTATCGTTGCTATTAAGGATAACAAGATGGGGTCTATTTCTACATAAATAGATCTTGTCTACATCATGTCATCGTTCTTATTGCATTACTCCGTTTCTCCATGAACTTAATACATTAGATGCATGCTGGATAGCGGTCGATGTGTGGAGTAATAGTAGTAGATGCAGGCAGGAGTCGGCCTACTAATCTTGGACGTGATTCCTATATAATGATCATTGCCTGGATATCGTCATGATTATTTGAAGTTTTATCAATTGCCAAACAGTAATTCGTTTACCCACCATTTGCTATTTTTCTCGAGAGAAGCCACTAGTGAAATCTACGGCCCTGGGTCTCTTCCTTATTATATTTGCCTTTGCGGTCTATTTTTATTTGCTTTTATTTTCAGATCTATTGAACCAAAAATAATAAAATACCTTCCTGCAATTTATTCTTATTTATTTTATCTCGTGTTCCCGCGAGATCTATTTATCTAATCTATCATATTTTTATCCGTCTACTTGCCAATTTCTGGCGTCGTTGCCTGAAAGGGATTGACAACCCCTTTAATATGTCGGGTTGCGAGTATTTGTTATTTGTGTGCAGGTGTTGTTCATCTAGTATTGTGTGGTTCTCCTACTGGTTCGATAACCTTGGTCTCATCACTAAGGGAAATACCTACCGTTGTTGTGCTGCATCATCTCTTCCTCTTTAGGGAAATACCGACGTAGTTCAAGCAGACATCAAAAGGAATTTCTGGCGCCGTTGCCGGGGAGACATCATCAACATCTACCAAGTTCCTAATCCCAAATCTCATCTCCTTGAAATTTACATTATTTGCCATTTTCCTCTCCCCCACTTCACAAAAATTTGCCGTTTTGTTCGCCCTCTTTTTCGTTCGCCATTTTCTCGTCAGATCTATTTTTGAGTGCAATCTTGTTTGCCATTTTTGTCGTCATGGATAGTTCTTCCTCTATTGTGTGCACTCTCGAGAACGAGGTTCTCAACTTTAAACAAAGAGGAGGGGAGAATTTAAAAGATGCTTCGTATAGGTTTTGCAAAGCTCATAAAAGATCTATATGTCGGGGAGGCTGATCGTACCCACAGACACCTATGGGGCCGGCGGACCAGGCCCCTTGTGGTTCGGAGGGGGGCGGAGATCGCACGAAGAGCGGATCGGGGCGAGGCACACGAGCAGTTTACCCAGCTTCGGAGCTCTCCGGAGAGATAAAACTCCTACTGCTGCTTATCTGATGTATTATGTTCTTGCTAGGGAGCGATGAGAGCTACAAAACCTAGCGTGGGTGTATATGGTCTCGAGTGAGTCGAATGAACCGAACCCTTTCTACGTTGCGCATGGGCCTCCTTTTATAGGCTCAAGGGGTCTCCGACAGGTGGCAACATAGATGAGGGTATAAATGTAAAAACAGGAGTTGGTACACCTACTCGAACAGTGTACAGTGCAAAATACCTAACTCTGACGGCAAGGGACAAAAGCAATAAATGCCCGTCAGTGTCGCCCAAACAGTGTAACAGAGACCGTCAGGTGCGCCACCGCTCGCCACGATGGCAAGCTTGTCAGCGCCGCTTATCGCCGCTCTCCGCTGGCTGCACAGCCTCTCGACACGCGCCCATGGAACGGCCCCATGGCGACACATCGCTGGATGAGCTGGAGCGGAAACGGAGAGAGGTTGCTTGCCGCGGCAAGCGCCTTGCCGCGGCCGAATCCTTGTCGCGTCCGGAGACTTGTCGCGCTCCAAGCCTTCCCGGCAAGCTCCTCTTGCCGGGGCCTTGTCTTCTGCATGCCTGGAGTGGCCTTCCCGACAAGCTCCTCTTGCCGGGGCCTTGTCTTCTCAATCAAATACTTTGTTCTTGAATGGCTCCAAAGGAGCCACGTAGGATCTTGGCGGTGACGAGGCAAACCCTGCCGCGGGGTGCTAGACCTGTCCGTGCACGAGTACGGGATACTAGGGTACCCCTACTCTAGTACACCGTCAGGAGCCCCGGCTGGGCCGCACAGTGCCGAGTGCTTGTCGGCCAGGCCCAAAACTGTGCACGGACACGCCGCTGCCTCGACCACGCCGCAACTTCGCCCGGACCCACCACGATCCCCACTAACGGCACGCACCGGACGTGGCGTCGGCGAGAGATCGTGGGCTCGGTCGTGGGGTTTCTTTATTAGTATAAGCGAACGTCCGCCCGCTCCCCCTCTTTATAAGCGGAGGAAACAGGGGCAGGCCGTCCACTCTGCCATCGCTGTCCTGTCAAGAAAACCACCGCCGCTCCCCTCTTCTTCTCCGGTGCGAAGAGAGCAGCGCCCCGCCCCCTTTCGCCACAAGCGCGCTCACCGCCGTCGGCCTCCTCCGCCGCCCTCGCCATGGCTCCGAAAGCCGACAAGGAGAAGGGCGTCAAGTCGGCCGAGGCGCAGCGGCTCGCGGCGCTGCGCAAGGAGCGGGCCATCTTCCCCCCGCAGCTCGGCGCAAGGGAGCTGCGAGACGTCTTCTACCTCTTCCGGTTGGCGGAGACACATGCGCATCCGCCAAGACGAGGGTACTCCGCCTCTGCCGCTGATTTGGCCCCAACAGGTACCCTTTTTCGCCCTTTTCTTCTATTGCGGGCTTTGCCCGCCCTTTTCCGAGTTCTTCTGTGACATCATGAACACCTTTAGCCTCCGCCTCCTTGATTTCACCCCCAACGCCGTCTTGACCATGGCAGTTTTCGCGCATTTGTGCGAAAACTTTGTCGGAGTCCACCCGAATGTGGCACTCTTCCGCCATTTCTTTGTCCCCCGCGTCGAGAGAGGAGAGTCACTTGCCGGAGGGATAGCCTGGGTCTCTAGGATTGGCAAGAAAGAGGCCTACCTAGAAGGAGAGTTCCACAACAAGTGGGAGGAGTGGAGAGCCAACTGGTGCTGGGTCGTAGAGGAGAACCCGCAGCCCTTCACCGCCGTGCGCCAAACCCCAATAGTGCGCGGCAGGGATTGGAGTAACTTGGCGCCGGAGGATGCGAAGCTGAAGATAGCTGTGACCCGAATCCTGCGCCTCAGGCTTGCTGGGTTGACCGTAGGCGCAGTTGGCGCAGACTTCCTTCGTCGCCACATCGCTCCCTTGCAGGAAAGGAGGAGGCCTGCCTGGGAGTTCCAAAATGCGGCAGACATTATGAGGCTGCGCCCGGGCTTGAACTGGAATTTCACCGTCTTGGAGCTGGACTCGATGCTGCTCGAGCTGTTCAAGAGCAACCCCGACCATCCTGAGTGGTTTAGGTTGCCGCGGGGGGTCGTCCCTTTGTGCAACAACTCGGCGCTCGATCGCATCCGCGCCATGATGCCATTGTGCGACTCCCATGGGATCGTCCCAACCTGGCAGGAGCCCCCCGACGAGGTCGTGCAACAATTCTTCGATGACTTAGAAGAAGTGCCGATCCGCGCCGACGAGCAGAAGAGGCTCACCCGCAACACCACCGACGAGGAGATGGCGCGGATTGCCACCAGGGTGGAGGAGGCGGCAGCAGCCGCTGCCGCTGGAGCCTTCGGGTTCACCGTGGAGGAGGCAGACGCGGCGAAGGTGGCAAGCCTTGCCGAGCGAGGGGAGGTCGTCAGCGAGGACGAGCTTGTCGAGCCCGAGGCCGGGTCGAGTGGACCCGCCGAGGGCGCTTCTTCCCCACCGCCAAGCGACTTGCCGCCAGTGGAGCCCCCGGCTCCGCCGAAGAGGCGTCTCCGCAAGGCCGGAGACGAGTCGGGGCGGCAGACTGGCCCACAGCAGCAGCGCCGCGCGACGCGCTCCACCGCGGCAAGCGAGGTTGCCGCGGGAGCGCCCCACACTGCCGCGACAACTGGGGCGGGATCTTCTCAGGCCACCGCCGACGCCTCCGCCAAGCGGCCAAGAGAGCCCACTCCCCCGCCTCGTCGCACCGGAGGCGAGCCGAAGTTTGACTTCTCCGCGCTCAGCTCCGAGGAGGAAGGCGAAGAGTAAGCTCTTGAGATTTGTGCTTGTATTTCTTTAATTTTATTGCTTCATCTTGAATCTGATTTGTTTTGTTCTGGACTCTTTCCCTTTTCAGGACGCTGGCCCAGAGAGCGTCGAAGAGGGCCAAGATCCCGACGGTCGTCGTTGAGGACGATTCCTCCGTGGCAACAGGGGACGTGTCCGAGACTCCCTTGCCGGACCCGGCGACCCTTCCTCAGAGCAGCCCCCAGCACAGCCCCCAGAGTAAGTGTGAAGTTTTCTCCTTACTATTCGGTGTGCAGGGGTGCTCCTTCTTCGTTAATACCTGACTGTTTGCTTGTGTAGGAGCAGAGCAGCCTCATCAGGAGGGCTCGGAAGCCGCCCCCGAGATCCTGTCTGCTGACACTACGCCGCCAAGGGAGGAACCTCCGGCAAGGGAACGCCCTCCGACAAGGGAGGCCACTCCGGCAAGGGAGGCTACTCCGGCAAGGGAAGCTACCCCGGCAAGGGACAGCGCCAGTGACCCACCAGTGGTCGAGGCCATGGCTGCGGATCTCATTGCAGGTAATTCCCTTACACGAAAATTTCCCTTGGGCTTGCTTTCTTTTGTTTCTCTTTTTGAACATTTGCTTGACTGCTCTTTCTTCGTCTGACGCAGAGCCGATGGAGGTCGAGGCCGCCGGCGAGGAGGGAGCGCGCGGCAACACCGACGAGGCAGCCGTCGAGGAAGAAGAGGTCGTGGTTGTGGAAGAAGAGGCCGTCGCCGACGAGCCTGTTGGCGAGGAGGCCACCGAGGCTGCCGACGCAGAGGCCGGCGAGGAGTCGGGCGATCGCACTGACGGCCCTGAGGCCGCAGGAGCGGCAAGCGCTACACCGACAGCCGACTCCAGCGCGCTGCTGCGGGCAGTTCGAGGAGCCCAGCCCGGCGCCTACTTGAAGGCCGGGCGAGGGTGTCTTCATCAAGCTCCCAGGGAACCAAGCTCTGTGGCGCCGGTCGAGGGAGAGACCTTCGACGGCGAAGCTACTCGCCTCCATTGGCCGACGCTGGTGGACGCGCCAAGCAGCAGCAGCGGGCGAAGTTCGAGGAGGAGCAATGAAGAAGCTGCTGTCGCTCTACCGCGCCCGGCAGGCCAAGTTGGAGACCCGGGAAGCGCTTGTCGCGAGGGCGGGAGCGGACATGGAGAAGCGCGCAGAAGAGCTCCAGAGCGCCAACCAAGAAGCCCTCCGCGACGTAGTAGAAGCGCGGGGGTATCTCGCAGAAGAGCGCACGGCCTTCATCCTTGAGAAGGCCGCGGCTGAGGAGGAGCAGCGGCTGGCTGCTGAGAAGCTCGCCGCGCAGGAAAGCGAGTTGGCGCAGCGGAAGGTCAATCTGGACAGCCATGAAGAAGACCTTGCCGCGCGCGAGGAGTCACTTGGCGGGGCGCTCAAGGAAGCGAAGGATGCTGCCGCAGCCGCCGAGGCCGCCAAGGAGGAGTTGAAGGCGAAGGTGGCACAGCTGGAGGCCACCCTCAAGAAGAGCGGCGAAGAGCTTGCCGTGCTCAAGCGTGAGCGCGAGAAGGACGCTTACACCCTTGGCGAGCTGCAGAGTCATCTCGCTGATAGAGGCAAGGAGCTCGACGCCGCCAAGGATTCCAAGGCGGATCTTGAGCTGAAGCTGACCACTCTGACGCAGACGTTGGACGGCACCAGAGAGCGGGAGGTGGGCTTGTTGGAGGCGATCAAGGCCAAAGAGGAGCTGCTAGCAAATGCTGCCTCCATCCAGAGCACCTTGAGGGAGAGCGTGGAGCACTGGACTGAAGGTCTTGTGGACACCGCCACCGACATCCACAACGAGCTGATGGAGCTGGGGATGGCGGACCTTGCGTACTCCTCCGACGAGCATCTCCAACCCAGCGCCAAGCTCAGCTTATTCTTCAAAGGCGTGGTGACGGGTCTTCAGCGACTCCGAGAAGAGGTCCCGAAGCAGCTGGCCGAGGAATCGCGCCAGATCTGTGCAGGAGCCCTCGAGAAGGTGTTGATAAAGGTGGCCTTCCGCAATCCGGGCCTCAACCTTAACGGCGTCCTCAGATCCTTGCCGCCAGACGCCAACGTGGAGGAGTTTCAAAGCCCTTGTCGCACCCATTGTGGACAAGGTGAACAAGATCAAAGCGGATCGATGGCGACCGCGTAGAGACTAGGCCGCCAACTTTATCTTTCCCTTGTCGCTCTTGATCATGTTTAGAAAACTTTGTTAGATCAGCGACAAGTTATTCTGTAATATACTCTATCTTAGGCGATCAATGCAACGTTATTTCCTCTACTTGATTCCTTCCTTTATGCGTTTACGCCTTTACGCATTTGGGGGACTTGTCGGTGCGGGCACTTTTGTCATGGCGCTGAGTGAACGTCGTGAGCTTCTTTGGCAGTGCCGCCTCCTACAAGCAACCTTGTCGCGACTAGCTGTAGCTCACTTAAGTTGTTGAGCGGACTCGAAACAAAGTAAAGTAGCGACTAGCCGTGAGTTGGTTCCTCTGCGCACAGGTTTTCCATACAAAGAACTATCGTTCGAGGAAGATAACTTGAAAATTTAAAATTGATTGCTCAAACTTTGGCAACTTAGCTTTACATCTCTTGCTTCCCAATGAGGTGAAACTTCCTCGAGCGGTGCCTGGTCCATAGTATTATCTCCTCCTCCCCTGGTTAACTTGTGCTGAGGGAGCCTTCTTTTCTTTGAGAAAAGAAAAAGAAGAGGAGATAACGTTATGGAGCCCAGTGGCTCGATTCTGCTTACCGGGTGTGGTTGCTGCACAAAGTGTTAGCGAAAACATGCAACAAAATGATGAAAGCATGAATTTGACAAGTTGTGCGCAACACATGAGCTTTATCGATGCATCGGGTCTGCGCTCGCTTTGTACAAAGGATTACATGCAACAGCGGCAAGACTTGTACAAAGGTGGTTGCCGGAACGGGTTCCGACAACCGCGCCTATGGGTAAAACTTACGAACATGCTCAAGGTTCCAGGAGTTGCTCACCGGAATGCCATCTTCGGTCTCAAGGCGGACAGCGCCAGCCTAGTGACTCGTTTCACCCGATAAGGGCCTTCCCACTTCAAGGCGTCAACTTGTTTGAATTCTTGGCGGACTGAACGCGCCAAGAACAAGGTCGCCTTTCCTCGAGACTTCGGCACTAACTCTGCGGCTATGGTAGCGACGCAAAGCTTGTCGGTAGCGAGCAGCTCGCCTGACGGCTTTGAAGGCGATCCTCCTCAAGGAGCAGCGTCATCTTGTCGCAATCGCTCTTGCTCAAGCTCATCATAATCGAGCACTCGAGGCAATCCGTATACGAGTTCCGTGGGGAGAACTGCCTCTGCTCCATAAACTAGAGCAAAGGGTGTCTGGCCGGTGGCTCGATTTGGCGTCGTCCTGATCGACCAAAGAACCACCGGCAGCTCCTCAATCCAGTTTCTTCCGACTTGTGCAGCCTTTGCCGAAAGTTCTGGTCTTGAGCCCGCGCAGCACTTGCATTTGCCCTCTCGCTTGACCGCTGCTTCTCGGGTGAGCAGCGAAGCAAAGCAGACCTTGGCGCCAAGGTCTTGGACGCATCGCATGAAGGTGCGACTCGTGAATTGTGTGTCGTTGTCGGTGATGATCCTGTTAGGGATTCGAAACGGCAAACAATCGACCAAGAACTTGATCGCCGACCGTGCTGCCACCTTCCTCATCGCTTCCACTTCCGCCACTTTGTGAACTTGTCGATGGCGACGTACAAGTACTCAAAGCCCCGAGCTTCGGGGAAGGGGCCGAGATGTCGAGCCCAGACCAAAAATGGCCAGGATAAAGGGATCG
The DNA here is from genome assembly GCA_021605145.1 of Aegilops bicornis. Lineage (NCBI taxonomy): Eukaryota > Viridiplantae > Streptophyta > Magnoliopsida > Poales > Poaceae > Aegilops > Aegilops bicornis. The sequence continues at coordinate 287,332,559 of CM038669.1, forward strand.
TCTGGAGAGCTTGAGCTGGCTGGTGTATCTGTTTGGAATGGAACCGCACGCTTCACACTTGGTTACTTGTGCAGTTGCATCACGGAGGGCTGTCGGCGGAAGAAACCTTGCCGGAAAGCTTTGCGGCAAGTGCTCTTGGCGCCAATGTGGTGACCACATATGCCTCCATGTATCTTCGCCAACAGCTTCATCCATCTTCCCCGGAATACACTTCAATTTCACACCGTTAAGTCTTCTTACATGTATGTCGGTCGACAAACTGGTACATACTTGACTGCCGGGCTACTCTTTCCGCTTCTTCTTGCTCTTCGGGAAGTTCTCCCGTCAAGGAAATGGACAATCTGTTGCGCCCACCGGAGCTTGCGGCTCGACAACAAGGACTAAAGGAACATCTGCTGTGGGAACATCAGCTTCCACGGCGAGAACCTGCGGCCTGCTGAGCTTGATGCTCCCGACAAGCTTGCCGGAGCAAGACTTGTCGGGAGCGTCGCTTCAACGAAACAAACCACGGGGTTGCTTGGAGCAGCATCGGCTCAAAGACTGTTGGTGTTGATCTTGGGGACCTTTGCAACGACGGCTTCGGAAGCTCACGGAAAGTAGTCACCAGAGGTCAACTTCCTCTTCTTGCTTTGTCCAGCCGATGGTCTTACGGTTGGCTGAGTCAGCTTGAGCACGAAAATCCCTGGTTCCACAGGCAACTTAAGTGCGGCGCACTTTGACAGGCCGTCAGCAATATCATTCTGAGCTCTTGGAACATGTTCCATTTGCAGGCCGTCAAAGTGCTCTTCTAGCTTCCTCACTTCATCAACGTAGGCTTCCATCAACGGACTATGGTAATCTTTGTTCACTTGGCGGACGACAAGCTGCGAGTCACCCCTGACAATAAGCTTTTTGATCCCAAGGTCCACTGCAATCCTGAGACCGGCAAGCAAACCTTCATACTCTGCAGTATTGTTTGTCGCTTGCTCCTTGGGAAAGTGCATCTGGACTACGTACTTGAGGTGCTCTCCGGTGGGTGCGATAAGCAGCACGCCAGCACCGGCGCCTTGCAGCGAGAAGGCACCATCAAAGTACATCAGCCACTCTTTGCTTGCTTCCTTGACAGGAATGCTCGTCTCCGGAATCTCTTCATCTGGTGTTGGCGTCCATTCTGCTATGAATTCTGCCAACGCCCGCTTTGGATAGTTGATGTGCTTTCAAACTTGAGACCAAAGCTTGACGGTTCCAATGCCCACTCGACAATCACACTGTTGCTTACGGATTCTGCGGTATCCTCTTATTGGAAAGCGAGTGACAATTGTGATCTCATGTGCTTGGAAGTAATGGCGCAGCTTTCTCGAGGCCATGAGGAGGCCGAAAAGCAATTTCTGCACACCAGAGTACCTTGACCTAGCCCCATGCAGGAGGGAACTGACAAAGTAGACTGGGCGCTGCACCATCCTTTTACGCATCTCGATCATGCGTCTGCGGCTGGATTCGTCCTTGTCGGGACCAGAGCTTGTCGTGAAGCCCCCTCGCTTGTCGCTGGATGTGCTTGCCGTGGTTGCCGGCTCGTCATCCACCTCCTCTCCGCTACTAACGCAGCACTAACCACTTGATTGGTTGCCGCTATATATAGCAGCAACTTCTCTTGTGGCTTAGGTGCGACAAGTGTTGGAGTGGAGGATGTATCTCTTCAAGTCTCGCAGCGCAGCCTCCGCTTCGGAGTCCATTTCATTGGACCTGCCTTTTTCAAAATTTTGAAAAATGGCAGGGCGCGCCAGCAGACCTAGAAATAAACCTGCTGAGAGCAGCCACGCAACCGGCAAGTCTTCGTACATCCTTGACACGCTTTGGTGCTTCAATCTGCTCAATGGCCTTGATCTTGTCGGGATTAGCTTCAATCCCTCGTTGAGACACGAAGAACCCGAGAAGCTTGCGGAAGGGACTCCAAACACGCACTTCTCGGGGTTGAGCTTGAGGTTGATCTTGGCAGATTTGCAAAGGTCTCGGCCCAAATCTTGAACCGAGTTGCTCTGTCCTTGCTTTTGACCACTATGTCATCCATGTAGGCTTCTACATTTCTGTGCATTTGCGGCTCAAAAGCGTCATGGACCACCCTTGCAAATGTTGAACCAGCATTCTTCAAACCGAAAGGCATCCGTATGAAACAGTATGTGCCACATGGTGTGATGAATGCAGTCTTCTCCTCATCTTCTTCAGCCATGAAGATCTGATGATATCCTGAGTATGCCTCAAGAAACGAAAGCAAATCACATCCAACCGTGGAGTCAACAATCTGGTCAATGCGCGGCAAGGGAAATGGATCTTTGGGACAAGCTTTATTAACATCCGTGAAGTCAATACAAAGTCTCCATTTCCCATTTTCTTTGCGCACGACTACAGGATTGGCCAACCACGTAGGATGGAGCACTCCTCTGACAAGGCCTGCTGCTTCCAGTTCTTGATCTCTTACGCTATGAATTCTTGGCGCCCACCGCTTGCTTCACGACTTTTTGCTTGACGGGCCGCGCATGAGGACAAACGGCCAGCAGTGCTCAATCACTTCCACAGGAACACCGGGGATGTCGACGGTTGCCATGCAAACACGTCGACATTCGCCCAGGAAAGCAACGAGCGCCTTCCTATTTAGGGTCGAGAGAGGCAGCGATGGTGAAGGTACCACGATGCCGTCCTCCTGGCGAGCACCTTCTTGGTCTTTGGCGGAGCCACCATCTTCTTGCACTTGCCGGTGGAGCTCGATGGTGCGTCCTCGATGGTAGCGCAGCACTCAAGAGGTGCGCTTGCGGAGTGAGCATCGGAGCCCTTGCGGACTTGGACTTCGTCTTCTTCCCCGGGAGCTTCAGCGGCAAGTGTCACGGCAATCTGTCGCGGCTGCTGCATCCCGGTAGATCTTGTTGGCACAGATAAGGGCATCCTTCTTGTCACCATGGGATGAGATGACGCTTATCGGGCCTGGCATCTTGAGTAGGTTGTAGGCGTAGTGAGAGGCTGCCATGAACTTGGCGAGTCTTTGGACGGCCGAGTATCCCATTGTAAGGCAACGGGAAATAGGCAACGTCGAATGTGACCCTCTCGGTCCTAAAGTTCAGCTTCGCTGCCAAATGTTACCGCAACGTAATCTTCCCTTCGCTTGCTCCTTCCGGAATGATTCCTTGGAAAGTGCGGTCTCTTCGAGCTCATTGCCGAGATTTGAAGCTTACGGAGCACCGCGGAGGAGATCAGATTCAAGCCGGCCCCGCCATTAACTAACATTTTGTGACCTTGAGGTTGCGGATGGTTGGTGAGACCAACATCGGCAAGCACCCGACCGCTGATTATGCGATCGGTGGTCCTCAATATCAAAAATGATAGGCGTGCTGGACCACTTCAGAGGCTTGCGTGACTCCACGGATGGTTCCGCTGCATTGACCTGCCGCATCCATTGCTTGAGCTGGCGGTGGGAGGTATGCAGGGAAGCACCTCCGTCAACGCAGAGGACCTCTGTGGCTTTCTGAAACTCCTGCTCGGCGTCGTCGTCTTCCATATCTTCATCGTCATCATCATCTTCATCCTTGTCGCGGCCGCGGGGAGGTCTATCTCCTTGCCGCTGCTTGGCCTTGCCGCGGCGTCCTCCCTGGCCGGGACGTTTCTTGCTTGCTCCCCCAGCACCTTCCTGGGCCTTCTCCTTGTCGCGCTGCTCGTACTCAGCTCTCTGCTGTTCAACAAGCTGCTCGACCTTCTTGCAGCTCTGCAGGTCGTGGCCCTTGGTGCGGTGGATCTTGCAGTACTGCTTGCCGGAGCTGTCCTGCTTGTCGGCGGCCGCCACCGACCGGTGGTTGGCGTCGGCAACCTCCTTACGGAACCACCAGCCTTGGCGTTCTTGTCGCCGCCTCCGTTGCCGGACTGCTCAACAGCTAGCACTTCTCTACTTTTCTTCTTCCTGTTGCCTCGCCGCCGGCCCTTCTTTGCTGGGGCGGTGTCCTCACTATCAGATCCTGTTTCCGCATTCTCTCCTGGGAGTCTCCGCCCTTCCTCAACGCGTGCACACTTGTCGGCCAAGGCGTACAGCTCACTGACGTCCTTGACTTTGCACATCGCCATCTCCTCCCTCATCATGCGGTTCCGCACATTCTGGTGAAATGCGCTGATCACCACGGCAGGGTGGACGTCTGGGATGTTGTAGTGTACACGGCTGAATCTCTGAATGAACTTGCGCAGGGACTCTCCTTCCTTCTGGGCGAGCAGATGAAGATCACTCTCTTGGCCATGAGGCTTGTGGCCACCTGTGAAGGCGCCAACAAACTGATGGCACAGATCTGCCCAAGAGGATATGGAGCTGTCCGGCAAGTGCATGAGCCAAGATTTGACGTTGGGCTTGAGCACGGCGGGAAGTAGTTGGCGAGGATCTTGTCGCCCCGCCCCCGCAGCCTGCACCGCGATGGTGTAGATGCTGAGGAACTCCGACGGATGCGCCCTGCCATCATACTTCTCCAAGCGTCTGGTTTGAAGTTTTTCTGGCTGAGCCTTTGGACTTGCCGCAGCTCACGAGTGAACGCAGGGCAACCTACCGCTGCAGACGGCACGTCGCTGGCTCCTCCGGGCGCGCATGTCAACAGAAGGCCCAGCGCGCTTGTCGGACTAACGTCGCGCTTCTCTTCGGCGCTCGATGCGAGTTCGAGCGTCTTCTTGTTGTCGCTCATGAAGAACTTGGCGCTGATCGCGGCGAGCTCGCGGATCCGACGACGCGGTGGAGTCGCTGTTGAGATGGATCCGGTGAGTCGGCGATCTTGGCCTTCGTGGCGGAGAGTGCACGGTGGTTGCACCTCCGGCGATCTGTCGCCACCGGCTCGTGCCTTGTCGTCTCGCCGCGCAACGATGGCGTTGGTTGCCGCTGGGCGCCGCCATTGGCAAAGCCGATGAGGCTCTGGATAGTGGCCCTCCACCGCCGACCTTCTCGGCTGTTGGAGGGTAGTCGAGGAGCAGCTGAGCTCTTGCGGAGCTTCGCTGGAGTAGTGGGTGGCATTGGTGAGCGGTGCGAGGAGCGGATATGCTCTGACTTCTAACTACGTTATAAGCACCAGCACCCCGTCCAGGCGACCGTATCTAACTCGTGCCCGGCATGTTACGCGCGCCTGCTGGTCTTGAGGGTCTCGATCCAGCGAACGTATGGCGAACGCCGTGACGTTGTTGGTCCCGCGTCTCCTGAGATGGGCGCGGGGGATGTGCGGACGCCGAGGTTTGCGGGGCCTTGTCTTTGGACTTGGCAACGTCGCGAGCACCTTCGTCGGCGCCCGTTCCTCCGCCAGCGTCCGCCCCACCACCCGTTTGCTGCAGTGAAGGTGGGTACGACGCGGACGGCTCCGCTGCCGCCGAAGCCTTCTTCTTCGGTGGCATGTTGAGGAAGATGTTGATGACGCTGCTCGTGTGAACGCCGGATCAGATTCACACGGCCTCGACGCTTCACCGGGCGCGCCAAAGATGTCGGGAAGGCTGATCGTACCCACGGACACCTATGGGTCCGGCGGACCAGGCCCCTTGTGGTTCGGAGGGGTGCGGAGATCGCACGAAGAGCGGATCGAGGCAAGGCACACGAGCAGTTTACCCAGGCCGGAGCTCTCCGGAGAGATAAAACTCCTACCGCTGCTTATCCGATGTATTACATTTCTTGCTAGGGAGCGATGAGAGCTACAAAACCTAGCGTGGGTGTATCTGGTCTCGAGTGAGTCGAATGAACCGAACCCTTTCTACGTTGCGCATGGGCCTCCTTTTATAGGCTCAAGGGGTCTCCGACAGGTGGCAACATAGATGAGGGTATAAATGTAAAAACAGGAGTTGGTACACCTACTCAACAAAGGTACAAAGGTAAAATACCTAACTCGACGGCAAGGGACAAAAGCAATAAATGCCCGTCGGTGTCGCCCAAACAAAGGTAACAGACCGTCAGTGCGCCTCCGCCGCCACGATGGCAAGCTTGTCGGCCGCTTATCGCTGCTCTCCGCTGGCTGCACAGCCTCTCGACACGCGCCCATGGAACGGCCCCATGGCGACACGTCGCTGGATGAGCTGGAGCGGAAACGGAGAGAGGTTGCTTGCCGCGGCAAGCGCCTTGCCGCTGCCGAATCCTTGTCGCATCCGGAGACTTGTCGCGCTCCGAGCCTTCCCGGCAAGCTCCTCTTGCCGGGGCCTTGTCTTTTGCATGCCTGGAGTGGCCTTCCCGACAAGCTCCTCTTGCTGGGGCCTTGTCTTCTCAATCAAATACTTTGTTCTTGAATGGCTCTAAAGGAGCCACGTAGGATCTTGGCGGTGACGAGGCAAACCCTGCCGCGGGGTGCTACAACTGTCCGTGCACGAGTACGGGATACTAGGGTACCCCTACTCTAGTACACCGACACTATCCGTAAGCAATCTACCGTTGTTCTCCTTCGTTGTTTTTATGCGGGCATAACCACTTGGTATAGATTCGTCCTTTATACGATTACCGGTGGAAATTTCTTGATGTGTCCCTCTCTTGATGCTTTTAGTGCTATGGGAAATTTAGTGGGTTCACCACCACTTATGATTAATGAAACAACTTTGACTCTCGAGCATGTTATGGAAAGACTAGATGCTATTGAAAAGAAAATGCTTATTGAAGAATATTTTAAAAGCTTGGATAAAAAGATGCATAATTTTGCTACCAAATTTGGGTCAAAAGCTGGAGAAGTTTTTAAGTTGATGAAAGAAAAGGGGACAATAATTCATGAAAGAATTAAAGAAAGCCCCTCAGTCGATAAATTGAAAGAGATATTTAGTAATCTAAGCATGGCTTTTGCTTCCGCTAAAATTATTGAAAAAACTCCCGTAAAGATAGGCAAGATTACTCAAGTTACTAAGAATAAGGGTGCAACTTCTAGTAATAACAGTAAAGAAGATCTTAAGATGATTAGTATTCACCCGGATTTTGTTGAAGTTATAAGAGATCCTTTGGCCAAGAATGAATTCTTTAAACTTGTTCCTAGGAGTATTGTCATTGAAAATCTATATGCTAAATCTCTAAAAAATACTAGGTGCTTGATTGAAGAGTTGGAGAACAAAGATGAAATACTTAGATCCTTGCTTTATGCCTAGCTAGGGGCATAAAACAATAGCGCTTGTTGGGAGGAAACCCAATGAATAAAATTTATTTTTGTCTTTTGCTTTCTGTTCTTGAGTGTTTGCACAATTATGCTACTGTTATGATGGTATTTTTTGTGTTTTAGTTAGTGTTTGTGCCAAGCAAAGCCTTTAGGATCTTGTTGGGTGATCATTGTTTTGATCTTGCTAAAAAGTAGAAACTTTTGTGTCGAGAGAAACAAATTTTAAAAATCATAGAAGCGACCAAAAATTCTGAATTTTTTACAGGAGACTGATGTACAAATTTCTCACGTTGTCCTAGTTTTTCAGAATTTTTGGAGTTACATAAGTATTCAAAATATCCAGTTTGCTACAGACTGTTCTGTTTTTGACAGATTCTGTTTTCTTTGCATTGTGTGCTTGTTTTGATGATTCTATGATTTTCTTTGAAGAGTTTTTGCCATAGAAAAGTTGGAATACAGTAGATATAATGCAAGAATAAAATATGAATGGTTTTGCAACAGTACTTACAGTAGTGATTTGCTTTCTTATACTAACATATCTCACAAAGGTTTTGTTGAGTTTTGTGTGATTGAAGTTTTCAAGTTTTGGGTGATGTTACGATGGATGAAGGAATAAGGAGTAAGAAGAGCCTAAGCTTGGGGATTCCCATGGCGTCCCAATCTATTATCCAAAGAGAAGCAAGCAACTAAGCTTGGGGATGCCCGAGTGGCATCCCCTCTTTCTTCTAACGACCATCGGTATTTTACTCGAAGCTATATTTTTATTCTTCACATACTATGAGTTTTGCTTGGAGCATCTTGTATGATATGAGTCTTTGCTTGTTTTGCTTTTTATTTTAAGTCATAAATCCTTGCTGGACACACCTATTTGAGAGAGCTAAAATTATGTCATGACTTGTTAGAATTGCTCTCTATGCTTCACTTAAATCTTTATGAGCTATGGAATTGCTCTAGTGCTTCACTTATATCTTTTTGAGCATGGTGTGCTTTAGAATTTTTGAAGAAATGCTCTCTTGCTTCACTTAGATTTATTTGAGATTTAGTAAAATTTTCATGAAATTCTCTCTTGCTTCACTTAAATTAATTTGGGAGAATTAAATATTATGCTCATGATCCTCACTTATATTTGTTTGAGCTTATTAAAATCAACACATGAAAATTAGTCCCAAAGTGATATATATCCAAGGAGGATACAATAAAAACTTTCATGAAGATCATTGGACAAAATAAACTTGATTCCTTGTAATAGTTTTGAGATATGATGATGTGATATGTGAGTCATGTTGCTGAGTAATTATGCTTTAGTAAGAATATTGGTGTTAGGGTTTGTGATTCCCTATGCAAGCACAAAAGTCAATAGTTATACAATGAAATTACATCCTACTTGTGGTGCATTATTCGGTGTTAATTATGCTCAATGCTCGCTTATGAGATTTTTCTTTTCTTGGTTGGTCACTTCTCAATCTTTTACTAGCCTTCATTTTCCACTAAGTATGATCACTACTTGTGCATCAAAAATACTTTAAACCAGTTTTGCCACATGAGTCCACTATACCTACCTATATGCGGTACTCTTTTGCCGTTCTAAGAAAATTTGTATGTGCCATCTCTAATTTTCAAAATAAATTTCTCTTTTGTGTGCTCGTACTGCTCATGAAACAGTAGGGGGTGGCTAATATATTTCCATGCTAGATATGTTATTATCAAGATGAGTGTTTATTCACTTGTCATTGCACCAGAGTAAGGAAAAGGTATTAGGGATGCCTAGTCCTGAAATGAAAAATGAATTTAGTTTGTGTTGTCAAATAATAAATTCATTGGAAAGTGTTGGTATGGAAGGCACCCGTGGATACGGCTAGCCATGGAAAGTGAAAGTATGGTTGAAAAAGGAATAAACTTTAATTTCTGTTTGGGAACCGCCTATGATATACTCCCTCCGTTCCTAAATATTTGTCTTTCTAGAGATTTCAACAAGTGACTACATACGGAGCAAAATGGGTGAATCTACACTCTAAAATATGTCTATATACATCCATATGTGGTAGTCCATTTGAAATCTCTAAAAAGACAAATATTTAGGAACGGAGGGAGTATCTAGCATGGAAAGTATTGGGAACTACTCGATCGTTTTTCTTGACAGGAAAAGCATGCCACCCAAAATGTTTTTATCTCTATCCTTTTCGCTTTGAGCTCTGGCACCTCTACAAATCCCTACTCCCCTCCGCGAAGGGCCTTTCTTTTTACTTTATGCAATTTTTATTTTTTATTTGAGTCTCCATCTTCTCTTATAAATCACCAACTAAGGGACACTATGATCGTACTTGAGCATTGGGTGTAGCTAATATCTTGAGTGTGTGTCTGAATGGATCAATGATTGAGCATAATGGGCTAGGGATAACTTATTTTAGCATTGATATTTTGAAAGACATGGTTGCTTGTTGATATGCTTGAGTATTGAAGGTCTCATGTCAAAACTAGTGTCGGATGTGGGGTTCCGGCAAACCCTTAAGGTTCGAACTCTGGGGTGCGCATGAAGTCTTTCCCTCCTACCGATCTACGCCCTAGCTCACTGGATCTCGCGGACGAACTCGACGAACTCACAACACAGAAGACACGAGATTTATACTGGTTCGGGCCACCGTTGTGGTGTAATACCCTACTCCAATGTGGTGGTGGTGGATTGCCTCTTGGGCTGATGATAAACAGTACAAGGGGAAGAACAACCTCCTGAGGTTGAGGTGTTCTTGTGCTCAACGAACTTGTGTGGGTGAGGACTCGGTGGGTTCGAGACCTGATGAACCTGCCTCTACTGTGGTGGCTAGCTCTACTTATATAGGCCCTGGTCCTCTTCCCAAATATTGAGCGGGAAGGGAGCCAACAACAGCGGGCAAATTTGAAGGGGGACAGCTAGTACAAGCTATCCTGACAAAAGCGGTCTTCGCCTGCAAAAGGCTCTGGTGGTGACGCCGTCTTGGGCTCCACGATGACCTCCATCTCGCCGTCCTTCTATTCTTGGTATCGTTGCACCGATATGGCAACCTTTGCCTGATGCCTCGGTACTCCTCGCCTGCGCTGGCTTCCTTAGCACCAAAGAGGAAACAAGGACGCTGGGCGCGCTGGCGCCCGCCTGGTGCCAATCGTCATGGCTCACGTCACGAGAGCTTCGTGAGGTTTTCCCCGCCTTGATATCTCCGCTCCTCGTGAGCCTGCCTAACTAAGCCACTCCTGAGGAGGTCTTGCGTCGTACGCCTCGCGAGGCTTGGCCCCTCGCGAGGGTCTTGAATGCTTTGCTGATGAAGATGGGTCATACGGCCTGCTGGCTTAGGCACGCCGTGGGCTGCAGGCAGGCAAGTCTGGAGACCCCCGTTCCCAGAACACCGACAGTAGCCCCCGGGCCCATGGTGCGCTCGGGCTTGGCTTCGTGGCGAAGCCATGGTCAAGTACGGAGCACCACGGGCCCCAAAAGCCTGCGGCCTCGGTTGCCGCGTGGCGGTTGATTGGACGTGGGCGTCTCCGCTTCCCCACGCTACCTCGGCAACTGCTTGACCTGAAAAAGGCTGGCGCAGGCAGTACTTGCCTTCATTGCTTCTTCCTCGCCTCGCTCCAGATCCCCTTTCTTGCTCCTCGCCACTGCTACCTCTAGATCCGCTCCAATCCATGGCGCCGTGCAAAGTCAGGACTTCCTCAGCACCGGCTTGGTATGAGCCAGCCCTTGAGGCGCCCACCGTCACGGAGAAGAGCCTCGCCTCCGTGCGCCTGCTGACGGCGGGTGAGAGCAATGAGTGGGGGGAGACCGGGCTCCGGCTTTCCTCCGACGTGCCAGAGCCTGAGGAAAGCACCTTCTTCCCCTTCTTCTCGAGCAGCGTCGCCGTCGGGTTGGTCCCTCCCTTCTCTGATTTCTTTTATGAAGTCCTCGACCACTACGGGCTGCAGGCGTTGCATATCCATCCCAACTCTGTCCTCCTCCTTTCCATCTTCGCCTACTACTGTGAGGCGTACCTGGGCATGATGCCATCCGTGGCGCTCCTGTGCCACTTCTTCTTCCTCCGTATCAGCGAGGGGCACATCTCCGGATGCGCTAATTTCGTCACATCCGGCAAGGCCAACTCGATCTCGAGCACCGGGAAGAGGTGATACGTCTCCGACATATCTATAATTTATGAAGTATTCATGCTATTATATTATCCATCTTGGATGTTTATGCGCTTTATTATGCACTTTTATATTACTTTTGGGACTAACCTATTGACCCAGAGCCCAGTGTCAGTTTCTGTTTTTTCCCTTGTTTCAGTGTTTCTGTCAGGACCCCGATTCCAAATCACATCGACCTAGCCGGTAACACCTCATATCACTTTGCGGCCTCACGCACGGTATTCCCACGGGTGTCGCCTTACCATGGCCCGGGACCGTTTGCGTCTTTTGGCTCACGTATATGACAGTGTCGCTAACATCCATATGATAAAGAACCCGGGCCGACATGGCTAGTCGTGAACCCAAAGCGGCGCTAACCTATGGGGACAGGCATCCATGAATCACATCGAGCATGTCGGTCATCAATGTATAGATTCGGGCTGTAGCACTGGGCTAATAGGACTCCGGTGAACCGGGCTGTAGCAGGCTAGGCACGACTCCGAATAACACCACGCGACATTTCCCGAAGAACAGGACATAGGAACGGCAGTGAAACACATGCCGGCCAGTCAAGTGTCCAAGCGGTAATCTTGGGCTAGCAGGACTCCGGTGAACCGGGCTGTAGCGGACTACTATCGCCCAGAAGCACGAGACTACATTTCCCCATATGAGAGGCTGCCAAGGATAAACAACTAGTTTGTCGGATCCCACACATACCAAGCATTTCAAACATACACACAATATGCTCAATATGCGTAGATACAACATGGCATCACAACATAACTCTACGACTCAAATATTTATTCATTAGGCTCCGAGGAGTGAGATATTACGAACATGGGTCTCATGACCCAACACTCTGAGCATACAAGTCAAAGCACAAGCGGAAGCTAAACATGTCTGAGTACAGACAACTATAAATGAAGAAGGCTGAGAAGCCTGACTATCTACCAGATCCTGCCGAGGCACAAGATCGTAGCTGAGGTAACAAGCTAACCATCAAAGTCCAAGCGGAACTACTAGCGAGACCGAAGTCTCTCTGCAAAACATAAAATAAGCAAACGTGAGTACAAACGTACTCAGCAAGACTTACATCAGAACTAGCTACATATGCATCATTATCAAAAAGGGGGTGGTGGATTTTGACTACTGACAAGCCAGCTTTGACTCGGTGGCTATCCTGAACTACATCGCAAGTAACTCTTTTGAGGTGGCTTACACGAGTCCACATATTCACCATATCAATACACCACTATGGATCCGCTCCGTCTCCCTACGAGAACGCCATCCATAGCACTCACGCTTATCTTGCGAGTTTTAGAGTATCGACTTTCACTTGTCTATGAACTGTTATAGGCAACCCAGAAGTCCTTTTCCGCGGACACGGCTATTCGAATAGATCAAATTAACCCTGCAGGGGTGTACTTCTTCACACACGCTTTCGCCACTTATCGCCCTGTACACGTCATGTACCTCGGCAACCTTCAAGCGGAAGCCGGGCGAGGGAGTCGGCCACGACCTGACTAACCACACAAGTCTCTAGTCCAGGTTTATCGCCTATTCGGGTTCCATCCGCAAGGAGATCCGGCCGGGGTGTCGCCACGGCCCCAAACGATGTGAGCAGGGTTCCCAAGCCCACCTCGACGGGTGGATCTACGCTTGGTACACCGTGCCACGGTGCCTAGTCTGCCCCAAGCCCACCTGCATCGGGTGCCACTTGGTAGACTACTAACACTACCTACAAACACGAGAAACTAGTTGCAACTCCTGGGTGAGATCTGGTTGATTAATAAGTCGAGAGGGGCACTTAAGCATTCCAATGCGTGGTAGTAACTGTTCATGGATCACAAACACAGAACTCAGTTCCTGAGGACGGCTGCAATGAGACAACCCACCATGTACTCCTACATGGCCTCTCACCGCTACCTTTACCAAATCGTGTTCCCACACTTAGCTCATACACAGTAGAACATGTTCACCACTTTCCAATTCATTCCCGATGAATCAGACCTGACTCAACTCTAAGCAATAGCAGGCATGACAATCAAACATGAATGAGTAGGCACATCAGGGCTCAAACAACTCCTACTCATGCTAGTGGGTTTCATCTAATTACTGTGGAATGACAGGTCATGCAAAGGACAAAGGGGTTCAGCTACCGCAGCAAGTAACACATGAGTCGTTGTTGTCCTAATGCAGTAAAATAGAGCAGGAGCGAGAGAGTGGGACTGTATCGGAATGAACAAGGGGGTTTTGCTTGCCTGGCACTTCTGAAGATAATATAGTTCTTCGTCGGTGTCATCGAACTCATCGTCGGTACGTCGTCTACTGAGAGGGGACAAACACCGGCAACTGAGAAAGAACACAATCAATGCAATGCACATTCACATGAATGACATGTCATGTTTAAGGTACTGAGTTGACCTAATGCAGCAGTAAGCCAAGTTAATTGAAGTGGAATTCAAACAAGGTTAAGCTCCAACTCCAAATGCTAGTTCATAATTTACCCTAATCATGATTCATCCTATTCGGTGATGTTAACTTGTTCAATCATGCATGAAAGTGCCATAAACAGATTCTTCATATTTTTCTGATCATTTTTCATATATAAATTATTTAATTTGGAGTTACGGTTGAATTTCTATGAATTTTAGAAGTTTAGGATATTTTCTGGAATTTTCCTAAAAAGAATAAATCCAGAAAATCAATTACTGCATCAGCATTGCATCATGCTGACCTCAGCAGGTCAACAGGCGCCGTCCAGGTCAAACCTGACCAGTGGGGACCACTGGTCCATGACACGCTTTGCCTGTGGTCAATGATGTGGGTCCGTCAATGACCACGCCAAGAAAGTCAACGACATGTGGGCCCAGTGGATTAGTCTAATTACAAAATTAGTGGGCTGGGGGCCCATTGTCGATGTCTAGGGGTTAACTAAATGGGTAGTTAGCACCTAACTAATCCTGCCACGTCAACGTCGCCGGATTAAGCTCGGCGACCTCACGATCTTGGCGGCGGCTTGCCGGTGGCGCTTAGAGGCGGCGGTAGCCGGAGGGCACCAGAGGAAGCCCGTGCCCGTGCGCATCTGGGGAGACCAGCGGGATGTGCTAGGGTGGCCGGGGTTCACCGGAATGGAGCTCGCGGCGGCGCCGGCGTTCGGGTGAACTGGGTTTCGGGGTTAGGGAGCACGGCAGGAGGCAAGGTGGGGTGCTACGACCTCCTGGGGGTGCACTGAGCACGGTGGTGTGCCCGGCTTCGAGCCACTGTGGCTCTGACCACGCCGGCGACGAGGCACGGCGGCGGCGAGCCTCGGCCATGGCGGGGAATAGGGCTAGAGCATGCAAACGCGAGGGGGAGAAGAGGGGTTCGGGGCAGGGGCTCACAGCGAGTCCAATGAGCGCTAGATCGAGGTCGGGACGGCCGGGTGGCGCGAATCGGCGCCGGCGATCTCGGTGGCCCGAGATAGAAGACGACGACGTCGAGGCGTTGCGGTGCTTCCCAGCTCACGTGGCTCGATGGGGTATACAGGGACGACGTGGCGGAGCTCTCGAGCACGCTGAATGGGCGAGGGAGGACTGGTGGCCGTGGCAACACCAAACGACAGCGGCGGGCGTGCTCGGTCATGGGGGGGGAAGCAGAGGAGCGAGGGGGAGGGAGGTCCAGAGAGCGAGGGAGAAGTGAGAGGGGGGTCGGGGAGGCGCGTGGCGTCTCCGGGGCGTCGGGGAGGAGCTGTGCAGCCGGGAGGGAGGAGGTGGAGGCTTGGCGTGGCGGCGGCCGACACGCCTCGCCACCGGCGAGGTTGAAGACGGTGGGAGTTGGGCTGGGCCTCGGCCACGATCTTTGGGCAGTGGCGCCAGTAGTCCTTCTCTCTCTCTCTCTCTTTATTTTCTGTTTCTATTATTCTGTAATTTTGTGGAGTTTTAAAAATATCGAAACAGTTTCAAAAATCACCAAACTGCTCTGGTCCATTGTTGGAATATTTCCAACATGAAACATTTAGTTTGGCAATATTTGGGCATTTGAAATATTTTATATAATTTTAAATGCCCAAACTCAAATACTTATGATTTAATTCAAAGACCTTAGGATGACCTAGAAAATAGTGCACCATTTTTGGCAGAGGCTCTGAACCAAAGCAAAAGTGATGAGCATTTTTGAAGGGCATTTCAGGTTCATTGAAATAATTTTTAGTAAACCCTAGTTGGATTTAAAAGGGGTTCTGGGGGTTTCAGTCTTCCCCATTTCAAATTCAAATGAAATTTAAACATGATGCATGGATGCAATGCCACTAGTTACAAGCAAGCTCTAGGGCTGTGACAGTTTCGAACAAAAGGAATATCAAACGGAGTCCAAACGGAATGAAACCTTGGGAAAGTTAACTTTGGAAAGAAAGCAATCCGGGAGACTTGGAGTGCACGTCAGGTGATCAACGAGGAAGGCACGAGGTAGGGGGGCACGCCCACCCCCCTGGGGGCGCCCTCCACCCTCGTGGGCCCCTCGTGGCTCCCCTGACGTATTTCTTCCTCCTATATATACCAATATACCCTAAAACCTTCGGGGAACAGAATAGATCGGGACTTCCGCCGCCGCAAGCCTCTGTAGCCACCAAAAACCAATCGGGACCCTATTTCGACACCCTGCCGGATGGGGGAACCCTCACCGGTGGCCATCTTCATCATCCCGGCGCTCTCCATGACGAGGAGGGAGTAGTTCACCCTCAGGGCTGAGGGTATGTACCAGTAGCTATGTGTTCGATCTCTCTCTCTCTCTCTCTCTCTCTCGTGTTCTTGAGGTGATACGATCTTGATGTATCGTGAGCTTTGTTATTGTAGTTGGATCTTATGATGTTTCTCCCCCTCTACTCTCTTGTAATGGATTGATTTTCCCCTTTTGAGTTATCTTATCGGATTGAGTCTTTAATGATTTGAGAACACTTGATGTATGTCTTGTGTGGGATAACCGTGGTGACAATGGGTTATTCTATTGATTCACTTGATGTATGTTTTGGTGATCAACTTGCGGGTTCCGCCCATGAACCTATGCATAGGGGTTGGCACGCGTTTTCGTCTTGACTCTCCGGTAGAAACTTTGGGGCACTCTTTGAGGTTATATGTGTTGGTTGAATAGATGAATCTGAGATTGTGTGATGCATATCGTATAATCATACCCACGGATACTTGAGGTGACATTGGAGTATCTAGGTGACATTAGGGTTTTGGTTGATATGTGTCTTAAGGTGTTATTTTACTACGAACTCTAGGGCTGTTTGTGACACTTATAGGAATAGCCCAATGGATTGATCAGAAAGAATAACTTTGAGGTGATTTCGTACCCTACCATAATCTCTTCGTTTGTTCTCCGCTATTAGTGACTTTGGAGTGACTCTTTGTTGCATGTTGAGGGATAGTTATATGATCCAATTATGTTATTATTGTTGAGAGAACTTGCACTAGTGAAAGTATGAACCCTAGGCCTTGTTTCCTAGCATTGCGCATTACCGTTTACGCTCACTTTTATCATTAGTTACCTTGCTGTTTTTATATTTTCAGATTACAAAAACCTATATCTACCATCCATATTGCACTTGTATCACCATCTCTTCGCGAACTAGTGCACCTATACAATTTACCATTGTATTGGGTGTGTTGGGGACACAAGAGACTCTTTGTTATTTGGTTGCAGGGTTGTTTGAGAGAGACCATCTTCATCCCACGCCTCCCACGGATTAATAAACCTTAGGTCATCCACTTGAGGGAAATTTGCTCTTGTCCTACAAACCTCTGCACTTGGAGGCCCAACAATGTCTACAAGAAGAAGGTTGCGTAGTAGACATCAAGCTCTTTTCTGGCGCCATTTCCGGGAGGCTAGGTGGCGGCACTCACACCCGTCAACTAAGCTCTTTTCGGCGCCCGTTGCCGGGAGGTGAGTGCTTGAAGGTATATCTTTAGATCTTGCAATCGAATCGTTTAGTTTCTTGTTTTATCACTAGTTTATATTATGAACGAAAACTACAAAAAATGGAATTAAGGGTGTCTCATATGCTTCATCTTTTTAATATCTTCCGTGAAAATGTTGGGAAGGAAAATTGTGCTCAAGTACTAGAAGAAGAATTACATAGAATGTCTGGCATAAAATATGTGAATGATGAGCATGATTGCAATGTTGTTAGTATGAATTATTTGAATATCCATTATGCTTATGATATGAAAAAGCCCAAGCTTGGGGATGCTATGTTTGATGAGGATGACACATTTGAGAATATATTTGCTGAAATTAATGTTTGTCCCAAGCTTGGGCATGCTACTCTAAATGAAGATGATATTTTAGCCTCCCAAGTTTTGATATGCAAATTTATAATGATGATAGCATGCCTCCTACTTATGATGATTATATTGATGAAAGTGGGTTTGGAAGAGTGTCAACTTTAGGAAGTAGTGATCCCACTATTTTGGAGGATACTGAATCTTATAATATTTATGATAGTGGATTTGGAGAGGTCATGACCTTATTTAGTGATGATTCCACTATCTTGGAAGAGGTTTCAATCGATTATGATGAGAACAAAGTTGCTACTTATGATGATTATTGTGATGAAACTTATGCTATAAAAAGTAGTGATGATTATATTTATAAAACTTGTCATGATTATGATTACCCTTTTTCTGAACATTACGCATTTAATGTGGATAGTAATAAATTTTCTGAACCCAAATTTGCTATTTATAGTACTCGAGTCTCTTATGATACTCTCACTATTACGAATGAGAAGAATTTTGCTTATGTGGAGAATAATAAATTTTCTATGCAAGTAGATCATGAAAAGAATTCTTTAGGTGTTGGTTATATTGTTGAATTCATTCATGATGCTACTGAAAATTATTATGAGGGAGGAACATATGCTTGTAGGAATTGCAATAATATCAAGTTTCCTCTCTATGTTCTTAAAATCTTGAAGTTATGCTTGTTTTGCCTTCCTATGCTAGTTGATTATTGTTCCCATAAGTTGTTTGCTCACAAAATCCCTATGCATAGGAAGTGGGTTAGACTTAAATGTGCTAGTCATATTCTTCATGATGCTCTCTTTATGTTTCAATTCTTATCTTTTATGTGAGCATCATTGAAATCATCATGCCTAGCTAGGGGCGTTAAATGTTAGCGCTTGTTGGGAGGCAACCCAATTTTATTTTTGATTCTTGCTTTTTGATACTGTTTAGCAATTAATAAATCATCTATCCTCTGGTTAGATGTAGTTTTATGTTTTAATTAGTGTTTGTGCCAAGTAGAACCTTTGGGAAGACTTGGGTGAAGTCTTTATGATCATGCTGTAAAAAAACAGAAACTTTAGCGCTCACGAGATTAGCTAAAACTTTTTACTGGAGAGTGCTATTTAGTTTATTATTTTTGCAGATAATTAATAGACAAATTCCTCAGGTCCACCAATTTATTTTAGAATTTTTGGAGTTCCAGAAGTTTGCGTTAGTTACAGGTTACTACAGACTGTTCTGTTTTTGACAGATTCTGTTTTTCGTGTATTGTTTGCTTATTTTGATGACTCTATGGCTAGCAAAATAGTTTATAAACCATAGAGAAGTTGGAATACATTAGGTTTAACACCAATATAAATAAATAATGAGTTAATTACAGTACCTTGAAGTGGTGTTTTGTTTTCTTTCGCTAACGGAGCTTACGAGTTTTCTGTTGAGTTTTGTATTGTGAAGTTTTCAAGTTTTGGGTAAAGATTCGATGGACTATGGAATAAGGAGTGGCAAGAGCCCAAGCTTGGGGATGCCCAAGGCACCCCAAGGTAATATTCAAGGACGACCAAGAGCCTAAGCTTGGGGATGCCCCGGAAGGCATCCCTCTTTACTTCTCGTTCATCGGTAACTTTACTTGGGGCTATATTTTTATTCACCACATGATATGTGTTTTGCTTGGAGCGTCATTTTATTTTCTTTAGCTTTGCTTGCTGTTTGAATAAAATACCAAGATCTTAAATTCTTAATGAGAGAGAGTCTTCACATAGCTACATAATTATTTAACTACTCATTGATCTTCACTTATATCTTTTTTGAGTAGTTTGTCATTTACTCATGTGCTTCACTTATATCCTATGAGTAAATGGTTGAATGATTTGAATGTCATAAATCTGAAATTATACATGTTTCATATGCTTATCCCATGGGGAGTAATGACTTTACATATAAGAAGTAGAGGTGGTAAATTTATTGAAGGTTAGCAAACATTGTATTGGTCACTTAAACAATTCATGAAAGAATATTGAAGGAAGAGAGATTTCACATATAAATATACTATCTTGGACATCTTCTATGATTGTGAGCCCCATTAATTATTTTCAAACCTGAGCAAATTAGTTGAAGTTGGACAAGGAAGACAACATAATGAGTTATGCTTGGGTATATTTGTGTAGAAGTTATATTGTTATGGATCCTCTAACATTTGGTTCTTGCTATTTAGAATCCTTTGCTAGCCAAAAAATATGTACTAAGCGGGAATACTGCTTGTGCATCCAAATTCCTTGAACCAAGTTTATTCCATGAGTGTCCACCATATCTACCTATATGCGGTATTTACCTGCCGTTCCAAGTAAATTTGCATGTGCCAAACTCTAAACCTTCAAATAATAATCTGTTTTGTATGCCCGAATCACTCATGTAGCGACTAGGGGCTGTCAGTATCTTCCATGCTAGGTGGGTTATTCTCACGATGAGTGGACTCCGCTCATCATTCACGAGAAAATGGCTGGTAACTGGGATGCCCAGTCCTATGATCAAAAGATCAAAAATAAATTCGCAAATAATTTAAACAAAACTCCCCCAGGAATGTTGATGTTAGTTGGAGGCACCCGTTGTTTCGGGCAAGCCATTGATTGATGATTGTTGGTGGAGGGGGAGTAAAATCTTTACCTTTCTGTTTGGGAACCGCCTATAATGTATGTAGTATGGAAGATATTGGGAACTCTTGGTCGCTATGTTGACACTGGAAGCATACCTCTCAAAATTATTTTCATCTCTGTTTTTGCTTCGAGCTCTGGCACCTCTGCAAATCCCTGCTTCCCTCTGCAAAGGGCCTATATTTTACTTTTATGCAAGAGTCAGTAGTATTACTTCTCATTCCAACCTACTCTTTAGTTGGCAAGCATCATGTGATGGAAAGATCTAAGCATATATGGCCATTCAAATATATTTGATCATGAATTATTATTGTTGAAAATTATCTATATGATAAATAAGTTGGGAGGCGAAACATTAAGCCCCTATCTTTCTCTGTGTTGGATGGATGCTATTTTTTCTAAAAATATGCTTTGAGTGGTAGCAATCATGGAAGACTATATGATAGTTGAGTATGTGGGATTTGCTAAATCAAAGCTCTGACATAGACTCTTCCTGAAAATAAGATGAATTGCAATTGTTTGATGACTGAGAACATAGTTTGTTAGTTTTCAAGAAAGTTTATGATCTATACTTTAACATGTGAATAGTTTGTTACTTGATCATGCAAAGTTTTATGATATGAGCTACTGTTATGACATATAATGATGCTAGAAAAGGTGATTGAAATTATCATTGATTAAACCTATGCACCTGCTAGCATTCACACTTCATAAATTCTTTCTTTTATCATTTACCTACTCGAGGACGAGCAGGAAATAAGCTTGGGGATGTTGATACTTCTCCAACGTATCTATAATTTCTGAAGTATTCATGCTATTATATTATCCGTCTTGGATGTTTATGGGCTTTATTATTCACTTTATATTACTTTTGTGACTATCCTATTGACCCAGAGCCTAGTGCTAGTTTCTGTTTTTTCCTTGTTTCAGTGTTTCGAAGAACAGGAATATCAAAAGGAGTCCAAACGGAATGAAGCCTTCGGGAAAGTTATTTTTGGAAAGAAAGCAATCCGGGAGACTTGGAGTGCACGTCAGGGGATCAACGAGGAAGGAATGAGGCAGGGGGGAACCCTCACCGGTGGCCATCTTCTTCATCCCGGCGCTCTCCATGATGTGGTGGGAGTAGTTCACCCGCGGGGGTGCGTGTTTGTCCCAGTCGCTATGTGTTTGATCTCTCTCTCTCTCTCTCTCTCTCTCTCTCTCTCTCTCTCTCTCTCTCTCCCTCTCGTGTTCTTGAGGTGATCTGATCTTGATGTATCGCGAGCTATGCTATTGTAGTTGGATCTTATGATGTTTCTCCCCCTCTACTCTCTTGTAATGGATTGAGTTTCCGCTTTTGAGTTATCTTATCGGATTGAGTCTTTAATGATTTGAGAACACTTGATGTATGTCTTGCGTGGGATAACCGTGGTGACAATGGGTCATTCTATTGATTCACTTGATGTATGTTTTGGTGATCAACTTGCGGGTTCCGCATGAACCTATGCATAGGGGTTGTACGCGTTTTCGTCTTGACTCTCCGGTAGAAACTTTGGGGCACTCTTTGAGGTTCTATGTGTTGGTTGAATAGATGAATCTGAGATTGTGTGATGCATATCGTATTATCATACCCACGGATACTTGAGGTGACATTGGAGTATCTAGGTGACATTAGGGTTTTGGTTGATGTGTGTCTTAAGGTGTTATTTTACTACAAACTCTAGGGTTGTTTGTGACACTTATAGGAATAGCCCAATGGATTGATCGGAAAGAATAACTTTCAGATGGTTTCGTACCCTACCATAATCTCTTCGTTTGTTCTCCGCTATTAGTGACTTTGGAGTGACTCTTTGTTGCATGTTGAGGGATAGCTAATGATCCAATTATGTTATTATTGTTGAGAGAACTTGCACTAGTGAAAGTATGAACCCTAGGCCTTGTTACCTAGCATTGCAATACCGTTTACGCTCACTTTTATCATTAGTTACCTTGCTGTTTTTATATTTTCAGATTACCAAAACCTATATCTACCATCCATATTGCACTTGTATCACCATCTCTTCACGAACTAGTGCACCTATACAATTTACCTTTGTATTGGGTGTGTTGGGGACACAAGAGACTCTTTGTTATTTGGTTGCAGGGCTGTTTGAGAGAGACTATCTTCATCCTACGCCTCCCACAGATTGATAAACCTTAGGTCATCCACTTGAGGGAAATTTGCTACTGTCCTACAAACCTCTGCACTTGGAGGCCCAACAACGTCTACAAGAAGAAGATTGCGTAGTAGACATCAAGAGGGCCGACAACATTCGATCCAAATGGGTCATGATGGACGCCAAGTGTGCCGATCCGCGTCTGGTGTTGCCAACGGTGGCGCCCTCTTCCAACGGGGGGTGGCCCAAGGCGGAGCTTGCCGATGAGCGGGCATCGTTAGTGTTGGGGCAGATGATGACCGACTTGAAGCCGGGCAATGCGAGGGCGGCCAAGGTGACGGGGGTCATGCTCCTGAGGGAGTTCTTGACGCTACGAGTTGCTCCACTCCAAGCGCGCACGCGCCCCCTGTGGGAGCTTGAAGATGAGGGAAACAAGACCCGCGTGAGGCCGGGGGCCCTTCCTGACGATGAATTGGCCGTTTTCCTGCGTCTCATAGTTGGGGACAACCAGGAGTACCCGCCAAGCGCCTTCGCTCCCCTGTTCTAACGCAGGGACCGGGAGGAATTCGTTGCCTCCAGCCCGACCTTTGACGCGCGCGGGCTGGTGCTGCCGGCGCTCCCGGGAGCCCCTACGGCACCGAAACCGGTGGAGGTGTCCTCTGACGAGTCCCGCGGGGAGGGGGAAGAGGAGGTGGACTCGGAGAAGACTCTTGAAGAGGTGGGGGAGAATTCCCCTCTAAGCAAGCCCGAGATCCTCCGCGCCCTTCCTGACGATGCCGAGGCCGACGCCCGCCAGGAGGAGAGGGAGCAGCCCCTCATCCCGACGAGGGGTAGGTCGTCACTGGTGCCTCGCAATGCCGCCTCCATCCGAATGCTGTCAGGCTTCAAGCTCCCCAAGCGGAAGTATGTCACGGTGGATTGGTAAGTGTCTTAATCTTTGCCTTGTCCCTGTTTGTACTCGTCATTTCCTGATGCTCGCCCTTGGTTGACCAGGCCGATGCCTTCGGCAAAGAAGAGGAAGGAGGATGGGGCGACCGTGCCTCCCTTCGCAGAGAGAGGAGGCAGCAGCGCCCGCATCTCCCCAGCCCGATCGTCCTCGCGGGGCCAAGGGGAACATCACCGTGTGGAATCAGCCCCCATGGCCCTGCTGGCTCCGGAAGTGCCGGCGCCTGGAGCGGCTGATGAGGTCCCAGCTGCTCCGGAACCTACGATCTTCCATGCCTTGGTGACGACGTTGCCTCCTCCCACTGCTGCACCTCCACTCCCTGGTTCTTCTGCTCCTGCTGCTGTTCTGGAACATGCTCTTTCGGAGATGACCCAGTTGCAGGCAGATCTCCTGGGCGCGGGCCCATGCCTAGTGGCCGGGCGCCTGGAGCTGTCCTCTGGCTGGCTTCACTCCGACCTAGCGGTTCGCACGGCGCTGGGCCAGGCCGCTGCGGCTTCCGAGAAGGAGAAGCAAAGTGCTGCCTACACTGCAGCCGATCATGAGGCGGCACTGAAAGACGCCAAGGCCGCCCGTGACCGCTGCCAAGAGCTGGAGGATGAGCTGAAGAGCCTGCGTGACGAGCGTGCCGAAGAAGCACGCTGCCGCAAACCGAAGGAGGAGGAGGTGAAGGCCGGGGAGGACGCTTTCAAGAACCGTGATGCTGAGCTGCGGAGTTGAGGAAGACGCAGGCCGCCGAGCGCAACCATTTGGAAGAGTTGGGGCGGAAGATGGAGGCGAGGGAGGCCGATCTTGATGCCAAGGCACGAGTCCTGGCCGAAGACCGTGTGGCCTTTGCCGATCTCGAGAAGATATCTCGCAAGGCATTGAAGACGCTCTACGAGCACGGCCTGGAGAAGTCGCTGGCCACCGACGAGGACGGCCCCGCCCGGTTGCTTCATCTCTTGGTGAAGGCGCTCGAGGAAGTCGTTGACGGCGTCGGTCCTATGGCGGAGGTAGAGGCTCGCGTCCTATCTTCAGCTGCATTGACTCGCGTCTTTAGCCATCTGCACCTCCGCGACCCCAACGCTTTCCTTGATGAGCTGCTGGAGCCTGTGGCTAGAGATCAATGCGAGGCTGCCGCTGCAGCCGTACAAGGTCAAGTGGAGGCCTTGCTGAAGAAGTTCTGCGGCTTTGTCTCCGCTCCTTTGTCCGGCGATGTCGCTGATCCTGCGGCTGGTGGTGAAGGTGAAGACAACGTCACTCACAAAGGAGCACCTTCCGCAGGCGATGGCGGCGCCCGGGGGTGACCTGCGGCTATTCTCCCGTTTCGTTCCTGCAACATACATTAGGCCTCGTGGAGGCGTTTAGACTTTTCATTTGATATCGTGAGGACAATGTGTTTGTAATATTTGCTTTGAGATTTTGCGATTTCCTTCCTATTTGCTTTGCGTTCTGCGTCGGCAGAGCCCGGCCCCGCGCATACCTCAACCGCCATTGGGCCGATCGGAGACCAGGACGGACCAAGGAGTGAGGGGCTACGTGACCAGTTAGGCTCCTAGTCGCGATGCTCAGGAGTCCCCCTTGACGCGCAAACAGCTCATATGGAGATTTCGCGAGGATAGATTAATGTTCTACGTCAGCACAGCCCGGCACCGCGCATACCTCAACCACCATTGGGCCGATCGGAGACCAGGACGGACCAAGGAGTGAGGGGCTACGTGACCAGTTAGGCTCCTGAGTCGCGATGCTCAGGAGTCCCCCTTGACGTGCAAACAATTTCCATACCTGCCCTCACCGAGGCCTCAGGAGGGGCGCGCGACGCCCAGGTCCGGGAGACCTGGTTGGGTAGTGTGCACTTGGGCGTGACCCAAGCGCAGCCCCCGTGCCCAGCCCCCTCGCGCGGCTCTCCCGAGGGGAGGCGTTGCGGTGAGGCTGGACGCTGAGCTCTGGGCTCCCTGAGGTTGGTACGACCATGGGGCCGCCCTCAGTTGTTTATCACTAGCGCGGAGCATAGTGCTTCCGCTTGTGCACGGGCATAGCCGCTCCTCGGCAGTGTCGATGGCCAACGCGGAGCATGGTGCTTCCACTTGTGCGTGGGATGGGGGGGCCTCCGGGAGGAGCCCCCGGGGCGTGTATAGCCCCGCCCTGACACGTGGCTTGCACGGCAGGGCTGCGAGGTGTATCTGGGCACTCGTGAGCCAGCACGGGACTCACGAGGCCCTACCTCAAGGCGGGTTGCGCCTGGTCTTGAGTCTTGGTGGTTGTATGTTCCTGCAAGTCGGTTAGGTGCAAGAACTCTACGTCCTCAGGTCCCGGCCCTCGAGCGAGCTCAGCCACCTATGCCCAGGTCGCGATGCCATGGTCAAGGCCAGGGGGTGAGGGCTGGAGAGCCAGTAAGAGCTCCTGAGTCGCGATGCTCAGGAACCCCCCTTTTAACGCGCAAGCGGATTGCACTGGGTGAATGGACCCGCAGCGGGTGGCGATCGGCGGTGATAACCGTGGGCAGGTTAAGCGGGAAGGCAAATCAGCTTGGGTAAATGCAGGAAGATACATGCCACCGGGTCCGGCCCGGCGGCTTGGGGATGATGCAGACTGAGGGCGCCCAGCAAAAGTAAGCTAAAGATATAAGCAAAGGGATACATGCCATAGGGACGGACCCATGCGGCACAGGAATAATGCAGCCCGAGGGCGCTCCCAGCTAAACGACCTTGGAAAGTGTCACACGATTACGTGAGCAGTAGAGTTGGTGCGGTGAAGGCGTGCATCGAAGGAATGACTCTTCACGAGCCACCGGGGCCCTGAGCCTCGGGAGGCTCTGGGGGCTCGGGAGGTTCCCTGAAGACCGTCTCCATCTCTTCCATGACGGCGTGGTACCTGACCTCCTAAGCCGCCAGGACACGCCACATGTTGCGCTGATAGGCTGACACCATGCTCGGCAAGCCGAAGGGCATGCGAACGTAGCTGTGTGGCGGGCCCTCATAGCAACCCTGCGTGAAGGCCGAAGCAGCTCTGAGATGCGGCCTTGTTGAGCCCTGGGACGTCGA
This sequence comes from Aegilops bicornis, assembly GCA_021605145.1. Lineage (NCBI taxonomy): Eukaryota > Viridiplantae > Streptophyta > Magnoliopsida > Poales > Poaceae > Aegilops > Aegilops bicornis. The sequence goes on from CM038669.1 coordinate 287,358,802, forward strand.
TGCAGACTTGCAGACCAGCATCCTCGCCTGGGTGGGGAGCTGCGCCTCGTGAGCGGCCGTCGCCACGCATGGCTCTTGCATCTTGCAATTCCTGAGTGGTCTTGGTGATGAACTTCTGAGTGGTGGGCACTCCTTGCCCTGTGTTTTCCTGAGGGAAACGTGCCGCGAAGCACGCCTCCAAGTGGTGCCCAAGCGCCTCCCTCGTGAGGTTGGCAAGGTCTGAGGCCCTCCAGAAGAGAGCCCCCGAGCCCTGCCCGAGGAGGGAGCCCCTGGAGCGGGCGCTGATCCTGACGAGGCTCCAGCTGCATCGCCACCCTCCTAAGGTCCTGCTCGGCGCAGCTGCTTCTTCTTCTTGGTGAGGGCCTCAGGAGGGCCCTCACCCCTGCTGTCGGGGTCATTGATTGCTGCAGCTTGGAAGGCGCGCTCGAGGGAGCACACCGTGTCCCTTTCTTCACATGGGACCGTGATGATCCCACCGCTTCCTGGCATCTTGAGGATGTTGTAGCCGTGATGGGTGACTGCCATGAACTTGGCCAGGGCTGGATACCCGAGGATGGCATTGTACGGCAGGCGGATGTGCACGACGTCAAAGTCGATGAGCTCAGTGCGGTAGTTCTTGCGCTCTCCGAAGGTGACAGGCAGGCTGACCTGCCCTATCGGTGTGGTGGAACCGTTAGTCACTCTTGAGAAAGGCTTGGTAGGCTGGAGCTACTCATATGGCACTTGGAGGTTGTCGAACATGTCGATGGATAGGACGTTGAGCCCTGCGCTGCTGTCGATGAGGGTCTTGGTAACCTGCACACTGCTGATGACTGGGGAGCAAAGCATCGGGAGGGCGCCAGCGGTGGCCGCGCACTTGAGCTGATCTGCCGAGTTGAAAGTGATGGCGCATTGGGACCACTTGAGTGGGCGCGTGGCCTCGAGCTTGGGGAGGACCGCGTTCACTTCGCGAGCGAACTGTTTGAACATGCGTTGAGAGGCTGGGGCCTGGGCGCCGCCCAAGATGCAGGTGATCGCACGCGGCTCCTGGAAGGCCCCAGCCCCCTCGTCCTGATGGTGATCGTCGTTCCTTCTTGGTGGCGGCAGCGGGGGAAGGCCGGCGTTGCCTTGGGGGCGATCCTCACGAGGCTAGTCCCTCCAGGCGCCCTCGTGAGGATGGTCCTGCCAGCGGTCCTCACGAGGCCTGTCGCGCCACTCCTGGCGCGGGCCACGATCGTCCCAGCGTCCGCCTCCACGTCCTCCTCCACGGTCGTAGCCTCGGTCGCTGCGCTCGGGGCATCGACCGAAACGTCCTTCGAGAATGGCTCTGAGCTCTTGACAGTCACTGGTGTTGTGGGTGTTCAGGTTGTGAAAGGCGCAGAACGGTCGGCTGTTCTTGGATGACTCGGGCTGATCTCTGCCCCGCTTGGTGTCGGGCTCCGCTGCTAGCACTGCTGCTTCCTTGCGCTTCACGTCCTTTGCCTTGGCCTTCTTCTCCTCTGTGCCCGCGGCTGGCAGCTCGAGGAGGGAGAGGCGCCCCTCCTCAGCTCTTGCGCACTTGGTCGCCAGGTTGAACAGCTCCTCATGGATAGCGAGCTCTTCCTTCATCTTGACGTCACGGACGCCGTCTGAGAACACGGAGATGATGGCCTCGTCCGTGACCTTAGGGATTTTGAGGCGAGTGTTGTTGAAGCGCCGGATGTACTTCTGGAGGGTCTCTCCTGGTTGTTCCTTGACGCGGCGCAGGTCACACGCGGCCGGCGGGCGGTCGCGAGTGCCCTGGAAGTTGGCGACGAAGCGGTCGCGCATCTCATCCCAGGAGGAGATCAAGCCGTGCTGCGAGTTCAGAGCGAGGCGGGCTCCATCCTTGATAGCCATGGAAAACCAGTTCGCCATGACTTTCTCATCACCGTTGGCCGCTTCGATGCTCAGCTCGTAGAGCTGCAGGAACTCCGCGGGGTCGGGGTGCCGTCGTAGCGAGGAGGCAGATCCGGCTTGAACTTGCCTGGCCAGGCGACGCTACGCAGCTCGGGGGTGAAGGCGCGGCAGCCGGCCATGGTTGCTAGGGCCCGCTTTGGAGGTGGAGCTTGGTCTTGATGAGGTCCGCGCGGCGCCGCTCCGGGCGGTGCGTGGTCTTGATGAGGCGGCGCGGGAAGCGCGGGTGCAGCTTCTCGCGGCCGAGGGATTTCTTGGCAGCTTCTCTCTTGTGGCGGGCATGGCGTGGTGGATCACATCTTGGGGCCGTGCGCCTTGGTGCCAAGGCACCGTCTTGGGGCAGAGGTGGTGGAGGCGCGCCATGAGCCTCGTCGCCCATGGCTGGCGGAGGGTGAGGCAGAGAGAGGGACAGCGCCGGGGAGCCCCCTGCAGCGCGGACGAGCTCGGCGACGCGGTCGAGCCACTCCTCATAGAGGTCGTCAACCGGGCGGTAGTGCAGGAGTTCGTTTGTGGCGAGGAGTGCGGCCCGTGCCTCCATGGGCGCGGCTTGCATGAGACGAAGAACCGGCCGGGGTCAGTGACGGAGTGGCAGTGCGGCCGTCCTGCCGCACCGATGGATGCAGCGAGGACGCTTGCTGCTCGTTCCCCGCCGGGCCGGTGGCGGCGTTGGCGGCGGGAGACGAAGAACAACGAGGTGGCCCACTGACGGGAGCCGTCTGAGCAACGCGAGCGGTGAGGGCAGCCCGGTGCTCAGCTCGAGCATGGCGAGCGTCCGCCATGGAGACGACGAAGCGACGAATTGATGGAAGGGAAGCTACGGCGCACCCCTACCTGGCGTGCCAAATGTCGGATGTGGGGTTCCGGCAAACCCTTAAGGTTCGAACTCTGGGGTGCGCGCGAAGTCTTTCCCTCCTACCGATCTACGCCCTGGCTCACTGGATCTCGCGGACGAACTCGACGAACTCACAACACAGAAGACACGAGATTTATACTGGTCCGGACCACCGTTGTGGTGTAATACCCTACTCTAGTGTGGTGGTGGTGGATTGCCTCTTGGGATGATGATGAACAGTACAAGGGGAAGAACAACCTCCTGAGGTTGAGGTGTTCTTGTGCTCAACGAACTTGTGTGGGTGAGGACTCGGTGGGTTCGAGACCTGATGAACCTGCCTCTACTGTGGTGGCTAGCTCTACTTATATAGGCCCTGGTCCTCTTCCCAAATATTGAGTGGGAAGGGAGCCAACAACGGCGGGCAAATTTGAAGGGGAACAGCTAGTACAAGCTATCCTGACAAAAGCGGTCTTCGCCTGCCAAAGGCTCTGGTGGTGACGCCGTCTTGGGCTCCACGATGACCTCCGTCTCACCGTCCTTATGATCTTGGTCTCGTTGCACCGATATGGCAACCTTTGCTTGATGCCTCGGTACTCCTCGCCTGCGTTGGCTTCCTTAGCACCAAAGAGGAACCAAGGACGTTGGGTGCGCTGGCGCCCGCCTGGTGCCAATCGTCATGGCTCACGTCACAAGAGCCTCGTGAGGTTTGCCCCACCTTGATATCTCCACTCCTCGTGAGCCTGCCTGACTAGGCCACTCCTGAGGAGGTCTTGCATCGTCTGCCTCGTGAGGCTTGGCCCCTCGCGAGGGTCTTGAATGCTTTGCTGATGAAGATGGGTCGTCTGACCTGCTTTGGCTTATACCGGTGGGCATGACGAGGCAAGTCTGGGGACCGCTGTTCCCAGAACGCCGACAACTACACTATTGCTTTGAACCATATAAAAGTCCAAATGTCCGTTCTACAAAGAAAATGTGATTAGCATGTTAGGCAGCATTCCACATCAATTTTTTTGTTTTTATCAGCTACCTACTCGAGGACGAGCAGGAATTAAGCTTGGGGATGCTGATACATATCCAACTTATCTATAATTTTTCATTGTTCCATGCTGTTATATTACCATTCTTGGATGTTTTACAATCATTTTAGTCATTTTATATCATTTTTTGGTACTAACCTAGTGACGTAGTGCCAGGTGCCAGTTGTTGTTTTCTGCATGTTTTTTACATCGCAGGAAATCAATACCAAACGGAGTCCAAACGCAGCGAAACTTTTTGTGGATTTTTTTGGGCCAGAAGACATCCAGTGGGCCAAAGATGTACCAAAGAGGGAGCCCGAGGTGAGCACAAGACACTGTGGCAGGCCGAGGCCCAGCGCGCCTCGGTGGGTTGTGCCCACCTTGGTGGCCTCCTGCACTGCCTCTTTGCTCTATAAATGCCCTAATATTTCAGAAACCCTAGGGGAGTCGACGGAAATCAATTCCAGCCGCCGCAAGTTCCAGAACCACCAGATCCAATCTAGACACCATCACGGAGGGGTTCATCATGCCCATTGGTGCCTCTCTGATGATGCGTGAGTAGTTCATTGTAGACCTACATGTCTATAGTTAGTAGCTAGATGGCTTCCTCTCTCTCTCTTTTGATTCTCAATACAATGGTCTCTTGGAGATCCATATGATGTAACTCTTTTTGCGGTGTGTTTGTCGGGATCCTATGAACTTCGAGTTTATGATCAGATCTATATTTTTATCCATGAAAGTTATTTGAGTCTTCTTTGATCTCTTATATGCATGATTGCTTATAGCCTCATATTTCTTCTCCAATTTTTGGGTTTTGTTTGGCCAACTTCAGCTATTTATCTTGTAATGCGAAGAGGTGCTTTGTGATGGGTTCGATCTTATGGTGCTTGATCCCAGTGACAGAAGGGGAACCGCCACGTATGTATCATTGCTATTAAGGTTAACAAGATGGGGTCTATTTCTACATAAATAGATCTTGTCTACATCATGCCATCGTTCTTATTGCATTACTCTGTTTCTCCATGAACTTAATACACTAGATGCATGCTGGATAGCTGTCGGGGCAGGCTGATCTGGCCCACGAGCACCTATGGGGCCGGCGGACCGAGCCCCTTTCGGTTCGGCGGGGAGCGGAGGTCGCACGAAGAGCATATCGAGGCGAAGCACGCGAGAGGTTTACCCAGCCGGAGCTCTCCGGAGAGATAATACTCCCTCTGCTGCATGTCTAGGTGTATTGCGTTCTTGCTCAGAGCGCCGAGTGCTACAAAGATGCATTTAGCCGCTAACGAGACTGAGCGTGGAGGGAACTGATCGACCAACCCTTTCTACGTTGCGCATGGGCCTCCTTTTATATGATCAAGGGGCTCCGACAGGTGGCAACGTAGACGGGGGTACAAATGGAAAAATAGTGGTTGGTACACCTACTTGTACAGTGTACAGTGTACTATACCTAACCCTGACGGCAGGGGACAAAGGCATTAAATGCCCGTCTAGTCGCCCTAACAGTGCATACAGGGACCGTCAGGGGCGCCACCGTTCGCCACGATGGCATACTTGTCGGCTGCTTGCCACCTCGATCACCGGGCTGCACAGCCTCTCGCCACGCTGCTACCGGAAAGGCCCAGGCGACACGTTAGTGGATGTCTTTGGAGCGTAGGTACAGAGAGGTGGTCTGCCGCGACAAGCGCCTTTGCCGCGGTTGTTGTCTTGTCGCGCCGGAAGCTTGTCGCTCATCGAGCCTTCCCGCAAGCTCCTCTCGCCGGGCCTTGTCTTGTAAGTGCACAGGGGTGGCCTTCGGCAAACTCCTCTTGCGGGGCCTTGTCTCCTATGTGCCTTGGGTGGCCTTCCGGCAAGCTCCTCTTGCCGGGCCTTGTCTCCTGGCTTGAATACTTTGTTCTTGAATGGCTCCAAAGGAACCACGGAGGACCTTGGCGGTCACCCGGTAAGCCCTGCCGCGGAGGGCTGCAACTGCCCGTGCACAAGTTCGGGATACTAGGGTACCCCTACTCTAGTACACCGACAATAGCGGTCAATGTGTGGAGTAATAGTAGAGATGCAGGCAGGAGTCGTTCTACTAATCTTGGACGTGATGCCTATATAATGATCATTGCCTGGATATCGTCGTGATTATTTGAAGTTTTATCAATTGCCCAACAGTAATTCATTTACCCACCGTTTGCTATTTTTCTGGAGAGAAGCCACTAGTGAAATCTACGGCCCCAGGGTCTCTTCCTTATTATATTTGCCTTTGCGATCTATTTTTGTTTGCTTTTATTTTCAGATCTATTAAACCAAAAATACAAAAATACCTTGCTGCAATTTATTCTTATTTATTTTATCTCGCGTTCCTCATGAGATCTATTTATCTAATCTATCATATTTTTATCCCGTCTACTTGCCAATTTCGGGCGCCGTTTTAAAATAGAGATAAATAATATTTTGAGTGGTATGCTTTTCATTGTCAATATAACAACCAAGAGATCTCGGTATCTTCCATACTAGATACATTATAGGCGGTTCCCAGACAGAAGGGTAAAGTTTATACTCCCCCACCACCAACAAACACACTCCACGGCTGGTCCGAGACAACGGGTATTGTCCAACTAACAACAGTCCTGGGGTGTTTTGTTTGCAATTATTTTGATTTGATTTGAGCATGGGACTGGGCATCCCGGTTATCAGGCATTTTCTCGTGAATGATGAGCAGAGTCCACTCATCGTGAGAATAACCCACCTAGCATGGAAGATATTGACAGCCCTAGTTGGTACATGAGCTATTCAAGCATAAAAAACATATTATCATTTGAAGGTTTAGAGTTTGGCACTTGCAAATTTACTTGGAACGGCAGGTAAATACCGCATATAGGTAGGTATGCACAAGCAGTATTCCCGCTTAGTACAAGTGAAGGCTAGAAAGAGACTGGGAAGCGACCAACTAGAGAGCGACAACAGTCATAAACATGCATTGAGATTAACTAACATTGAGTGCAAGCATGAGTAGGATATAAATCACCAGGAACATAAATATCGTGGAGGCTATGTTGATTTTGTTCCAACTACAGCGTGAACATGTGCCAAGTCAAGCCACTCGAATCATTTAAAGGAGGATACCATCCTATCATACTACATCACAACCATTTTAATTTCCATGTTGGCACGCAAGGTAACCCACTATAAACTCCTTGCTAATTAAGCATGGCATGAGTAACTATAATCTCTAATTGTAATTGCAAACATGTTTCATTCATAATGGGATGAATCAGGAAAGATGAACTAATCATATTTACAAAAACAAGATAGGTCGAGTTCATACCAGCTTTTCATCATCTCAATCATTTCATCATATATCGTCATTATTGCCTTTCACTTGCACGACCGAACGGTGTGGATAATAATAATAGTGCAAGTGCATTGGACTAAGCTGGAATCTGCAAACATTTATTCAAAGGAGAAGACAATGTAATATGAGTTCTTTGTTAGATCAACAATAATGCATATGAGAGCCACTCAAGGTTTTCATCGTGGTCTTCTCCTCTCAACCCCCAAAGAAAAGGAAAGAATTTCAAAGAAACACATTGAAATATTTTTGGAGTTTTTGCTTTTCTGAAGAAAGTAAAACAAGAAAGAGAAAAACTATTTACATGGGAAAGCTCCTAACAAGCAAAAGAAGAACGAGAAATATTTTTGGGCTTTCTTTCAATACTACTACTAAGCACGCATATAAAGTAAACTAACTATAACTTTTTTTTCTTAAGGTATTTCAAACACACAAGAACAAAGCAAGAAAAAGAAAATAAACTAACATGGATAATACAATGAAAAAGTATGAACACCGACAACTGAAATGAGTGTGTGAACATGAATGTAATATCGGTGAGAAATACGTACTCCCACAAGCTTAGGCTTTTGGCCTAAGTTGGTCTACGGCCACGGCTGGCCTGGTGGATATCCAAAGTTATAATCGGGGTTGTACTGAGATGCATCAGCTACTGCCTGAAGGGTTGCGGCATGGAGGCGAGCAGACTCTGTTGTTCTCTCATACTTGTTTGCCTCCTCTCTAGTTATAAAATACCTCCCATTTACCTGAAAGTTAAAGAAGGCAGGAGCAGGAAGAGTAACATGGAAAGCATGCCGTCTATCAAAGATTAGTCAGTGCTGGAGGAACTGCTCGTTCCTCTTAAGAAACTGGTAGCGTACCATAGCATCATAATCCAGAAAAGCAGGTGGCAACTCAATATCATAGAGATCACTAAGAACACCCAAATAATTAGCTAAACAAGTTGTATAAATCCCACCAAATAAATCTCCATCTTTAGCATTAAGATGTAACCTCTTTGCAATAATAGCCCCCAAGTTATATCGCTTATCACCTAACACGGCACACTTGAGGACACCAAGATCTGGAATGCAAAGGTGGTTATGATCATGTTTACCATTAATGCATCTTCCTATAAAGAGGGCAAAATAGTGTATAGCAGGAAAGTGAATGCTCCCCATGGAGGCTTGTGTGATATTTCTAGTTTCTCCACGGTGATGCTAGCAAGAAAATCATTGTATTCAGATTTGTGAGGCTCACTAAGAATACCCCATTATGGAATTTTGCATGCATCACAAAAATCTTCTAGGTCCATGGTATAAGATTCATCATAGAGATCAAACAGGACAGTATCAATATTGTGCTTAGATGAAAACTCAAACTGCCGCACAAAGGAATCGGTGAGATAATAATATTGTAGGCACTTGTCTAACAAGAAGTCTTCCAAAGGCCGGCATTCTTCACATATGCATAGAACTCATCCTTGAAACCTGCACGAACCATAAATTCATCCAACGAACATTCACAAGGCCGCACTTGAGCTTCTCTTGGTGGTTCAAGGTCCTGTGCGCGTATCACGAACCTCGGTGCTTGCTTCCTCGAAGAACCACCTTGGTACATTTTCCTAGACATTTCTCTTCCTCTGAAAAATTTATGAAATTTTTAGTGACTCAAAATAAAAGTGAACCAAACTCAACAAAATTGATAGCAACTACTACTACAAGTGCCTAGAGGCTATATCATGCATCAAAACTACTTTGGACCATATAAATTTGACATGCAAGCTCAAGAACAAGGTCACCACAGCAGCAACATTTTGCAATGAATAAAGCACTAGAACAAAAACTAATTGGACCATTGGAGGAGTCACATACCGAAGAACAATCCGCCAAAGCAGTTTTGTGAATGGAGCTTTGAGCAAGGAGATTGAAAATGGCAGCAAAACGAGCAAGAACACGAGTTTGAGCTATGGAGTGATTTTTTTGGAGGAAGATGGAGTGGATGGGTGCTGGAATAAGTGGACGGGGGCCATGTGGGGCCCACAAGATTGGGGGCGCGCCCAGGGGGTAGGGCGCACCCTCCACCCCTTGGGCCAGCTGGTGAGGCCCCCTGGTGTGTGTTCAGTGCTAGAAATTCTTAAATATTCTATAAAAATTATACTAAATTTTCAGGGCATTTGGAGAACTTTTATCGTCGGGACATTTTTTTTATTGCACGGATAATTCAAAAAACAAACATAACATATTGTTTTTGCTTTATTTAATCTAAGTAACAGAAAATAAAAGATGGGTATAGAGAGTTGTGCCTTCTAAATTCATCCATCTCATGCCCATCAAAAGGAATCCATTAACAAGGTTGATCAAGTCTTATTAACAAACTTCTTTCGGATGACATGAAACTGGAGAACTTTCGTATAACACTAGGTTACCTCAACGAGGATATGCATTTCCCCAACAATAAGAATATCATATTACTTTTTGACACTAGGAAGAGGGAACTCAAAACCTCCAATGGTAATAGTTGAAATTTTTCCAACAGAATTGATACTATGTACTTGAGGTTGTTTCTTCGGAAAGTGTACCGTATGCTCATTATCATTAACATGAAAATTGAAATTTCCTTTGTTACAATCAATAACAACCCCTGCAGTACTCAAAAAGGGTCTACCAAGGATAGTCGACATACTGTTGTCCTCGGGAATATCAAGAATAACAACATTCGTTAAAATTGTAACATTTGCAACCACAACAGGCACATCCTCACAAATATCGATGGGTATAGTAGTTGATTTATCAACCATTTGCAAAGAGATTTCAGTAGGTGTCAACTTATTCAATTCAAGTCTACGATATAAAGAGAAAGGCATAACATTAACACCAGCTCCAAGATCACATAAAGCAGTTTTAACAAAGTTTCTTTTAATGGAGCATGGTATAGTTGGTACCCCTGGATCTCCAAGTTTCTTTGGTATTCCACCCTTAAAAGTATAATTAGCAAGAATGGTGGAAATTTCAGCTTCAAGTATCTTTCTTTTATTTGTAACAATATCTTTCATATACTTAGCATAAGGAGGCATTTTAAGCATATCAGTCAAACGCATACGCAAAAAGATAGGTCTAATCATTTCAGCAAAGCGCTCAAAATCATCATTGTCCTTTTTCTTGGATGGCTTAGGAGGAAAGGGCATGGATTTCTGAACCCATGGTTCTCTCTCCTTAGCGTGTTTCCTAGCAACAAAGTCTCTCTTATCATAACGTTGATTCTTTGATTGTGGGTTATCAAGATCAGCAGCAGGTTCAATCTCTACATCATTTTCATTACTAGGTTGAGCATCAATATGAGCATCATTATTAATATTATCACTAGGTTCATGTTCGTCACCAGATTGTGTCTTAGCATCAAAAATAGAAATATCATTTGGGATTCTCAGGTGTGACTATAGCAGTTTCACTAGCATGCAAAGTCCTATCAGTTTTCTTTTTATTTTTATTAGAAGGACTAGGTGCATCAGTATTAGTTCTCTGAGAATCTCGCTCAACTCTCTTAGGATGGCCCTCAGGATATAAAGGTTCCTGGGTCATTTTACCACCTCCAGTCATAACCCTAACAGCATTATCATTATTCTTACTATTCAACTCATTAAGCAAATCATCTTATGCCTTAAGTACTTGTTCTACTTGAGTTGTAACCATGGATGCATGTTTACTAATAAGCTTAAGATCATTGACAATTCTACTCATATAATCACCCAAGTGGTCAAGCATGCAAGCATTGTGTTTCAATTGTCTATTAACATAAGCATTGATATTTTCTTGTTTAACAATAAAATCATCAAACTCATCCAAGCATTGACTAGCAGACTTATTATAAGGAATATCACCTTCATCAAATCTATGGAGAGAGTTTACCTCTACTACCTGTGCCGGGTTATCAAGACCATGTATTTCTTCAATAGGCGATAGATTCTTAACATCTTCAGCTTTAATACCTATTTCTTTCATAGATTTCTTTGCCTCTTGCATATCTTCGTGGATCGAGAAATAGAATACCCCTTTTCTTACGAGTTGGCTTAGGAGTTAGTTCAGGAAGTGTCTAATCATTATCATTACTCAATATATTATTGAATAGCAATTCAGCTTGCTCAACAATTCATTCCCTGGAAACAAAACCAGCACACTATCCAGGTGGTCTCTAGAAGCATCGGTTAGTCCATTATAAAAGATATCAAGTATTTCATTTTTCTTGAGAGGATGATCAGGCAAAGCATTAAGTAATTGGAGAATCCTCCCACAAGCTTGGGAGACTCTCTTCTTCAATTTGCACAAAGTTAAATATTTCCTTTAAAGAAGCTTGTTTCTTATGAGCGGGGAAATATTTTGCAGAGAAGTAGTAAATCATATCCTGGGGACTACGCACACAACCAGGAGCAAGAGGATTAAACCATAACTTAGCATCACCCTTTAACGAGAAAGGAAACAATTTAAGAATATAGTAATAGCGAATTTTTTTCCTCATGAGCAAATAGGGTGGCTATATCATTCAATTTAGTAAGATGTGCCACAACAGTTTCAATTCAACCAAAGTAATTAAATCAGGATCGACAGAGAATTCATGAGTAATAAAGATAGGTGAAGTAGCAAAAGTAGGATCTTATTTCATTCCAGCATTCAAGGATTTTTCTTCCAGCTTAGCTAACAGTTTCTTAAGATCCTCTCTATCATTGCAAGCAAAGAAGTCTCTAGCAGTTTCTTCATCCATAACATAACCCTCAGGTACAACAGGCAATTCATATCTAGGGGGGGAATCATAATCTTCAGTTTCAACAATATCATCAGCTTTAGTAATTTCGTTCTCTCTAACCCTATCAAGTTGTTCATCAAGAAATTCACCTAGTGGCACAGTATTATCAAGCAGAGAAGCAGTTTCATCATAAGCATCATGCATAGCAGAAGTGGCATCATCAATAGCATGCGACATATCGGAATCAATAGTAGGTGTAGGTGTCGCAAGTTTACTTAAAACAGAAGGAGAATCAAGTGTAGAGCTAGATGGCAGTTCCTTACCTCCCTTCGTAGTTGAGGAAAAAATCTTGGTTCTTTGATCTTTCAAATTCCTCATAGTGATCAACATATATAAATCCCAAGTGACTTAGAGAATAGAGCTATGCTCCCCGGCAACGGCGCCAGAAAAAGGTCTTGATAACCCACAAGTATAGGGGATCGCAACAGTTTTCAAGGGTAGAGTATTCAACCCAAATTTATTGATTCGACACAAGGGGAGCCAAAGAATATTCTCAAGTATTAGCAGCCGAGTTGTCAATTCAACCACACCTGAAAGACTTAATATCTGCAGCAAATTATTTAGTAGCAAAGTAGTATGGAAGTAACGGTAACGGTGGCAAAAGTAATAGTAGTAGTTTTGTAGCAATCGTAACAGTAGCAACAGAAAAGTAACTTAGCAAAGATCAATATGAAATGAACTCACAGGCAATGGATCAATGCTGGATAATTATGTCGGATGGCATTCATCATGCAACGGTTATAACATAGGGTGACACAGAACTAGCTCCAATTTATCAATATAATGTAGGCATGTATTCCGAATGTAGGGGGTGGGCGTGCCCCCGCCCTTGTGCCCAGGTGAGCAGGAATATAGGGGGTGGGCGTGCCCTCTAGTACCTTATCCATTTCTTGGATTGGGTCAAAGCAGTTGTACTCCACAGATAAGAATGCCAATCTAGCTTCTAATCTGTTCTACCCTGGAGTATTGCCATCTTATGTCAAGAATGTCATGGGAATTGCACAACCTCCTATGAATTCTTGATGCAGTGATAATTCTCGCCATCATTATTCATTCCTCGGTCACGTGTTGTCGCAACCGGAATGCCGACAAGTGAACCGTGATGTGTGAGATGAATACTCCTAGCAACCCCTTTCTTGGTAGCTAATGGACAATAATTTCATTCTTAGCGTGTTGGTTATTGAATTATCATTCTAAGATTGATCGTGTTACCTAGTCCATTTTCCCTGGTGCACTCTTCGATCAAGAGTTAGAATGGTGTCAATCCTTGCTCATGTGATCACATCATCTTGCCTGAAAAGCAAGATTGTTCTCGAGCTTAGTAAAATATCGGTGGTTCATGATTTTCCAAATTTCTTCTCGGAAGTATCATCAGGTTGACCCCTGACCATTATGTTGAGCTCGTGATCAAGTTGGTTTTTCCTCTAAACCACTCCTTCTCCAAGAATCTGTGTTGGATACCCCTGGGCTAGTTGGTTAAGCTAAACAACAACTTGGAGAGTTGGAAGATAAACGCTTTCCTAACTTAGTTTGTTCCGAAGGGATATCTCTGTGTTTGTGTGTGTGTTGAAGAAAGATGATATCTTCATCGATTGATCCTCGTGATCAGTTGTCGTCGCTATTGTCTTATCCAATCCTCGATTTGAGTATGGGCTATCTTCAAATCAGATCAGAATCAACGATGTTCGTAATGTTGTCTTACTCGTGGTTGATCCCTCGAGCATGCACCATTATATCTTTGGGTCTGACCAGTGCTATCACCTTGTTCACATAATGGTGAAATTCCAGTGATATGGAAATCCCGAAGGATTGTTGTTGAGCCCATCGGCAATATTTTTATCTCCTCCATGATTCATGATTAACATTAAAGCTAGCATTGGAAACCTTGTAAGCATTGCCTTCATGATCCGCTCATGAGGTATACGTTTGGATGAAAGAAGTGACTTTCTCTAATTCACGTGCACTTGATGTAAGTTGCCGCCGTGAATTCGAGAAAGCTTGTTTTTGCTTCCTTTGGAATCATCCCAAGTCAGTCATGCATATGTGCGAAGTATTATGTGGTCTGGAGACTTGCAACCTTCATTCTATAAGTATCCCTAGCACACCAAGCCACTGATTGAATTGTTCAAGGATAAGAAGTTCCTTCTTAAGAGCATGCCTTATGTAAGGACTTTGATATCCTTGATGATGGTCCCCACCTGAACTCGATAGTGTTTTATTATAAGACTACTATGTGGTCATTCTTGTCTTGGATAGCATGCTCACATGTATGTAGCAGAACCAGCTCATGTTTTGGAGCTTGCTATCGTAGTTCATTTCCCGAGAATCTCGCAACATCATCTCTTCGGTTTGTGTTGCAAAATTTCTTTTCAGACATGCTGAGTCTGAAGTATCCTATCACCAATCGGATCTGAATCTCAAGCAGATATGATGGTTGGAACATTCCGAACAGTTGCATTTTGTTCCCAGCTTGCACCGCCATTGTGCCAATTTTCCCATGGCTGTCCTTCTCAGCAGTTGTTGTCCAAGGTCATCTTCAAAAGTGGACTTACCATGGGTCCCATCCATCTCCAATGATAAGCAAAAATCACTCATTGCGGTGTCTTCAACAAAGTAGTCCACATCATCCATTCTAGTCTGAGTATGCCATTCTTTTGAATTCCTCCAAACGATCAATTGTGAATTGCCTCAGGCTGGTATGAAGATTTCCAATGGTTTATGGATCAAAAGTAATTCTTTTTGCAACTTAAGGGAATATCTCTACGAGTCACCTGCCCAAAGGTGCCCCGTTTTGGTGTTAGGGGCAAGTTAACTCCTCGCTACCTGAAATTCATGCTCCATCTTATTCAAGTGTGGAATTGTAGCCTACCAAATTGAACCCTCGTCATTTGTTTCTTTCCTTCCCTCTCGATGTGTGTTCTGTGTCTCAGCTCGAGAGATGTTCCTACATCTCACTCCATATGAGTTGATCGTGAGTTGCTTGATCTTTGAGAAGATCGATTTCGGTAGAGTTTCTTTCCATCAGCATCGTGTGGATGAAGATCTCGAAAGCAAGGACATCAAGATAAATTTGAAGTAATGAATCAACATCTTCAAGAAGGGCAGTTGGATCATGAAGATCGTGTTAATTTTGTGTCCCCCCTGTCTTCTTACCTCACGTCTTGAATCTCGGGACGAGATTCTTGTTAGTGGGCGTGAGTTGTCACAGCCCTAGAATTGCTTGTAGTTAGTTGCATCTGTGAGCATCCATTCGTCATGTTTAAATTCAATAGAATCTTAAATGGGGATGTTCAAACCCTAGCATCAAAAGGAATTCAAATAGGTTCAACTAAAATCTTTTTCAATGATTTCAAAATGACCTTTAAAAATGTTCACCACTTCTGGATCAAGGTGGAAGCATCTACCAAAAATGGTTCACATTTTTGCAGGACATATTTGGACTTTGAATTAATTCAAACATATTTTAATTGGAGCTATTTAAATGCTATATATATTTAAATGTTGGAAATTGTTAAGGGTCACTGGAATAATTCAGAGAGCACCCATAATTATTTCCAGGATTTTATGAAATATTTTACTATTTTTACTAAATCGAAAGCAGAAAAGAAAAGTAGAAAACAGAAACAATTAGTAAAAGAGAGAGAGAATGCCACTTAGCCACATACCTGGACTTACCTGGCTGGCCCAGCTACTGCGCAGCCCATCTGGCCCATCCACTGGCAGCGACAATCATCTCCTAGCTCGCGCCAGGAGGATGAGTGCGTGGCTAGCGCGCATGAGCATGCGCCCCCGCCACCTCCTGCTTGCCTGCCTGCCTACATGGATGCTGTGGAAGACCTCACCGCAGACGTCCGGATCGAGCCGACGCCGCTCACTTTCCCCTCGCTCTCTCTCTATCCCAAAGCCGAACGCCGTCGTAGTCACCGACGGCGTTCGCCATAGCCACCATGCTCCTCACGCCCACCCGTAGTGCCCAGGAGCTCCGACTCGACCACCTCTTCCTCCTTGCCGAGCAACGCACCGCGGGAGCCCCTGCAACACCACCATTGCCGGCGTGTTCAACCTCCAGCACCCGAGATCGCCGGCAACGCCACGTCGCCGTCCGACCCCCTATGAGCCCCTCCGTCGTTTCCCTCTCTCCTCTCTGTCGATCTCGACCCCTAACCGCGCCAACCGCCGAGCCCGAGAGCTCAGTGCCACCGGCCATGTCGCCGCCGCGGACACAGCAACCACTGCTTGCGTCCAAGCACTGGAATGTGCTCATCACATCCCTAGCAACCCAACGCCAGTACCCACGCCCTCTTAAGTGCACCATAACCCTGCGCCCGCTTGAACCGGAACTCCGGCTGCCGCCCCGTGGTCGTTGTCGTCGTTCCGACAACCCCGCGGCCCTCCTGTTGGGTCTGCCAGATGCGGACGAACGCGGGCTACCTTCTGGTGGTCTCCGCGCGTCCAGCCGCCACTCGTAGCGCAAGTCCAGTGAGTTGCCGCCATGGTTCTGGTCGCTGTCGGCCGAACTCCGGCAACCACTGACGTGCCTCGATCATTAGGACTAATTTCCCGCATCAGCCACCTCACTGCCACTGACAGCGGGCCCTACACGCGGGTCAAACCTAGTAAGCGCCGGTTTTGACCGGGCTTAACCAGTGGGTCACTAACCAATGGGCCGCACTAGTCAGGTTTGACCCTGGTCAGCCATGATTGACCTGGTGACGTCATGCTGCTGTCATGCTGACGCGATAATGATTTTCTGTATTAAAAATAATCCCGGAAATTCCAGAAAATAGTATAAACTTCAGAAAATCATGGAAATTAATCTATAACTCAGAATGAATAAATTATATATGAAAAATGATCAAAAAATCCAATCTATCCATGTGTACAATTTTCATGCATGTTAGAACAACTTTTGGCTACTGTTTAGGACAATTCAAATGAATGGCATTTAAATAACCACATGTGGAGTTTGAATTTGAACCTTGGATTCAAACCAACTTCATTTAATTGTGTTGCTAGTTGCATTAGCTCAATGAACATCACATTGCCATGACATGATCATGCATCATATTGTTGCATTTTTTTGTGTATTGACTACCGGCACCGTCCTTCTCGATAGGTCCTGCTCCGGAGAGTGTTCCAGAGAACCTGCGTGATGAGGAGTGCTACCGTGTTGATCTTTTAGGCAAGCAAAATCCCCTTTAGCATTCCGATACAACCCCACTCTCTCGCTCCTGCTCTCTTTTACTACATTAGGACAACAACGATTCAACTGTTACATGTTGCGGTAGTTGAACCCCTACATGACCTGTCTTTGCCACAATAAATAGTTGAAACCCACTAGCATGAGTAGGAGTTGTTTGATCCTTGATGTGCCTACTCATTCATGCTTGTTTGTTGTGCCTGCTATGCTTAGAGTTGTGTCAGGTCTGATTCATCTGGGATGGATTGGAATGGTGATGAACATGTCCTACTATTGAGAGCTAAGTGTGTGAACATGATTTGGTAAAGGTGGCGATGAGAGGCCATGTAGGAGTACATGGTGGGTCGTCTCATTAAAACCGTCCTCACGAACTGAGTTCTGTGTCTGTGATCCAAAACAGTTACTGCCACACATTGGGCTTCGGGCACTCCAAGATCTCTCGACTTATTAACCGCCTTGATCTATGTCCAGGAGTTGCAACTAGTTTCTGGTGTTTGTAGGATATGTGTTGGGGCCATGCATAGCGTTGACCCTAGGGGTGGGCTATGATGCGGTAGAGACACGAGGCACGGTGTACCGAGACGCCCGTTTGGTGCCTCGGGAACCGTGCGCTCATTGTTTGGGGCCGTGAGCGAAACCCCGACCGGATCTCCTTGCGGATGGAACCCGAATAGGTGCTATACCTGGACTACAGACTTGTATGGTTAGTCAGGTCGTGGCCGACTCCCTCGCCAGGCTTCCGCTTGAAGGTTGCCGAGATACACGACGTGTACATGGTGGTAAGTGGCGAAAGCGTGTGTGAAGAAGTACACCCTGAAGGAAATGTGCCCTAGAGGCAATAATAAAGTTGTTATTTACATTTCCTTATATCATGATAAATGTTTATTATTCATGGAAGAATTGTATTAACCGGAAACTTAGTACATGTGTGAATACATAGACAAACAGAGTGTCCCTAGTATGCCTCTAGTTGACTAGCTTGTTTATCAAAGATGGTTATGTATCCTAGCCATAGACATGTGTTGTCATTTGATAAATGGGATCACATCATTAGAGAATGATGTGATGGATAAGACCCATCCGTTAGCTTAGCACTATGATCGTTTAGTTTGTTACTATTGCTTTCATCATGACTTATACATGTTCCTCTGACTATGAGATTATGCAACTCCACGAATACGGAGGAACACTTAGTGTGCTATCAAACGTCACAACGTAACTGGGTGATTATAAAGATGCTCTACAGGTGTCTCCGATGGTGTTTGTTGAGTTGGCATATATCGAGATTAGGATTTGTGACTCCGATTGTCAAAGAGGTATCTCTGGGCCCTCTCGGTAATGCACATCACAATAAGCCTTGCAAGCAATGTGACTAATGAGTTAGTTGCAGGATGACGCATTATGGAACGAGTAAAGAGACTTGCCGGTAACGATGTTGAACTAGGTATGATGATACCGACGATCAAATCTCGGGCAAGTAACATACCGATGACAAAGGGAACAACGTATGTTGTTATGCGGTTTGACCGATAAAGATCTTTGTAGAATATGTAGGAACCAACATGAGCATCCAAGTTCCGCTATTGGTTATTGATCGGAGAGGTGTCTCGGTCATGTCTACATAGTTCTCGAACCCGAAGGGTCAGCACGCTTAACGTTCGATGACGATTGGTATTATGAGTTTATGTGATTTGATGTACCGAAGGTTGTTCGGAGTGTCGGATGAGATCACGGACATGACGAGGAGTCTCAAAATGGTTGAGACATAAGGATTCATATATTGGAAGGCTACGTCCAGACACCGGAATGGTTCGGGTCGTTTCGGACAAGTTTCGGAGTACCGGGGGTTATCGAACCCTCCCCCCCCCCCCCGGAAGCTATTGGGCCTCATGGGCCTTAGTGGAGAAGAGAGAGGGCTGGCCAGGAGGTGGCACACGCCCCCTTGCCCCAATTCGAATTGGACAAGGGGAGGGGGCAGCGCCCCCCTCCTTCCTTCTCTCCTCCTCCTCCTTCCCCCTTCTCCTACTTGGACTAGGAAAGGAGGAAACCTACTCCTACTAGGAGTAGGATTCCTCCCCCCTTGGCGCGCCCCGTTGGTCGGCTGACCTCCTGCTCCACTCCTTTATATACGGGGGAGGGGGGCACCCCATAGACACACAAGTTGATCTTTAGCTGTGTGCGGTGCCCCCCTCCACAGTTTTACACCTCGGTCATATCGTCGTAGTGCTTAGGCGAAGCCCTGCGCCGGTAACTTCATCATCACCGTCACCATGCTATCGTGCTGACGGAACTCTCCCTCGACCTCAGCTGGATATAGAGTTCGTGGGACGTCACCGAGCTGAACGTGTGCAGATCGCGGAGGTGTCGTGCGTTTGGTACTTGATCGGTTGGATCGCGAAGACGTTCGACTACATCAACCGTGTTACTTAACGCTTCCGCTTTCGGTCTAAGAGGGTACGTGGACACACTCTCCCTGCTCGTTGCTATGCTTCTCCTAGATAGATCTTGCATGATCGTAGGAAATATTTTGAAATACTATGTTCCCCAACAGAGGCATCCGAGCCAGGTCTATGCGTAGATGTTATATGCACGAGTAGAACACAAAGAGTTGTGGGCGATAATAGTCATACTGCTTACCAGCATGTCATACTTTGATTCGGCAGTATT